>CM076685.1:105397063-105997063 GCA_038501925.1 Xenopus petersii | reverse complement strand
ATGTCATTTCTGTCACATGACTCACTGAAATTTGTGTATTATAATAAATAAAGTACCCCCGGTTGCAAAATATGAGGATATTAGAAGTTACCTCGGAGTTCCATGACCTGTATAAAAACACTCGGCCTTCGGCCTCGTGTTTTTATATGGTCATGAAACTCCTCAGTAACTTATAATATCCTTATATTTTACAAGAGGGGGTACTTTATTCACTATATATTTAACAAGAGGGGGTACTTTATTCACTATATCACACCATGGAGTCCTAATAGCTTTGAATAGAAGCATTTAGGTAAAACAATTCAATTGTAAAACAAACTTTTATGTTGTCAGCGATATTATCAAACAATTTGCAATTAGATTTTAATTTCTTTTTTTGTGTATATCTGTGTGTTTTTTGAGCTATTTGCATTTCTGTTTTGTCTCTCTCTCCAGCCTGAAATGTAAAATGTGAATTGCTGACTCCAGCACAAAGAGTAAAGCCTAATTCCGAGGCTAAAAATGTGTTCTTAATATTATGTATCACTTTTCCTATTCATTTCACAGTCTGCCATTCAAAATACTGAAAGCTCGCTTAGTTGAGTGGGACCCTAGAACAACAGGAGCATTTCTGAAGGATAAGTTGTATATTATCATTAGATCTTTTCTTTTGCAGACAATTACACTGTGCTAATTAAAGAAGAACTAAAATCACTGGGGGGTACCAAATGTTAGGCACTGCCAGTTAATATAATTGCATGCCCAATTGCTGGAGTGACTGGATGTCTAACATAATAGCCAGAACACCACTTCCAGCTCTCTAACTCTGAGTTAGTAAGTGACTTTAGGGGGGGGGAACATGGGACATAATTGTTCAGTGAGTTTGCAATTGATCCTCAGCATTCAGCTCAGATTCAGTTATGACCCATGTGCCCCCCCTCAAGTCACTGATTGGTTACTGCTTGGTAACCAATCAGTGGAAACCAATAGAGCTGAAAAGCAGGAAGTAGTGTTCTGGCTATTATGTTACACATCCAGTCACTCCAGCCTTTATACATTACATTTTCGGCTAACTAACTACAGTATATTAGAAACAATTGTAACAATTTAAGATAAGCAGGTTTCTTGGTGAAACTGTGACTTGCAGCTTAAAGGGCAATTTACCTTCATTAGCAAAACTGTAATTAGGGGTTTTGGCCACAAAAATGGGCCTGGTCAAAAATTTTCGCCAAGCTTCGCACGCCAAATCTTTTTGGCCCTCTTTCTATTTCCAAAATGTTGGGAGGTATGCAAACTTTGCACCAGGTGGGAGTGCGCTGGGCCCCTCTGAAGATTTTTTTGCAGGGGGGCCCGGCGCACTCTAAGTTATGCCACTGGTTGGGGGTATTAGGAGTTATAGGGAGCCCAGCAAGGCACTGACTGGTAAAGAGTTGCAATATAGGCTTAGGAAAAATAACTTATTTGCAAAGATTAGGACAGCCCTAAAATGAATTTTCCATGGGGCCCTAAAATGAGTTATCCACAAGGCCAGATAAATTATTATTACCCCATAGAATAAGGGGTTTAAGGTAAGCAACAACGGGACAAATAACCTCATTTTGTTGACACCATCTTGATCTGACTCTCTTGCACATGACACATTTCTGCGTCCCGGTGGTTAATCTGCCAGATGCAGATTGGTTTTGTTGAACTATTTCCTCCGATAAATGTTTTGCTAAAATCAAAGCCTCAAAGCAATATGGTCGCAATATGGATGTCGCTGCAGTCACGAGGCAGATGTTTGGAAAACTGAAGAGTGCAATTTCCATTATGAATGGGCAGTTGTCTCCCCAATGAAATATTTCCAGTATATCATGTGAAAGGCAGTATTGTCTGCTGCCATTTGTGTCAGAAATGGAGACAAGCAGCTGCTACTTGAAGTTACATACAAATAAGTTTCATTTATTATATTGGAATAAACCTGCAAACTTATTTCTTACCAGCTACTAGCAGCTGTTAAAGTGTGTATTCTATAATATAGACACAATACTGGTGAGCCTGAACACTCTATCACATAAACATTAGGGATTCCCCAGCACCATGTTTCCTTATAGTGGTTCATCAGCCAGAAACTGTCTCTTATATAAATCAACATTGAAATCAACCAATCTCAACAAGTGGTTCCTGCACCACTAATGAGTAATCATTGAATATTCTACTGCTACTTACCTTGATTCTAATCTATAAGTCTTCCATTCTTTGCCTACATTACATCTTACTACGTACTCAGGGGCGTAACTACAGAGGAAGCAGACCCTGTGGCTGCAGGGGGCCCAGGAGGTATAGGGGACTCCAAGAGGCCATAATTAATTTCATAGATATTGGTAAAACAGGACAGCCTCTTGATATTTTAGGGGGCCCTAAAATTATTTTGCTGTGGGGCCCAGTAACATCTAGTTACACCACTGTACTTACTACTTGGTGTATTAACCACCAGCTGTTACTCTCATGCAGAAAAGGGGCAGAACTGGACAGGAAGAAAGAAGATACTCAATAGAAATCTGCTGATCAGATGTTAGAAATTATATTGAGGGCAAAAATTAAGCTAATGTTGGCAACATTGTTTCTCTACACCATCCTCTTAAATGAACTGTAACATCAAAAAATAAAAAGTGTTTTAAAGTAATAAAAATATAATGCAGTGTAGCCCTGCACTGGCCAAACTGGTGTGTTTGCTTCAGAAACACTACTATAGTTTATATAAACAAGCTGCTGTGTAGCCATGGGGGCAGCCATTCAAGCACAGGATACACAGTAGATAACAGATAAGTACTACTATAGTTTATATAAACAAACTGATGTGTAGCCATGGGGGCAGCCATTCAAGCACAGGATACACAGTAGATAACAGATAAGTACTACTATAGTTTATATAAACAAGCTGCTGTGTAGCCACGGGGGCAGCCATTCAAGCACAGGATACACAGTAGATAACAGATAAGTACTACTATAGTTTATATAAACAAGCTGCTGTGTAGCCATGGGGACAGCCATTCAAGCACAGGATACACAGTAGATAACAGATAAGTACTACTATAGTTTATATAAACAAGCTGCTGTGTAGCCATGGGGCAGCCATTCAAGCACAGGATACACAGTAGATAACAGATAAGTACTACTATAGTTTATATAAACAAACTGATGTGTAGCCATGGGGGCAGCCATTCAAGCACAGGATACACAGTAGATAACAGATAAGTACTACTATAGTTTATATAAACAAGCTGCTGTGTAGCCATGGGGGCAGCCATTCAAGCACAGGATACACAGTAGATAACAGATAAGTACTACTATAGTTTATATAAACAAGCTGCTGTGTAGCCATGGGGGCAGCCATTCAAGCACAGGATACACAGTAGATAGCTGATAAGCTCTGTAGAACATAATGGTGTTATCTGTTATCCACTATTTAATCTGTGCCATATAGCCTTTTTTAAATTTCTGCCATGGCTACACAGCAGCTTGTTTATATAAACTATAGTAGTGTTTCTGAAGCAAACACATTAGTTTTACCAGTGCAGGGAAACACTGCATTATATTTTCACTACTTTAAAACACTTTTATTTGTTGGTGTTCCTTTATAATAGGTAAATAATTGGGTGGACATCATGTCTGTATGTTGCTAAGGAATATCCAGCAGGGGAAGAACAAGGCATGGTGGGCAAAAAGAAAGTCTTGCCACCCTGGGTGGTGAATATACTTTTGGGTGAAATTTCAGGGTGAGCTCAGAGTGCTTATTTTACCAAATGGGACCCAAAAAGATATTTGATCTCAAAGAGGGAAAATCAATGCAACCCACCCAGTCAGTTAATTAAGTATGAAGATCTTGGGACCAGTGTTTGCTCCACTATACAGCAGGTTGCTCATAGATGTGTTTCTATGTATAAAGGTACAACACAAAAAATGCTATGGATGTGCATAAAAATCTATCCTTATATTTGGTGCGCATTAATCTGACTTCTATTATGACTCTTTCTACAAGGAATAATGTATCCTTGATTTGAAATGTAAGTGTTCAAGAAGTCACTATATTCATGAACTTTGAAGCACTCAAACATTGGCCTCCTGCCTTGACCATAAAGAATCTGAGCACAAGCGCTGGCTTGAAACCCACATTCACCACATTGTTTTCAGTTTTTTTTTACTCTGCTCTAGATAAAGGGACAGACGGCTTCTAGAACAACTTGGAACTTGGAAAAGCAGATCAGAAATTGGCTGGATTGATTTATGAAGGGGTTTCAGATGATGTCAATTTAGAGAAATTAAGGCAAATGTGCAAAGTGGCAACAGGGACCCGGATGTAATACTACTACTTTAATAATATAGAACAGACACATTTAAAAGGGGTAGCTCACCATCAAATTAACTTTTAGTATGATGTAGACATCATCATTTTTCGTATTTTTTTTTAAATTTTATTTGTAAGTTATTTAGCTTTTTGTTCAGTATCTCTGCAGCTCTGTTCAGCAGCTGATTGTAAGGGCTCTTACACACGGCCGTTCCGACCTGCGCTCCCCTGCGTTCCGTTTTTTGGCGTTCAGCCACAGGGGAGCGCAGGAATAGACGCAAGTAATTATTTGAAATGGGGCTGTACTCACTCAGGCGCGTGTAGGCGCCGAACGCAGGAAAAATGCAGCATGTTGCGTCTGAACCTGCGTTCCGCGCCTACACGCGCCTGAGTGAGTACAGCCCCATTTCAAATAATTACTTGCGTCTATTCCTGCGCTCCCCTGCGGCTGAACGCCAAAAAACGGAACGCAGGGGAGCGCAGGTCGGAACGGCCGTGTGTAAGAGCCCTTAAGGTCTTCTTTACCCTATCAAACAGGCAGTGATTTGAACGAGAGACTGGAACATGAATAGGCAAGGTACTGAATAAAAAATTTAAATAATGAAAATTTGGAACTAGGGGTAAATATTCATGGTTGGGTACTCCCCTTTCGTTTCAATGCCTATGTATGTTTCCAATGTGCCCCCAGTCATGTGACTTATGCTCTGATAAACTTCAGTCACTCTTTACTGCTGTACTGCAAGTTGGAGTGATATAACCGACCCTCCGTCACTCCCCAGCAGCCCATCATCAGAACAATGGGAAGGTAACCAGATAACCGCTCTCTGGTAGATAACACTCAATAGTAAAATCCAGGTCCCACTGTAACTCCTTCAGTTACATTGAGTAGGAGAAACAACAGCCTTCATGACAGAATCCCTTTAAATTGTAAGACCAGGACACCCCACCCTTCTGCATCAATATATAAATGTAGGTTAAAGACAATGCCCATGTTTGAGACCTATAATATGCTGGATTGTTTATCTGTATAACACTAATATCAGTTTGGATTGTAAGTTTAAATTGCTGACTCATTAGGGCAGAGACACATGCTCAGATTCGGGGAGACTAGTCAGCCATCGACAAATCGCCTCTTCTTCTTCCCCAAACTGCCTCCCGCTGGGTAGAATGTAAATCGCCGGCGGGATGGCAATCCAGTAGCGTTCATTGAGGGGGGCAGGCCCTGGTGCGTGACGCGCAGCCGGGCCCCGCCCCCCTCCGTACCACCGCATTAGCCCGCATTTCTCAGTGGCGCACGGACTGCCGGGGGGCCCTGAGGGGGTGCGGGCCCTGGCCCGCTCCCACCCCCTGCTCCCCTGGTAGTTCCGCCACTGTGGCAATCGGTGCACTTCGTTTTCCGAAGTCACCCGAAGTTGCCTCACGGGGAAACTTCGGGCAACTTCGTAAAACGAAGCGCTCAGAATGCCATCCCGCCAGAGATTTAGATTCTACCTGGCAGGAGGCAGTTTGCAGAGATTAGTCGCCCCAAAGAAGAGGTGATTTATCGCCGGGCGACTAAATCTCCCCATATTTGACCGTGTGTCTCTGCCGTTAGAAAGAGGTTGTTTTTTGGCCTATATGCTGCTCTGACTCCTCTCCTGACTCCGGTGGGTAGAAAGGCATGAGCAAGTTATTGCTGATCTGTCAGCGAATCACTGTGTGGCTGACTAGGGGTTACCAGGGCCCAAGTTTTGTGCAGAGTTGTTCCGACACTCGTGGCATTCCAGACGACAGCTGGAAGTGCTAAGAATAAAACACACTTACCCTGCACAGGGCAGGGCCTGCCACATGGTCTCACTTTGATGGGACTTGTGGGGATACAGTGCGGTTTATTTCTGTGTGTGGCTTGTGGGAATCTGATTTCATAAAGTGTTAAAGGGACAGTAAATGTGTAACTTACAGAGATATAAATATATGCAACATTTTGTATGGATACTTTTAAATTTACTTATAATTTGGATTACACCAGCCCTATAGGAACAAGTTTGGCCATTCACACATGTACAGTCATATTGCAGACATTCTGGGCACAGCTCCTGGACTCCTACTGGATCACATTCAGGCTGCCTGGAACCATGCAATAAAATACATTCCAGGCCACCATATTTGGGTTTTAAGCAGTATCTAGGAAAACAAATAGGATCCTGAAACCAGATCTCAAACAGCCTTCAAGCTGATGCCATTGTGTTTCCAGAGACTTGTTAAAAAGTAATGGATCAACTTGATTGGCTTAGAGCAGTGATCCCCAACCAGTAGCTCGTGAGTAACATGTTGCTCTCCAATCCCTTGGATGTTGCTCCCAGTGGCCTCAAAGCAGGTGCTTATTTTTGAGTTCCAGGCTTGGAGGCAAGTTTGGGTTGTATAAAAAACAGATGTACAGCCAAACAGACACTCAATGTGGGTTGACAATCCACATAGGGGCTACCAAATGGCCAATTATAGCACTTATTTGGCACCCCAAGAACATTTTTTCATGCTCATCAACTCCTTTTACTTCTGAATGTTGCTCACGAATTCAAAAGGTTGGGGATCCCTGGCTTAAAGGAACACTATAGAGCAGGGGTCGCCAACCGCCAGGCTGCGGACATACCTAAACTGGACCGCCGAGTCAGCATTTTATGTGGCGTGCACCTTTGACACGGCGCACACAAAATTTTAAACCACTCAATCCCCAGCAGGCAGCTACATGTCGCATCACTGCGCTTTAATTTCTATATTGTGACATTGCAGTCTTGCGACAAGAGGCATGCGAGGTCAGGATTAGCTGTCAGGCAGTAGACAAGTTCCTAGAGATTTGTGCTGTTGCCAGACGTTTAAGCAGCTATACAGGACTGTGGATTGTGTTAAGACTGTTCTGTGAAAAGCTGTACTGCTGAGCGGTATGCTTATCGTTCACTTATACTGTAAGTAATATACCGCTTGCTCTGCTTGTTTGTATTTAACTTCTTGTGCGATAGATCATTTAGTTTGTTTAGTTTCTATGGAGCTATGTGTTTTACTGCACTAATGTTCCCTGGGAACCTCTGCTGGACGGATATAATAATAATAATAATAATATTCTGCTTTCCCTTTTTTCCACTGAGGGAATGCTACATTAATCTATTCATCTGGTTGTGTTCTGAAAGTCTACATACAGTAAACAAGATATTCTATTTTGCCAAGGTCACAGAACAAACTGATATTTGACACGTGCAGGGCTAAATCATTTTTTTTTTCTAATTTTTGGACCAGGGGCAATGATCAGATATACAGTAACCCACTGGGTGTGGAAAGCATCAACATGGCAATGCACTTCACACTTGATGAGATTCTGCCAGAAATCAAGCGTGTAGACCCTCAAGGAGTAACTCCCATACAGCAATCCCCACGACCAGAAGCAAATCATACTGGCACTTGAGGGTCTGTACCTAGGCAGCAGCTTTAGGTCTACACAACCCTCAGGTGCATTCAAGATAAATACAACTTTTTTGCATTAAAAAAAACCACTCTCACTGCTGCCAGATACTTTCCTACAAAATCAATTGGCAGAGGTTGAGGGGTGGAAGTGACATTGTGGAGATGCACAATATTATTACCTGTGTCCTTATATTAATTCTCCAGTTGTCACTTACCTGTAAATATTACAGAACAACGACATACTGATTCGGTTGTTATGTTACTGTATATGCGCCATCTAGCCAAAACAATCTGTAACTGCAGGAGACTATTGATCCATATACAACTTGCGTTTGCCTGGCGGCTCCATTTCCAGGCTCCCACGTTGCTGCTATGGTTGCCACCTGGACGGTATTTTGGCCGGTAAAAATGGTGCTTGGTGCCAATGTTATTAATAGGAAAAAATGGCAAAAAAAATATAGAAAGGTATTTTTTTCTAGAAAAGGTGGTAACCCTACTTGCTGCCCACTAATGCAGTGCTGGAGATATATTATATTAAATGGTAGGATCCCTATGGCCAGCCATTTCCATTGTAGGTAGTACTCGTGCTATTCACAGTTGGGCACATCTCTTTATTCCAAAAAGCCTGACAGCCCTGAGAACAAGAGGATTTGGTGGGGGAGTTGGCAAAAAGTATGGGGTACCTCACCCCCCTCTCATTCTTTGTAAATAAGCTGTAATCTTATTTGCCATTGGATACTGGTGAAAAACAAGCCTTGCCATTAAAGAATATAGAGGCAATGAAAGCTAACACAGGAACAAAGACAAAAAGAAAGAAAGAGTATGGGATTGCAATATCCAGAAACCCAATAACCAGAAAGTTTATAATTATAGGAAGGCCATGGCATCTCTCATTGAGTACATTTTAAGCAAATAATAATTTTGAATAATTCCTACTATTATTGTAACAATAAGACAGTACCTTGTACTTAAAGCTAAATAAGTTGCATAAATTAACATTGGCGGTAAAACAGTCCTATAGGGTTTATTTAATGTTTAATGTTATTTAAAGCTTAACTAAAGACGTAGGCTACAAAGTTGTATGTTATGTTTTGGGCTTCTGTACCAGCCCAAGGCAACCACAGCCCTTTAGCAGTAAAGATCTGTGTCTCTAAAGATGCCCCAGTAGCTCCCCATCTTCTTTTCTGCTGATTCACTGCACATGCTCTGTGCTGCTGTCACTTACTGAGCTTAGGGACCCACTCACAATATACAGTACACATAGAATAGAAATGTCACAATATAAGGCTGATTAGTAATTAATACAGATAATTACTACATGGCAGCACAGAAACCAGTGCAATTAGCATCAGAATTTAATAATCAGCAAACCTGTAGCATCAGCTTATATTACAGCCAGGGAAGCTCATTTTCTGCTGGATAATTAGTGACGAGCCCTAAGCTTAGCTTCTCAACAGCTGCTCAGAGCCCACTGAGCATGTGAGTGTCACAGACACAGACAAGTTTGAAGTCCTGGATCATTGCTGCTATTGAGAAAATTAAACTTTTTATGGTGCAATAAGTTCTATATATAAAATATGGAATTTTTAGCCATATTAATATTTAGGGTTTAGTTCTCCTTTAAAGGAGAAGGAAAGGCTGGAGACACTTGGGGTGCCAAACATTAGGCACCCCCAAGTGATTGTAGCGACTTACCAAAAACCCAGGGCCGGTGCTCCTATCAGGAGAAATCTGCACCAGCCCCGGGTTATAGGAGCGAGCACCACGGAGATATCTACTTCCGTCTTCGCGCTGATGCGCATTTCCCCGGACTGACGCATGCGCATTTGAACGAAAAAGTCGATTTTAAAGTTAAAGTTCGGCTTTTAGTTCTAATGCGCATGTGCAGCTGTGCGAATACGGAAGTAGATCTCTCCATGGTGCTCGCTCCTATAACCCGGGGCCAGTGCAGATTTCTCCCAATAGGAGCACCGGCCCTGGGTTTTTGGTAAGTCGCTACAATCACTTGGGGGTGCCTAACGTTTGGCACCCCCAAGTGTCTCCAGCCTTTCCTTCTCCTTTAAGGGAAAACGTAATCAGTCAACCTCAGGTCCCAGGTATTCTATATGATAGATCACATGCCTTATTAGAAAAGGTTACTCTGCATTTATTTCATTTTTAGTAGGTCTGTCTGACTGGAAAATAATCTTGTGCTGCTGAGCATCTCAAGCATTTTAGGACGTGGCAAAGGCAACATTTCTGGGTTTCACTTCAATCTGTATTCCTGTTTTCTGCTGAAGAACAGTCCCAAGAGACTAAATAAGCGTAACAATTGTATCTAAGCTGAGCTCATATTTAGGCAATGTCTCACAGGATTTTACAAAATTTGGCAGGTTATGAAAGTTTCAAAATACTTCTCCTTATCTAAACTGTTGTTTTGTGTCTCAAAATTATTACAAAGTATCTTATTTGCACCTGTTAGCTGTTCTGGGCTCTCTGCTAAAAGCCAATTAAGTTAGAAATTTTGTTTCTTTTTCTGGCTGTTCAGTGCAGAGAAAATAGGGACTTTCCAGTAAAAATGAGGGACTGCAGGTTGAGCTGTCAAAAGAGGGACTGTCCCTCTGAAAAAGGGACAGTTGGGAGGGATGTGTTAGAATTCAAAGTAATGGATAGCACACACAATTTAAAGAAAAATAAGTAAATTTATTCCAAAAAACAAATAATGAACAAAAAATAATAATAAAGTAAGAAGGTGAGCGCAACGCATTTCGACCTTAAGGGTCTTCCGCAGGGGCACAAATCAAACAAAAATCAAAAAATACCTTCTTACTTTATTATTATTTTTTGTTCATTATTTGTTTTTTTGAATAAAAATGTACTTATTTTTCTTTAAATTGGGTGTGCTATCCATTACTTGTCACCTATGGATTAGCACCCTGTAGCTCAAACTAAGGGTGTGCGCCTTCTGTTTTTATTTTGTTAGGTATGTGTTGGGCTGCTGGGGGAAGGGAGGGGTGATATCACTCCAACTTGCAGTACAGCAGTGAAGAGTGATTGAAGTTTATCAGAGCACAAGTCACATGACTGGAGGCAGCTGGGAAATTTACAAAATGTCTAGCCCCATGTCAGATCTCAAAATTAAATATAAAAAAATCTGTTTGCTCATTTGAGAAATGGATTTCAGTGCAGAATTCTGCTGGAGCAACACTTTTAACTGATTCATTTTGAAAAAAAAAACATGTTTTGCCATGTCAGAATCCCTTTAAGATAATTGCTAGGCAGTGTTCCTGTGTGGTTGATTGAAAGGTGATGTTATTGACTGAGGTACAGGGGAAGATACCAGAGGAAATATAATCATTTTTATTCTAGAGAAATTCAATATCAAGTGGTGCTGTGAGTCTGTGACATCCAGGAGGAGACCTTTCCATTTCTATTTCCAAACTGTTGGCAAGTTCGCCCTAGTCAAGCTTATTTCCAGAAAGCAATAAGCAGACATCTAATTTGTTGCCGTGAGTTACTGCCCAGTTGCAAATGTACTAAATTGTTGCCCTAAAACCAGACTCCATAACCAGAAAACCACGTGGTATGTGCACAAACATGAACGCTCTGATTTCCCAGAATGCCCCTCTGCCAATCGCTATACGCGCTCCCATGTGAGAGAAACCGGATGTTCCGTTTAAGTCCCTGCATGTAGCTCTAAATTCCTGTGTAACAAAGTCTGAGTTTATTGAGAATTCAAACATGCTACTGGTTGTGCATTGTAGTCTGCGCACAGTGTATTCCTTTCTTTGCTGTCCCTTCATATCCTATTTCAATGGGGTTTACGTCACAGGAAGTGTTGCAATAGGAAATGAAGTTCTGGCTTTTGGCTCCACCCCCACTCACACGTGTAGGAATAGAGAGGCCACATGGGATTGGATCTTGTTGGAGGGTGGATGTGCTGCTGCTGTTCTTTTGCCAACGGCTCTGCCTGCAGAATGTTGTTCCACCATATTTTACACGATATTCCACCATATTTTACCCGATATTCTCTGTGGCTGCGGTGCCTGCTGCTGTTCAGAGACTCCTGGTACATAGATAGGTAAGTGGCAGAAGTGGGGACTGTGTGAGGGAACTGGAGAGGGGTCAGACTTCAAATCATTAGATTATATATATATATATATGTAATACACAAAAGCCATGAATATCTTGGAAATTATATCCTTATAAACAGTGAGTTCTGATGTCATCAGTTATAAATAGGGTTGCCACCTTTTCTTGAAAAAAATGCCGGCCATCCTATATATTATCTTTTTTTGCTATTAATAATATTGGGACCAACCATCAAAAATACCAGCCAGGCTGGTAAAATACTGGCTAGGTGGCAACCCTAGTTATAAACGGTGAGTTCTGATGTCATTTCTGTCACATGACTCACTAAAACTTGTGTATTATAATAAATAAAGTATCCCCTGTTAAATAATATGAGGATGTTAGAAGTTACCTCGGAGTTCCATGACCTGTATAATAGCACTTGGTCTTCGGCCTCGTGTTTTTATATGGTCATGAAACTCCTCGGTAACTTATAATATCCTTATATTTTACACGAGGGGGTACTTTTTTCACTATATATAATGAGTGGAAGTCTGACCCTCTCCCGTCTGGCAGCTTTACCGTGTGTGTGTGTATAATTGCCAACATGCCACATGGTGAAATATTTAATGGTTTTACCTTCTGCTTTTCTCCATCAGGTCTGCTCTTGAACCTCCCGCCTAATGCAGAAGAGCATGTGTGAATTAAATGAGAATGAGCTCTTGCTTACAGGTATGAGAATAAATGTTACTTCCTTATAAAGCTATTTTTTTTCCAAGCCAGTAATATAAAGGAAGGGGTGATTTACACTACAGGATGATTGCCACATACACTTAGGCCTCCAGTAGCCTTTAACAGGTATATTACCTCAGCCCTTTGGCAGTAAAGAAAATATTTTTGCTAAAGCTGGTGCATCCTGGCTTTACCAGAAATTTCTTATTAAAACTCTCAATCTAATGCCAATGTGCAGTGACTTCTGGTTCTGTGATGTTAGCACTGGGCTCTGAATAATATGACAGACACTGTGCCCCTCTGTCCTGACATGCAGAGGGCCTGAGAGCCAGAAGTAAGACTGAGTATAGAGAACTGGTGTAGGTTTCTGCAGTGTTAACCGCAAAAAAACCTTTTAGCAATGTGTCAATGGCATGTACAGTGCTTAATCTGTATTGCCAATGTGTTATCCATGGGTTGCAAATTAAAGGAAAACTATAGAAAGAGCATAAATTGTGTATACTAAAACCATAGTTTGTTCTCTAGGCTTTGTGTTATTCTTAGGATATGTTGTATGTAGGGATGCACCGCATCCACTATTTTGGATTCGGCCGAATCCATCTTGGAAGATTCGGCTGAATCACGAATCGGAAAGGAAAAAGTGGAAAAAATTTGTTTACTTCCTTGTTTTGTAACACAAAAGTCATGTGAAAAACTTCCCTCCCCACAATTTGCATATGCAAATTCGGATTTGGTTTGTCCAGGCACAAGGCTTCAGCCGAATCCTGCTGAAAAAGGCTGAATCTTGGCCGAATCCCGAACTGAATCCTGGATTCGGTGCATCCCTAGTTGTATGTTTCCAAGGAAAAATGGCTCTGTGCAGAAAGCCTCCCAACTTCACCTTCACATCACATAATTCTACTCCCTCTTTGTGGAGGCCTATGACATTTTACCAGTCACCCTTCAATGCCTGTGTGGGAGATGATGTCCAGAGGTGCATGAGAGTTGAGTTAGACACAATCGCCAGAGAAGGGAATTCTTGTAGAGGATTCTCAGGGGCAGAATTTAAATGGGAGACCTAATGCATACTCTTGCAGTTGCATCAACATGCCTTCAACCCCTTGTATTAAATCATAAGTGTTCTTTATAATATTCAGAATCATAGGGGCCATGAACAATGTTCTGTAGAGCATGAAACAAATAATTCTACGCAAACTCGTCCTTTAAAATAGCACATACACTTTTCTGTCTGAAATGTGTTAATTTAACATATATGTACATAAGGGGCATGGGAGGATTGTCTACAGATTTCCTATTGTCCCTCACATGTATTATAAATGGGGCATTGAAACCTTCCATTTGTGTTTCAGGGTACAGCTTAAAGTGGCTGCATGCCATCAAGTCTGCTTCATCTGGTAAGTTCTTAATCATTTGTATATTATAGTGGATGAGAGACCTGTCCCTGTGATGTTAGCACTGGGCTCTGAATTGTGAGTGACAACTGTGCCCCATTGTGACTTGACATACAGTGGGACTGAGGGACAGGTCTGCTTCGGGGTGAGGGGAATTATCCATTAAATTCATAGGATAAATATAACGTGTTCTTGGGTATTTCTATTAAATGTCAAGATTGAATATCAAAAAAAAACTTTGTATAATATATATATATATATATATATATATATATATATATATATATATACATATATATATATACATACTCTCTCACTCTCTCTCACAAGGGAGAGCTGGGATCAAGGGAAGGTTTTTTGAGGATAGGAGTGATTAGTGTTAGTGATGTATGTATGTATGTATGTATGTATATATATGTATATATATGTATATATATGTGTATATATATGTATATATATATATATATATATATATATATATATATATATATATATATATATATATATATATATATATATATATATATATATATATATATATATATATATATATATATATATAATGTGTGTGTATATATATATGTATGTAATATGTATATGTACGAGATAAAGAAGGCTTTCATTTCATTCAGTTAACTTTGTTCCTTCTTTTATAACTTGCAGGTATCCCACCTGACTTGTATACCATTCTCAGAGATATGTTAAAATGAAGGTATGTAGTTGGACTGATAACAGGGGCTAATAATAATAAAAAAACAAATTGGAGATGCGCAACTTCCTACAGTAATTTCACAAATTGCTTGAAGTACGTAAGTTGTTGGAAACTGTAGCTGATTGGTTCTAGATGGGCCAAATGCTTACAATCATGGCTTCACTATAGGTTTGCTGGTTGCATAATATAGGTTTGCTGGTTGCATAAAGAATTACTAATAAGATAATCTTGAACATTGGGGAGGAAGAGGGCAGTGCACATTTATTGCCCCTTTAAAGAGGGGAACGGTCACAAAAAATTTAATACAAGCTTCATACATGTCACAGAAATAAGAAATCTTATAATCACGATCAATTTAAAATTCTATAATTCTAATAAGTTACTGTTTATTATCCCATCTGAAATCTGTCTCCCTGTAGGAGTTAGTCAGAGTTTGGTTAAGTCTAATGCATTATTATTGGGGCAGCTTCCTTTGCCTGTAAGTTTTCATATATCAGTGAGAAGAAACTGGTTTATAATGGGACCATGAACACTGTTTCTGCCATAAATGAAGCAGACAAAGGAACGTTTCTGTTCGTGAAGGAAGTGGGTAGAGTGTTCTCGTTCAACTGGGCTCTTGAGCTGTAAAATACCCTTTTCACTGCCTGACATTATATTAGACTGGTTATGCACAACTGGTTTAATAGCTGATAGTTCATCCCCTGTGATGTGAGCACTGGGCTCTGAAGCCTCATTTGCGGATACTCGTGCCTCTCTGTGACTTTGACATGCAGAGAGACTGAGGGAATGATCTGCTAATAACTTCACTATGTTTGTCAGACTTTACTGGAGAACTTGAGTAGCCACCATTTTAACCTGAAATCTTGTCAATCCAGAGGATGTTGCAGGTTACAAATGATCCTTTGCCCTATTGTACTAAACTATTTACTTTTTCTTTTTAAGGCGCAGTGATCTCTATGTCAAACTGACCTGTTGATTGGTAAGTACCCATAGATTGAAACTTGCCAAACATACTGTGTACGTTTTTAGCTTCAGCAGTTAAAATGTTAGTTTAGGCACAGGTAACTTTAATTTAAGAAATAAAATAAAACAATCTGCCTATTGTGCTACATGTGTATAGTCAATTAGACAACCTTTGACCTTGTGCCAATGTGCAGTGACTTCTGTTCCAATGATGTTAGCACTGGGCTCTGAATCATATGACTGATACATGTGCCCCTCTGTCCTGACATGCAGAGGGTCTGAGGGCCGGAATGAACTGTACATGTGCCATATCCAAAGTCTTCTTGAACGGAGTCCAGACACGCACGCACTTTATGTGCTGTTAGGGTAGAACTACATGGCCGATTTCAATGCGCTTTTGGCGGACCCGAGGCAGTGTACTACCTGTCTATCCCAACTTTTTTTTTCATTTTAAAGCAGACTGACAAACATTGGTTTTTTTGTTTTTAATTTTTATATAAAATTATATTCAGGTGAAGCTGCAGCAGGCTAAACTCAGACTTTCCCTTTAAAGCCTGCAAGTAGTAATTCCACTGCTACTGTATTTCTCCCATTTTCTGAACAATCCGTTTAAAGAGTCGCAGCTTATATAAAATTTAAGGATAACGTTTCGTATTTCAGGTTGGACAACTTCTAATTTGATGGAATTCAATCTCATGCACTTTATACCAAGGTAACATGTCGCTCTATTTGACTGTTTATAAACTGTCCCTGTGATGTCAGCACTGGGCTCTGAATTCTGAGTGACAAATGTGCCCCACTGTGACTTGACATACAGTGGGACTGAGGGGATGATCTGCTAATAACTTCACTATGTTTGTCAGACTTTACTGGAGAACTGGAGTAGCCACCATTTTAACCTGAAATCGTGTCAATCCAGAGGATGTTGCAGGTTACAAATGATCCTTTGCCCTAATGTACTAAACTATTTACTTTTTCTTTTAAAGGCGCAGTGACCTATATGTCAAACTGACCTGTTGATTGGTAAGTACCCAGGGATGGGAATTTGTAAAAATATACTCTGTACGTTTTTAGCTTCAGCAGTTAAAATGTTAGTTTAGGCACAGGTAACTTTAATTTAAGAAATAAAATAAAACAATCTGCCTATTGTGCTACATGTGTGTAGTCAATTAGACAACCTTTGACCTTGTGCCAATGTGCAGTGACTTCTGTTCCAATGATGTTAGCACTGGGCTCTGAATCATATGACTGATACATGTGCCCCTCTGTCCTGACATGCAGAGGGTCTGAGGGCCAGAATGAACTGTACATGTGCCATATCAAAGTCTTCTTGAACACAGTCCAGACACGCACGCACTTTATGTGCTGTTAGGGTAGAACTACATTGCTGATTTCAATGCATTTTGGCGGACCCGAGGCAGTGTACTAACTACTCTTAGTAGTACAGTGCAACAATTTTGCACCTGTCTATCGTTTTGCAATTTGCCTTAACTTTTTTTTTTTTTTCATTTTAAAGCAGACTGACAAACATTGTTTTTTAATTTTTATATAAATTTATATTCAGGTGAAGCTGGAGCAGGCTAAACTCAGACATTCCATTTAAAGCCTGCATGCAGTAATTCCACTGAACCATTCTGCTACTGTATTTCTCCCATTTTCTGAACAATCGGTTTACAGTTGCAGCTTATATAAAATTTAAGGATGTTTTGTATTTCAGGTTGGACAACTTTTAATTTGATGGAATTCAACCGCATGCGCTTTATACCAAGGTAACATGTTGCTCCGTTTGACCGTTTTGACCGTCCCTGTGATGTCAGCACTGGGCTCTGAATTGTGAGTGACAAATGTGCCCCATTGTGACTTGACATACAGTGGGACTGAGGGACAGGTCGTCTTCTGCAGTAGAATATTTGTTTCTCCTTTTTGTAGATCTCACTATTGCAGATTAATACCAACTATTCGATCATGGTACTGTTACAGTAACAATTAAGTCTAGTATATTTAATCAGGGCTACAGTCGGGATGGGGAGGTAACCCTAATGCCGAGGAGCCCTACAGCAGAGGGAGGGCCCTAAGACATGGAAAGTGTGATTCCTGGGTCCCCAAGGGGGGGTTAGGGCTTATGGGGAAGTAGGTGGGGTTTGGACATAATGCTTCAATTGAAGAGGACACTCACACACCCGCAGATATTTGGCTTTGCTCGGTGCACAGTGATTGGAGGATACAGCAACCTCCCAGTGAACTTGTATAGAAAAAACCACATGAGACTGGTGTCTGCAGGGCAAGCCCTTGCAAGAGTTTTACTGCGGTGTTGCACCACCACAGTAAAACTCTTGCAAGGGCTTGCCCTGCAGACACCAGTCTTGTGTGCTAGTGTTTTTTTTTTTCCTATACAAGTTTGGACATAATGGCCAGGGTCTCCTAATTTAGTCTGATTCAGCCCAGTATTTTATATGGAATACATTAAATTTTAAGCCATAGAGAATAATGGGTAATTATGCCTCTAACGTGTGTGTGTGTGTATATTCTTTATTTGCTGCAACCTGATAAAACATTGTTTTCTTGCAGATTTGGCGTGAGGCTTCAGTGTGATGAAAGGATCATAACATTAATATAATAAACATTCTTCTAGAAATAAATGTTGAACTGAGTGCTGTCTGTTTTTATCCTGACATTAAACTTTAATTCATACATAGCTCCTTCTAAAATAGGACAGGCTGCACAAAGGGGGTCCCTTGGTTTTTTTTTTTTTTTTTTTTTTTTGGAATACATGGCTTCTTGCTAGTTTTCATACAGATTTGAAATCTCTATCTAGTGCCAGCAAGTAATGCAGCTCTTGTACAACAAACTATAGACAATGTAGAAAACACTAGGCAATTTAAGGGTGGATTTAAGTTTAGTTGTGGAAGCCCTAGTAAACCCAGTGACACTGTCACAGATACGGCTTTGATGAAAGTAGAAATCTGAAGCTAATCATGGGATCCCTTTACATTAGTGGAGTTTGCACTAATGAACAAGTGTATAGTCTACCCAAATTTATATCTGGCTGCCCCACTGCTTTACAGTACAATTTTATTCATTACAAACTACTGTTGAACAAAAACTTTTTTTAGAATATCCAGTGTTTAGACTTTTTTTTTCTTTTAATTGTGGTATTTACAATCAGGCAGGTGCAATTTCTGCCTTTGAAGACATTTTGGCATCACACCATTTGGGCAAGGAAGCTAGGCCAGTCAGTTCTTTAGTTCTGATCAGCCAATAATAATCAGTAAACCCTAAAGAGGACCTGTCACCTTGAGACATAAGTAATATATATCTTTTCCCTCCTTAGTTTAACCCTTTAGTCAGCTGTTTTTGTCTATATCTGAAACGGATTAGAAAATCTCCTACATGTAAAAAGTGCTTCATAGGCGCTGCCATGTTGAAACAGGACCCCTTTGTTTTCTGTGTGTGGATTGTGCCAAACTGCCAAATCTCATGGATGCTTAGTGATACAGTATACTCTTTGATAGACTGGCTCTGTACAACTCATGTCACACCAGGACTTGATATTCTATTAGGATTGTTTGAAACACATTGTTCTATTTAGATTGTGTGGGCTTTTACTAAAAAATCTCAAACGATGAAATTACCGAAACGCTAAAACTGTGCAGCTCATTTATTTATTATTTTATTAGGCACATTTTTATTTTGGGGTTGACTTTAAGCTAATGAGGGGGCTCATTAATAAACACTGGGCAAATCTGCACCTGGACAATAACCAATTAAATGTTTCCTTTCAAAGTTTTTCCTGCAGCTGCCTGTAAAACGCCAGTCACCGATTGGTTGCTATGGGCTTCTGCCCAGGTGCACATTTGCTCAGTGTTTATAAATGAGCCCCCATTAGCTTAAAGTCAACCCCAAAATAAAAATGTGCCTAATAAAATAAATAAATAATAAAATAAACAATAAATAAAGATACTGCTGGGATTTAGGGTTAAATATAAAAATCAGGAAAGTGTGTGTGAAGGGTAAAGTAACTCAATACTTTTGCTTGTAAAGAGAGTAGACTAATTGTTTACATGAAGAGAAAAAAGCAGCAGCATTATGGTTAAACTTTAGCTGCTACTTCTGCGAATACCGCAAACTGGAGCTCCTTATCTGCCATGACACCCCCCTCCCTTCTTCCTCCTCTTTGCTGATAAACCTTACCGATGTGCTTCCCAGTTCTATCTGTGCTTAGAGCAGAAAGCAGCAGGACTATAGTTAAACTTTAGCTGCTACTTCGGCTCTGTAATACGGAGCTCCTTATCTGACACCCCCTCCTTCCTCCGTGCTAATAACCTTTACTGATGTGCTTCCCCATTCTGTCTGTGCTTTTGAACTCCTACACAAATTCATGAGCTGTAGTCCTCCAGCCCCTGACAACTGCAGAAACTGGAGATATCACGAGAGGAGTGTGCAGGGCTGATTCTACCCATGATGCCTTGCTCTCCTGACTTTCAGGAAAGTCGGGGCTTCAGTTAGTACCGTATATACTAGAGTATAAGCCGAGGTACCTAATTTTACCTACGAAAACTGGGAAAACTTATTGACTCTAGTATAAGCCTAGATACAACTACAGCCCTGTCTCCCAGCAGCGCACATTCTGCCAAAGCAACCCCCCAGCGATCAACCGGACTTCATTGTAAAGTTGATGGTGACAGAGAATTGCCAAACGGATTACTGTGTGCATTGTCCCACTGTCCCACTACCATGTGCAGAGGGTGCTGTTTGATATTGCCATCACTGTTAATCTTTTGTATAACCAACAGAGTGTGCTGTGTGATATTGCAGTCACTGTTATTCTTTCATATAACCAACAGAGGGTGCTGTGTGATATTGCAGTCACTGTTATTGTTTCATATAACCAACAGAGTGTGCTGTGTGATATTGCAGTCACTGTTATTCTTTCATATAACCAACAGAGGGCGCTGTGTGATATTGCAGTCACTGTTATTCTTTCATATAACCAACAGATGGCGCTGTGTGATATTGCAGTCACTGTTATTCTTTCATATAACCAACAGAGGGCGCTGTGTGATATTGCAGTCACTGTTATTCTTTCATATAACCAACAGAGGGCACACTGTTATTCTTTCATATAACCAACAGAGGGTGCTGTGTGATATTGCAGTCACTGTTATGCTTTCATATAACCAACAGAGGGTGCTGTGTGATATTGCAGTCACTGTTATTCTTTCATATAACCAACAGAGGGCGCACTGTTATTCTTTCATATAACCAACAGAGGGTGCTGTGTGATATTGCAGTCACTGTTATTCTTTCATATAACCAACAGAGGGTGCTGTGTGATATTGCAGTCACTGTTATGCTTTCATATAACCAACAGAGGGTGCTGTGTGATATTGCAGTCACTGTTATGCTTTCATATAACCAACAGAGGGTGCTGTGTGATATTGCAGTCACTGTTAATCTTTCATATAACCAACAGAGGGAGCACTGTTATTCTTTCATATAACCAACAGATGGCGCTGTGTGATATTGCAGTCACTGTTCTTTCTTATAACCAACAGAGGGCGCACTGTTATTCTTTCATATAACCAACAGAGGGCATTGTGGGATATTGCAGTCTCTCCCCAAGTGAACTGTTGGTATAGGAATGATTAAAAGTGACTGCAATCTCAACTACTTGGGTCGGACACTGCTGACCCGAGTATAAGCCGAGGTAGACTTTTTCAGCACATTTTGGATGCTGAAAAACTCGGCTTATGGTATCTCGTGGACATTTTCAAAAGTAGTTATAAATTGAGATTTAGTGAGATTTGAGTTGAATAAATTGAGGTATGTGGTTTAACAGTTTTATTGCCTTCCTAGTGTTAACTCAATGTTTCCTCTAAGGCTGGTGAAGTACTCAATCAGTACTTGTGCTACTAAGTGAATAGTCACCAGACTTTGGAGTTTAGTTGCCATTTAAACATGCAGACCATGAGCATCGGTGTATGATTACTTACAATTTTGTCTCCACAACATGCTTTTTCACCAATTTGTATGGCAGGAGTGCTTACTCATACTTTCAAAGATGAGTCTTGGTTGCTATAAACTTCCCTCTCATGGCAAACTAATAGTTATGAAAGTGTGTGCCTAGGTGTATTAAAGGAACAGTAACACCAAACAATGAAAGCATTTCAATGGAAAGACAGTATAATGTTGCACTACAATAGTTTATATAAACAAGGTGCTGTGTAGCCATGGGGGCAGCCATTCAAGCACAGGTTACACAGTAGATAACAGATAAGTACTACTTTAGTTTATATAAACAAGCTGCTGTATAGCCATGGGGGCAGCCATTCAAGCACAGGATACACAGTAGATAACAGATAAGTACTACTATAGTTTATATAAACAAGCTGCTGTGTAGGCATGGGGGCAGTCATTCAAGCACAGGATACACAGTAGATAACAGATAAGTACTACTATAGTTTATATAAACAAGCTGCTGTGTAGCCATGGGGCAGTCATTCAAGCACAGGATACACAGTAGATACTAGATAAGTACTACTATAGTTTATATAAACAAGCTGCTGTGTAGGCATGGGGGCAGTCATTCAAGCACAGGATACACAGTAGATAACAGATAAGTACTACTATAGTTTATATAAACAAGCTGCTGTGTAGCCATGGGGGCAGCTATCCAAAGCTGAAAAATAAGGAAAGGAACAGGATACACAGCAAATAACAGAAGTTCTGAAGAATCCCTTTATATGTTAGTGGTTTATCTAATCTAATGTGTATCCTGTGCTTGAATGGGGACTGACGGCCTACAGGAGACAGGAGTTTGGCAGTACACATGGTTTTTATGCAACTAGATCTTGCCTTTTAGCCTGGAATTCAAAAATAAGGCCACTGACAGCAACATGTTGCTCATGAGCCATTGGTTGGGGATCACTGGGTTATATCAATGCTATGGTGCGTTGCCTTGTCTCTGTTTCCAGTAAAATGAAAAGTCTTAGAAGTAGTACAGTATGTTTTATTTTTAAACAAGTCGGCTGAATTTGGTTCTGGATGCATAGTTGGCCACAGGGACATAAAGGAATGATTTGCATGTCTCCGCTCCTAATGTCTTATTTGAGTTAAAATCTATTTTTTGGTATTAAGGCAGTGCTATTTGTACAGCATCAGACAAGTAAATACCTCCTGTTTTTACACTGTATTTCTTACATTGTGATGGGCTTTTTGGCTCCTTTTAGCCCATCTCACCCTAACCAGGTGGGTTTCTATATTTGAGTAAGGTCCAATAGAAGCTGCTTGTAGCCAGTTGTTACCTTGATTAAACATATTCATAATGGGTTGAGTGCAGAGGACTCTTGTATTTGTCTGTATGTATTTTGTGGTCACACCCTCATTGCACCCCCACCTAATGGTTTTAAAAATTAGTGGTGAGCACAACTTTCCCTTGTTTGTTATAGTTATGCAGGAGCAGTGACCAGCTCCATGTTGTACCTCCCACCCTTCCCAGCTATAGTCAGGTGATCCCACTGGTGTCTAATAAAAGGGCAGCCAAGTTTGGCAGTTTTACTTTGAAAGCAGCGAGTAAGTTGCAGGTAAAACTTAGTCCCTTTGTAAAATGTATAATTAAGCAACAGAATTCTTAATGAATCAGATAAAAATCGATCGTAGGACTGGCCAGATATGGGATGACTTTGACAAAGCTGGCCAGTTTAAAGGGATACTGTCATTGGAAAACATATCTGGTTACCTTCCCATTGTTCTTTTGTTTGGCTGCAGGGGGGGGGAAGGGAGGGGGGTGATATCACTTCAATTTGCAGTACAGCAGTAAAGAGTGATTGAAGTTTATCAGAGCATGTCACATGACTTGGGGCAGCTGGGAAATTGACAATATGTCTAGCCCCCTTTCAGATTTCAAAATTGAATATAAAAAAATCTGTTTGCTCTTTTGAGAAATGGATTTCAGTGCAGAATTCTGCTGGAGCAGCACTATTAACTGATTCATTTTGAAAAATTTCCCATGACCGTATCCCTTTAAATAAATTGCAATATATGGACAAACGATCCCTGTTTTGTTTAAAGGGTAAGGCATTTTTCAGTAGCAGTATGCACAAAATGTCTGTCTTAAATATATTGATAATGGGTTGAGTGCAGAGGACTCTTGCATTTGTCTATATGTATTTTGTGGTCACACCCTCATTGCACCCCCGCCTAATGGTTTTAAAAATGAGTGGTGAGCACAACTTTCCCTTGTTTGTTATAGTTACCTTGAGGAGCCCTAGGACACAAAGAGATCTAGAATGTTGGGCCAGTAATCCCTGCAGGAAAACCTTCTATGTTGCAAATAGTGGCTGCTGTCGGACAATTTTATGTCTTGAATGAGAATCGAGGCACAATGGCATTGAACCACGTGTATGCAGCCTGAGCTGAGTCAATCTTTTATTTCTCTTTAAAGTC
This sequence comes from Xenopus petersii, assembly GCA_038501925.1. Lineage (NCBI taxonomy): Eukaryota > Metazoa > Chordata > Amphibia > Anura > Pipidae > Xenopus > Xenopus petersii. The sequence continues at coordinate 105,973,029 of CM076685.1, read as the reverse complement.
TACAAACCAAATAGTACAATCATACCGCAAAGAGAAGGTTCGACTGCTGGTGTTTATTTACCGTTGATATCTTCTCAGAGGGAGTTTGTATGTTCTCCAGAGACAGAACAGCATCACTGTGAGTGTCAGTCCAAGGATTCCCACACAGACGGACAAAGCCAGAATAGTGTTGTTTTCAGAACCAATTCTGTACTGTAATGATCCATCTGCAGAAGCACAGAAAGGAGTTGGTTTAAAAATGCTAGTTGTTGGCCCACGTATGGCCACCATAATAGCTGCTGCCCCGGCCACTCCTAGTCTGTAGCTTTTTGGCCCTTATATGGGAACAAAGTGTTGCTGGTCTGTCTGACCAGTATCTGGCTGGGGATTGCTAAATACTGATGTGTGTTTAAAAATTCATTGGGCGAGAACCACATCTCTGCATTTCCTGTTTATCTTGTATCTAAATATCATGTACAGTATATCTTAGATTGGCTCTACTACAGCAGGGTTTTATGTTTCATCATAATTATAAATATAATTAAAGGAGAACTAAAGCTTAACTAAAGAAGTAGCTAGAAATGTTGTACATGATGTTTTGTGCTTCTGTACCAGCCCAAGGCAACCACAGCCCTTTAGCAGTAAAGATCTGTGTCTCTAAAGATGCCCCAGTAGCTCCCCATCTTCTTTTCTTCTGATTCACTGCACATGCTCTGTGCTGCTGTCACTTACTGAGCTTAGGGAGCCACTCACAATATACAGTACACATAGAATAGAAATGTCACAATATAAGGCTGATTAGTAATTAATACACATAATTACTACATGGCAGCACAGAAACCAGTGCAATTAGCATCAGAATTTAATAATCAGCAAACCGGTAGCATCAGTTTATATTACAGTGGAAGCTCATTTTCTGCTGGATAATTAGTGACGAGCCCTAAGCTTAGCTTCTCAACAGCCAATCAGAGCCCATTGAGCATGTGAGTGTCACAGACACTTTCCAAGATGGTGACCCCCTGTGACAAGTTTGAAGTCCTGGATCATTGCTGCTGTTGACAAGCTGAAACTTTAGGCTGGTGCAATAAGTTCACTATATAAAATATGGCAAGTTTATTTGTAGGGTTTAGTTCTCCTTTAAGCGCCACCATATTACAATCCCAACTCAATTTGAGGTCTACAAATGCCCAATATATGACTGCGAAATGCTGTTCCACCAGACCTTTAGCCTTTGTGGTGAAGGGACTGGGCATTGGGAAGAAGACCTGCTATAAAATGGGGAGTGTTCTGCTGTTGGTTGGGAAATCATCAAGGTCATTATCATCCTGGGCTGGTTTTAGGGACTATGCAGGTAATATAAAATTCATGGCTCACTTTGTAGAAGTCCCTTTACCCTGAGGCCAACGCCCAGTGCTGATCCTTGTTCAGAATTAGTCCTTGATTATATAAATGTGCTATAATAATTCATGTTAGATTGTTTCAGGCATGCACTTATGTCCCTTGTAATAGAATCCTTTGTAAATAAATAAATCATGTTCACCGTATGCTGCCCTAATTATTCACCATTTTACCTGAGGCGCAATCTTTTTTCCAGTCCATTGAAATCACAGGTGCCATAAGTTGAGTGAAGTTGAGGAGTGGGCAGGGAGAGTCACATCCAGGCAGCACCAGCTCATACGGTTCCCTGGCGGTTTCATTGCGGTAGAACATTCTTACACTGTGGGTACTAGGGCAGATATATGGTAGTTCAGTGTGAACATCTGATCTGTCTGGCGCAACACAATGAAAAAAAAAGGGGTAAGAAAGCATTATTGACCCTCAGCCCCGTCTCTGACTTACCCATCGGCCTCCTTGTAGAATTCAATTATGTGGCAGGAGGAATAAGGAGGGTGCAAACCGTTGTAAACTTTCAGGGCGCCCTGTAACGCTATGAGGGTGCTGTCATGCTAACACGGATAGAAGGAAAGAAACCGAACATTGTTATAGAAGATCACTGCAATATAAAGATAAAGCCCATAATAAACTGTTTTTGTCATTTTAATTTTGAAATCATGTAAACAAACGAATGATCTAAAGATCAGACAGTCTCCTGGTTTCCCTCCCTGTCTGTAGGGCAAGGTGCAATGAACCAAGACAGTCGGGCGATTCGAATACATAATCATCTGATGCAATGCCGGGTTTACTTTACTGTGACATCATACAGTATACGGCAGTAGTTGGCAGATTCAGTTGCCAAGGTTTATAGTCACCCGAACAAAGGTGATCCAGGATTATGAAATATTCACATTCAAAAAATGTGCACCAGGTTACTAAGTTTACTAAGAGGGTTATTTTTAAAAGTATACTCAGCAAGTATAAAATAATTTGGGGTGCTACTTTGTTAGATAGCTCCCAGTGACTCGATTCACTTACCTCTAGGGTTGCCACCCGCCTGGTTATGACCCGGCAACCCTTCTCAAAACCAGGCTGTCTGGGTCAAAAGTACCTGCCTGGTTTTCCAAATTAGGAAAACCGGGCAGAATTCTTCTAGATTGACATGGCAATTGGCCAATCGCTGATCACCCATGACATAACCTCACCCCATGATATCATCAGCTCCACCCACGTCATCACTGCTCAGCCCTTGATGTCACTGTCCTGCATAGGATTGCCACCTCACCCCTTTAAAACCGAAGACATATGGAATACACAGCCTGCAAGATGCATGGCTGCACATGCATATTAATTAATTGCTAATTAGCCATGCAGGCTGTGTTTTCCATATGTGCCAACCCTAGTCTCCCCTGGTCAGGACTTAACTGCCCCGAAAGGTGACAACCCTACTTACCTCTTACCCTGAACCAATGCCCCTCGTCTTTACAGAGAACAACAGGCCAGGATAATTGGATGTTATGGGTACGGCCAGTGTCAGACTGGCCCACCAGGATACCAGGAAAACTCCCGGTGGGCCCAGGTATCAGTGGCCCTCATGCTGCTAAACATTTGGCCTATTTCATAGCCATTCCCTATTTCTATGAGAACTAAGAGGCTAAATAGATGGAATATTAGATTATAGTATGTTAAGAAAAGAGACTAGGAGAATAGAGGTTGAGTGAGGAGAGGAACAAAATAGTACTGAGAGTGGGCCCCTGGTCTAAGGTTTTTGGGTGGGCCCCTGGTGTCCAAATGAGACACTGGTTATGGCCCAGATGCAACTAGTGAGAACTAGAGATCCCACTTAGACTGTAAGCTCTACAAATCAGGGACCTCCTTCCCACTGTGTCTCTTACTATACAACACTTAAGCTCTGTGTCCTTGTATGAGCACTGTGTATATTTATTGTATTTATTGCGTACTTTTATGCATCATACTTTTATTATATTGTACTTATGCATTGTACAGCACTGTGGCTCCTTAACAGCTCTTTACAAATAAATTTATACATACTGTACCTACATCTAACTAAAAAATATGGCACCTCCAAATGATTTTATGCTTTCTTCTCTTAAAACAAATGCTGCATAATAACGTCAGCGTTTTTAGGACCTTTAAACACCCAGAGCCTTTTACTGAACTAATATATTGACGGCACGTGAGTGAAAGACATTTACAGAGCAGACTCACCGCTGAGTACATGAGCATTTTTAGAGGCAAAGACTTGTTTACCACATCCGAGAAGTTCCTCAGCAGAGCATCCACCAAGATTCCTACAGAAGAACACATGCTGCAGGTTAAATATCAGTCTATGGGATTCAGGGAAGAGAGCAGATATTTGGGGCAAGACAGGACTTTTTCCCTGAGCCCATTGGCATGAAAAAAATGATTGCACAATGTGATGATTTGTTGTGATTATCAAGAAAAGCAGTGCTTGTTAGACTTTTTCGGTTTTAGACCCCCCAGAAAGGAAGTCCCTGTTATATGGCCGGGGTAAATACTAAGGCCGTGTTAGGCACTACCAGCTCACCTCCCGTGAGACGGGCCTTTTCATTGGTCTTGTGCATCTCCACATGTGTCTTCACATCAAAGGCAGAAATCTCTTTCAGGGTCTTCACCACATCTGCAGTGGCCCACGAGGGCAGGCTGATGTTGTGGGAATTCTGAAGGGACACAGGGTACATATAGGAGTTGTATCTATAGGCCCAGTTGTGCAGTTACACATTTGCATGAAAGTGATTTAGCAAGTGACTATTAACTATCTGTACGGCGCTGACCGAAGGATTCACGCACCTTGCTCAATAATAATGCAGCTTTATTGTGCACATCTAGTGAACATTTGGCAGTGGGTTGGTGAGGAAATGACCCTGATGAAGTGCCGGGAGAGTTAAGGCACGAAACGCGTAGGTTTCCTCACCAACTCACTGCCAAATGTTCACTAGATGTGCACAATAAAGCTTCATTATTATTGAGCAAGGTGCGTCTCCTGTGAATCCTTTGGTCAGCGCCGTACAGTGGGTTCATCTTTGTGTAAGGGTTAACTCCGGAATGAAGTGACCGGGATCCCACAGCTACTGGAAGGGGAGACGCTGCACTGCTGCACGGGTGAGCTCCGCTACATTTCTAAACCTTTCTGTGAGACTATTAACTAGAACCAGAAACAAACCTCCACCCAGGTGCTTCATAGGGAAGGGAGTGTAGAGCCAGGGCCGGATTTACCCTTCTTGCCCCCCTAGGCCCAGCTAATGTGCGCCCCCCCCCACACATTTTCTGGAAGTAAAACTTATTTACCATTTACAGGATTGTGTATGTTGTTAAAGTCCAACAACCATCAACACACTTTCAATATAAATGTAGAGGTCCAACGCAGCGTTGTGTTGCACGTCATCATGCATCCAAATTAGATAGCTGCGCGGTCCAATCCTTGCGTGCGCAGCGCAGCCTACGCAGGCATGCCTGTATACAGTATATTACTTGGGACGGTCCATTTTCAAAAATGAACGGCCGTGTACTGGCAAGGAGGGTTCCAGCCACGGTGCGGGTCCCCCATTGTTGCAGCCTAAAACCGGCCCTGAGTGCGGGGGGCGGGTTTTGGGTATCTACTACAAGTTATATAGAAGATGTTAGGGGCAGGGGCACCTGCTTACTGCCCCTAAACATCTTGCCGCCCTAGGCCCGGGCCTAGGTGGCCTTTCCCAAAATCCGGGACTGTGTAGAGCTCTGTGTCTGTCACTCTTAGGGCTAAAATACACTGGAGATTTTGATCAGATTTTGTGGTTCAGGCCTTTTTCTGACCCACAAAATCTTGTCATGCAATAGCAGGAGATTATGTTCGAGGGTATGGGCCCCTGTGTGGCTCTATGGTAAATATGACCCTGCTTTTAGTCATTCTTGAGACAGGCCTTGTCATGTAATAATCTTATATAATAATAATCATCTAGCTGGCAATCACCAGATAAAGCAAAAAGAAAAAAAACCTGGTAACACCCTAACCTTCCAGATATATCAACATATATAGTAAATAAAGTACCCCCTCTTGTAAAATATAAGGATATTATAAGTCACCGAGGAGTTTCAAGACCATATAAAAACACAAGTCCGAAGGCCGAGTGTTTTTATACAGGTCATGGAACTCCAAGGTAACTTCTAATATCCTCATATTTTGCAACTGGGGGTACTTTATTTATTATAATACACAAGTTTCAGTGAGTCATGTGACAGACATGACATCAGAACTCACAGTTTATAACTGATGACATCAGAACTCATCGTTTATAAGGATATAATTTACAAGATATTCATGGCTTTTGTGTATTATAAGGATATTATAAGTCACCGAGGAGTTTCATGACCATATAAAAACACGAGGCCGAAGGTCATGGAACTCCGAGGTAACTTCTAATATCCTCATATTTTGCAACTGGGGGTACTTTATTTATTATAATACACATGTTTCAGTGAGTCGTGTGACAGAAATGACATCAGAACTCACGGTCTATATCTGATGACATCAGAACTCACCGTTTATAAGGATGTAATTTACAGGATATTCATGTCTTGTGTATTATAAGGATATTACGGAGACGTTCCATGACCATATAAAAGCACAAGGTCGAAGGCCATATCGTGGAACTCCAAGGTGACTTCTAATATCCTCATATTTTGCAACAAGGAGTATGTTATTTATTATAATACACAAGTTTCAGTGAGTCATGTTACAAATGACATCACTAAGCTCTGATTATAACCGATGACATCACTTAGCAGCGTTTATAAGGATATCATGTACAGACTATTCCTTGTGTATTATAAAAGGACATTAGCACTACTTTAGAATGTGTTTTGCTTTCCAACTCACCAATGCAGTTGTAGTTCCTTTGTACTTATCATGATAATGTTATTTTTGAGTTTGAAAAAAAGACAAGTTCTACACTTTACATATTTAAAATCAGTCTCTGTCCTGTTAAAGGTTACAATGTAAGTTCCCAGAACACAAGAGGATCAGTTTAATCAGGAACCTCTGCCTTTATGTTTTTGGGTTGTGAGAGTAAACTGCAGACCCAAAGAGAGACACAAAGAGGATGGTCAGAACCCCAGCACTTCAAAGAAGTGTTGATAACAACTGAGCTTCTGTGCTGCCTTTAAAGGGAGACTGTCATGATTTTTATGGTGTCGTTTTTATTTCTAATTTACATTGTTTACACTGCAAATAATTCACTCTACCATATACTATTTTATTCCTGAACCAAGTATAATTTTTTAGTTGTAATATTGGTGTGTAGGTGCATCTCAGTTCATTTTGCCTGGTCATGTGCTTTCAGAAAGAGCCAGCACTTTAGGATGGAACTGCTTTCTGGCAGGCTGTTGTTTCTCCTACTCAATGTAACTGAATGTGTCTTAGTGGGACATGGATTTTACTATTGAGTGTTGTTCTTAGATCTACCAGGGAGCTGTTATCATGTTACAGGAAGGTGTTATCTGGTTACCTTCCCATTGTTCTGTTGTTAGGCTGCTTGTGGGGAAGTGAAGTAGTGTGACATCACTCCAACTTGCAGTACAGCAGTTAAGAGTGACTGAAGTTTATCAGAGCACAAGTGACATGACTGGAGGCACCTGGGAAATGGACAACTAGCCCCATGTTAAATTTCAAAATTAAACATTAAAAAATATCTTTGCTCTTTTGAAAAACTGATTTTAGGGCAGAGGTCTGCTGGACCAGCACTATTAACTGATATTGGGGAAAAAATAAATTTTCCTGTGACAGAATCCCTTTAAGTATAGAAAACATTTTCATGCCAACTAAAGCATGTATTTCAATTGACTGAAAGAGTGTGGGCTTCACTAGGCAGAACTATGGCTGTCTATTAAAGGTGTCTCTTTCTTGCATTCTCCAGAATTATTAAGCCTCCTTACATAGACTCAATGATTATTGGCCTATAGTGGAATAGAAGAGAAAAAAGAACTTTCTCCCAAGGTCAGACGTCCCATGTAGCAGTGACTCTAACCTGGCAGAAGAGAGTGTCATAGACCTTCCAGACCCAACGAGAGATAGTGGTTTCTGCTCTGTAACCTGTGTAGTTTGCTATTCGTTCCATGAAGTCCTGTGTATAAAAACAAAGAATATGAGGATTAGATGAACCAGGAACACAAATGGTCACATTTAATTGCTCTGTGAGCTGAAGGGGAAAAGAGGAAAACACATACAGGTACATGCAGTTTTTTTTCATACACCTCTATCACTATCCAGTCTGTCAGGTTTAATTTTTAATCCACATATGACTATATTCCACTTATATTCAATTGATTGTTAAATGGAAAAATCTGGTAATGTCCTCAGTGTTAGACTGGGCCTCCAATGGCCCATCAGTGAGCCTGATAGTCTGGGTCCATTCTCACAGCAATTACATATAGATAGTATATATAGATGCCAAACGGTATAGGTTTATATTAAGACCATATATCTATGAGGATATTATTATTTCAGAGGTCCCTCGACTGTGAGGCTTAACCAGCAGTACTAATATACTTATAATTTACAGTAGGGAATACATCCTTTATAATACAAACAGTAAGTGATACTCACAGTTCCCTGTATAACTCAGCCTGCAGCCTTGTGTCTTTATATGGTCACAGAACAACCCCTCAGTGACTTCTAATATCCTTATCATTTACAGTAGGGGGTACATTATCCCTTATAATACATGAGTGATACTCAGAGTTCCCTGTATAACTCAGCCTGCAGCCTTGTGCCTTTATATGGTCACATAACTTCTCAGTGACTTCTAATATCCTTATCATTTACAGTAGGAGGTACATTATCCCTTATAATACACAAGTGATACTCAGAGTTCTCTGTATAACTCAGCCTGCAGCCTTGTGCCTTTATACAGGGCCGGATTTACATAGCGGGCGCCCCTAGGCCCACTGCCGTTTGTCCCCCCTGTCCCCTACCCTTTATTCATGCAAATTTTCATGGAGATTGTATCTCCTGCGCATCCCCAGTGTTTTTGAACCAATGTGGGTGTGGTTGGGCAGCATGCCGCCCCCCTAAAATCCTGCCACCCTAGGCCCGGGCCTAGGTGGCCTTCCCACAAATCCGGGCCTGCCTTTATATGGTCACATAAGCCCTCAGTGACTTCTAATATCCTTATCATTTACAGTAGGGGGTACATTATCCCTTATATAACATGAGTGATACTCAGAGTTCCATGTATAACTCAGCCTGCAGCCTTGTGTCTTTATATGGTCACAGACCAACCCCTCAGTGACTTGTAATAGCCTTATCATTTACAGTAGGGGGTACATTATCCCTTATATAACATGAGTGATACTCAGAGTTCCCTGTTTAACTCAGCCTGCAGCCTTGTGCTTTTATATGGTCACAGAACAACCCCTCAGTGACTTCTAATATCCTTATCATTTACAGTAGGGGGTACATTATCCCTTATAATACATGAGTGATACTCAGAGTTCCCTGTATAACTCAGCCTGCAGCCTTGTGCCTTTATATGGTCACATAACCCCTCAGTGACTTCTAATATCCTTATCATTTACAGTAGGGGGTACATTATCCCTTATAATACATGAGTGATACTCAGAGTTCCCTGTATAACTCAGCCTGCAGCCTTGTGCCTTTATATGGTCACATAACCCCTCAGTGACTTCTAATATCCTTATCATTTACAGTAGGGGGTACATTATCCCTTATAATACATGAGTGATACTTAGAGTTCCCTGTATAACTCAGCCTGCAGCCTTGTGCCTTTATATGGTCACATAACCCCTCAGTGACTTCTAATAGCCACAGCTCAATATTTCACCTTATTTTTAGGCACAAATCCACAATGGTAGCAAGAAACAGGTCACTCACCTTCCAGCTGTTTACTTTGTCCTGATACTCTGGCTGCTGGATCGTCTCCCTCATTAGCTCATAATACCTTGGGCAGTCCTTTGAGGGGAATTTCAGGAGCTGGAAATCAGTACAATAGGTCATGTCAGGCTCTGGTCTGTGATGAAATAATCCCAAAGTATTGGGGCAGCAGGAGGATTGGCAGAAGCACCAACTGGAAATTTGTAGAAATTCACAAAATGCCCAATTTCTGCAAGATATTCATTTGCTGTCAAAGCTTATTAATGAACCTTCTTTTGTCAAAGTGACTTAAATAGTATAGTTTTTTTATGGTGTCATTTTTATGTCTAAATAATTCTAAGGCCCCCTACGACTGCAGGGTCGGCTTCCTCTATAGTTATACCATTGTTGCCTAACAAGTGGCTCCCACCAGGACCAGATCGACGTGCCACTTTGGTCATTGTCCAATAGGATTACCTAACTTAGATATCTGGCTGATTCTTGCCCAGATTTGAGGCAGGCCATTCCAAAGACCCCATGCATGGGCCAATAAGCGGCCAACTTTGTCTGGAGATGCAAAGTCAACAGCTTAGTTGGCCGGGGTATGACCAGATTAAGGGTGAAGTATCATCATTTCGGTACTTCGCCGATTACTAACGGGCGCATGCATAACTTCGGTACCGAAAGAGACTGACGCTGGTGCTCATTCGCACTCAATTGCCAAGCGAAGTTGCACTCTGGCGAAGGGACGTAACTGCGCAAATTCACTAAGATTTTACTGAACGTTACTTCTTGCACCAGACTTGCCTTCGCCACCTCAGACCAGGCGAAGTGCAATAGAGTAGATAGGACTTTTTCTAAGTCCCAAAAAATGCTGGCATCTTTTCCTTTTTTTCAGGGTAATAGGCTGCAAAAGAGCATACAAATTTTTTGGGGTAACCGGCTTCCACCCTACATTTCCTAACGTATGGAACATAAACTATACAGTGGGCTCATGTGTAGGGCAATATAACAACTCTATTTTATTTTAATAAGCTTTCCCGGGCTTGTGTAGTTTAATGTATTTGCTGCAACATGTACGTCCATTGAAATTTAACTTCCCGCCGTATGCAAATTAGCCAATGCTAGCGCAACTTCACTCTGCTTGCCGAATTAACGCTAGTGCAACTTCGCTAGCGTTTGGAGCTCTGGACGCAACTTCACATGTTAGTGAATTAGCGTTGTCTGAGCGAATTTTCGGCAGGCAAAGTGTTGCACTGCCTGCGAAAAGTCGCTGGCGAATTTTCGGCGCTTAGTAAATTTGCCCCCAAGACTGTGTACCCTAGTGATGTGCGGGTCGGCTTTTCCTGACCCTCCCCGCGCCCGCCCGAGCTCGATTTCCGGGTTCCTTTTATAGACCCACCCCGCCTATGACATCACAAAAGGGGTGGGTCGGGAGGCGCGCGTCTATAAAAGTTCAACCCAGAAGTCGGAAGCCGAAATTAGGAAGAGCTCAATTAGAATTAGAAGAGCTCAACCCGCACCCATGTGCCCACATTATATATATATATATATATATATATATATATATATATATATATATATATATATATATATATATATATATATAATCTTTTTAACACTAAAAACTGGTTTCAGTTGAGATGTGGTACCTCCTATTTAACTTAAAAAGGGTTGTTCACCTTTAAATTGACTTCTAATATGATGTAAAAAGTGATATTCCGAGACAAGTTGCAATTGGTTTTAATTTGTTATTAAATTTGTTATTAAATTTGTTATTAAATTTGTTATTATTTGTGGGTTTTGAGTTATTTAGCTTTTTATTCAGCTGCTCTCCAGTTTGTAATTTCAGCAGTCTGGTTGCTATGGTCCAAATTACTCTAGCAACCATGCACTGATTTGAAAAAGAGACTGGAATATGTATAGGAAAGGGGCTGAATAGAAAGATGGGTAATACAATTTGTGTTTGTAGCCTTACAGAGCATTTGTTTTAAGATGGGGTCAGTGACCCCTATTTGAAAGCTAGAAAAATAAATAATGAAGACCACTTGAAAAGTTTCTTAGAATTGGCCATTCTATAACATAATAATAGTTAAAATAAAGGTGAACTGCCCTTTTAAGGTGGCTATACACAGGCGAAGAAAAGCTTCTGACAGACAAAGGGGCAAATTCACTAAGCAGCGAAAATGCGCTAGCGACGCCTTCGCCGCACTTCACCAGGCGAAGTTTCGCCAGGGCGCCGCTAATTCACTAAAATCCGAGGTTGCGCTCAGGGAGGAAAAGGAAGCAAATTTGCGCTAGTGTTAATTCGTCAAGCAAAGCGAAGTTACGCTAGCGATGCCTAATTTGCATACGGCGCCAAGATAAAGTTGAATGGACGTATATGTAGCAGCAAATACATTACACTACACAAGCCTGGGAAAGCTTCATAAAATAAAATAAAGTTGTTATATTGCCCTACACATGAGCCCACTGTATAGTTTAGGTGCCATATGTTAGGAAATGGCATAGGGGGGAAGGAGGGTACCCCCCAAAAAAATGTACAATCTTTTTCAGCCTATCACCCTTAAAAAAGGAAAATACACCAGTGTTTTTTGGGAATTAGAAAAAATTTCAACTATTTTTGAAGCAATCCCTATCTACTCTATTGCAATTCGCCTGGTCTGAGGTGGCGAAGGCAAGTCTGGCGCAAGAGGTAACGTTCAGTAAAATGCGCAAATTAGTGAATTAGCGTAGTAACATTGACCCTTCGCCAAAGCTCAACTTCGCCTGGCGTAAGGGTGCGAAATAGCGCTAGAGTAGGTCCACTTCACTAGCGAATTTACGCCAGCGCCCGTTAGTAAATCGGCGAAGTAACGAAATGACATGATGCTGGCGAATTTGGGCTAACGTTAGGCGATTCGCGCTTTAGTGAATTTGCCCCAAAGTCAGCAGCTTATTGTCCAGTGTATGGGGCCCTCCGACGGGCTTCCACGATCGATATCGGACCGAAAATCTTCCAGATGTCGATTGGGCAGGCTTAAAATTCCCTTTGGCTCTCTGATGCAGCCCTTGGTCCGACCACCTGCATGACCAGCATTGTGTTCTGATCCTTGGGCCCTAGGATTGGATCAGCCCCAATATCTCCTGCCCGCCGCTCGTTTGGCGACCTTCATTTATAGTCACCTTGAAAGGCAAGCAGTCTGGGGGTGTATTTATTGCTGCCACAAGTAGTGGAGACCAAATTTCTACATATGATACAGCCGTTAGATAAATTGTGTCTGTAGAATTAATAGTTAAGTTCTTCAATGATTCCAGGGTATTTACCTTTAACATTACATGGTTTGGCAGGTTAGACATTATCAAAGCATTTTCAGACATTCGGTAAACAAAAGCGAAACGCACCCGATCTTGTGAGGCAGGAACTGTGTGAACAGGGATTGGCTGCCAGTGGATGTCTCGGTGCCAGAGCTGAGATCCATTGGGCGGGTATAATCCAGCTAAACTTGCTTGGGCACTCATTAGAGTCCGGTCATAGTCAGTGCTGCGAACATAGATCTGAATATGAGAAAAAAACATATTGTAAAGAATTCCGAGGATTGTAATAACTACTCATCCCCCCTCTTATTACACCTCTGGTCCCCATTTTTCCTCACTCTGCACCCGATTAAAAGTTTGGGCAATTAAGGGAGATATCGAGACGTTCGAATTTAGATTTTTCCATTTAATTACATTTTCTTTGTGCTAAAACTCGGCAATTCTAATTTTGCTTAGACTTGTATGTATTATTATGCACAAAACATTCTTAAACATTTAAACTTTGCCAAGTTCGCGCAGAAGTTAATGGGAGCTGTCTATGGCAATTTTAATGTGATATTTAAATGCAAGGTTTTTTTTTTTTTTACAATTTTTCTTATCATTGAAAATGATAGAATGAAAAATTGTACTATTTAATTTTTTTTTTCATGGGCCCCCGCTGGCCCAGACTTGCTCCCCCATAAAAAGCTGCTATTTTGCCAGGATGGCCCTTCATTTTGCAGCCTCGGTGGGCCCCCAAAGCTCCAGTCCGACCCTGCACACCCCAGTCTGACCCTGAATAAGTCCATAGACGTGTCACATTATACAGGTCCGGACTGAGAATTAAAAAAGGCCTTGGCATTTCAGGTACACAGAGGCCCAATCAGCCCACATAGAGGCCCAAACAGCTCCCACCAGCCCACTAAATACTGACTTTCTATGGGACCTTATAGCATTTGCCAGAACCCACAGATTGCCAGTCCGGGTCTTGTCACATATATCAATTGTTTGCATTTATGCCTCTATAATTAGCAATGCAGCATGAGAAAAACGGGAAGTAGGGGACAGCATGTGTGAAGTGGATGCAGGGCAGACATTTCAGCAACAGACATATGACTCCACTCAGTCACTACTGGTTAATGGGTCATGAGTGTTCCTATTTCTGCTTAGCACATGTCAGCAAGAATAAGGCACATTCTGAGTCTTAAACAGTAAATGTGGTTATTAAAAAGTAGACAGGAAATAAATGTACTTAAAGGGGCGATATCCATTTTTATGTTTTTTCTTTTTTTGGGTTTTCAGATCATAAAGCCAATTCCTGTCGCTCCCCACAGAAACATGAGCCTTATTGCAGGAATATTGGACAACGTGATTTAGGACATTTAGGCAAATCCAGAGTCAAACCTATGATTACATACCTTAGGGCAGGCATCGCCGACCGTTTGAACCTGTGAGCAACATTCAGAAGTAAAAGGAGTTGGGGAGCAACACAAGCATGAATAATGTTCTTGGGGTGCCAAATAAGGGCTGTAATTGGCCATTCGGTAGCCCCTATGTGGACTGACAGCCTACAGGAGACTGTTTGGCAGTACACCTGGTTTTTATACAACCAAAACTTGCCTCCAAGCCTGGAATTCAAAAATAAGCTCCTGCTTTGAGGCCACTGGGAGCAACATCCAAGGACTTGGGGAGGAACATGTTATTCACGAGCTACTGGTTGGGGATCACTGCCTTAGGGTATGGCCTTTGTCATATACGAGTCTAGATTTAACCCAGTCATTCTCAGTTCTACCCAGACATACTCCAGCACTATCATCATTTATATACCCTCCCCTCTCTTGACCCTCTTTGATTTCACCAGAGGGGTCAGATGCAAGTATATAAATAAGTGACAGTCAAGAGTAATAGAGCACTCTGACATCTTGTAGTGGTGATCCTGATTAAAACAATTGGCACAAAGTATATTCAGCACAAACCCTGTTCATTGCACTCAAGTTGAACAAGGGGGTGTACTAGTGTTCAGGGGTATAAAGTTCGCCAATAATCTGGACCAGAACTAAGGGTAGGCAGAAGAGGCACCTGCCTAGGGCTCAACAATAGGGCGGTGCTGTGCAGGTATCTCTTAAATTGTCTTCTGCCTACTCCTAGTCCATGTTCATCGCCCTCTTGTTTTCCCCTCTGTCCCCTCTGCTCCCCTCAGTATAGAGAGAGAGAGAGAGAGAGAGAGAGAGAGAGAGAAAGTACCCCCTATACTAAAATATAAGACTATTATAAGTCACAGAGGAGTTCCATGACAATGTTAAAGCACAAGGCCTCAGGCCTCAAGGTCACAGAACTCCGAGGTTATTTCTAATTTCCTCATATTTTCCAACAAGGGGTACTTTATTTATTATAATACACAAGTTTTAGTGAGTCATGTGACAAAAATCACTAAGCTTCATTTAACTGATGACATCACTAAGAGCTATTTATAAGGATAGAATATACAGGAGATTCATGGCTTTTGTGTATATATATATATATATATATTGTGTAATATATATACATATATATATATATATATATATATATATATATATATATATATATATGTATATATATTACACAATATAAATATATATATATATATATATATATATATATATATATATATATATATATATATATATATAATGCAGAGATACTGTATGTGCTTTACCTCCTGTCTGTTGTACGTGGAACTCAAGAAATGATCGTATCGCCTCCTTAGAAAGCGGCCCAGTTCATATTGTTGCCTCATTCCCTCCTACAGGTCCAAGCACAGTGTTATCTTCAGTATAAATACAATGTGGGAGAGACTTCTAAATTTGTAAAGAAGAACTAAAGCTTAAAAAAGAGCAAGACTAGAAGTTCTACACATTTCAGTACCATTTTTAGACAACATCTTCCTCCTAGGTGATCACAACTATTCAGCTGTTAAGATGCCCCAGTAGCTCCTCGTCTACTTTTCTCATGATTTACAAAGTAACATTTCAGGTTATATGTGGGTTCAAAACTACAGTATACACTTTGCTGGATTTCTTTCAAAAAGCTACAAATAACATAAGACTAAATAACCTATTCTTAAAATGCATACTGATTTCAATCTTAAATACATTTTAAAGGTGCTTTTACTGGAATAGGCAGAGAAAAGTTTATTTCTTGTAAAACCACCTATCAAGTTATCAGGGCCCACTTGTAGAAAATAAGATCCTTACAATAATCATAATTCACAAATTATTAACAAGACCATTTCCGATAGGAACAATGTATGAAATGTTCTCTGTAAAATTTAGGAGAATAAATGTAATGGGAGTAATTCACCTTTCAAGTTACTTTTAGTATGATGTAGACAGTGATATTATGAGACAATTTGCAATTGTTGGTCATTCTTTTTGTGGTTTTTACATTATTTAGCTGTTCATTCATCAGCTATCCAGATTTGAAATTTCAACTAGGGATGCACCGAATCCAGGATTCGGTTCGGGATTCGGGCAGGATTCGGCCTTTTTCAGCAGGATTCGGATTCGGCCGAATCCTTCTGCCTGGCCGAACCGAATCCTAATTTACATATGCAAATTAGGGGCGGAGAGGGAAATTGAGTGACTTTTTGTCACAAAACAAGGAAGTTAAAAATGTTTTCCCCTTCCCACCCCTGATTTACATATGCAAATTAGGGTTCGGATTCGGTTCGGTATTCGGCCGAATCCTTCGCCAAGGATTCGGGGGTTCGGCCGAATCCAAAATAGTGGATTCGGTGCATCCCTAATTTCAACAGCTGTTTGCTAGGGTCCAGTTTACCCTTGCACCCAATAATGGGTTTGCATAAGCAAAGCAGGAACTAGGGGTCGGCAGAAGAGGCACCTGCCTATGGCACAATGATAGGGGGGAGTTTTGCAGTGGCTCAACTACCGGGGGAGCAAAGGGTGCACCCCCTCAGGGCCCCCTGGCAGCTTGCGCGCACTGGATTCATGCAGAAAATAGCGTAAGGAGGGGGGCAGGGGGGGGGCCCAGCCGCCCCCCTCTAGTTAGGTTACTGGTCTTTTGCCTACCCCTAGTCCAAGTTTGCTCCCCTCTTCCGATATCGCCTCCTCTCTGGTACGTGGGTGAATGTTCACACGTGCATGCTGGGGGGCATGGTTACCAGCCAGGTTGCCTGGGGCACCGAGTTGGCTTGAACCAGGCAGCGTTGAACTTCACTGGGGTTGCTGCCTCAGGGGCTCCAACCAGGACCCCCTGTGGCAGTTGCAAAGCCCCCCTTTTGGCCCCTGCCCCGACTGCAACCTCCTTCGGACCTTGTTTCTTACAGTTGCGAACAGGGGCCATGGAAGGAGGTTGGGTCGGGGGCCAGAGGAATTGGTATGAGGCAGGGAACGGGTCTGGGCCAGTGGGGCCCATAAGAGCATAAGAGATTGGAAAATCAATAGGAGAGGCCTAAACAAAAAGAAAAGTAATTCAAAGTAACAATAATAATCAAATATTAAACTCACAGAGCAAAAGATTTTTGGCTGCCAGGGTCAGTTCCCCAATTTGAAATAAATAAATAAAAAGTGGCTAACAAAAGGATATTCAATAACATCAAACCAACTACCCCATTCACTTGTTGGCTATTACTTGCCTCTACCATAGTACTAAATGATGATTTAGTCCCGTTTTACCATTAGTTAATTTGCCTTTGAATAATGAACGCCAGCCCTTGTACAGCCCTTGTACTAGAAATGGTGCTCATGATTTAAATGATATGTGATTATATATGTGATGATCAGTGTCCTTATTATATGTGGGTACAGCTTTCTGTTCAGCTTGCCTCAAAGCTGATTATTATTGTAAATCTCCATTTTCTGTTCTTGTAGCCACACGTTAAAGGGAATATTTTATCAAGGGTCGAATTTCGAATTGAAAAAACTTCGAAATTCGAATTCAAAAAGACCAACTGAAATTAAGTCAAAGTTTTTTTTTTTTTGGTTGAATAGGTCCATTTTCGATCAAATAGGTCCATATTCGGCCGAATTCGAATCGTACGAAATGAGTCCACCAATTGACTTCAAATAGGTTCCAGGAGGTCCCCATAGGCTAAAACAGCAATTCGGCAGGCGAATGGTCGAAGTCAAATTTTTAAAGAGACAGTACATGATAAATTTAGATATTCAAATTTTTATTTTTTTTTCAAATCGAAGTTGGATTACTCCCTAGTCAAAGTACACAAATAATAGCTCAAAATTCGATTTTTTTTTTCATTTGAAAATTCACCTCGACCTTTGATAAATCTGCTTACTCTCATGTATGAAATGTACACAATAAAAGCAAATTTATTCATCACATATCGGAGTGCGGGTCTGTTACTGAAGGACTGGATCTGAGTGCGGCCGGTTCTTTTAAATGTACCCAATAAATATGGACTTTAATTTTATATGCACTTATTTCTTGACTATTGGATATATTTGAATTTTTTCCCTAGTTGAAGTACACAAAAATTAGCTTGAACTTTCAATTTTTTTTCATTTGAAAATTCACCTCAACCTTTGATAAATCTGCCCCTAGAAGAGAATGGGCCAAAATAAAACATCCTCCACCCCAGGTGTTTAATTATAAATTCTGTTGTTTTTAGTTAAAATAATTATGAGATAAGGTTATACCATTGGCCTTTGTATTGAACCTATGTGCTGAAGCAGCAAGTGGGAATTACAGTGTGTGAATGTAGTATGAATGTTTGGGGTTTTTTTTGCAGACACATCTAAATGTGCATTACCTGGGTCAGCTGTTGGAGTCCATTCGGCCATAACTTTTCCTTGTGCGGGTCATTGGGGTATGTGTCAATGGGAGCACGGTCTCCATGGCGAAAGACCTGGAACCAGATTAATTAGCATTCTTTCACTAACACAACCTGGGTTGGTAATTCCATTAAAGGACACATATAGAAAAAAATGAAAAACCCCTAATTTTGTAGGCAATTATGAATAAAATATGGCGTTGGCTTCACATTGGGCAAAAAATGAATACTATCTTTAGAAATGGCCAGTATTGGAGCTCCCTATAGATGTCCACTGGTCCCTGTCAATGTTTCAGTTGAGGGGTGGGTGTGTCCTAACGGTCCCTGCCAAAATCACAGTAGGAGGGGGATAGCCAATCACAATCCTGCTGTCGTACAAGCAAAGACAGGTTTCAGTTCCCTATCAGATCAGCCCAGCTGCTGATTGGTTCATAACCTATGGCGCCAGCTCCCTGCATTGCTTGGGAAAGGAGACAGAAGGAAGTGGAAAATATGGGCGGGACTAGTAGGGTTTTTTGTAGAAATTTTCAATAAAGTAACCAGAAACACTACTTTTAAAGCCCATTCCTTCTATTTTTAAAACAGTAAAATGCACTGGTACATTCTTGTTTTTTTCCATAATATGTCTCCTTTAAGTGAGTGGTTAAATGTTGGCCAAATATATAACCGGTCACACCTTTTTTTTTCCTTGCATCACATTTTTGAGTGCTAAAAATTGGATATTTACTGTAAATGATTACCTAAACCACAAATCAGTTGTTATTTATGAACTGTAAAAAGAATGTTTTTTATATTCAGCTTTTTTAATAAATAATTAGATATTTGTAGTTTTCAAAAATGTGAGCCTGGGAGTCAAATGTAGATAATAGGGCCCAAGGTGTATGGATGGCTATAAAAGCAACAAAAAGCAGGAAAACATTACAGTAAGAATATTATGAAGTGCAGAGAACAAAGGTTAGTAAGTGAAGTGCTTTTTATAGTCAGATATACTTACACCAAGCTCTTAAAGGAGAACTAAAGCTTAAAGGGATTCTGTCTGTGATTTTTATGGTGTAGTTTTTATTCTTGAATTACACTGTTTCCACTGCAAATAATTCACTCTACCATATACAATGTAATTCCTGAACCAACAAGTGTATTTGTTTTTTAGTTGTAATATTGGTGTGTAGGTGCATCTCATGTTATTTTGCCTGGTCATGTGCTTTCAGAAAGAGCCAGCACTAGGATGGAACTGCTTTCTGGCAGGCTGTTGTTTCTCCTACTGAACTGAATGTGTCTCAGTGGGACCTGTATTTTACTATTGAGTGCTGTTCTTAGATCTACCAGTGAGCTGTTATCTTGTGTTAGGGAGCTGCTATCTGGTTACCTTCCCATTGTTCTGCTGATGGGCTGCTGGGGGGGAAGGGTGATTTCACTCCAACTTGCAGTTCAGCATTAAAGAGTGACTGAAGTTTATCAGAGCACAAGTCACATGACTGGGGGCAGCTGGGAAACTGACAATATGTCTAGCCCCATGTGAGATTTTAAAATGAAATATAAAATAATAAATTTGCTCTTTTGAAAAATGGATTTCAGTGCAGAAGTCTGCTGGAGCAGCACTATTAACTGATGCATTTTGGAAAAAAAAACACCTTTTCCAATGACAGTATCCCTTTAACTAAAGAAGTAGCTAGAAATGTTGTACATTATGTTTTGTGCTTCTGTACCAGCCCAAGGCAACCACAGCCCTTCAGCAATAAAGATCTGTGTCTCCAAAGATGCCCCAGTAGCTCCCCATCTTCTTTTCTGCTGATTCACTGCACATGCTCTGTGCTGCTGTCACTTACTGAGCTTAGGGACCCACTCACAATATACAGTACACATAGAATAGAAATGTCACAATATAAGGCTGATTAGTAATTAATACACATAATTACTACATGGCAGCACAGAAACCAGTGCAATTAGCATCAGAATTTAATAATCAGCAAACCTGTAGCATCAGCTTATATTACAGGGGAAGCTCATTTTCTGCTGGATAATTAGTGACGAGCCCTAAGCTTAGCTTCTCAACAGCCAATCAGAGCCCACTGAGCATGTGAGTGTCACAGACACTTTCCAAGATGGTGACCCCCTGTGACAAGTTTGAAGTCCTGGATCATTGCTGCTATTGACAAGCTCAAACTTTAGCCTTGTGCAATAAGTTCACTATATAAAATATGAAATTTTTAGCCAAATTTGTTTTTAGGGTTGAGAGTCCTTTAAATAAGACTAAAATGTATATATTGCCGTAGCTGGGACACTTTATACCCCCACCCCATGTGATTACTTACCAGTGCAATGAATCTTAGTTTTTCAGATGAGAAGCTGAACTGGAACGCTATGATACACACAATGAATGTGGTACATGTGCAAGAGATGAACATGTTTCCTCCGCATTAAGTCAGCAGGGGAGCATCTCATGAGAAAGTCCCTGGGGATTATATTCCTATAACCACATCTCACTATCTCTAGGACTAAGCTCGTGGGTGGAGAAGGGATGCAAATGCAAAATCCAATCCAAATCCAAGTAAATTTGCTGAATTAACACACAGTGAAGTTGCTGATTACACTGTAGAGAATTTCCCCTTACAAAGCACATGTACTGTAAGCAGGTACTTATTACAGAGAAATATGTTTATGTCAACTAGATTCTTTATTTCAGGTTCTTGCAATGGACCCGCTAATAACGGGCGAGAAACATGGCAATTAGGGATGCTGAGATTGCTTTCTAAATTAGAGGTGTGACAAAATCCAAAACACTACAGGGAATCGTCAACAACTCAGTTAGATATAAAGCACATGCTTTGTATATATATATATATATATATATATATATATATATATATATATATATATATATATATATATATAATTTTATTTTTTTTAATTATATAGTGGCTGGTTACTTCAAGGCGAGATACACAGATAATCAGATCATTGGGCTTTGCCCAATCACAAAACAGAATTGATATTTAAAGGGGTTGTTCACCTCTGAGTTAACTTTTAGGGGCACATTTACTATGGGTCGAATATCGAGGGTTAACTAACCCTTGATATTCGACCATCGAAGTTAAATCCTTTGACTTCGAAGTCAAAGGTTTTACCGCAATTTGAACGATTCGAAGGATTTTAATCCATCGATAGAATGATTTTCCTTCGATCACAAATTGCTAGGAAAGCCTATGGGGACCTTCCCTATAGGCTAACATTGGTGCTCGGTAGGTTTTAGGTGGCGAAGTAGGTGGTCGAAGTTTTTTTTAAAGAGACAGTAGCAAATTCGATGGTCGTAGTAGCCAAAAAAAATACTTCGTAATTCGAAGTATTTTTCCTTCTAATCCTTCACTCGAGCTAATTAAATGTGCCCCTTAATATGATGTAGAGAGTGATACCCTGAGAACATTGGCAGTTGATTTTGATTTTCTTTTATTTGTGGTTTTTGAGTTATTTAGATTTGTATTCAGCAGCTCTTCCGTTTGCAGTTTCAGCAATCTGGTTGCTAGAGTCCATGCTCTAGCATTAGCAATCATGCACTGATTTGAATAAGAGACTGGAACATGAATAGGAGAGGCCCGAATAAAAAGATGAGTAATAAAAAGAGCCATAACAAGACATTTGTAGCATTAGAGAACATTTGTTTTAGATGGGGTCAGTGACCCCCATTTGAAAGCTGAATAGAGTCAGAAGAACAATGCAAATAATTAAAAAAAAACAATAAAAAATAAATAATGAAGATCAATTGAAAGGTCCAGTCAAATTTATGTAATTGTACTAAATGTATTGAAATTGAAATAATTATTAAAATAAAGGACTAACTAGAAGTGCATTAGAAATTTGGGAATGGTGTAATCCCATTTCATTATTTTTATAGCAAAGACAATTACCCGAAATACAAGAGCTGTGTCTTTTACAGCAGTAATAAATAGATAGTATAAGATAAATAGGAGGAAGACGATTCAAAGGGATAAAAAAAAAAACATTGCTGGGTTTAATGCATCTGAGGCCAAACAGGACATTTTTGACTGAAGGAAACAGGAAATTTCAGTCTATACACAAAGATGCAATGGGTAATATTGTATATTCCCCCAGGCTTGCGTGCGGGACGAGAGGCCAGAAACAGATGAACAGCTTAATGAACTGCACAAACTGTTGCACAAGACCCGCTTATGGAATAGTCCAACTATGGTTGAAGGGGTCAAGGGGTGTGTTTAATTACATTGGAAAGAAATATCACTGGCGATCTTTCATATGAGAATTACATTTTCTTTCATAGGACCCGTTTAAAGAATGGTTAGAATACGCCATAGATTTTCTGATAAATTCCTCAACCATTTTCAGGACCAATTGGGTCATTGTCTTTGAAGGGACACTGTCATGGGAAAATGTGTTTTTTTTTTCAAAACACATCAAAATCGCACCCGGCACTTACTATTTCAAGCAGCTGTAGCGGGAGTCGCACAGGGCCCCCATTAGAAATCACGGGACCCCGTATAACAAAATTATACCCACTCCACATCACAGTTAAAAGACCCCACAGACATCAGCGCTAAAAAAGTAATCTCCCCCACACACAAGTTATAAAAAGCTATTGATGGTCAGGGGCCCCCATAAAAGTTTTTTTTTAAAAAAATCTTTGTTGCCAGGGCCCGCCTTACAAGTTAAAAAAAAATTGGGGCCCCAAAGAATATTTTTTAAAAAAAACACTTGGGCCTGGGCCCCCTTACAAGTTAAAAAAAATTGGGGCCCCAAAAAAAATTGAAAATTTAAAAAAAATAAATAAAAAACATTAGTAGCAGGGGCTCCCAAAATTTTTTTTTTTTAATTGAACTCGTGGCTTTAGGACTTCAACTTCTCTTCCTTTCGTGACTTTGGGTCTTTTCGCCACTTCAGGACTTCACTTTCGGCTGTTTTCTTGACTTCGGGTCTTTTCGCACTTCTGCTTCAGCTGTTTTCGTGACTTCGGATCCTTTGGCTGTTCAGCTTTTTGCCACTTCCGCATTCAGGACTTGCGAAATCGCCGTGCTGCTCGGGCGCTCGTATGGGGGGCCCGGCTCTTTCAAAACTGCAGAACTGCCGGGTCCCCCTTCATGCCACTTGTCCCCCCCTGATGGCTGCCCTGGAGCCGCATCACTAATGCAGAGAGCACAATTGCACTCTCTGCACTAGCAGAGCCAAAATTCAGATTTCAAATCTGAATTAATAGAATAGAACAATGGGAAGGTAACCAGATAGCAGCTCCCTAACACAAGATAACAGCTGCCTGGTAGATATAAGAACAGCACTCAATAGTAAAATCCAGGTCCCACTGAGACACATTCAGTTACATTGAGTAGGAGAAACAACAGCCTGCCAGAAAGCAGTTCCATCCTAAAGTGCTGACTCTTTCTGAAAGCACATGACCAGGCAAAATGACCTGAGATGCACCTACACACCAATATTACAACTAAACACACTTGCTGGTTCAGGAATTAAATTTTACATTGTAGAGTGAATTATTTGCAGTGTAAACAGTGTCATTTATAAATGAAAACTACCCCATAAAAATAATGACAGAATCCCTTTAATAAGAGGTAAATCTTAATGGGCAAGTTTTCCTCTGAAGTAACTTTTTGAATGTTATAGATAGATTTTTCTCTATAGTTTTATATATTTTTCTCTATAGATTTTTCTCGACCACTGTCTGTAAACCTTATGTGTTTCACAAAGACAAAACCACGCACACTTATTTCACAAACCAAATGTTTTGCACTCTGCATTTCAGTGTTGGTGATTACTACTAGTTCTCTCTAATAATAGGTGTGTTAATTGGTGGCTTTGCTTGCTCCGGGCTATTCTCCACTGCTCACCGACTCCCTGTCCTTCAGGGTGGATTTGTTTGTGCATTGCAGTTTGCAGATGTTCTTGTGGATACAAACATCATCGCAGAAAATTCTGTCCAGTGATATAATGCTTACGTGGAGCACATTTGGAAAGCACAAATCAGTTCAAAAGACTATGGGGCAGATTTACTAAAGGGCGAAGTGACTATAACGATAGCGAAAATTCGCCAGCGTGGCGTCATTTCGTTACTTCGCCGATTTACTAACTGGCATAAATTCGCTAGCGAAGTCGACCTACTCTAGCTCTACTTCGCACCCTTATGCCAGGCGTAGTTGCGCTATGTTGAAGGGACGACGTAACTATGCTAATTCACTAACTTGCACATTTCACTAAACGTTACCTCTTGCGCCAGACTTGCCTTCGCCACCTCAGACCAAGTGCAATAGAGTAGATAGGGATTGCTTCAAAAAAAGTTGAAATTGAAAGTCCCAAAAAACACTGGCGTCTTTTCCTTTTTTAAGGGCGATAGGCTGAAAAAGATCGTAAATTTTTTGGGGGTACCCTCCTTCACCCTACATTTCCTAACATACGGCACCTAAACTATACAGTGGGCACATGTATAGGGCAAAATATAAACTCTATTTTATTTGATGAAGCTTTCCCAGCCTTGTGTAGTGTAATGTATTTGCTATTGCCTATACATCCATTCAACTTTAACTTGGCGCCGTATGCAAATTAGGCATCGCTAGCGTAACTTCGAATTGCTTGACCAAATTAACACTAGCGCAAATTCACTACCAGTCACCTCCCTGAGCGCAACTTCGGATTTTAGTGAATTAGTGGCTCCCTGGTGAAACTATGCCTGGCGAAGTACGGTGAAGGCATCGTTAGCGCATTTTCGCTGCTTAGTGAATTTGCCTCTAAGGGGGTTAATTATCAAAGTCCAAATTTTTCTGATTATTTTATTAAAAAAAGTCAGACTAAACTAGAATCCACGATTTGACCTTATTTATTATTAGAAAAGCTAAATTTAATCAGATTGGGGAAAAACTTAATAAAAGCAAGTAAAAATCCGAATCGTATGATTTTTTTTTTTCCCAAAAGCTAGAATTTTTAGTATTTTTTACCGAAAAGCCAAAATTTTTTGGATGTTTGCCCGAAATAGTCGGATTTTCGGGCTAATTCCAGCGCAGACCAAAGAAACTTCCAAATAGCATAGGGACTTCTCCCATTGACATATACAAGATGAGGATTTTCGGATTCTGACTTTTTGCAGCCTCGGGTATAATAAATCTCAAAAAATTTGAGTTTTTTTTCCACTAAAAATTTGTAATAAATAAATAAATAAACTTTAATAAATAACCCCCTTAATGCCAAAGAAGTATACAAATGCGTGCAAACAAGATAATGATACCCAAGGTGTTTAGGGAGGCTTTACAAATATTTAGTGGGGGGCAGTAGTGTCTAGATACACCCCTACGTACATCTCTTGGCCACGTTGCATTTATATCAAGAAAGTGGTGCCACTAAGGGGCCTTTTTAATTCGATTCGGATTTCCTTTTTTTTCACGAATTGTATTTCTTTTAAAATTTGTGGCATTTTTTATTTCTCCAAAACTCTAAAAATGTGATCTTTAGTAAGTGTACAAACCACAAAAAAACTTGGATACAAAACTTTGGCAGATAAAAGCAGTCGAGGCCCAAAAGAAAAAGGAAAAGAAAAAAAAGGAAAAGAAAGAAAAAAAAAAGAAAAAGGAAAGAAATAGGGAGCGCAGAAGGAAAGAAATAGGGAGAGCAGAAGGAAAGAAATAGGGAGCACAGAAGGAAAGAAATAGGGAGAGCAGAAGGAAAGAAATAGGGAGAGCAGAAGGAAAGAAATAGGGAGCACAGAAGGAAAGAAATAGGGAGAGCAGAAGGAAAGAAATAGGGAGAGCAGAAGGAAAGAAATAGGGAGCACAGAAGGAAAGAAATAGGGAGCACAGAAGGAAAGAAATAGGGAGAGCAGAAGGAAAGAAATAGGGAGCACAGAAGGAAAGAAATAGGGAGAGCAGAAGGAAAGAAATAGGGAGCACAGAAGGAAAGAAATAGGGAGAGCAGAAGGAAAGAAATAGGGAGAGCAGAAGGAAAGAAATAGGGAGAGCAGAAGGAAAGAAATAGGGAGCACAGAAGGAAAGAAATAGGGAGAGCAGAAGGAAAGAAATAGGGAGCGCAGAAGGAAAGAAATAGGGAGAGCAGAAGGAAAGAAATAGGGAGAGCAGAAGGAAAGAAATAGGGAGAGCAGAAGGAAAGAAATAGGGAGAGCAGAAGGAAAGAAATAGGGAGAGCAGAAGGAAAGAAATAGGGAGCACAGAAGGAAAGAAATAGGGAGAGCAGAAGGAAAGAAATAGGGAGCACAGAAGGAAAGAAATAGGGAGAGCAGAAGGAAAGAAATAGGGAGAGCAGAAGGAAAGAAATAGGGAGCACAGAAGGAAAGAAATAGGGAGCACAGAAGGAAAGAAATAGGGAGCACAGAAGGAAAGAAATAGGGAGAGCAGAAGGAAAGAAATAGGGAGCGCAGAAGGAAAGAAATAGGGAGAGCAGAAGGAAAGAAATAGGGAGAGCAGAAGGAAAGAAATAGGGAGCACAGAAGGAAAGAAATAGGGAGAGCAGAAGGAAAGAAATAGGGAGAGCAGAAGGAAAGAAATAGGGAGAGCAGAAGGAAAGAAATAGGGAGAGCAGAAGGAAAGAAATAGGGAGAGCAGAAGGAAAGAAATAGGGAGCGCAGAAGGAAAGAAATAGGGAGAGCAGAAGGAAAGAAATAGGGAGAGCAGAAGGAAAGAAATAGGGAGCACAGAAGGAAAGAAATAGGGAGAGCAGAAGGAAAGAAATAGGGAGAGCAGAAGGAAAGAAATAGGGAGAGCAGAAGGAAAGAAATAGGGAGAGCAGAAGGAAAGAAATAGGGAGAGCAGAAGGAAAGAAATAGGGAGCGCAGAAGGAACAGAAGAGGAGGGTAGATAATACGGAAAGAGCAGAAGACAAGAGGAAACTGGTAGACAAAAGGGCATCAAGAAACAAATGGAAAGAAGAGAAAAAAAGATGAAAGGACACACTGGCTAATATTGCTAGTTCAGTATCAGAAATGGTATCAATGTATACCTCCCCACATTATGAATTTAGAAAGCGGGACAAATATTGTTTGACCACGTCCATTTCTGTGGCCACATTTCCTAATTACCGTGTTACTTTTACATAATTTGGCAGGTTATAAAAGTTTGAACACATTTCTGTGGTTTTTATGTGTTATAACAGTTTTTCTAATGGAGGTGAATTACCCTTTAAGCTGCAAGTCACAGTTTCCCCAAGAGACCTGCTTATCTTAAATTGTTATAATTGTTTCTTTGCTTATCTTATATTGTTACAAAAGTAGCTAAGTGCACCTGCCATGCATTCTGGGCTCTCGGCCAAAAGCCAATTAAGTTAGAAACTTTGTATCGTTTTCTGTCTGTTCAGTGCAGGAGATCAAAGAGAAAGTCAGAACATTTCAGTAACAATCCAGGACTGCGGGTTGAGCTGTTAAAATCGGGACTGACCCGTAAAAAAAAACGGGACAGTTCGGGACAGTTGGCAGGTATGTCAATGATTCTCCTAATGATCTATTCCTACATCAGGAGGGCATAAGGACTCAGGATTCAGATTTAATGATCCTCTTGTTAAAAAAGAACTAAACCCTTAACATGAATATGGTTAGAAATGCCATATTTTATATACTGAACTTATTGCACCAGCTTAAAGGTTGAGAATATCTGTAGTAATGATCCAGGCCTTCAAAGTTGTCACAAGAGCTCACCATCTTGGATATTGTTAGGAGTGTCAGTCACACTGCAAATTTTCACTTTTCAACAAACACAACATGACAATATACATTGTGGCATAACAATAAAACAATTCAAATGGAGCGTCACATCAGTATGAGGGTCAGGGCACACGCTTAGATTTGGGGAGATTAGTCACCCATTGACAAAGCTCCTCTTCTTTGGGGCGACTAATCTCCCCAAACTGCCTCCCACCGGCTGGAATGTAAATTGCCGGCAGGATGGCACTCAGAACGCTTTGTTTCCCTGAAGGCAGTTCGGGGAGATTAGACGCCCCAAAGAAGGAGATTTTTTGCCGGGCAACTAATCTCCCCGAATCTGAGCGTGCTCCCCCCTGTCTTCCGCCTGCTAGAATGAAAAATCGCCAGCGGCATGGCACTTGTGGTGCTTCGGCTCGGGCCACTTCGGAAAACGTTTCCTCATGAGTGCCATGCCGCAGGCGATTTTTCATTCTAACAGGGGGAAGCAGTTCATGGAGATTAGTCGCTCCAAAGAAGAGGCGATTAGCCAGGTGACTAAATCTTCCCAAATCTCCCAGTGCAACTTCACCTTTAGAGTGTGTGGGGAGGATAGCGGAAGGGATGTGGGGACAGGGAGGGGGTTTGAACTGTAACCACCAAACTGTTGTACAGGTATGAGACCTGTTATCCAGAATGCGCGGGACCTGGGGTTTTCCGGATAATGGATCTTTCCATAATTTGGGTCTTCATGCCTTAAGTCTACTAGAAATTCATTTAAACATTAAATAAACCCAATAGGCTGGTTTTGCTTCCAATAAGGATTCATTATATCTTAGTTGGGGTCAAGTACAAGCTACTGCTTTATTATTACAGAGAAAAAGGAAATCATTTTTAAAAATTTGGATAAAATGGAGTCTATGGGAGACAGCCATTCCGTAATTCGGAGCTTTCTGGATATCGGGTTTCCGGATAAGGGATCCTATACCTGTATAACATTCCTGCTTTCAAATTGGCATTGTTCCACAATTTTAGCAAGCCATTCTCTTATAGATGGCAGTTGTTGTGATTTCCAATGCAGTAGAATAAGGTTCTGACTCCTGAGACAATGTAGCACAAGCCAGCTGATTTAGATCTAGAGGAGAACTGACTACTGCTCCCTTTTTTAAATTTCAAAAGAATGAGCACAAAAAGAATAAACAAAATACAGCTTTCAACAGAACATTGTACTTGCAGTTAACTTTAAAACCGATGAGAAACCATAATGAATGGATACTGGAAAGCTGCTCAGAATCAAATTTTTTTTTATACATTAGAAATTTTGGGTGGAGATTCCTTTTAAGTGGGAAGCAAACAAATGCCAATAAA
This sequence comes from Xenopus petersii, assembly GCA_038501925.1. Taxonomy (NCBI): domain Eukaryota; kingdom Metazoa; phylum Chordata; class Amphibia; order Anura; family Pipidae; genus Xenopus; species Xenopus petersii. Next base: position 105,943,710 of record CM076685.1, on the reverse strand, counting down.
ACTACTCACCGCCACAACAAAGGTTAAGTTGTCCGTCCTTTGACAAAAAGTTGTCAAGATATAAAAGTTAGTGAATGCCAAGGGAAGCCAGAGAATTACTACTGCTCTTTTCATGTTTGCGGGATTTTCAGCGTGAGTTTCCTGGATGCACATAGACATATGCACCCAATCTCACTTTACTCACTACAACTGTTTATCTCACAGAAGGAAATGGGGATAAATCCCTCCCAAGAACTTGACACTTATATCCTGCAATGGTACATTATGTTTTTGTGATTGTTAAATAGCATCCTTCCTGACTGTTTGCATTTGATTGGCTGGTGGATACAGCACATTTGTCGTACAGCAGCTTTTCTGACTCTCTGCATCTCACTGGTTGTTGGGTATGAGGGCATGATAAAGTAGCATTCATCACTTATTGCACCAGACTGACCAGCAGATAAGGAGCCTATAGCAGAGTTTGATTGGCTGGTAAAAAGGGGTAAGCATTGTATCAAACCTTCAAATGGAATCTGATTGGCTGAGGCAGATTATTGTCTATTGTAATAGATCTCTCTTGACAGCAATTTATGCCATTTATTCCTCCTATAGAACATTAGTACAGGTATGGGATTCTTTATCCGGAAACCTGTTATCCAGAAAGCTTTATATAGTTAGAGAAGCCTACCCTCACTCTGTTTAGCTACCACTGCAATATCATATGCTACATCATATGCTATCTTGCCCACTCCCGCACCTTGTGTTTCATTCCCTTCCCCTTTAGATTGTAAGCTCTTTTGCACAGGGCCTTCCTCACCTTTTGTATCGATACTGGCTGTTATATATGTAACTCTGTATGTTATATGTATGTAATTCATGTGATTTGTTTGTATAAGCACATTTATTTTACAGCGTTGTGCAATATGTTGGTGCTCTAAGCATACATATCACAGAAAAGCATCTCCCATAGACTTTAATATAATCAAATAATCCAAATATTTAAAAATAATTTCCTTTTTCTCTGTAATAATAAAACAGTACCTTGTAGTTGATCCAAATTAAGATATAATTAATCCTTATTGTAAGCAAAACCAGCCTATTGGGTTTATTTAATGTTTAGGATCAGAGCACACAGGCAGATTCAGGGAGATTATTTGCCCGGCGAAAAATCTCCTCTTCTTCCAGGGCAAGTAATCTCCCTGAATCTGCCTGTATGCCCTTACCCTTAAGTGAATTTCTAGTGGACAAAGTACAAACATCCAAATTACGTAAAGATCCATTTTCTGGAAAACCCCAGGTTCCATACCTGTAGTTGACAAAGAAACACCAGATAAGGAAGCAATCAATTGCTTATGGGGAATTTGGACATAGTTTGCAGTCACATCATACTACAATAAAAACTAATGCTAATAGATTGTGTGCAGATAAATCTCACCAAAGCATTAGCAGGTGATGAGACCCTTTAATCAGAAAGATCCAAAATCAGAAAACCATCTCCCATAGATTCCATTTTGTTTAAATAATTTACACTTCCAAACATTATTTCCTTTTTCTCTATAATAATAAAACAGTAGCTTGTACTTGATCCCAGCTAAGATATAATTAATCCTTATTGGAAGCAAAATAATTCTATTGGATTTAATTTACGTTTTAAAGTATTTTAAATAAACAAGGTATGAAGATTCAAATTACAGAAAGACCCTTTATCTGAAAAAAACCCTGGTCCCAAGCATTCTGGATAACAAGTCCCATACCCGTACTATTATTATTCTACAGCGGTGCTTGAAATTTGGTAAACCCTTTTGAAATTTCAATGTTTCTGCATAAATATGACCTAAAATGTGACCTACAACTAAGTAATGAAACCCAATTAAACAAATGAATCAAAAACAGTATACTTGTTCAATTATTTATTTAGGAAATGATCCAAAGTTACATATTTGTGTGTGTTCCTAAATTATGGGGACCTGTAGGATTTTAAGATCATTTGAAGGGGAAATTAGAGTCAGGTGTTTAAATCAACGAGTAATGATAACCAGGTGTGAGTGTGAAAGGCCCTGCCTTATTAAATGAACATTTAGTATGATGTAGAGAATGATATCCTGACACAGACACAAAGTGTAACTGGTTATCATTTTTAGTTTCAAACAGTTTTTATTGACAAAGGACAAATGTCATTCATACATAGCGTACACATTGAAAGATGGTACATTGCCCAAAATCAGTTATTATGAATGGTAGTTAACAACATAGTCAAAACAAAGAGCAAACAAATAAAAACAAATATAAAAGAAAAAGAAAAAAGGATGATGCGAAGCTGTAAGAATGGAGCATAAAACTCTCAAAACCTCGAACAGATACCAAGTGTCAAAAACCAAATATCAAGTACCAAATACCAGTTACCAGACACCAGATACCAAATACCAACCTTAAAGTTGTGGGAACAATCATACAATAAAAGAAATAAAAACATGGCAAGTAAATAGCAGAATAAATCTGTTCAATAGCTAATTATAAGAATCAGAGCTGTCTGAATAAGTACTATTGATCCAAGGTAGCCATTTATCATTATACTTGGATAAAGATTGTTTGTTCTTTGCAATATAATATTCCATCCTGCAGGTATCATTCATTATATTGAGAAACTCTTTGGTGTCTGGGGTTTGTGGAGATTTCCAATTTCGTGCGATTACTAGCCTGGCCACTGATAATATATGCGTATTCAAAAGTTTACGTTTCCAAGGGATAAGGTCCATATCCATATTCAGGAGAGCTAGTCTAGGAGAAGGATTTATCGAAACACCCAAAGTATGTGAGCAAACATGAAAAATGAACTGCCAAAATAGTACAATTTTTGAGCAATCCCACCATATATGAGAGAAAGAACCCACACAACCGCACTGTCGCCAACAAAGATTCGTAGTGGTTGAAGGATAAATTGTAAATAACTTAGTCGGAACCATATGCCATCTGTACATCACCTTAATACTTGTTTCAAGGATTCGAACAGATGGTGTTGTGGAAGTAAGTAAGAGAAAGGCATTGTTCCAATCTAGGGGATCAATTGGGGATTTCAATTCCAGCTCCCATTTTAGTTGATGAGAGTCTGAGGGCAAAGAAGCACAATCTAACAACGTCAAATAATATTTCGAGATCCTAGACTGCTGAATAACCAAATTGGTGAGTTTAGATTGAACTGGAGACATCTGTTTAATTTTATCAATCGCAAAAGATTTCAGAAAGCTAGAGAACTGTAAATACAAAAAGAATGAATGTTGCGGTATGTTATATTTTGATTGCAGTTGGCTAAATGACATAAAAGTTGTCAACTGAAAAAAATCCTCAAATTTCGTGAGTCCTACTCTAATCCAAGGAATAAAATTGGAGTGTGGAAGGGCATACCGAAATGTTACTAAAGAATGCAAAGGGTGCAGTCCCAAGGTTAAGTTGTCACTAAATTGAAATGAGTCCCAAACTCTAAAAGTAGTATTGGTCGTTGGAAAAGATTTCAAACGGTTTGACCTCAATCTAGGATGGGACCAGAGTAGGTCACCGATATGGCCAAAGGTGCAAGCAGAAATTTCCAATTCTTGCTGAACCCATTGAGGGGGGTTATTGGAGTCCAAAAATCTTTGCAAAAAGTTCAAATGCGTAGCTTGGTAGTATGCTTTAAGCTGAGGGAAACCTAGTCCACCCTTTGATTTATGTTTTGACAAAACTTTGACTGATGTCCGTGGCCTAGATTTTTTCCAGACAAATTTCAGTAATAGAGCTTGCATAGCAGAAAAAAAAGTACGAGGTAAAGGAATGGGAATCGTTCTAAACAGATAAAGGATTTTCGGGAACAAGTGACTTTTAATTGCAGCAACTCTTCCCAGCCAGGAAATATCCTTATCCATCCAATCTTGTATGATTTTGTAAAAGTTAGCGATGAGAGGTGCAAAATTCAATTTATACAGATCTTTGACTGACATTGCCAATTTAATACCAAGGTACGTTATTGAAACTTGTTGCCACTCAAACGCATAATGTTGCTTTAGGCAAAAGAGACACGAGCCTTCTAACCAGATAGGGAGGGCTTCAGTTTTATTCGTATTGATTTTGTAATACGAAACTCGGGAGAACTTAGAGAGAGATTCAAATAGTGCTGGTAATGAGTTAATAGGGTCTGAGAGAGATAGAATAACATTATCTGCAAACAAGGATAGTTTGTATTCCTGCTGACCTATGTTATAACCTTTAATCAGGGGATTGGATCGAATCATTTCAGCCAAAGGTTCCATTAAAAGCGCAAAAATTGTCGGCGATAAAGGACAACCCTGTCTGGTCCCATTAGTAAGCTTAAAATAAGGGGAATAGAAGCCACTTGCACAAATCCTAGCTGTAGGGTTCTTATACAATGTTAAAATATTGTTTAGAGAAGGGCCTAAAAATCCAAATTTCAAGAGGACATCTTTCAAAAAAGGCCAGGCAACCCTATCAAAAGCCTTTTCTGCGTCCAATGAAAGTAATAGACAAGGGCGTTTATACAAGTTGGCATGAAGGGCAATATTAATCAACTTTCTGGTATTATCCGGAGCTTCTCTACCAGCTACAAAGCCCACTTGATCAGACTTGACTAAATCTTTGATGATGGGGTTGAGTCTGATCGCGAGAATCTTAGCATAGATTTTAATATCCGAATTCAATAACGATATGGGACGGTAATTTGCCACCCTACTCGGATCCTTCCCTGGCTTTGGTATGGTGGTAATAGTGGCTTGGAACAGTTCTTCTCTTTGGGTATCAAAGTTAGCGAAGTTATTGAAAAGGGAGCCTAAAATTGGAGTGATACTCTGTGCCATGGCTTTATAAAAATTATTGGAGAATCCATCCGGACCCGGCGCTTTATTGAGTTTCAGGGTTTTAATTGTATCTAAAATCTCCGTGTCTGAGATAGGTTGGTTTAGTAGCTCAAGGTGACCCTCAGATAATTTTGGTAAGTTCAGTGAAGCAAGAAATTGTTCTCTCTCGAGTGCAGTAGGGTGAGAAATACCCTCGTCGGAATCAAGATTATATAGTTTAGAATAGAATGATCCAAATTCACATGCTATTTGATTAGGGTTCGTGAGAATCTTGCCCTCCGCAGTCTTAATTTGGAAGATTCTAGTTTTGGCTTTAGCCTCTTTCAATTTGTTTGACAATAACCTTCCTGCCTTGTTGCCGTGAGCATAGTATTTTTGTTTCATCCGCTCACATTGAAATAATAACTTTTCCATATGTATGGAGTTAATTCGATTTTTCAAAGCTGTTACCTTTTGGGAGCACTCCTCGGTTGGAGTCAATTTCAGGATATCCATTGCACTAACTAATTGGAGATTCAAATCTAGTAATGTTTGAGTTCTGATTCTATGTAACTTAGATGTTAAAGCTATAATATGGCCTCTAAGGAACGCTTTATAAATACACCACAGAGTGTCTGGTTGTATTTCTGGTGTTGTATTAAGAATCCTAAATTCGTTAGTGAGAGTTGAAAAAAGGTCGAGATGTTCCTGCTTAGCTAGAATAGTATTGTTTAATTTCCAAGAGGGTATCGGTGAGGGGGTAGAGGATATTCCGATTAACATACCAACCGGGGAATGGTCCGTCCAGGCAACAACTCCAATGTATACTTTCTTAACCAACTGCAACAAATTCTTATCTAATAAAATTAGATCAATTCGTGAATGGGACAAATGGGCAGGTGAAAAATAAGTATAATCACGTTCGGCCGGGTGCCATGCTCGCCATGCATCATACAAATCATGCCGTTTCAGTGAGTGTTGAAAGGTGTTAGACATATTACTAGCAGTACGCATTGAAATTCCAGAAAGTATAGGTGATTTATCTATATATGGATCGAGTACCATATTGAAGTCACCAGCTACAATACAATGTCGGGAATCAGGCAAATTAGCTGACATACGGGTTAAGACCTTATTCACAAATTTCGCTTGATGAGCATTTGGTGCATATAAGTTGACTATAGTATAGCGTTTAGCGGACACCTCAAACCGTAGAATAATATATCGGCCATGATTATCCGTGATGTGGTCTATAACTTTAATCTGCAGATTGTTTCTGAATAGAATAGCAACCCCGTTTTTTTTAACCGGTGCATTAGCATAGTAAACTTGGCTATATGAAGGATTTTCCAATGAAGGATGAGAGTTTGTCTTAAAGTGGGTTTCCTGTAGGCATAGGACATCAATTTTAGTCTCTTTGGCCCACTCTAAGACAGACCTCCGTTTAGCCGGGGAATTTAAACCTTTAACATTAACTGAAACAACATGTAAATGCATGATTATCCAAAAAATTATAAACCGTTAGTTGCATAAAACAAAGAAATCTGTAAGTATTGGTAAATCCACATATGTCATTAAGGTCGGTATCTGGGTACATATACATCACATAAATGTTCACATTAATAAGTTGAAGCATCAGCCAAGAAAAGAAAAAAAAAAACAAACTGGAGAGTAAGGCAGAAAAAAACAAAAAAATAAAGGTATATTAGAAAACAGAGAAAACCGAATTGAAAGATCAAAAATACCCATAGACAGCACAAAGGGCATGCCCGGGTGTTATATGCAATAAAACCTATATTGCAACTATTAGCTGCACAGTCCAGCCAGTGTGGAGAATAGGTTGGGTTAGAAAAAAAAAGGAACATCAAACCATGGCAGAACCAGCTGAGAAGGCCATAGGCATATTCAAAGAAGATGGACCGAAGGAACTGGCATTAGGATGCCATATCAAGGCAAGTAGTGTAAGAGAGCAGGAGTCTCCCAGATTATGTGGTGTCGTCTCTTTGAGCTTGTTTGCCCTTCCGTGGGGATACTGTTGACCAGTCCAAAGCTCGTTTTTTCGGAATTTTAGATTCTGACATGTCCATTGGTTTTTCCACCACCCCCCAAGTTGACAGCGCCAACATAGCTTCTTTGGGAGTCAGAAAGGAGAATTGGGTGCCATTCCGAGTAAGAAGGAGTCGTACCGGAAAGCCCCATCGATATGGGATCCCTTGTTGTCGTAAAATTTCCGTGGTAGAGGCAAATTCTCTCCTGCGGAGTAATGTATGAGATCTGCATAAACATGTATATTTTTATATTGATCCATAATCGGAGCATCAGCCCGAAATGCTTGGAGAAGTAACTCCTTGGTTGAGAAAAAATGGATCCGCACGATAACATCACGTGGCTTGTCCATTGCTAGAGCTTTCGGTTTTGGAATCCTGTGTATTCTATCCACTTCCAGTTTAGTAGAATCCAATTGGGGTAAAAGGCTTGTCAACAGCGTATGGAAGTACCCACCTAGGTCCCCCTGGGTTACCAACTCAGGGATCCCCCTTACGCGGATATTATTACGGCGAGACCGATCTTCCAAATCCGCCATCTTGTCTCTTAAAGCCGTGGTCTGTTTATTGACCAGATCTAAGCACTTTGTATATTGGTTTTGTGTTTGGCGTAGCTCATCTAGTCCACTCTCTAAGCCATCAACCCTATTGCCAATTTGGTGGACATCCACACGTAAGGCGCTAATCTCTTCCTTTAGATGTGAGTGTAGAGAAAGTCTAAGCTCATCCAATAATGATTTAAGGATGCTCACCGTGACGGGAAGAGAATCCGGGCTAGTTGAGTCCTCATCATGGCTAGGGGTGAGGGCCTTGTTCACACGCTCTGCCATATCCGGACGTACTGCGTCACAAGTGGTTTTCAGCGGCGGTAACTTTGCTTTAGAAAGAAAGGCATCTAGGTCCGTTTGTGGATTCTTTTTAGTGCTCTTCGCCATCCTGGCAAACTGAACACCCTCCGGAGAAATGTAGCTGTTGATAAAAAACTGCTTGTAGCCGCTTTAAAGCCAGTTCCGACCTCGGAGCTCCTCAGCACACGTCCGCACGCATCAACGTCCAAACCACGCCCCCTGGTTATCATTTTTATTATTTGTGGGTTGTGAGTTTTTTTTTAGCTTTTTTTATATTCAGCAACTCTCTAGTTCAATCCAGTGAAATTTCAGCAATCTGGTTGCCAGGGTCCAAATTACCCTAACAACCATGCAATTATTTGAAAAAGAGACTAGAACATGAATAGGAGAGGGCCTACATATATGGCTGAGTAATAAAAGGTTGCAATAACAATTTGTAGCCTTACAAAACATTGTTTTTTTTAGATGGGGTCAGTGACTCCCATTGGAAAGTGTCAGAAGAAGAAGAAGACAAATTCTAACTATGAAAATAAAAACTATAAAAAATGTTTTTAAAAAGAAATAACTTATAGGTTATAACCTTTAATGAACAGTAATTGGGGGCTTCACATCCCAGTCTAATCTCAACACAAGTTTGTCATGTGTCAATCAAAAGCGTTTTAAAGGGGTTGTTCACCTTTAAATTAACTTTAGAGAGTGATATTCTAAGATAATTTGCAATTCATTTTTTTTTTTTTGAGTTATTTAGCTTTTTATTCAGCAGCTCTCCGGTTTGCAATTTCAGAATCTGGTGGCTAGGGTCCAAATTACCCCAGTAACCATGCAATGATTTGAATAAACGACTGGAATTTGAATAGGTGAGGACCTGAATATAAAGATGAATAATAAAAAGTAGCAATAACAATAAATGTGAAGCCTTACAGAGCATTTGTTTTTTAGATGGGGTCAGGAGCCAAACTTTCTCGTGCCATTAGAGTTGCTAAGCGCGAATACACTCAGAGAATACACAGCTTCTTCCAGGAGAATGGCGACACACAGCGCATGTGGCAGGGCATCCAGGCTATCACAAACTACAAGTCAACACCATCTGCCTTTGTGTCATGAACGCTGCCGCGTGATGACGCCGGCGCGTCGCCTCTGACGCGGGACGCTGCACCAGCGCCGAATTGGCGCCAAAATTCAAAATAAAAGTGCGCCCAGTACTCTCCATCACTTCCCAATTATAGGATCTGTTTATTAGCGTTCCTGGGTGCTTTATTGTAGTTATTCTGGACTTTGAACCCTGCCTGGACTTTGATTCTGACCCTTTCTGCCTGCCATTGAATCTTGCCTGGACTTTGACCTTGTATTCGCCTTAAAGGGCATGTAAAGTCTAAAATAGAATAAGGCTAGAAATGCTGTATTTTGTATACTAAATATAAACATGAACTTACTGCACCACAAGCCTAATCAAACAAATAATTTATGCTTTCAAAGTTGGCCACAGGGGGCTGTCATCGTATAACTTTGTTAAACATCTTTGCAAGACTAAGACTGTGCACATGCTCAGTGTAGTCTGCTTAGGGATCTTCATAAACAAAGCTGCTTGAGTTCTGCATGGCTGGGAAGTAAGGCGGGGGCTCCCCCTGCTGTTCATAAGTATGATTGTTTCCCTGCTCAGCAGTTAGGGACCATCTGACAATTCCTATCCACAGCAGTAAATGAAGGGAGAATTTCACTGCATACAGTCAGGTTTCTTATAAAAATGGTACACATTTTTTAATAAAGTATACTGGAGATACGTTTCTTTTTTATTAAAGAAAGTAAAAATGGGATTTTATTTTTTTGCCTTTACATGCCCTTTAACCCTTGCCTGTACCTTGAATCTGAACTCTGACCCTAAAGGCTTCCTCCTTGGTCCTGACTTCCCGCTGGGAGCCGATAGGCCCCCTGACACTGTGATAGTGACGCCTCCGTTGCAGATGCGATGAACGACTTCTATGCACGGGTTGAAGCACAGAACGACACAGGAATGAGGAAGACCATCACTCTGCCTAGTGACCAGACGTGAGGATGACTCTGCAAAGAGTAAACCCAAGAAAGGCTGCAGAACTAGACAATATCTCTGGCAGAGTGCTAAGTGATTGTGCAGATCAGCTGGCAGATGTTTTGACTGACATCTTTAACATCTCCCTGATCACCTCCATTGTCCCAAAATGCTTCAAAACCACCACCATTGTCCCCGTGCCGAAGAAGTCATCAGTGTCCTGCCTCAATGACTACCGTCCTGTGGCACTCGTCCCCATCATCATAAAGTGTTTTGAGAAGCTTGTCAAGAAACACATCAAAACCATGCTGCCACCAGCACTGGACCCCCTACAGTTCACATACCGTCAAAATTGCTCAACAGATGATGCAATAGCCACCACCCTCCATCTGGCCCTCTCTCATCTGGACAAAAAAGACACCTACGTTCGAATGCTGTTCATAGACTTCAGTTCAACACTATCATTCCTCAGCATCTGATAGAAAAGCTGAGCCTGCTTGGACTGAACACCTCCTTCTGCAGTTAGGTTCTGGACTTCCTGACTGACAGACCTCAGTCAGTCAGGATTGGAAACATCATCTCCAGAACCACCACACTGAGCACCAAAGCCCCTCAAGGCTGTGTGCTTAGTGCTCTACTGTTCACTCTGCTGACGCATGACTTTGCTGCCACGCACCGCACTAATCACATCATAAAGCTCGCTGATGACACGACCGTGGTGGGTCTCATCGGCAATAATGACGAGTCACCATACAAGGCTAACATCTCTAAACAATAGCATAACTGTTTGGTCCCCACAAAAAAAAATCAAGGGGTGCCCAGTGCTAAGCCACGTGTATGCCACTACCTCCTTTGTATGCCCACCCGCCAAACTTCAGCAGTGATGGTGGGGTCAGACCCTGCTACCACAGGGTCTGCTGTATTTTAGGTACAGCCCTGTCTGTAAAACTAAAGGCCTCTCTTGTACTGGTCAATGTTAGTGTTCATGAGTCCAGTATCAGGAGAACACTGAATAACAAAGGTGTACACAGCAGGGTTCCAAGGAGCAAGTCACTACTATCCAAAAAGAACATTGCTGCCCATCTACAGGTTGCTAAAAACTACATTAATAAGTCAGGTGGCTATAGGAATAATGTTCTGCAGGGAGAAATGTTCTGCAGGGAGGAATGTGTAAAGACGGGGTATCCAAATGCTAAATAGTAACTCACCACATCAAGGAAGAGGACAAGGTGCACTGCACTCATCCCTCAGCACAATGAATAGACAAAACGAAAATTCTTTGGAGCAGGCACTCAATAAAGGCAATCTTCCGCCAGGCAGTTGAATCAAAGCCTTACACTTTTTGTGTTACAAACACTAGTCTTAGGCTATCTATCCCAAAGGGAGGAACTCCAGGGGTGATTTTGGCACGATCCGACATGCTGCGAAAAACGCAGGCGTCAAGCCGGATGCGATGGAAAAAAGGTAAGTAATAGCATTGTCAGATGGTGTCACATCGTTGATCCGACGCGCAACTGCATGCTGCGTCCGCATCCAAAGTCGCGGCACGTCAGATCAACGCTGTGACTTCATCCGACATTTCCATCTCTTACCTTATTTCCGTCGCATCCGTCGTGACATCTGCGTTTTTGCGCACAGCGTCGGATCACTCAAGGGAAAGTGGGTCACGCCCAACAAACATGTTGATCTACCAAAGAAGGGTTAATGCAGGACAAAGACTGTATGGGAATGGACGAGTCACAGCCCTGCAAGATACAGGTAATATATGGCACCTCTTTCAGGCTGCTAAAAACATAGTCTTGGAGAAAAGTTCCAAACACAACAGTGAAACAGTTTCAAAAACAAAAAGGCTCTTAAAGGCCCTGATTTAGGTCCGAATAAGAATCCGTTCTCCTGTTTGAAAACTAAGGGGGTTATTTATCAAAATCCGTTTTTTTTTTATTTTTTAAAATAAAAAAGTCTGACCAAACTAGAATCCACAATTTGACCTTATTTATTACTTAAAAACTATGATTCAAAGGGATTTCAGGTTAACGTTTAGTATGTTCTAGAACGGCCAATTCTGAGTAACTTTTCAGTCGGTCTTCATTGTTTATTTTTTTTTATAGTTTATAAATTATTTGCCTTCTTCTTCTTCTTCTGACTTTCTAACTTTCAAAAGGGGTCACTGACCCCCTCTAAAAACAAACCCTATCTAAAGCTACACATTTATTATTATTGCTACTTTTTATTAACTCATTCCTGTTCCAACCCTCGACCTATTAATATTCCATGTTCTTATTCAAAACAAGGTGTGGTTGCTAAGGTAATTTGGACCCTAGCAACCAGATTGCTGGCGCTGCAAACTGGAGAGCTGCTGAATAAAAAGCGAAATAACTCAAAAACCCCACAAATAATTAAAAAAATGAAAGTTATGTGCAACGACATAACCCCTTACGCACATTGGACATCGCATCCGAGGTTAAAAGTGCAGCGTACTCCAACTACGCCACGCGATTGGCTGGAGAGCCCATCCGTCTCAGAATAGGATCCACCCCCTTCTCGCAGTCGTGTTACTTTCCAGAGGGGTCAATGCACTGGTATTTTATGATTGGCTGTTAGAGCCTGGGAACTTTTAAGTCTCGTGATCGGGGGCGGGACCCGGAGCGGAAGTGTCGCTCTGGTTCGCGGAAGAGAAGAAGTTGTTGTGGAAGAGTTTGCGAGCGGATGATGGGACGCGGGTACGGCTCGCAATTTCGGAGAGGTATTACTGAGAGTCGTGGCTGGTGGGAAGTGCAGAGGGCGGGTCTGTAGGGCAAGACGAGGCTTTCTAGTAACATTAGCTCATTAACATTAATAGAAAGGGTGTAGGGAGTTTGTCAGTCACTGGCTGTCAGACTCGCACCCCCCCAGCTCTTGGAATGTACTAGTCCTGGCACCTTGCGCTTGGGAGAAATGGAACAGGCTGACAAACAGGCATTACTGGAGCCCGGGGTCTGATTTAGGGTGAGGCTGTCTCAGTGGATTGTGATTGGTAATGTGTAACTGTATATTGATTGTGCTATAATACATGTAAATAACCTGTAAGATCTCTCCTTATAAACAGTGCTTAGTGATGTCATTGGTGTGTAGTGATGTCATCAGTGACAAGTGACCTCAGTTGTCACATGACTTACTGAAACTTGTGTATATTAAAAAAATATTCCGAACCTGTATTCATTGATGAGGATATTAGAAATCATTTACCCTGCGGCCTCATGCCTTGATATGGGTGAAGGAGGTGAGGGGTAGGGGACCGGGCTGGTTGGCGGATGTGATGTCGCCTCTGAGACATTCATGCATGTGATGTCACGTAGGGGGCTTGTTTAGGTCTGGTGCCTAGGACAGCATTGGACCTATATACAGTCCTATATACAACTATGGCAGATCAGAATTACCCGATTTTTGGATTTGGACTTTTTGCAGCCTCGGGGTATAATATATCTCGAAAAAATCCAGGTATTTTTTTCTATAAAAAATTTGGATTTTACAGTAAAAAAAAAAAACTAGAATTTTTGGAGTTTTTAGTTTTCAGACTTTAATAAATAACCCCATATGTGTTCAACGTGTCATCCAACTAAACAGCAAAAATCTGCCTGGAAGAATGGGCCAATCAGTGTGCAGAAGTGTACTTGTTTACCAGCTGGTGGGGAGACAAAAGTGGGCAGGGCATGACATACATAGGGCAGATTGTGTCACAAAGGGGACAGGTGATGACAAAATTGGGTGGAATGAGGACATAATGGAGTATTGGGAAGAGAAGAGGTAAGATTTGGGTGCATCAGGGGTTTAAATGGGCAGGCCCCCCTTGAGTTCTGATGACATCAGAACTCACCATTTATAAGGATATCATTTACAAAATATTCATGGCTTTGGCCATGAATATCTTGTAAATTATATCCTTATAAGCTGTGAGTTCTGATGTCATCAGTTATAAACGGTGAGTTCTGATGTCATTTCTGTCACATGACTCACTGAAACTTATGTATTATAATAAATAAAATACCCCCAGTTGCAAAATATGAGGATATTAGAATTTACCTCGGAGTTCCATGACCTGTATAAAAGTACTCGGCTATATGGTCATGAAACTCCTCGGTGACTTATAATATTTATATTTTACAATAAGGGGTACTTTATTCACTATATATTTACCTTATATATGTGAACACAAGGATTGTCCAATGTGCTGCCCTTCAGTCGTTGATGAACTATAACTTGCAGAATCCCACCAGCCACTTATAGTTCATCAACAACTGAATTTCTAATATCCTCATCATTAAATACAGGTTGGGTACATTTTTTATAAAATAAACAAGTTTCAGTAAGTCATGTGACAACTGAGGGCTCTTGTCACTGATGACAATGGCTGGAGATATTGTAACTTGTAGTTGACTCGTTCCGTCACCGTCCCTACCCCCAGATGGCAGTGCCAACATTATAGCAATACTTGGGGCCCTTGAGCTCTGCCTAGGGGTGGTTCACCTATAGAAAAACTTCTAGTATGTTATAGAATGACCAAATCTAAGCAACTTTTCAATTGGTCTTTGTTATTTATTTTTTATAGTCTTTTAATTATTTGCCTTTTGCTTCTGACTCTTTGCAGGTTTCAGAAGGGGGTCACTGACCCCATCTAAAAACAAATGCTCTGTAAGGCTACAAATGTATTGTTATTGCTACTGTTTATTGCTCCTCTTTCTATTGCTCCTCTCCTATTCATATTCCAGTCTCTAATTCAAATCAGTGCATGGTTGCTAGGGGAATTTGGAAGACTGCTAAACATTGCAAACTGGAGAGCTGCAGAATAAAAAGCTAAATAACTAAAAAAACTCAAATAATTAAAAATGAAAACCAATTACAAAGTGTCTCAGAATATCACTCTCTATGTCATGCTAAAAGTTAACTCAAAAGTGAACAACCCCTTTAATTTAGGGCACCTATGAAGATTTATGCTGGGAGTAGCTTTGTATCATTATTTCTCTCGCTATGGCATGTGTCATCCTTGCATGTCCTATATTAAAGCCTGCTTCCCTTTTAAAGGAGAACTAAAACCTAACTAAAGAAGTAGCTAGAAATGTTGTACATGATGTTTTGTGCTTCTGTACCAGCCCAAGGCAACCACAGCCCTTTAGCAGTAAAGATCTGTGTCTCCAAAGATGCCCCAGTAGCTCCCCATCTTCTTTTCTGCTGATTCACTGCACATGCTCTGTGCTGCTGTCACTTACTGAGCTTAGGGACCCACTCACAATATACAGTACACATAGAATAGAAATGTCACAATATAAGGCTGATTAGTAATTAATACAGATAATTACTACATGGCAGCACAGAAACCAGTGCAATTAGCATCAGAATTTAATAATCAGCAAACCTGTAGCATCAGCTTATATTACAGCCAGGGAAGCTCATTTTCTGCTGGATAATTAGTGACAAGCCCTAAGCTTAGCTTCTCAACAGCCAATCAGAGCCCACTGAGCATGTGAGTGTCACAGACACTTTCCAAGATGGTGACCCCCTGTGACAAGTTTGAAGTCTTGGATCATTGCTGCTATTGACAAGCTCAAACTTTAGCCTCGTGCAATAAGTTCACTATATAAAATAGGCCATTTTAGCCACAATAATTTTTAGGGTTTAGTTCTCCTTTGACATAATGGTAATTCAGTGAGATCCAAGCTACCCTCTTACACTGAAACTACAACTTCTGCAGCTGCCAACAGTTGTGTTAGTGCAACATACAGAGTTCCTTCTTAAGTGGCTTTGGGCGTAGAGGAATTTGTACCCCTATGAAGGGCATGTGGGGCAGTTCTGTTAGGGCAGAATAGTGATGACAGTTTCAGAGGAACATGCTGCTAGTCAGGCCTGTGCTTAACCTGGAGGGCTCTGAAGGAAGACTGATAAATGGCAAGTAAGGGTAATATTCCCTAGATATAACAATAATAATGTAATGGCTTTCTGGGTATTGTCCAGCAACACCACATATGAGTTGGCATTGCCTTTAATTTAAAGGGGTTGTTCACCTTTGAGTTAACTTGTAGTATGATGTAGAGAGTGATATTCTGAGACAATTTGCAATTGGTTTTCATTTTTTATTATTTGTGGTTTTTGAGTTATTTAGCTTTTTATTCGGCAGCTCTCCAGGTTGCAATTTCAGCCATCTGGTTGCTAGGATCCAAATTACCCTAGCAACCATGCATTAATATAAATAAGAGACTGGAATATGAATAGGAGAGGAGCTGAATAGAAAGACGAGTCATAAAAAGTAGCGATAACAATACATTTGTAGCCTTGCAGAGTATTTCTTTTTTTTATATACGTGTCAGTGACCCCCATTTGAAAGCTGCAAAGAGTCGGAAGATTAAGGCAAATTATTCAAAAACTATAAAAAATGCCAATTGTAAAGCTGCTTAGAATTAGCCAAGCTATAATATACTAAAAGTTAACTTAAAGGTGAACGACCCCTTTAACATTATTAAGGGTATTGGTGTTTTTATCTCTGCTGCCAATCCAAGCTGTGGACATTTGATTCAGATTTAAAGGAACAGTAACACCAAAAAATGAAAGTGTTTTAAAGGAATGACCATATAATGTAGTGTTTCCCTGCACTGGTAAAACAGATCTGTTTGCTTCAAAAACATTACTATAGTTCATATAAAGCTGCTGTGTAGCAATGGTGGGAATTGAAAAAAGGCTATATGGCACAGGTTAAATAGTGGATAACAGATAACACCATTACAGTATGTTCTACAGAGCTTATCTGCTGTGTAACCTGAGCTGTTTCTCCTTTGAATGGCTGCCCCCATTGCTATACAGCAGCTTGTTTATGTAAACTATAGTAGTGTTTCTGAAGCAAACACTCCAGTTTTATCAGTGCAGGGCAACACTGCATTATATTTTTATTGCTTTAAATTTTTTTTGATGTTACTGTTACTTTTAAGCATTTTGTGTTCTTCCTCATGTTGTTAGGGACAGCTCTCATGATGCTTATATAAATCAGCAGTGTTCTGCTTAGTAGGGTGCGCCTTGAGGCGTGCTGCCCCTCCTGTGTATTTATTCAAGTGAGGCACCTTTAACACAGAGCTTTGTTTACTTAGTTTATTGTCACAGTATGAACTGTATTATTTTATCTCATAGATAAGTAAGTCCCATTTTCATAACCTTGGGCACGCGGCATTTCCTAGACTACAACTCTCACCATTCTTCGACATGTAATACAGCATGGTGGAAGTAGTAGTGGAGACCTGCGCAGCTCCAATTGGCAGCCCTGTGCCTGACCCAGACCTGCAAGCCGACCCGCAACCCACTCTGCCCTGCCACCGAGACCCACTACCCAACCCATCGCTCAAAACGCATGCTTACCCCCCCGACCCGGAACCAGTGAAAACTGGAAGTGGCATCACTTTTACCCGGACATGATGTTGCTTTTTACCTGGGAGTGCCGTCACTTTTTACCCGGGAGTGCCGTCACTTTTTACCCGGAAGTGCCGTCACTTTTTACCCGGAAGTGCCGTCACTTTTTACCCGGAAGTGGCGTCACGCTTTACCCGGAAGTGGCGTCACGCTTTACCCGGAAGTGGCGTCACGCTTTACCCGGAAGTGGCGTCACGTTTTACCCGGAAGTGGCGTCACGTTTTACCCGGAAGTGGCGTCACGTTTTACCCGGAAGTGGCGTCACGTTTTACCTGGAAGTGCCGTCACGTTTTTACCCGGAAGAAGAAGGGAGGGGGAAAGGGAGAGAGGAGCAAACTGAGCATGCTCAAGCCCTGGCGGTTCAAGCTGAAAACAGGAAGTCTGATACAGAAGCCCATGTGTCAACAATAGAAGGAAAGAAATGCTGTGTTTCTTTTGACAGAAGATTAAGAGCAGCATTACTTTGAGGTAGAGTCCTGTGCAGAACCAATTTCTAAGACCCGAACCGCAACCCGCATATTTACCCACTTTGATCCGCTATCTGACCCTGAAAATCCTACCCTCATTCAGCAGGGTGCTTTGTTTGCGGGTAACCTGTGGGTACCCGACCCACTGCAGTACTCTACTTTGAGGGGTTACTGGTGTATTTATATAGACCTTTCTGATCAAGCTTAATTACATTTAACCTTTCCTTCTCCTTTAGCTGCCATTGTTTAAATGTTAAATTTTATAGATGTGAAATAGTCCTGTAAGGGTGGCAGGGCTAATGAACCAAAAGTGACTGAGAAGTAAAGTTCTAGTGTTTGCGTAATGCAGCAGCTTTCCAGAGCAAAGAAGAAGTGAAAACATTACTCGGGGCATTGCTTTATTCTGTTGCCAGTTCCCACTTGCCCATCCCTGTAGTTTATTTCCTGTTTTACATTAGTTACAAATCCATTCGATGATTGGGAAATACCCATTTGTCATTTGTTTTTGACGCTTTAAATATGCCTAGATTGTGTATATCTATCTATCCTATCCTCTGTTTCACACGTATGGAGGATTAAAATACCAATGTGCATATCTATTTTTATAGATAGGCTGAATAGCAGATTGTTTACAACTTTTTTATGAAATATACTTGCAACTAGAAATACAACAGATGAGTGGCTGACACCTGTGCCTATCCTATTCAAATAGAGAGACTTTTTGTAATTCGGAACTTTTGGATAACGGGTTTCCAGATAACAGATTCCATAGCTGTATATGCTTTATATGCATTTTGTGCTGCACTGCCTGTGACTAGAATACACAGTGCCAAAAAGCCCCATTGCCTCAATAATAAATTCATTTTAATAATATACAAGTCAATGATTCTTGGTATTATCAGCTAGTTGCCTCCATCCACATTTAAACTGCAAACTGAACTCTTTAATGTATAGTTTTCTATTGGGGTCACAGATACATTACAACATAGAACTGTTGTATTATTTAACAGATACTTTAAATCTGGTGCTTGTAACTCATTCATGCTGTTGTAAAGATGTATGGCCCGTATTTCTTTAATTATGATCCGATCGTTGTGCCCTAGGGCCTAGGTGGGCACATCGGGGAGGGATCTGCTCGTTTGGTGAAATTGCCACCTTTAGGGTAGGACTTCACAAGCATTTTTGGCGCAATCCGACATGCTGCGCAAAAACACAGGTGTCAAGTCGGATGCAACGGAAATAAGGTAAGATACAAATGTCGGATGAAGTTGCAGAGTTGATCCGACGCGCCATGACTGTCGGATGCAGACGCAGCGCGCAGCGTCTGCATCAGACAGTCGTGTTGCGTCGGATCAACTCTGCGACACCATCCAACAATGCTATCGTTTTCCTTATTTCCGTCACATCCAACTTGATGCCTGCATTTTTGCACAACATGCCGGATCGCGCCAAAAATGCCAGTGTAGTTCTACCCTAAGTCTACTAGAAAATTATATAAATATTAAACAACCCCAATATGCTGGGTTTGCTTCCAATAAGGATTAATTATATCTTAGTTGGGATCAAGTACAAGCTACTGTTTTATTATTACAGAGAAAAATTAAAGAATTTAAAAAAATTTGGATTATTTGATTATAATGTCGTCTATGGGAGAAGGCATTTCCATAATTCGGATCTTTCTGGATAACGGGTTTCCGGATAACTGATCCTAGACCTGTATTAATGTCATGTGAACACATGGTTTTCCTTTTTTTTTTAAACAAATCTTTAGAAGCAAAACATTTTTATATTTCTTTATTTTTTTTTTTTGTATTTAAAATTTTTATTTTCAAATATCAGCAGATAGCACAAATCGGCACATAGCAAAACTCAGATTCTGCAGGTACTGGACAATCCCCAGGCTGCAGAAGTATTATGGCACATGGGTACATAACATGTATTCCTGAGTTGTATAATAGAGTAGCCCAAGTAGCTGACAAGAAAATTATACAGAAATAAAAAGAAAAGAAATAGAAAAAGGAGCAAGAGAAAAGAAATAATCAGAAGTAAACCAAAAACTAAATAAACAGTTGCCCATAACACTTGTGAGGACTGTCAACATTTCTGCACTAACTGGTACAGCATTGGGTCAAGGAAATTTAGGGATTCCCCGGAGTCAGAGTGGGAGGGACATGCAAGGGAAATTAGGTTGAGGAAATATTTCGGTATGATAACCAGGGGGACCAGACTTTGTGAAAAGATTTCTGCGAACCGTTTGTGTAGCTAGTTAATTTCTCCAGAATGAGGACATTATCCAGCCTCCTTTTAACCTCAGGAAAGTCCAGGATGGGAGACTTCCAGGCTGCAGCGATGACCTGCTTGGAGGCAGAGAAAATATGTGTTATCAATTTCCTGGTGAATTTGTTAAGTCTTGGGATTCGCTTATATTTCTTTATATTTTGGTTAAGCCAGGGGTTTCAAACTATTGGTCAGGACCCATACTGTTTAAATAAGATGAGTCCTCGAGTCATGCAGCAGGTCGGGTACCCGCAAAAAAATGGGCACCCTGCGGAATGAGGGGAGGATTTTGAGGTGCGGGTGTATCTGCTTAGAAATATACTGCTTAAAATGCGGGTCTCATCTAAATTTCTTATCTTATGTAATATTGTCTATATTTTACTCCTTTTAAAGTTTTACAAAACGTGTTTCTGTCCCCATCCACTTTTGATGACATGACTTCCGGTTTGCCGCACCATCACTTCCTGTTTGATGTGGTCAGCGGGTTGCGGGTTGGGTAGCGGATAATGCAGTTGCGGGTCCAGGTTGGGTAGCGGATCAAAGCAGGTAAATATGCGGGTTGCGGTTAGGGTTCAGGTTGGTTCTGCGCAGGATTCTAAAGAGGCCCCCTGTAAATAGCGAAATTGCCCCCTGCAGTATTATTACTGAGAAAAGGGAAATCATTTTTAAAAGTTTTTAATTATAATGTAGTCTATGGGAGAAGTCCTTTCCATTATTCTGAACTTTCTGGATAACGGATTTCCGGATAATTAATAACTAGATAAGTAGTGATTATGGAAAAGTGGACACCTGTTTCTAACCTATAATTAGGTTATGAAGCTGATTATCCCTGTTAGTTTGTGTCTGCTGGAAGCAAGGTTTGCAAATTCAGCAATTTCAGCCATCTGGTTGCTAAAGTCCAAATTCCCCTACCAACCAGTCATTGATTTGATTAAGAGACTGGAATATGAATAGAAGAGGGACTGAATAGAAAGAGGAGTAATAAAAAGTAGCAATACATTTGTAGCCTTACAGAGCATTTGTTTTTAGATGGGGTCAGTGACCCTCATTTGAAAGCTGGAAAGAGTCAGAAGAAGAAAGCAAATAATTAAAAGAACTAAAAAATGGAGACCAATTGAAAAGTTGCTTAGAATTAGCCGTTCTATAACATACTGAAAGTTAACTTAAAGGTGAACCAATCCTTTAAAGAGGTAACACGAAATATCAGACTGTAGACTCCAGTTACTAGAGAATATGATAAAATGACTGGTTGTTTTACCCTGCTCTAATGTTTGGACACTGCCTCTATCAGACATAATAGTGCCCTTCATTTGCTCAGCAATAGCCATACAGAAGGTCTATTGTTCATGGGAAAAGCTAAGTGATTTGTTCCGTGCCCTTTTAAGTTCCTTCAAGCCACGACCCATTCTATTATTTTGTATGTGTGATCCAAAATGCCCTTTCCCATAGGAACAATACAGCCATAGTTTCATTAAGACATCCGTGCTGCTATTCTCACCCCTTGCACTTTTAGTTATATAAGTGGGTAACAAATAAACCCTGGGTCATGGATCTGTACAATATTAAGTTCTTATTGTACAAGTGCACTCGGTTACTATAGTTCATGGGCAAATTGTGCAACAGAGGCTCCGCCCCCCTCGGCGGCACCAATACAAGTCATTTAAAGCGGGAATAGATTGCCCCTTGCTTTTCTGGACTTAGCTCCCTGTCTGACAGATAGGAGGAACATTGCTAAAAAGGAAAGCAAAGGAACACTCCCGGAACCATGTCAGCTGAAGAATCCACTCTTGGGACAAGTTGCTTTGAGGAAGTCTTTGTAGGTTACTATAGGTCAGAATAGGAATTTGAAGGGGAGCTACCTCAAAAATGAAAATTTAACATAAGCTTCATCATACTGAATACAATCAATTAAATATTCTGTATCATTTCTGAAATAAGTTTATGTTCACTATTCCTCTCTCGGCATCTGTTTCTCTTCATTCTCTCTTCATGCAGCAGTTGGGGGTCAGATAGTCATTGACAGTTTGATCCAATATATCTTATAGGGGGTGCTTGTTTTGCCTAGAAGATGCATTAGGGCAGAGACACATGGTCAGATTCGGGGAGATTAGTCGCTGGCAACAAGTCTCCTCTTCTTCATGGCGACTAATCTCCCCGAACTGCCTTCCCGCCGGCTAGAATGAAAATTTAAATTTCGCGTGACTTAGGAAAACGAAGCGCTCCGATTGCCATCCCAACGGCGATTTTCATTCTAGCCGGCGGGAAAGCAGTTCGGGGAGATTAGTCGCCCTGAAGAAGAGGTCGATGGGCGAATAACCTCCCCGAATCTATTAAAATCACCAGACATCATGTCTCTCTACATGCAGAATTTTATGCAAAAGGCAGTTATTTTGTTAAATAACTGATTCCAGTACAAATAAAATCTGAGTGTGCTCTAATTCATCTGCTAGGGAAGGGAACCCCCCCCCCCATAAGATATATTGGATCTAACTGTCAATGAATATCTGGCACCCAACTGCTGCTGATGGGACAATGAACATAAATAGATGCTGAGAGATGAATAGTGATTATAAACTTGATTATTTTATATTTAATTGATTGTATTTAGAACGTTTCTTTTCTCAGTATGATGAAACTCGTATTCAATTTTCCGAGATAGTTCCCCTTTAAATGTGATTCTTTCAAAGTGCCTTGGTAATAATCAATAGTTATGGCAATATGGCTCCTTATATTGGATGTTTTGCTTGTTATCCCAGCTCTCTAAATTTGGGGATATCTCAATCTGCACAAGCCATTTGTGGGTGCCTGACCCAAGAATTACCCATACATTTCAATAATGTAAAGAATTTAGGCTGCTATCCCCAATCGATTTGTAATTTACACATGTTTTTTTTTTCATTTTGATATATCAAGACTTATCCTAGCTGGAGCACTATGTCCCAAGGTCTCTGGAGTATAGGTAGAAGAATTATGTTTGCAGTAGGGATGCACCAAATCCACTATTTTGGATTTGGCCAAACCCTCAAATCCTTTGCGAAAGATTCGGCCGAACACCGATCGAATCCTAATTTGCATATGCAAATTTATGGGTTGGAAGGGAAAATCATTTTTTACTTCCTTGTCACGATATTTCCCTCCCGCCCCTAATTTGCATATGCATATTCGGATTTGGTTCGGCCGGGCAGAAAAAGGCCGAATCCTGAGCCGAATTCTGGATTTGGTTCATCCCTAGTTTGCAGTAACAAAACACTTGGTGATTTGGGGGTTTGCTTTGTACTCGGCTTGGATAGGCAGGCTAAGCAATGTTACACCCCTGCCAAGAAAAAAAAAAGGGGCAAATAATGTACATAATAAAGAAGAAATGGGAACCTTTAAAATTTCTGTTTTTAAATGTAACCAAACTAAGTTAATATCAGTTACAAAATCGTGTGTGGCATCTTACTTACTCTTTGGTATATACAGACTGTTCCCAGATGAAATAGTCTATCATGTTGCTTCTTTTATATGTCCGATATAATATAGGTTACTGACGTAGGTATATTTAGAAACGAGGGATCGCAGAAACGAGGAATCCAGGATGCGTTTCAGGATTCTGCCTTTTTCAGTAGGATTCAGATTCGGCCAAATCCTTCTGCCCCACCGAACCGAATCTGAATCCTTATTTGCATATGGAAAAATCACGTGACTTTTTGGCACAAAACAAGGAAGTAAAAAATGTTTTCCTCTTCCCACCCCTAATTTGCATATGCATATTAGGATTCGGTTCGGTATCTTCGCAAAGGATTCGGCTGAATCCAAAATAGTGGATTCGGTGCATCCCTATTAGAAATTAAACAGACATTCATCATAATTTGTTTTAACGTGTGCTCTTTATTTGTGCAACTTTCCTTCTAGGGTGTTGCATCAGCGGAGTTAAATACTTCTGAGAAGATGGATGTCTCTGTGCCATAAGAACCTAAAGTGGGAGACTATTTAAAATAAAGGTCCCAGTGCTGAACATTGTGGTATGTACATTATATCACTGTGAATATATAATCATTTAGAATGTACAGATACACTTGCAATTGACTTTCTGCACTCTACCAACATAGGCTGTGAGGTTGGGCTTTTCAAATGTACTTAGTGGTTGCAACCTGGCTTGTCTTTGAAGGAACAGTTCCGTGTAAAAATAAAAAACTGGGTAAATAAAAAATGTTTCTAATATAGTTAGAAATAGTTAAATGTACCGTATATACTCGCGTATAAGCCGAGTTTTTCAGCACCCAAAATGTGCTGAAAAACTCAAACTCGGCTTATACGCGGGTCATACCTCTGTCCTTCCCTCTGTCCTTCCCTCTGTCACCTCTGCCCCAGCAGGACTGCCTGTGTCGCCGCCCGGAGCAGGTCCAGGAGCTCCGGGCGGCGCGTCCTTCCCTGCCGGCGTTCGCTTTCAAAATGGCGGCGCCCATGGCCGCCACGTGGGTAGCGGCGCCGGCCGCTACCCACGTGGCGGCCATGGGCGCCGCCATTTTGAAAGCGAACGCCGGCAGGGAAGGACGCGCCGCCCGGAGCTCCTGGACCTGCTCCGGGCGGCGACACAGGCAGTCCTGCTGGGGCAGAGGTGACAGAGGGAAGGACAGAGGGAAGGACAGAGGGAAGAGCAGCCAGGGTGGGGAGAGCGATGCTGGGGCAGAGGTGACAGAGGGAAGAGCAGAGGTGACAGAGGGAAGGACAGAGGGAAGAGCAGCCAGGGTGGGGAGAGCGACAGATGGGGGGGAAGTGGCAGAGGGAAGCAAACATGAAATCCGGGCAGCCCCTAGGCTTATACACGAGTCAATACATTTTTCCAGTTTTCTTAGGTAAATTAGGTACCTCGGCTTATACACGGGTCGGCTTATACACGAGTATATACGGTAATGTATAAAGACTGGAGTGACTGGAAGTCTAACATAATAGCCAGAACACTACTTCCTGCTTTTCAGCTCTCTAACTCTGAGTTAGTCAGTGACTATAAGGGGAGCCACATGGGACATAATTGTTCAGTGCGTTTGTAATTGATCCTCAGCATTCAGCTCAGATCAGCTCAAAAGCAACATTTATGGTCCATGTGGCCTCCCCTCAAGTCTCTGATTGGTTACAGCCAGGTATCCAATCAGTGGAAACCAAGAGAGCTGAAAAGCAGGAAGTAGTGTTCTGGCTATTATGTTACACATCCAGTCACACCAGTCTTTATACATTACATTTTTGGTTAACTAATTATATTACAAACATTTTTTATTTTGCAAATACTATCTATTTACACAGTTTTTATTTTTACACTGAAAAATTTTCTGTGACACTGGATTGCAGATGTTCTGTTCAGGCAGGTGGGCATAATGTGTCAGCAGTTGAGGAAGTGGAGAGAACCCTCATGTTCTTTTCACTTCCTGTAGTAAATTATGTGGGCTGTCTTCCTAAATGTAGAAAAATCAGCCAGTTATACATGAATTGCTGGTAGGCATATGGTGGGATGATATGAGTAACAGTTAAAGGGCATGTAAAGGCAAAAAAATAAAATCCAATTTTTACTTTCTTTAATGAAAAAGAAACCTATCGCTAATATCTAATTTAAAAATGTCTACCGTTTTTATAAGAAACCTGACTGTATGCAGTGAAATTCTTCCTTCATTTACTGCTGTGGATAGGAATTGTCAGACAATCCCTAACTGCTCTGCAGGGAAACAATCATACTTATGAACAGCAGGGGGAGCCCCCGCCTTACTTCCCTGCCATGCAGAACTCAAGCAGCTTTGTTTGTTCCCCTGTAGAGCAGTCAGCGACTGTGTAGAGATTTGTATTGGATTTTATTTTTGCCTTTACATCCCTTTTACTGTTTCCAACTTGAGCTGCAGGGACAAAGATCATGGAGCCAGATTTAAACCGATAAACTGGGATTCTATTTGGAGGATTATTTTGCTGCAGCCACTGGTTCTGCAGAGTTGGAGAAAGTTTGTATTAAACAATACAAAAACTATATAATCCACATTAGATTACATGACAACACAGGACCCAGTGCAGTCTGTATATTCTGATTATTAATCAGTCTTGCTGTATCGGCTTCTGGCAGATATTATTTGACTTGTGCATTTTTGATACTGTATGATAATCCCTAAGCAGCCCAGACCACACTGAGCATGTGCACAGTCTTGGTCTTGCAGAGATGTATAACAAAGTTACAAGATGTTGAACCGGCCAACTTTGAAAGCATAAATCATTTTAATTAGGCTTGTGGTGCAGTAAGTTCATGTTTATGTTTCGTATACAAAATACAGCATTTCTAGCCTTATTTTATTTTATATCTTTTGTAACATGACAATGCATAGTAAATGCGAAACTCCAACATTCCCAGATATTTTTTATGATGTAGTTTTTATTTCTAAATTACATTGTTAACACTGCAAATAATTCACTCTACAATATAAAATTTCAATATTGGTGAGCAGGCAGCCATCGCAGGTCATTTTGCCTGGTCATGTGCTTTCAGAAAGAGCCAGCACTTTAGGATGGAACTGCTTTCTGGCAGGCAGTTGTTTCTCCTACTCAATGTAACTGAATGTGTCTCAGTGGGACCTGGATTTTACTACTGAGTGCTGTTCTTAGATCTACCAGGCAGCTTGTTATCTTGTGTTAGGGAGCTGTTATCTGGTTACCTTCCCATTATCCTGTTGTTAGGCTTATTTATATAAATAATAGTAATGTTTCTGAAGCAAACACACCTTTTTACCAGTGCAGGGCAACAATACATTATATTTTCATTACTTTAAAACACTTTCATTTTTTGGTGTTACTGGTCCTTTAAACAAAGCAAACAATTACTACTTGCCTCTGTTTAATGGTGCAAGATTAACATTCCTCCTCGCAGAAGACTGGACAGTAGGTGCTAAAAAAGTGCTAAAGCTGTAACTGTTTGAGAGTAGGAGCATTCCAGCCGGTGGAGTGCAACCTGTGTTACTTTTTAATGGAAATGTCTGGTTTATACACATTTGCTAACATTAAGTAAGCTTTATCAGAAAGGTCTATATAAATACACCAGTAAACCCTCAAATTAATGCTGCTCTGAGTCTTCTGTCAAATGATACACAGCATTTCTTTCCTTCTACCTTCTATTGTGTACTCATGGGCTTCTGTATCAGACTTCCTGTTTTCAGCTTAAACCTCCAGGGCTAGGGCTTGAGCATGCTCAGTTTGTTCCTCTCTCCTCCTCCCTTTTCCCCTTTCCTCCACCCCTCCCTGCTGTAATTTGAGCCCAGAGCTATAAGTGAGCAGGGAGAGACACGGGCAGGAAGTGATGTCACACCAAGCTAATATGGCAGCTGCTGTCCTAAACAAACAGGGTAGCTTTCCTTCCTCTTTTAAGAAGCTCTGACTAGTTCATCTCTATCCTCCTCGAAAAGCTTCAATCATTTGCTGCTACACAGCTATATTAATATATTCATAGCACAAAAACGAGTGGTTGATAAAGTGTGTTCTTTCTTTTTTTTTGCTCTTTTTAACAGTGTTTGGCCAGAAAATGCCTGGAGACTCTTGACCCAATATGTCAGCCACGGCTGTCGATGGCTCTGATGTTTCACTTGGTAAGTCTTTCTGTAATAGACATTAATAATAATGTGTTCTACAAAAAAAAGAGTTTATAAAGAGTATTTTTGAGTGGCTGTGGGCCATTATGGATTTATAAATCATTGTTTATAATAAGTAAGTTATAAATAACCTATAAAATGCATTAAAACTTCTATGGCTGTGTTTGCTATGATTATGGCTGAAATTGTGAATCATAAAGGTTTATTTTAAAGACATGGGCATTTTGAAGGACAGCTAAAGTTTAATAAAAAAAAAAACCCTTTCTCTGGGTGGGTTACTTGTCCTTGAATATTTAGGGAATTCCCTGTTTGTGGTTGTATATACAGTCACCTTTTGTTTTGTTTCAGTCTAAAATAGAATCTTCACACTAACAAAGGCTTGAACACCAGATAAAACGGGTTTTAAACGTTTTTTTTTTTTATCTGGTGTGCAAGTCTTTATTGTCTTGAAGATTCTGTCTCTTCTCCCAGCTACAAGTTTGGGGCTTTTGCACCAGTACCACCATGAGAGTTCAGCGAGTGACTGCCTAATTTACGTCCTCTCTATATATTGAGTGTCAGAAAGATCTCCTGTGTCAATGTAAGAGTCAGGGCTTTATGCATGTTTTTTATTATCCTTCTTTTATGCTGGGCCTAGAGCTTTGCCATGTGAGTCACTTGAGAAAGTTAATTACTTTTATGTTTTTTAATGCTAAGCTATAAAAGAGAGATCCTGGGCTAGATGGGAGGATGATGTCACATGATTGATGTATACAAGTGCCAAGCGTCGTGACATCACAAATAGGCAGCAGATTCGAAATTTGGTGCCAAATCATCTTTAAAGGCCCAGTCCTCCATTTTGTGAGTGCCCCAGTTTACGGTTCCTGCCGAAGCTTTTGTTTGTGACTTTGAATTCCTGGTTTTGACTTCTGCCCGATCTTTGACTACGATTCATGCCGTCTGCCTTGAACTCTTCGCCTGTCTGTGACTACGTCTTCTCTAAAGATCATCGCTTACGGACTTGTTACGCACTTCCCTCTTGGCTTCCGCAGCAGAAAGCCCGCGGCCCCAAAAGGGCGTCGGTGAACACCAGAACCACGGGGTTCACCTGTGCGTCCGCAGGTACTTTCGCTGAACAAGGTTCCTGATAACGTGGTTGTTACAGATTCATTCCAAATTGAAATAAATAAATATATAAATATATATATATATATATATATATATATATATATATATATATATATATATAACAAACAAGGGAAAGTTGTGCTCACCACTATTTTTTAAAACCATTAGGCGGGGGTGCAATGAGGGTGTGACCACAAAATACATATAGTCAACTACAAGAGTCCTCTGCACTCAACCCATTATCAATATATTTAAGACAGCGACATTTTGTGCATACTGCTACTGAAAAATGCCTTACCCTTTAAACAACACAGGGATTGTTTGTCCATATATTGCAATATATTTAAGCTGGCCAACTACGTCAAAGTCATCCCATATCTGGCCAGTCCTACGCTTAATTTTCATCTGATTCATTAAGAATTCAATTGCTTAATTATACATTTTACAAAGGGACTAAGTTTTACCTGCAACTTACTTGCTGCGTTCAAAGTAAAACTCCCAAACTTGGCTGCCCTTTTATTAGACACCAGTGGGATCACCTGACTATAGCTGGGAAGGGTGGGAGCTACAACATGGAGCTGGTCACTGCTCCTGTATAACTATAACAAACAAGGGAAAGTTGTGCTCACCACTTTTTTAAAACCATTAGGCGGGGGTGCAATGAGGGTGTGACCACAAAATACATATAGTCAACTACAAGAGGTCCTCTGCACTCAACCCATTATCAATATATTTAAGACAGCGATTATATATATATATATATATATATATATATATATATATATATATATATATATATATATATATAATTTATTTATTTTTTGATCAGGGCAGCACTCCGCTTACACATCATCCCCAGGTGCATGGTAAAACATCCAAATATAGTAAAGAAGATTAACAACGCCGGGATTTCTTATGATAAAAATGTGTGTATTAGAAGGTGCATGTACAGCCAACGTGATGGTTCACGTATGTGTATATATACCCGAGTATAAGCCGAGTTTTTCAGCATCCAAAATGTGCTGAAAAAGTCTACCTCGGCTTATACTCGGGTCAGCGGTACCCGACCCGAGTAGCTGAGATTGCAGTCACTTTTGATCATTCCTATACCAACAGTACACTTGGGGAGAGACTGCAATATCCCACAATGCCCTCTGTTGGTTATATGAAAGAATAACAGTGCGCCCTCTGTTGGTTATATGAAAGAATAACAGTGACTGCAATATCACACAGCGCCATCTGTTGGTTATATGAAAGAATAACAGTGACTGCAATATCACACAGCGCCATCTGTTGGTTATATGAAAGAATAACAGTGACTGCAATATCACACAGCGCCATCTGTTGGCTGTATGAAAGAATAACAGTGCGCCCTCTGTTGGTTATGTGAAACATTAACCGCGCCCTCTGTTGGTTATACGAAAGATTAACAGTGATGGCAATATCAAACAGCACCCTCTGCACATGGTAGTGGGACAGTGGGACAATGCACACAGTAATCCGTTTGGCAATTCTTTGTCACCATCAACTTTGCAAAGAAGTCTGGTTGATCGCTGGGGGGGGTCGCTTTGGCAGAATGTGCGCTGCTGGGAGGCAGGGCTGTAGTTGTGTCTAGGCTTATACTAGAGTCAATACGTTTTCCCAGTTTTCGTAGGTAAAATTAGGTACCTCGGCTTATACTCGGGTTGGCTTATACTCGAGTATATACAGTATATATTTATATATTTTTTGTATTTTTCATGCTTTATTTGCTTATGTAAATCCTGTGAGTGCCATCACTACTGACGTTTACCAGGGCAGAGAGTAGAAAGGGACCAGGGATGGGTAAACTGTTTTGCTGAGAATAAAACCCCCATAGACTGTAATTGATAGTAAAAAAAATTGGGTAGTTTGAAAATTGTTGTGTGATTTAACACCCATTGACTTCAATGCATTTGGCTACCTTTCTTTGCTGAATCGCAAATTTTTGGTAAAGCAAAACGGATCAGATGGTGGGGTAGTGAAGTTGATTTGCCCGAAGCTTTGTTTCCACTTAAAACAGAGAATGAGGGGAGGATGGGGAGAAGGAGAGGGTATTTAGTCTTCAAGGCTGTTGCGGATGTTGTAGTCACGCAGCAGACTGTGGATCAGTGTGTGGCAGTTTTGGATGCTTCTACTCTCCCTCCTTAGAATGAGGAAAACAACAAGATGCCCTTAACACCGTTCATATGTCGCCAGGCTTCCAGAATTGCCCCTTCCGTATAGGTGCCCTGAAACAATCCGTACAACACCACGTGGTGAGTTGCCACGGCCGCTCCTGCCATGAGCCAAGGTGAAAACAGCGAGTGGCCAGTTACAAGGGGAGGCAAAAAGCCGCCTCCTGTAACTTTAAGAACCATATTTCCATTTTTTAACCTGGAAATTTACCTCGCCTTGCACAAGCAATGTGGCCCCCCTTTGACCCTCTCGGACGTTGAAGTTTTAAGCACGGAGTTGCAGAGGGGAGGCCCCAGGATCTGCCCTGACCCTTGCTGAAATGGAAAGCTTCTTGCTCTGGTTGCTCGGCTTCCTGGGAAAATGTAGGGGAAAGTTTAAGCTTTATTGTGACTTTCCTGTCACAAGTTAAAAATGTTGCACAATAAGTCACCAGTGTGTTACACGCTCGCTCTCTTTTTCATTTTCACTCCTGTCTCTACGTTAGTGTCCTGTAATGATTGACTGACAATTGTTATATTTTCTCTGGTTAAAGGGGTGGTTTATTATGTTATAGAATGGCCAATGCTAAGCAACTTTTCAATTGGTTTTCATTATTTATTTTTTTTTATATAGTTTTATAGTTATTTGCCTTTTTCTTCTGACTCTTTGCATCTTTCAAATGGGGGTCGATGACTCCCTTCTAAAAATCAAATGCTCTGTAAGGCTACAAATGTATTGTTATTGTTACTTCTTATTACGGAGCCTTCTATCCAGGCCCTCTCCTATTCCACTCTTATTCAAATCAATGCATGGTTGCTAGGGTAATTTGGACCCTAGTTACCAGATTGGTTAATATGCAAATTGACGAGCTGCTGAGTTTTTAAGGGATATACTTCCCTTTGTATGACATGTGGTCACCTGACGCGTTATATATCACTGATGAAGTGCCAGAACGAGGCATGAAACACGTCAGGAGACCAAACATGTCATAGGATGGGAAGTATATCCCTTAAAAACTCCTGTTCACTGTTTTTATTCTAGCCTCAATAATGCTTTGATTTTTTGAACTACTGCTGGCGGGACATCCTCCCCTAAAGCTTTTTCCTTGGAGTGTATATTTTCTCTGGCACTTGAGGTGTGAAGGCTTTATTTATGGCAACTGGGTTCTACTGTGTAATCTCCCTAATTTGAACAGCGCTTATTCTACAAAAATGATCTCCCCTACTGGAGGTGAGGTCTAAAAGAGGCCACACTCTGGCTGGGAATAACAATAGATAAACTATTTTTGCAGGACTTCGTCTCCCGACCACATTTTCTGGTAGACCTGACTAAACCTCTAGTGGTAGGGAAATATTTTTCTGATCGCTGTTAGAAACCTACACTTCACTGATACCGCTGCGGAGCGCCGTTCAAAGCAATAACAGAATCTGGCGTGTTGATATCAAATAGCTGGCTTTATTAAGCGCATTAAAATTGTTAGGGAGGGGAATTACATCTAACGCGTTTCGTGTCAGTAAACCTGACAGGTTATAAAGCCAGCTATTTGATATCAACACGCCAGATTCCGTTATTGCTTTGAACGGCGCTCCGCAGCGGTATCAGTGAAGTGCAGATGAAGCCGGCTAGAAGGAGCCGATTTATCGCGAGAGCTGCGGCCTAGCAGGAGTCGGCATACACGGGGAGAGCTCCGCCATTAGCCACATCGTTTTTTCGTATGTTACTGCTGTTAGAACCTAGCCTTTTAATTTCACTTGATTTTGGTCTGGTTTTGGTGATCTTTTGTTAAGTTGTAGTTGTGATTATTTATGCTCATTATATAGGATATTGGGTATAGATTGGAGTGTGTGGAGGACTTTTCGTTCTTGATATATCATTTTTATTGTAACTCTTGTTTTGCTTGTACCTGTTCCTAACTGTCAGCTATAAATGGTCTAAATGAGCTCTGTAGGTTGGCATGCCATTACTGCTTATTAACACTAAAGGTCTCACACACATAGAATGCCTCCATATTGGAAGCTACTAGAGATGCACAGAATCCACTATTTTGCAAAAAGATTCGGCCGAATACCAAACTGAATCCTAATTTACATATGCATATTAGGCGTGTGAAGGGGAAACCATTTTTTACTTCCTTGTTTTTTACAAAGAGTCACGCAAGTTCCCTCCCCGCCCCTAATTTGCATTGGCAAATAAGGTTTCGGTTCGGCCGGGCAGAAGGATTTGGCCGAATCTGAATCCTGCTGAGAAAGGCTGAATCTCAAAATCCTGGATTTGGTGCTTCCCTAGAAGCCACCATTGGTCCCTAGCTACCATTTAAAGGGGTTGTTCACCTGCAAACACTTTTTTCCAGTTCAGTTGTTTTCAGATAATTCGCCAGAAATAAGCTTTTCCCAATTACTTAAATTCTTTATTTGTGAATGTTTTTCTAATATTGAAGTGTAATGTTGAATTTTTGACTGTCTGTTTTTTGTCTTTATAAAGCCACTCTCGGTGGGGGTCGTCGATAGCGATATGCAGGTCGGGTGAAACCCGCACCCGACCCTAACCCGCCCTTCACCAACCCACCCGAGCCCGATTTCCTGCTTCCCTTTTAAGGCCCGCGTCTTTAAAAATCAAACAGGAAGCCGGCAGTTACGGGTGGCAGGCGGGGAGAGCAGGAAGAAGAGCTCAACCCGGACCCGCAAATGGAAGTGGAGGGTTGGCCCGGGTCCCGCGGGTATCAGGCCTACCTGCACATGACTAGTCGTCGACTTTATATATATATATTTTTAATTTTGCAACATTTAGTTGATCCATTTCTCAATAGGATCTCTACAGTATTAGCAACTATTGTATCAATTCTAACAGCTGCCTGTAATGAATGAGATTCTGCTCAGCAGGGACAAAGATAAGAAATGTATCAACTAAATGTATTTAGAACAGTTTACAGGGTCGGCGACCCCCCTCCCAGAGCTGCTTTAGAAGGTGAAAATGACACGTTACACTTTAATATTAGAAAAACAGTGACACATAGAAATAGAAAGTAATTGGAAAAAGTAATTATTTCTGGTGATCTATCTGGAAACAACTAGTTTGAAGGTGAGCAACCCCTTTAAAGACAGAATTGATACAATAGTTGCTGATATTCCACAAATACTGCTGAGAAATGGATCAACTGATTGTATCAACTAAATGGAGCAAATTGTAACAGTCCAGAATCTGCTCCTGGATCACTGAGCTGCCAGACTGAGACACCACAGACACGAACATGAAACTTCAACTTTAAATTTTGGAAACACAGTATAAGACGGATAGCAATTGAAAAAAGTCTTTATTACTGGAGAACTAAAAACTCAACCAAAAGAAAGTGTTTGAAAGGTGAACAACCCTTTACAATTTTCTGATAGCTGTGTGAGCAAGTCAGATTGTGATCTGTTCAAGTCAAGCAGAAAATCATAGGCCGATATGAAATACAAATGGACACATCTCTCTGATAATCCCTTGAAATGAGTGGCAGTTGTCAGTCCATGTGATCAGTTTGTCTTTTGACATGTGATCCATGCCAGTGTCGGATTGGGACACCAGGGGCCCACCCAAAAACCTTAGACCAGGGGCCCACTCTCAGTACTAATATTCTTCATCTCCCCAATCAACCTCTATTGTGACAGATTAATGTCTAGTATTAAATATGACCTGCTTCCCAAACAAGGTCTTCATAACTGGCTAGTAATACATTGTCTCTCACCAGATGGGGATTCCTTCCACTCAGTGGATACAGTGCTGCTGGATTCCTCTAGCTCAGCTAAACTGCAGATAAAAGAAGAGCAGTTGGAAAGTTCCTCCCTCCCAAATGAAAATGAAGTGCTGGGAACTGACGGAGAGGGCTCCTGTCAGAGCGCTGGTAAGCCTATGTATTGTTAGCTATAGTATGATATAAGAAAATGATAGTTGACGTGAGGTCACTTCCACCTGACACAAGGTCACCCATTCCGATTAGAAGAAAGGAGGTTCCACCTAAATATTGGGAAGGGGTTTTTTACAGTGAGAGCTGTGAAGATGTGGAATTGTCTCCCTGAATCAGTGGTACAGGCTGATACATTAGATAGGTATAAGAAGGGGTTGGATGGTGTTTAGCAAGTGAGGGAATACAGGGTTATGGGAAATAGCTCATAGTACAAGTTGATCCAGGGACTGGTCCCATTGCCATTTTGGAGTCAGGAAGGAATTTTTTCCCCCTCTGAGGCAAATTGGAGAGGCTTCAAATGGGTTTTTGCCTTCCTCTGGATCAACTGGCAGTTACGCAGGTTATATATAGAATTAAAAGATTGAACATGATGGACGTGTGTCTTTTTTCAACCTAATTTACTATGTTACTATGTAGTTTAGCTTCAGTTGTAGGGTAAAGCCTCCTGGCATCACATAGGAGATGGTAAACACACACTCACACACTTAGGGGCATATTTATCAAGGGGTGAATTTCGAATTGAAAAAACTTCAAATTCAAAAAGACCAACCGAAATTAAGTACGTTTTTTTTTGGTCAAATAGGTCAGTTTTCCATCTAATAGGTCCGCATTCGGCCAAATTCGAATTGTACGAATCGAAGGAATGTGCAACAGAATAAACAGTACCTCTATTGTTGCATTCGATCAAATTCAATTCAAAGTTTTTCCCAAAAGAAACTTAGATTTTTCAAAGTCCACTAATTGACTCCAAGTAGGTTCTAGGAGGTCCCCTCATAGGCTAAAGCAGCAATTTGGCAGGTTTTATATGGCGAATGGTCGAAGTCGAATTTTTAAAGAGACAGTACATGATAAATTTCAATATTCAAATTTTTTTCTTTTTTTCAAATTGAATTTGGACTATTCCCTAGTCGAAGTACACAAATACTAGCTCAAAATTCGACCTCGACCTTTGATAAATCTGCCCCTTACTCTCATGTATGAAATGTACACAATAAAAGCAGATTGATTCATCGCATACCGGAGTGCGGGTCTGTTACTGAAGGACTGGATCTAAGTGCGGCCTGTTCTTTTAAATGTACCCAATAAATATGGACTTTTTATTTTATATGCACCTATTTCTTGACTGTTGGATAATACAGCTATGTATATATAGCACCTGGCTCTGAATTTTTGGTGAACGGAGTGTGTTAGATCTATTGAATGTGTGTGTGTGTGTATGTATGTATATGTATATGTGTATATATATATATATATATATATATATATATATATATATATGCACATAGGCTTGAGTGCATTTAATTTTTGCTTTATCGCCTTTCCTTCTTACACTTGAATATCATTTCTTTTAACAGCAGAGGAACCAGAGCGGAAAAGGAAAAAGGGTCCTGCCCCAAAGATGCTGGGGAATGAAGTTTGCAGCGTGTGTGGGGACAAGGCCTCAGGCTTCCATTACAACGTGCTGAGCTGCGAGGGCTGCAAGGGCTTTTTCCGGCGCAGCGTCATAAAGAGCGCCCAGTATAAGTGCAAGAACAACGGCAAGTGCCAGATGGACATGTACATGCGACGCAAGTGTCAGGAGTGTCGGCTTCGGAAGTGCAGGGAGGCAGGAATGCGAGAGCAGTGTAAGTCCTATGGATTTGGCTCTGTCCAGCATCCATTGCTCCAAAATTGTCTGTGGTAGACTTGTATATTAAAAATTTTTGTTAAAGGATAAGTAAACCTTTAAAATAAATAAATGTAGCTGTTGAGGGGGCTATTCTAAGTACTTTTGTAATTTACATTCATTATTTATTCTCTTTTCATTCCAAGATACTGAGGCAGTGATCCCCAACCAGTAGCTTGTGAGTAACATGTTGTTGTCCAACCCCTAGGATTTTGATCTCGGGGTCCTCAAAGCAGGTGCTTATTTTTGAATTCCAAGCTTGAAAGCAAGTTTTAATTACATAAAAACTAAGTATAGGGCCAAGTAGAGCCTCTTGTAGGCTGCCAGTCCACATAGGGGCTACCAAATAGCCAATCACAGCCCTTATTTGGCACCCCAAGGGAGTTTTTCATGCTTGTGTTGCTCACCAACTCTTTTTATATTTGAATGTTGCTCACGGGTAAAAAAAGATTGGTGAGCTCTGTACTATGGGAAACATGCATTGTTAATATAAATGAATTTTGTTACAACATCGCCACCTGCTGGTCATTTTCCCGCCAGTCTCTCCACCAAGTAGTCAAGGAAGTTGTCAGGAGAAAGAAAGAGGCTGCTCTGATGTTCTTCTGCTTAGGAAAAAAACAATTCCTAAGCAGAGGAACATCAGAGCAGCCTCTTTATTCCTCCTGACAACTTCCTTGACTACTTGGTGGTCAGACTGGTCAGCAACTGACCAGCAGGTGGCGCTGTTGAAGCAAAATTCGTTCATATTAACAGTATGACTATGAAGATTTTCATTCATCCAGGTCATGGTATATCTAGTATAGGTAAACCTAAAAACAACTGGACTTGCTGAGTAATAATATTTACAGTACATGTTTCCCTTAGTATCTTGGAATGAAAAAAGAATAAATAATGAATGTACATTGCAATAGTGTTGACAATAGCCCCTTCGTCAATTTTAAATTCACTTAAAGTTTTACTTATCCTTTAACAAATGATAAAAAGAGTGTAGTCTTAACTTGCAAAATAGGGTTGGGATTGAGTTCATTATATGGCGGGGTGTAAATATCATGTATTAAGAAGCTTTTTCCATCAACAGCAAAACGTTTTTAATAGAAATTCTTTGTCCTGTTTGTTTAATGGTGCACAGGCCATCTGATGGCTATACCACATGTTCAGATGAGGCACATTTATCAAAGGTCGAATTTCGAATTCATGTGAGTTTTTAAAAACTCCCCTAAACTCCCATAAATTAGAAATTCGTTTGAAGAAATCAAATTTTTTAAACTCAGATGAAATAAATCGACCCAAATACTCTAATCGAATTCGAATCGAATTTGATTTAAAGTTAAAAAAACTCGATCTGAGTTTTTCTCGAATGTCAGGAAGGCTGCAAACAACTCAAATTGATCCCTGGACGTCTCCCATTGACTTGAACAGCAATTCGGCAGGTTTTAGGTGGCGAATAGTCAAATCCGAATTCTTAAAGGGTCAGAGTATGATAAATCTTGAAAATTTGAATTTGAATTTGAATTTTTTTTTAAAACTCGTATCGAATTTGAATAACTCCCTAGTCGAATTTGACAGTTTTGACCCTTGATAAATCTGCCCGTAAATGTTCACATTGTCCATTCCTGTACTCTTCTTTAGGTGTCCTTTCTGAAGAGCAGATTCGCAGCAAGAAGTTCCGGAAACAACAAGAGGAAGATGTAATTCGACCTTCATCTGCCTTGGTCCCTCCAAGCCCTTGCATGCTATCCCAAGAAGTCGTTCAGCTCACACCTCCGCAAGAAAAAATGATTCAGCAACTGGTATCTGCTCAACAGCAGTGCAACAAACGCTCTTTCAGTGATCAGCCCAAAGTAACGGTGTGTGCTCCCGATACACTTAGGTTTTTATAACATCGAATAGATTTTTAGGAACAAAAAAATAGATTTAATAATAGTAATGGATATTCTTTTTTTTTCTGAACAGATTCTTTAAAGTTCTTTTTGTGTATGTTTTTAATTAATACTCCAATAAGGCCACAAATAATAATGTATTTTTCTTGTTTTTTTTTTTTTTTCCACAAAGCCATGGCCACCTGGAAGTGACCCAAACAGCAGAGAAGCTCGACAGCAGAGATTTGCTCACTTTACGGAGTTGGCGATCATTTCTGTGCAGGAGATTGTTGATTTTGCCAAACAAATACCTGGCTTCCTAGAACTGTCACGTGAGGATCAGATCGCTCTACTGAAGGCGTCAACAATAGAGGTACTGTTTATTCTGTTGTACCTTCTTTGACTCGCTAATATTTAAAGGGGAACTATCGTGAAAATTAAAATGTTATATTAGCTTCATCTAAATACAATCAATTAAATATTCTGCATAGTTTCTGAAATAATCAAGTTTATGTTCACTATTCCTCTCTCAGCATCTGTTTCTCGTCATTCTGTCTTCATGCAGCAGTTGGGTGTCAGATATTCATTGACAGTTAGATCCAATATATCTTATTCCTAGCAGATGTATTAGAGCTCACTCAAATTACTGATTCCAATACAAACAAACAAAATAACTGCCTCTTGCACAAATTCTGCATGTAGAGAGACACGATGTCTGGGGATTTTAATAGAGTGACCTCTAATACATCTTCGGGACAAAAGAAGCCCCTCTATAAATTATATTGGATCTAACTGTTAATGAATATCTGACACCCAACTGCTGCATGAAGACAGAATGAAGTGAAACCGATGCTGAGAGAGATATATTGAAGATACATTTGATTATTTCAGAAACAATGCAGAATATTTAATTGATAATATGTAGAAAACTGATTATTTCAGTGTGCTGAAGCTTATATAAAGTTTTCATTTTCGCAATAGTTCCCCTTTAAGAGGTTAGTACACCTTATTGACAAAACTGTGGGTGATTGGGAGGGGCTTGTGCACTGGTAATATAATTATCTGCGTAAGGTCCTGGAAAAAGAGTGGCCTGTCCTGTTTTAAGAGAATGGTTGAATATCTGTGTTTTGATTGCTCCTGCACGTTGCCACAATCAGAACATTTAGACTGCTCTCTCTCCATTTTAAAAGCAGATCTTTAACACTCTCTGGTTATCATTATACAGAGTTTTATTTTATCTTACAGATTATGCTGCTGGAAACAGCCAGGCGTTACAATCATGAGACAGAATGTATAACCTTTCTCAAGGATTTCACATACAGCAAAGATGATTTTCACAGAGCAGGTGAGCGGGTTTGATACCTTTTCTTGCTTTATCTCCTTATTAGTCTATCTCCATAAGCCTTACTTGACTTTTACACAACTGCACAACTCCTGCCCACATGCTGAATTTTAGTGTTTGCACATATTTCGAATATCGGCATCTCTGTACACAATGGATGTCTTGCCTTTGTGTGTGTGTGCCAGTCATTGTCTATGTGCCTAATGGTGAAATGCAGAAATAGACACAAATTGAGACAATTGGCAAATACCATCACACTTTGTTCTTCATTGTAAGCCTTAAATTATCATGTATTGCACCCTCTCCTTGCCAGACATCTGGTCAGCAGTCAAGGCATGAGCATTAAGAGATGTCTTCCCATTGCCCATGCTCACACTGCACTTGCATGGTGTGTTCCATCAGAGTCCATAAATCAGTTGGCAGCAATTTCTGCAAGGCTAAACTGAATGCAGGTTTTCAAGTATTTTAAAGGAGTAGGAAAGGCTAAAAGTAAGTAAGCTTTATCAGAAAGGTCTATATAAATACGCCAGTAAACCCTCAAAGCAATGCTGCTCTGTCAAATGAAAC
This sequence comes from Xenopus petersii, assembly GCA_038501925.1. NCBI lineage: Eukaryota > Metazoa > Chordata > Amphibia > Anura > Pipidae > Xenopus > Xenopus petersii. The sequence goes on along the minus strand of CM076685.1, from coordinate 105,903,566 downwards.
ACCACATTTCTTTCCTTCTATTGTGTACTCATGGGCTTCTGTATCAGACTTCCTTCTTTCAACTTAAACCTCCAGAGCTAGGGCTTGAGCATGCTCAGTTTGCTTCCTCCCTGCTGTAATCTCAGGCCAGAGCTATAAGTGAGCAGGGAGAGATTCAGACAGGAAGTGATGTCACACCAAGCTAATATGGCGGCTGCTATCCTAAACAATTGGCTTCTAGAGCGGTTTACTCAGGTATGGTAAAGCATTCTGCAGAATACATATAGTATTATAGCTTGCACTATTGTGGTTAATCTATTGGCAATAAACTGCTTAATATCATAGAGTTTCAGGTTGGGGTACCAGGGGTATGGGCCACAGGTTTACCTTTTTTATATTGATATACAGCGTTTGGAACATTTTAATCATATTGCATTTGCAAACTGTGAAAAGAACAAAGAAAACTGCAGGACTAAGGAGCCCAGAATTGAATATGAGATTAAATAATGACGAAACCAATGAAAACTGAATTTCTTAACTGGTGAAGTTTATCAGACGGGTGACCGTTGATCTTCAGCCTCACTGGATCTCTATAGTGCATCTATTTATTATCTTCTTCAATAGATGTTTTAACAACTCCTGGTTCTGCATCTGACCCATTTTGTTTCTGTCATTAGGGTTGCAGGTGGAGTTCATCAACCCCATTTTTGAGTTCTCTCGCGGCATGAGGCAGATGCAGCTTGACGACGCAGAGTACGCCCTTCTGATCGCAATCAACATCTTCTCTGCGGACCGACCAAATGTTCAGAATCACCAGCTCGTAGAAAACCTGCAGCTGCCGTATGTGGAAGCCTTGCACTCCTACACCCGTATTAAACGACCTCAGGTAATCCAAGAACTGACCATTGATTCAAAAAACCGTGACACCAAATAATTTGACCTGTTCAAGGATAAGTAAACCTTTAAAGTAAGTGAATGTACAATTGATATGGGTGTTATTCTAAGAACTTTTGTAATTGACATTCATTATTTATTTTTTATTCCAAGATATTAAAGGGGAAGTAAAGTCTAAAATAGAATAATGCTAGAAATGCTGTATTTTGTATACTAAACATAAACTTACTGCACCACAAGCCTAATCAAACAAATGATTTATGTTTTCAAAGTTGACCACAGAGTATCACCATCTTGTAACTTTGTTAAACATCTTTGCAAGACCAAGACTGTGCACATGCTCAGTGTGGTCTGGGCTGCATAGGGATCGTCATTAATTATCAAAACAGCACAATTCAAATAATATCTGCCAGAAGCCGATACAGCAAGACTGATTAATAATCAGAATATACAGACTGCACTGGGTCCTGTGTTGTCATGTAATCTAATGTGGATTTTATAGTTTTTGTATTGTTTAATAAAAACTTTCTCCAACTCTGCAGAACCAGTGGCTGCAGCAAAATAGAATCCCAGTTTATCTGTTTAAATCTGATTTGATCTTTGTCCCTGCAGCTGAAGTTGGAAACAGTAAAGGGGATGTAAAGGCAAAAATAAAATCCAATAGAAATCTCTACACAGTCGCGACTGCTCTACAGGGAAACAAACAAAGCTGCTTGAGTTCTGCATGGCTGGGAAGTAAGGCGAGGGCTCCCCCTGCTGTTCATAAGTATGATTGTTTCCCTGCAGAGCAGTTAGGGACCGTCTGACAATTCCTATCCTCAGCAGTAAATAAAGGGAAAATTTCACTGCATACAGTCAGGGTTCTTATAAAAACAGTACACATTTTTAAATTAAAGGATGTTGGAGATAGATTTCTTTTCCATTAAAGAAAGTAAAAATGGGATTTTATTTTTTTGCTTTTACATGCCCTTTAAGGGATACATGTATTGTAAATATAAATGAATTTTGTTACAACAGCTCTACCTGCTGGTCAGTTTCCCATCAGTCTGACCACCAAGGAAGTCAAGGAAGTTGTCAGGAGAGAGACAGAGGCTGCTCTGATATGAGAAAGGTTTCTAAGGTTTTTCCTAAGTATATGTACATGTATCCCATAATATCTTGGAATGAAAAATAAATAAATAATGAATGTAAAGTACAAAAGTGCATCGAATAACCCCCTTATCAATTTTACATTCACTTATTTTAAAGGTTTACTTATCCTTTAAGATCAACATGGTGTTATCTCCTTGTTTGATATTTTTTCTCCTTCTGCAGGACCACCTGATGTTTCCTCGCATGTTGATGAAGCTGGTCAGCCTGCGGACGCTTAGTAGTGTGCACTCAGAGCAAGTTTTTGCTCTCCGCCTTCAGGATAAAAAACTGCCCCCATTACTTTCTGAAATCTGGGATGTTCACGAGTAACGGATAAACGGTTAATGGATCACAAGCTGAGCATGCTCGGCCAGGAAAGTATCGGTCAGCTGACCAGTGGGGATGTTGTAGGTCTTACACCAGTGATAAAGAAGCAGATATTTCTATGGATGATTTTCTCTCTTCAGCCGATAACTGGAGCAGCTTCCCATTAACACTTGCGTGGCTGTGCTCTTTCAGTAGGATAAAACCCATGATAGGGTTAGACTATCGGTTACATTTCCATCGTGCAGAAGGTTAACATTACAGAAGTAGACAAGAGTTCGATTCATCCACCATCATCCCCGGTTGGTATGTTCAAAGGCATTGATGAATGACCATATTTTGTACAGAGTTCTGGCTACTGGAAGTGCAGTAGAATCACTTTGGATTTCTACCAACGAATTTGGTTTCTTGTGGCATGGACAAAATCTGATCAATATTATTATCTAGAACAGCTGCTGCTTCCGTCATGTCTGCCTGGCGCCTTCCTTCAGCAGTGCTGTACAATGGCCTTCGTGTGGCCTTGATCGACTAAACACTATTCAGGCTTTTGATTCTCCGCTTCCCTGTTTCTTCTTTCTTCCCAGATCTTGCACTTGTCTGTACCTTTGGTTTGTCCTTAAAGCTGGCCATAGATGCAAAGATCCAATCGTACGAATCATCGTACGATTGGACTTTCCCATCTCCCGACCCGCCACTAATCATTCAGATCAAAGTCTTACCAGTCAGATTAGTTAAAGAACAGATCAGCAATGTTCTGCCCCTGACAGCAATCGTACGATAGTTATGTCCAACCAAAGCTGGTGACTCCCACTGAAAATCGTACGATCGGCAATACACGCAGAGATATTATCGGCAGCCGACAGAAATTTTCTAACCTGTCCGATCGACCAAACGACCGATCTCCGCCGGACGAAAAATATCAGGACTCTCCACACACGGTCCGAAAATCGTACGAATCCTCGATTCGTACGATCAGATCTTTGCGTCTATGGCCAGCTTAAGATGCCCTTAAATTGTGGCCTCTCGCTCTCTTACTTTAATTTCTAGATGAATAGATTCTATTTTATTTTTAGTTTGGCACTTAAAGCAAGCATTAGCAGAGGGACTCTAATTTGGTAAAGACAATTAACAGATATCAGGTGAGTGTATGTGTCTGCGTTTACACAGATTTATTCATCGCACAGGTAAACACACTTCCTACTCTCAGTCCGGTAATGCACAAACCACTATTAGTAGCCAACTCCACTACTGCTTCAGGCATGCCTGGTTCACTCTTCCACATACTCACGAATGTCAGAAATTCATGAATGGTTTTTATATTCTGTTCCCCCTCCCTTTCCTGGTTTAAAGGGGAAGTAAACCCCCTCCGAGTATTTTAAATAGAACTAAACCCATTGTGACTTAAAGGGATACTGTCGTGGGAAAACATGTTTTTTTCAAAGCACACCAGTTAATAGTGCTGCTCCAGCAGAATTCTGCACTGAAATCCATTTTTAAAAAGAGATTTTGTTATATTTCATTTTGAAATCTGCCATGGGCTAGACATATTGTCAGTTTACCAGCTGCCCAAAGTCATGTGACTTATGCTCTGACAAACTTCAGTCCCTCTTTACTGCTGTATTGCAAGTTGGAGTGATATCACCCCCTCCCTTTCTCCTCCCCCCAGCAGCCTAACAACAGAACAATGGGAAGGTAACCAGATAGCAGCTCCCTAACACAAGATAACAGCTGCCTGGTAGATATAAGAACAGCACTTTATAGGAAAAGCCAAGTCCCACGAGACTGATTCAGTTACATTAAGTAGGAGAAACAACAGCCTGCCAGAAAGTAGTTCCATCCTAAAGTGCTGGCACAAGTCACATGACTGGGGCAGCTGGGAAACTGACAATATGTCTAGCCTAGGGTTGCCACCTGGCCGGTATTACTGGCCTGGCTGGTAAAAATGATGGTTGATCCCAATGTTATTAATAGGGAAAAAAGATTAATATATAGCAAGGCCGGTATTTTTTTCCAGAAAAGGTGGTAACCCTAGTCTAGCCCCATGTCAGATTTCAAAATCGAATTAAAAAAAAATCTGTTTGCTCTTTTGAGAAATGGATTTCAGTGCAGAATTCTGCTGGAGCAGCACTATTAAAAAAACAAAAACGTTTTCCCATGACAGTATTACCCAATCCCCTTTTTTCCAGTCCCTATGATAAAAATTAGCGCAAATAAATAAATATGAGACAATCTCCATCTACAGGCGGGCGGACTCGGCAACACCTTTTTATCCAACTAATTTTTTATATTTTTTTTTTGGCGAGTGGGGGAAGAGAATTATTGTATGTCATACAAACCATAACTGTGCTATTTACTGTTATATTTATATACAAAGAGAAAATATAGTTTCGAGAAATTCAATGTTTGGTTTTCTTCCCACCACTTCATGTCGAAAAGACTTTTGAGAGCAGATTGTTAGAGACGAGTATAACGAATGTCAATGGCAATAACAATTCCTTTTTTCATGATTAATCTCTAAATTGGAGTAGAAGGAAAATGAAAGAAAGCCGTGCTGATACAGACCCCTGTTATTTTATCGTTTCGTGATGGAATCCTGGGAAGGACACGGCATCAGATCAGGGTTTATATCCCACTAAATATACCGTAAAAATAGAATGACCATTAGGTACGTACAGTATCAATATCTACAATAACACGTGCATTTCTGTATGTGTCTATTCCATATACACTGGTGTCACTACATATTACTGGGCCCCAAAACAAATCTTTTTTCAGGCACCCAAAATGTTTAGCGGTTGACCAATTTTACCAATATTTATTAAAACTGTATATGAATTAGGGCCCCTATACCTTCTGGGCCCCCCTGCAGCCGTTTCACCTTTAAAGGAGAATTCAACCCGTAACGTAAAAAAAACCCCATACCCTACATAGACCCTAAAGTTTTACTTACCCCTCGTTGCAGATTCTGTCCTCGGGAGTTCACGGCCGCCATCTTCTTTTCTTCGTTAAACTTTGGAAGCAGACCGTCGTTTTCGGCGCATATGCAGTTGGAGTAATAGTCCGGGCCCGAACAACTGTACATGTGCCGAACATCACGAAAATTTCCAAAAGTCACGAAAATGTCACAAAAATTTCAGATTTTTTTCCTGAAATTTCCTGACTTTCGGCTTGTGCACAATATTACTCCAACTGCGCATGCGCTGAAAACGACGGTCTGCTTCCGAAGTTTAACGAAGAAAAGAAGAAGGCGGCCATGAGCTCCGGAGGACAGAATCTGCACGAGGGGGAAGTAAAAATTTAGGGGCATTTACCCCGGGTACCAGGTAGGCTTGGGGGGAGGAGGGTCTACATAGGGTAGGGGGGTAGGGTTTTTTTATGTTACGAGTTCTCCTTTAAGTTACCTTTTCTTATGTGATAGAATGGCTAATTCTAAGCAACGTTTCAGTTGGTCTTCATTATTTTTTCATAGTTTTTTTTTAATTGTCTTTCTCTTCTGCCTTTTTACAGCTTTCAAATGGGGGTTACTGGCTCCCATCTAAAAGAAATGCTCTGTAAAGCTAAAATTGTTTTGTTATTGCTACTCATCCTCTAATTCAGTCCCTCTCCTATTCATATTCCAGGCTCTTGTTTAAATCAGTGCATGGTTGCTAGGGTAATTTAGACCCTAGTAACCAGATTGTTAAAATTGCAAGCTAGAAAACTGATGATTAAAAAGCTAAATAACCCAGAAACCACAAATAATAAAAAAAGAAAACCAATTGCAAATTGTCTCAGAATATCCCTCTCTACATCATAATAAAAGTTAATTCAAAGGTGAACAACCCCTTTAAAGGGACTGTTCACCTTTAAACAACTAGTTGTTTTCAGATAGATCACCAATAATTAGGACTTTTTCCAATTACTTTCTATTTAATATGTGTCCCGTTTTTCTAATATTGAAGTGTAAAGTGTAATTTTTCACCTTCTAAAGCAGCTCTGGGAGGGGGGTCGCCGACCCTGTAAACTGTTCTTAATTGATACATTTAGTTGATACATTTGTTATGTTTGTTCCTGTTGAGCAGAATCTCTGAGTTTCATTATAGGCAGCTGTTGGAACTGATACAGTTGTTAATACTCCAGAGATGCGGCTGAGAAATGGATCAACTAAATGTTGCAAAATTGTAACAGTTCAGAGTCTGCGCCAGACAAACACCAGTGACAGGGACATTAAAGGGCACCTATCACAGCCAAAATCAAACACATATTAACAATCTGACCAGTACAACTTAAACACGTTTAATCAAACTACATATATAGTTTTTTGAAAAAAACTGCAGGTTTTAAAAAATCCTTTACTTTGTCAAATGGGTTCTTTCACTGAGGGAGGCCATATTGAGACTATAACAGAGACTCTAATATGCAAATTTCAGGAGCATGCTCATATTGTAACACTGCTTTGAGTATTCTACCCAGAATGCCTAGCTTTAGTAAACTCCTCCACTAGAAGTATCAGGAGATTTCCCTATCTTGTCCCCTGCTGGTGATGCTATTAAGCAAATGAAGGGCACACAGTAACTTCCAGCAGGGGGCAGCACTACTGAACAGCAGCTAACACACACGTTTGGCTGATTTGAAAATAGCTTAGAAGGGTTGATAAGCAACAAGGAATTTCAACTGAGCATGTGCGAGATTTCAGAGCTACAGTTGGCTGGGAAGATATAGGTAGGAGGAGCCAGTGAAATCCAAGATGGCTGCCTCAGCTAGAACTGCAGGGGAGATAGGGGAGATCTTGCAGAAGGAATAGTGAGCTGATCATTTACATTATACAAACAATGTTTTAAAAATCGGATTTCTTGAACTTTCACATAGTGTATTTACTTAGTAAATGATTTTAGTTATGATTGGTGCCCTTTAAATTAAACAGTAAAAAATAAATAATAGAAAGTAATTTTAAACAATCAAACAATCTGAAAACATCTGAACTGAAAAAAGTGTTTGGAAGGTGAGCAACCGCTGTTAGAATTGATACAATAGTTGCTAATGTTCCACAGACACTGCAGAGAAATGTATTGACTAATTGTGTCAACTAAATGGAGCAAATTGTAACAGTTCAGAATCGGCTCCTGGATCACGGAGCTGCCAGACTGAGACACCACAGACACGAACATTAAACTTCAATTTTGGGAAAATTGTTCAAAATAAAAGATGAAGAGGAAGTCTTTGTTTTTGGTGAACAATCTGAAAACAGCTTAACTGAAAAAATTGTTTGGAAAGTGAACAATCCCTTTAATTATTGTTCATTTAAAGAAGCAATGACCCGTGTGCACCACAGCACCCCCTAGAGTTTGTGTAGAGTTACATGTGTAAAGAGATGTATTAGAGATTGGGTTGGAATGGGACTCCCTATTCCCATAGAGAAATGCTGTAGCTGCTTATTATAGGGATTCCAAACTAGGGATGCACCCAATCCAGGATTCAGCCTTTTTCTGCAGGATTTGGATTTGGCCAAATCCTTCTGCCCGGCCAAACCGAATCAGAATCCTAAATTACATGATCAAATACAAATTTGCATGTGCAAATTAGGGGAGGGGAGGGAAATTGTGTGACTTTTTGTCACAAAACAAGGAAGCAAAAAATGTCCCCCCTTCCCAGCCCTAATTTGCGTATGCTGAATCTTTCGCAACAGATTCGGGGTTCGGCCGAATCCAAAATAGTGGATTTGGTGCATCCCTTTTATAAACTGTGACTGGCTGCTAGGCTAGAATATACACAATGGGCAGTATCTGAAAAAACAATTGCTTATACCTTCTGGATTTATCTGGGCTGGGACAATACATCAGAAGGTAAGACCAGGGCAACAAGCTTGCACTTCATGTGACTGCAGAATGATCACATGTGCCCCAGAGCCAGGCAGCACTGCTTTTCCGGATATCCTGTTAATTTGTTTGTGTAAACGTAGGTGGGTGCCTGCAGGCTACAAACTACTCTCTGCTTATATTAAATATATATTTGGTGACGGTAGCCCCTAGTACTGGTGAATGCAAGGATATTCCAGTGTAGATATTTTTGATTTTCTAAACCCCATTTATGGGGCATCTCCAACAGCTCAGAAATTAAAGGGGACCCGTCACCCAAAAAAAAAATATACCAAATCCCATTTTTCCATCTTAGTCAAGCAAAATGATCTTTAATTACACCGTATAAATTATATGAATTTTGTTTCCTTCAGTCTGGGAATTCATAATGATAGCAAGCAGGCAGGAGCCATTCTGTGGACACTGTTATTAAGACAAGCCTTGTATCATCTCAGAATCTTTGTGCACCAGAACGGGGGACCTGATGTCCATCCCCATGCCTCTATGCAAACAGTGAGTTTGCAATTGATCCTCAGCATTCAGCTCAGATTCAAAAGCAACAGTTATGACCCATGTGCCCCTCCCTCAAGTCACTGATTGGTTACTGCCTGGTAACCAATCAGTGGAAACCAAGAGAGCTGAAAAGCAGGAAGTAGTGTTCTGGCTATTATGTTAGACATCCAGTCACTCCAGCCTTTATACATTACGTTTTTGCCTAACTAACTATATTAGAAACATCTATTTACCCAGTTTTTATTTTTACACTGATCAATTCCTTTAATAAAAAGGCTCATCCTCTCCGAACAGTGATTTAAATGATAGGAAACGAAGAACGAATCCTGATTTTCAAAAGGGTGATTTTGTTTGGCTCTTCACACGTAACTTGAAGCTTTGTTGCCCTTCGAAGAAGTTGGGTCAAAGGTTTGTTGGGCCTTTTCCAATTATTAAAAAAATCAACCCTGTCACTCTTAAGTTGAGACTTCCAGCTAATTTTCAAGTGCGTCCTGTATTTCATGTATTACTAAAGATCATTTTCAAGAACCCCTTTCCAAACCGAACTGTCACCCTTCCTCTAGCGCAGGAGTAGACGCCATGAATTCTTTTCAATGGGGCTGTACTCACACAGACGCATGTAAGTGTTGAAAGCAGGAATAATGCAACATGCTGCGCCCCAACCTGCGTTCGCAGCTTACATGCTTCTGTGTGAGTACAGCTCCATTGAAAAGAATTCATTGCGCCTACTCCTGCGCTCCCCTGTGGCTGAACGTATTAAACCGGAACGCAGGGGAGCGCAACTTCAAATGCTTGTGAGTAAGGGCCAAAAGGGTTGTGGAATAATCAGAGATAAACATGAACACCTGACTGATTTCCAGGCTTTTTGCACCATATTGTAAATGGTGTCAAATCCTGTTGTTCAAAAAAATGTCCTGCAGAGGGAGCTACAGACTTTATTTTTCTCCCTCGCTGTATAAAGTGGCATCGATAATATGAGAAGGGAAACCAGGGCCACGTTGCACAATAAGATTAGAAGTAAATAGGAGGAAGAATAAAGCACAAAGCAATGACTTATCCTTTACAAGCAGGATACAGGCAGTTATGTGTTAACAGGAACAGTACACTTTATTTCTTTTTTTTTATTTTTTGGGGGCAGGTAAGTTTTCTCTGGCCGGTCACTTTATTCACAGATAATGAAAAGCGCCCTCCATTGTACACATTATAAGAATAACAATGCACAGTTTTACCAGGCAGACATGGCTGTGCTCCCTTATTTTTTCACAGGGAGAGCGTCGCCAAACCGGGTTATGTATTGCCCTACTGTAATTGATCTGTATAATTCACTGTTTAAGGACCACAGCACAATGAAACCATTCTTAGTTAGTTGTTGATTATTAATGCTCAAGCATTGATTATTAATGTGCATTATTCCTAGGGGAAGCATTGGCACACTGGTATTTAGGGTCAGCACCATAGAGGGATGCCATAAGGGGGAGAGGAGGGACTGTTGTTCTGGGCTCTAGTAGTTTTATATTTTAAAGGGGACCCCTCTTGAGTGAATGCAGGACCTCTCTGAAGAGCCGGAGACACACAGGAAGCTGCCATCACCAATGAGAACAAAGATTAAACTAAAGAGAAAAAAAATTATAATATAATTATTAATAATAATTATAATAAACCCCTGACCACATATGTTTTTTTAAAAAATCTTCTATTGGGCCCCTGGCCACAATTGTTTTTTTAAAAAAAATCTTGATGAGGCCCCTGACCAGCAATTTTTTTTTAAACTTGTAGCCTAATGGGTTTTTTAGGGTAGGACTACACGGGTGTTTTCTGTGCGATTCGACAGACTGTGTAAAAGCGCAGGCGTCAAATTGCATGCGACGAAAATAAGCTGAATGCAACGTCGGATGGTGTCTCGTTGTTGATGCGACACGACTGTCGGATGCAGACGCAGCACTGTGACTAGGGGTAGGCAGAGTTGGCACGTGCCTAGGGGACCTGGCTTGGGAGGGCCAGGCACGTACCTTTCACTGCTGCCTACCCCCAGGGCCACCATTAGAAATCATGGGCCCTGTACATCAAAATTCCGCCCACCCTCATGCCTAAGCCACACCCTATATCCCGCCCACTCCACATCTCAGTTAAAAGACCACACAGACATCAGTGCTAAAAAAGTAACCCCCCCACACACACGTTATAAAAAGCTATTGATGGTCAGGGACCAATTATAAGTTAAAAATAATTGGGGCCCCAAAAAATCTTTTTTACATTTAAAAGAAAAAAAATTGGTGCTAGGGTCCCCCTTACAAGTAAAAAAAAAATTGGGGCCCCAAAATTTTTTTTAAAAAAAAAAAAACATTGGTGGCAGGGGCCTATAGAATATTAAAATAATACATTGGGTAAAAAAAATACACAAACTGGTGTTCAGGAGGATTGAACTCGCCGCTTCAGGACTTCAACTTTGCCTCCCTTCCTGACTTCGGGTCTTTTCGCCGCTTCAGGACTTTAATTTCCGCTGTTTTTGTGACTTCAGGTCTTTTGGCCACGTCAGGACTTCAATTTCGGCTGTTTTCGTGACTTCGGGTCTTTTCGCTGCTTCGGGAATTTGGCTTCAGCTGTTTTTGTGACTTCGGGTCTTTTCGCCGGTTCAGGACTTCGGCTGTTCGGCTTTTTCGGCACTTCTGCATTAGACAACCCACGAAATGGGTGCTCATAAGGTGGGCCCCGCTCTTTCAAAAATGCAGCACTGCTGGGCCCCCCTTCAGGCCCGGGACACTTGTCCCCCCGTCCCCCCCCCGATGGCAGCCCTGCCTATCCCAGTCCGGTCTTCAGTCCCGATTGTTGAATGCTCTTGTTTGCGCCAGGGTTGCCAGGTTTATATTTCAAAACCAGCCAAAGGCTATCCAAAAAGTAGCCAAAATTCATTTTAAAGTAGGCCAAAAATAGCCAAATTTGTACACTGAAAAAAGGGCATTAGTGTATAAAGTAAAACAATAAGGTTATCAAATCAATCAAGTGTCTGGAATTTTCCATTTTTCTACAATAAGGGCAGAGACACACACTCAGATTTGGGGAGATTAGTTGCCCGGTGCCAAATCTCCTCTTCTTCGAGCGACTAATCTCCCCGAACTGCCTCCCGCTGGCTAGAATGTAAATCACCGGCAGGATGGCACTCGGAGCGCTTCGTTTTCCGAAGTCGCCCGAAAGCGCTCAGAGTGCCATCCCGCTGGCGATTTACATTCTAGCCGGCGGGAGGCAGTTCGGGGAGATAAGTCGCCCGAAGAAGCGGAGATTTGGCACCGGGCAACTAATCTCCCCAAATCTGAGCGGGTGCCCTGAAACTAAAGAAGACATTTTTACAATTACCCTGTAAATTGTGACAGATTTCTATATTTATTTACATATTTATATATGAATTTACATACCAAACACAGTAGAAGTCATCCACACAGGTGCTGAGCTGCTCACGGCTCCCCTGCAGCAGGTTTGCACACTTAATTTGCATAAAAAAATTGGGTGGGTTTTGAAAGTCCAAATCCGTACATTTTGGACTTTTACAACCCACCACTAATTTTTAAAACTAGCCCAATTTGGCTAGAAACCCGCCAACCTGGCAACCATGGTTTGCGCGCCTATGCGTGGTAAGGGGTGACGCGTGGGGTCAGCTGCAAGGTGACTGGGTAAAGCGATGGCTCCGTGTGCGCACTCACGTAGACACGCACGACTGAGGAGGGCGATGTGGTCGGCCGGGTTGCCTGGGGTGCACGGCCGGAGTGGCCCTGCTAGAAATTCATGGCACTGCTTGTAGCCACTGCAGCCAGGACTCAAAGGGTTAATCTTCCCTGTGCAATAACCTGCAGGTAATGGTGTCAGACCAGGGATTTCAGATGCTGCAGAAGGATTAAGTAACACAACTTTAATATAAATAAAAGCTCCCCTGACCCACACACTTAGGGAACATTTGGGGAAAGTCCGAGGCAGCTGGGTAAGTCCCATGTTAGCTCTGAATGCTGAATCCTAAAAAAAAAAAATGATCCCGTTGCATCATGAGCCCTTTAGTTTAAAGGTGAAATAATGATTTTGCTGACAAAGAAAGGTAATTTGAGTTAACATGACATCACAGGGAGGAGCAAGGTGATATCACGAGAGAAAGGGGGAAGATTATCTACGCGACAAGCTGGAAAGCCCAGAGAGCATCAGTGTATTACTGATTTAAAGGGGAACTATGGCGAAAATTACAATTTAAAATAAGCTTCAGCATACTGAAACTCTGTAATTCTGCATTGTTTCTGAAATAATCAAGTTTATCTTCACTATCCCTCTCTCAGCATCTGTTTCTCCGCTTTATCTCTTCATTCAACAGTTGGGTGTCAGATAATATTCATTGTTAAACTCCCCATAGATGACCGATTTTTCCCGAAGTCCGACCAATCCTTTGAAATTATCGTGAAATTAGTGGGATTCGAACAATTGTACATTTTAAGATTTTCCGGCCGACATCTGTCAGGAAATTGATCGGCCTGGTTAAAAAATCTTTGTTGGTCCCAGTACAATCTATCTGTGTTTGCAGGGCCAAGCAGGCAGCTCCCCTTTGTTTTCCTGGCAAATTGGTCTTTTTAGTTGAGGAACAATTCGTAGGATCGTGCGATCGTTCCGAGATAATCGTGGTCTCATGATGACGATCGGATCTTTTAAAAATCTCAACATCTATGGGCAGCTTTAAGCTGGCCACAGACGCAAAGATCAGATTGTACGAATCAACGTACGATCAGACTTCCCAATCCCCCGACCTGCCACTAACCATTCAGATCAAATAAAGTAGTAAAAGAACAGATCAGCCGATGTTCTGCCCCTGACAGCAATCGTATGTAAGTTATGTCTGACAAAAGCTGGTGACAGTCTCCCTCTCAAAATCATACAATCGGCAATTTACGCAGAGATATTATCGGCAGCCGACAGAAATCTTTTAACCTGTCCGACCGACCAAACAACCGATCTCCGCCGGACGAAAAATGTCAAGACTCTCCCCACACGGTCCGAAAATTGTACGAATCCTTGATTCGTACAATCGGATCTTTGCGTCTATGGCCAGCTTAAGATTCAATATATCTTATAGGGGGCTTTCTTTCCTAGCAGATGTATCAGAGCTCACTCAAATAACTGATTCCAGTACAACAAAATCTAACAAAGTAACTGCCTTTTGCACAATTCTGCATGTAGAGAGACAGAGGGGCAAATTCACTAAGATGCGAAGTTGCGCCAGGCGCAACTTCGCCGCACTTCGCCAGACGTATTTTCGCCAGCGCTCCGCAAATTCACTAAAATCCGAAGTTGCGCACAGGGGTAGCGTACGTTTGCGAAGTTGCACTAGCGTTAATTCGCCAAGCGAAGCGAAGTTTCGCTAGCGATGGTTCATTTGCATACAGCACCAAATTCAAATTTCAATGGAGGAATACGTATCAGCACTACAAATGGCTAGAAAACCTTCAAATCAGCAAATATAAATTTTATTTTGCCCTACACATGTGCCCACTGTCTTGGTAAGTTGCCATGAGTCAGGAAATGTAGGGGGGAAGGAGGGGAGCCCCAAAAATATTTTCGATCTTTTTCAGCCTATCACCCATCATGTAGAAAACACGGCAGCGTTTTTTGGGACTTCGAAAAAAATTTGACTTTTTTTTTAAACAATCCCTATCTACTCTATTGCGCTTCGCCAGGTCTAGCGTAAAAGGTAGCGTTCAGTACACTGCGCAAGTTAGTGAATTTGTGTAGTTACGTCGCTAGCGAAAATTCACCTGGCGTAAGGGTGCGAAGTAACACTAGCGAAACTACGCCAGCGTTCGTTAGTGAATTTGCGCAGTAACGAAAATGCCAAACGCTAGCAAATTGATGCTAGCGTTCGGCGCTTCGGCGCTTAGTGAATTTGCGCCAGAGTGAGCTCTAATACATCTTCTAGGCAAAAGGAGCCCCCCTATAAGATATATTGGATCTAAGTATGGTTTATTGTATTCCCAGTAAACCATATTGTGCCCACTCACATCTTAGTCTATTGATATTAATTACTAGTCAGCACAATAATTAATAGGTTACTATTAGTTAGAAATTCGCCTGCCTGAGTTCTATCATTTTTATGTGAAGGAAAAAATGCTTCATAAATATTCTTCATTTAATGGGGAACCTGAAAAATCCCTAATTTGGCATTTCCCATGGGGGGAATATTCTAAATTTTCTAACAAAACCTTTTTTGTTATTATTGCCCATTCCGAAGTAAAGGTAAGGTGGACCCAGCTATGCAAATTGACTGCACACACGTGTATCATTCCATGTTATTATTCTTAGGAATTACACGTATTAGGAAATAATTATAATAGTAGGTGTTATTAAAAATGCCTTAATGAACAGGGCTTTGTGCAGGACATACTCTGTGCCCATTTTTATGATCCCAAAAAAAAATCCAACAAGGAAACTGACGTTACTCCATGTCTGCTACTTAAGAGGTAGATCATTTAATTTCTTTTGTTGATAATTCAATCTTTGTTGTGACTATTTTGTTAAACAAGTCCTTTATGCAAGGGGATTTTCTGTGTCCTGGTAATTTAATTATTTCACTTGCAAGGACTATTCGGTTTCCAAGTCTGCGCTGTTTATTGGCAAGTGGGTGAAAAAGTTGTGTGTGAAGGGTGCCAAGCGGAAGTAGGTGGTGGCAATAGTAGGTTGGGTGGTCAAAGCCTTGGACACAAGTAACTCTAAGGTTCTTTCCATCTAAGCACCTCACCAATAGGAAAAAGGATAGTGATTTTATTCACTGGGAGGGGAGGGCTATTCAAAGGGATACTGTCATGGGAAAATATTTTTTTAAAAACACATCAGTTAATAGTGCTGCTCCAGCAGAATTCTGCACTGATATTAGTTTCTCAAAAGAGCAAACAGATTTTTTTACACTTCATTTTGAAATCTGACATGGGGCTAGACATATTGTCAGTTTCCCAGCTGCCACCAGTCATGTGCTCTGATAAACTTCAGTCACTCTTTACTGCTGTACTGCAAGTTGGTGTGATATCACCCCCTCCCTTTCCCCCAACAAAAGAACAATTGGAAGGTAACCAGATAGCAGCTCCCTAACACAAGATAATAGCTCCCTGGTAGATCTAAGAACAAAACTCAATAGTAAAATCCAGGTCCCACTGAGACACATTCAGTTACATTGAGTAGGAGAAACAACAGCCTGCCAGAAAGCAGTTCCATCCTAAAGTGCTGGCTCTTTCCAAAAGCACATGACCAGGCAAAATGACCTGAGATGCGACTACACACCAATATTACAAATAAAAGAAATTAGAATTACATTTTATATAGTAGAATTAATTATTTGTAGTGTAAATTAGGAATAAAAACGACACCATAAAAATCATGACAGAATCCCTTTAAAGGGATACTGTCATGGGACATTTTTTTTTTTTCAAAATGAATCAGTTAATAGTGCTGCTCCAGTAGAATTCTGCACTGAAATCCATTTCTCAAAAGAGCAAACAGATTTTTTTATATTCAATTTTGAAACCTGACATGGGGCTAGACATTTTGTCAATTTCCCAGCTGCCCCAATCATGTGACTTGTGCCTGCACTTAGGAGAGAAATGCTTTCTGGCAGGCTGCTGTTTTTCCTTCTCAATGTAACTGAATGTGTCTTAGTGGGACATGGGTTTTTACTATTGAGTGTTGTTCTTAGATCTACCAGGCAGCTGTTATCTTGTGTTAGGGAGCTGTTATCTGGTTACCTTCCCATTGTTGTTTTGTTTGGCTGCTGGGGGGAAAAAGGGAGGGGGCGATATCACTCCAACTTGCAGTACAGCAGTAAAGAGTGATTGAAGTTTATCAGAGCACAAGTCACATGACTTGGGGCAGCTGGGAAATTGACAATATGTCTAGCCCCATGTCAGATTTCAAAATTGAATATAAAAAATCTGTTTGCTCTTTTGAGAAATGGATTTCAGTGCAGAATACTGCTGGAGCAGCACTATTAACTGATTCATTTTGAAAAAAATTTTTTTCCCATGACAGTATCCCTTTAAGTTTTTATAAATTGCCTATGTAACAACAGTGCCCCCTGTTGGTCAGATCCTGTAGCTGTACAGTCAGACACAGATATACGTTCAGAAGGAAAACAGAGTAGTTCTGATGTTACTCTGCTCAGGAACAAGATGGTAAAGAGCATCTGAAGTTTATGATCTGTTTTACTTCTGAACATTTATTTTTCTCTGACTGTACAGTTACAGGGAACTGACCAGCGGATGGTGCTGTTGTTACAAAATTCATTATATTGACAGTTAATAGAAACTTCAACTGAGAAAAAAAAATTATGTAAACTGCAGAATTGCTTAGAATAGCACCCTCATTATTTTGCTTTTTTTAAGGTTTACATATCCTTTATTAATTATTTTTGCCGTAATAAAAACTGAGAAACAAATGTAAGAATTTTTTTTTATCTCTCTGGTTTCCGTGTATAGGCAGTTTAATCTACTTCACCTGTCTCATTGCTGGCCCTGTGGCAGTGTTTCCATAAGAATATTTCAGACACTGATGACCCTGAGATATCTGTAAATAAAGAATGGGCCAGTAACCATTAGGAACTCAATGCATTTATGAGATGGAGTCAGTAGGGGGCAGTAGTTGGCCGCTGGTCCCTATCCAGAGAGCGTGTTGCAAAGTTGGCATGACAGAGCTTCATGCAAACAGTGGTCACTAAGCTGACATTGAGCAGCAGCCTCCGATAAGATCAGACAGTTGCAGTAAAGTAAGATAATGGCTTTTGCACACCTAAAGATCACTCCACTGAAATAACACTCAACATTAGATGTCCTCTTAACTCTTTACTGTCACAGATCATAGAATATGTGGCCCCGGCCCACACTGATGTTTATTCATTACAGAAATGACAGAGGATCTGCATAGCACACACACAATATATATATATATATATATATATATATATATATATATATATATATATATATAGATATATATATATAGATAGATATATATATAGATATATATATATATATAGATATATATATATATATATATATATAGATATATATATATATATATATATATATATATATATATATATATATATATATATATATATATATATATACTTAATCAGTTGGATAGAGCCACACTCCAAGTAGTTTGTGAATCAAATCGTTTTTATTAGCATAGGTGTCCAACGTTTCAAGGATGAAAAAGGCCCCAAGAAAAGGCCCTAAGAGGGGCCGAAATGTTGGACACCTATGCTAATAAAAACTATTTGATTCACAAACTACATGGAGTGCGGCTCTATCCAACTGATTAAGTAATAATATATTTTGAGCCTGCACCCACGCCTATACCCAAAGTCCGGATTAGAGTGCGGCTGCTTGGCTACATATATATATATATCTAACAATGTCTAACTGTGGAGTCAGCGTTGTGGCCATCATGTTGCCTGGCAAGCAAGGCCTATATATATACCTAGGGCCCATCTAGCTCAAGGGGCCCAGAATGGAAAAAAATCACCCGCCAGCTGCTGCATCTTCCGGGTTCCGGGCCCCTGACGGTGATGTTGCGTCTCCTTGTGATTGTCTGATGTGCTGAGGGGGAGGTCGCCAAAGGAAATAAAAGGCTGTGTGTGCGCAGGAGGAGCTGCAGTTGGCGCCCAAACTTCATCTAGTTAGGAGCTCCTCTCTATTCTCTAAACCTGTGTTTTTGCCTTGCGGCCTTATTTATTTTTCAGTGCCTGGTCGGTCTGTGCAGCAAGTGTGTGGCAGTGTGCCTGTGCCTGCTGCAGGCGGAAACATTCTTTTTTAAATTCCTTTTAGGGGCAGATTTATCAAGGGTTGAATTTCGAAGTTGAAAATACTTCGAAATTCGACCATCGAATTGAATTGCTTCGACTTCGAATATCGAAGTCGAAGTTTTTTTAATCGAATCTGCCCATTTGCGGTCGAAGTAAAATCATTCTGAGCAATTTGAATTGAACGATTCGAAGGATTTCAGCGATTGATCGATTTTCCTTCGACTTCAAAAAACTTAGAAAACTGCTCTAGAAGGTCCCCATAGGCTAACATAGCACTTCGGCAGGTTTAATTTGGCGAAGTATTGAAGTCGAAGTTTTTTTAAAGAGACAGTACTTCGATTATCGAATGGTCGAATATTCAAACTATTTTACTTTGAATCAAAGTCGAAGTCATAGTATCCTATTAAATGGCCGAAGTATCCAAAAAATTACTTCAAATTTTGATTTTATTTTACCTAGAAAATTCCCTCGAATTCACTTCAACCCTTGATAAATCTGCCCCCAAGTATATTTTTTGAAGAGTGGAGTGACTGTCTGACTGGCTTGTGAGGGGAGAGGAGGGGACAGTCAGGCCAGGCTGGCAAGAAACTATGGCTGTGCTGTAGCCATTTGAAAGTGATCATCTGGGGGGGAAATTGAAAAGGGGCAGTGGGGCAGTGGGTGGGGGCTGTTGAAGTGTTGCAGGGAGTGAGGGAGGAGGGCAGACCAAACTGAGAAGAAAGACAAAAAAAAAAACTACAAAAAAAAATACTACAAAAAAATAAATTTAAAAAAAAATTATTTGGGGGCAAAGTAATTTGGCCTCTGGGAGTAGAACTGTGCAAATCTGTAATAACTGGAAAAAAAACAGAAATGTGTTCAAACGTTCATAACCTGCCAAATTTTGTAAAATGAACATGGTAATTAGGGGTGTGGCCACAAAATCCCCTCGCTACGTAACCAACTTTTTTGTCCCTCTTTTTATTTCCAAGATGTTGGGAGGTATGCGCAATGGGACAGAGCTTCTATACAATAGACAACGGTCACTATACTAAGCTCCTGTTGCTGTTTCTTTCTCTAGTTAACGGGTTACACTTTACTTTCCTGATAATATCTTAACTTGGGGCAGTGTTTTGTGCAGGGCCGTTCCTGCCATGAGGCAAAGTGAGCAGCTTCCCTCAGGCGGCAGTGAACGGCCAGTTACAAGGGGCGGCAAAAAGGCGCCTCCTGTAACTTTAAGAGCCGAATTTCTGTTTTTCTAACTGGAAATTTGGCTCTGCTAATGCAGAAAGCACAGTACGTGCTTCTGCGCTATCCACGCAGCCCCTTTTGTCCCGCTCCGACGCTAAACTTTTTAGCACGAAGCTGGAGAGTGGGGCGGCATTGGGGTAGCTTATTTCTTCAAAGACCTGAGAGTGCAATCTCCATCATTCTCATATATATATATATATATATATATATATATATATATATATATATATATATATATATACTGTCACAGATCATAGAATATGATCAAAGGAGTTTAGCACACCTTTAATAAATGTATAAATAGGACCAGGGTGCTACTCTCAAAAGCACCGTACAAAAATATCCAAAAAATGAGGTGCACACCGGGAACCTTTGAAATATTTAAAAAATCTCAGTCTTTATTTTAATCCATATTAAAAAAAAATTGGTCGACGTTTTGGTCTGTGCCTAAGACCTTTCTCAAGACTTTCATGAAAGGTCTTCAGCACAGACCGAAACTTCGACCAATTTTTAAATATGGATTAAAATAAAGACTGAGATTTTTTTTCACGGTGTGCACCTAATTTTTTGGATATTTTTATATATATATATATATAGATATATAAATAGTGGTTAATTTACCCCCTACTGTAATTTATATAGTGAATAAAGTACCCCCTTTTGTAAAATATAAGGATATTATAAGTTACCGAGGAGTTTCATGACCATATAAAAACACGAGGCCGAAGGCCGAGTGTTTTTATACAGGTCATGGAACTCCGAGGTAACTTATAATATCCTCATATTTTACAACTGGGGGTACTTTATTTATTATAATACACAAATTTTAGTGAGTCATGTGATAGAAATTACATCACTACTCACCGTTTATAACTGATGACATCACTACTCACCGTTTATAAGGATATAATTTACAGGATATTCATGGCTTTTGTGTATTATAAAGATATTATGTCACCGAGGAGTTGTGTGACCATATAAAAGCTTTTATACAGGTCACATAACTCCGAGGTGACTTCTAATATCTTTATAAATTTCAGTAGGGGGTACATCATGCATTATAATCTATATTTTGTGTGAAATGTCGGGAGGGGGGGGGTCGGCATCCAATTCTGGTCGCTAGCGTCCAATTTGGGCGCGCCTGCGTTTCGATTTGAACGTGGCAGTGTCAAATTCGGACACGTGGCGTCAAATTCAGCGGCCGGGGTCCCCTGTTAAAAACGGTGCGTTTTGACATCAGAACGCAACGTTTTTAAGGATATAATTTACAGTCTGGTCCCATAGGGAAATTACCAGACTGTAGATTTTATATTTATATATATATTGATCCATGTTCTTTGGAATTTACACATTCCCTGTATATATATGTATACACACACACACACACACACACACACACACACACACACACACACACACAACTCTCCCAATTAGTCTCCCAAAACAAAAAAAGGAAGTTGCCCTCACATAGTAACCACAAGAAAACACACAATGTGATAAATATGCAAATACGCAATAAATCCTGAAATAGATCTCCGTAATACAATCAATACGGAGGGTGATGTTTGCAGAGAGCAGAATGATACAATTAATATATTACAATAAAGAACAGGAGGGCAGTTAAAAAAAACTGGAGGGGAAAACCACAAACAAAAATCCCCACATCTACTATTGTTCATTCAATACCCTTGGTTATTCATAGTTATTCAGCTATAAATTCTTATCAGGAATAAATGTGCCGTTGTTTTGGATCAGATTTTTTGGTTAGTTCCACCTTGTAAATGTAAATCCTAATCTTCATTATTCCTATGAAGGGTTACATGGCCAAAGCTTTAAAGAAGAAAATGAATTGCAACTTTCTCAGAGTTAAGGTGGCCATACACGGATAGATCCGCTCGTTTGGCGATGTCGCCAAACGAGCGGATCTCCCTCCGATATGCCCACCTTGAAGGTGGGCAATATCGGGCAGATCCGATCGTGGGCCCTAGGGCCCAACGATCGGATCCAGCTCTCACAAACGGGCGGTCGGATCGCGAGACCGCATCAACGAACAGATGCGGCCGCGATCCGACGGGATTTTTAACCCCATCCGATCGAGATCTGGCCGACTTTCGGCCAGATCTCGATCGGGGAAGCCAGTCGGGGGCCCCAATACACGGGCCAGTCAGCTGCCGACACGGTCTGTCGGCAGCTTTTATCGGCCCGTGTATGGCCACCTTTAATTCTTTTAGTGGTTTCTGTGATATCAGCAGTTTTAGACTGCTAATAGGCTTTGGGCCGAGCAGCTTTCATTCAGGTGTAACAGAGGGTTTTTATATACAGGTATGGGACCTGTTATCCAGAATTCTCGGGCCATCAAGGGGCAGATTTATCAAGGGGAATTTTCAAAAGTAATTTTGAAAAAAAAAATTCAAAAGTAATTTTTTGGATACTTTGACCATCAAATAGAATACTACAACTTCGAATTTACTTCGACTTCGATTCGAAGTAAAAATCGTTTGAATATTCGACCATTCGATAATTCGATTCGAAATCGTAATCATAATGTAATCGTACGATCAAACGATTTTACTACGATCGTTCGATATTCAAAGTCTAAGGGGCAGATTCACTTAGGGTCGAATTTCGAAGGTAAAAATACTTCGAAATTCGACCCTCGAATTGAAATCCTTCGACTTCGAATATCGAAGTCGAAGGATTTAGCGCAAATCCTGCAATCGTACGATCGAAGGATTTTTCGTTCGATCGAACGATTAAATCCTTCGAATCGAACGATTCGAAGGATTTTAATCCAACGATCGAAGGAAAATCCTTCGATCAAAAAAAGGTTAGCAAGCCTATGGGGACCTTCCCCATAGGCTAACATTGACTTCGGTAGCTTTTAGCTGCCGAAGTAGGGGGTCGAAGTTTTTTTTAAAGGGCAAGTACTTCGACTATCGAATGGTCGAATAGTCGAACGATTTTTAGTTCGAATCCTTCGATAGTCGTAGTCGAAGGTCGAAGTAGCCCATTCGATGGTCGAAGTACCCAAAAAATACTTCGAAATTCGAAGTATTTTTCATTCGAACCCTTCACTTTAGCTAAGTGAATCGGCCCCTTAGTATTTCAATTCGATGGTCGAATTTCGAAGTATTTTACACCTCGAAATTTGACCCTTGATAAATCTGCCCCTAAATAACCCCAACAGGCAGGTTTTGCTTCCAATAAGGATTAATTATATCTTAGTTGGGATCAAGTACGAGCTACTGTTTTATTATTACAGAGAAAAAGGAAATTGTTTTTAAAAGTGTCTATTATTTGGATACAATGGAGTCTAAGGGAAACAGCTTTTCTGTAATTCAGAGTTTTCTGAGTAATGGGTTTCCAGATAATGGATCCCATACCTGTACTGGTATTACATATATATTTATATAGAAAGTGCAGGGCAATGTGAAAATAGTTTTTTTTTTTTTGTGCACAATTTTCTGAATTGACATAGGAATTCACACTCATTGGCGTTGATGAATGGTGGGGAGAAGCACCAGCCTTCTAACTTTCTCTTAATTCAGCAACTTTTCCATTGGTCTTCATTATTTATTTTATATAGTTTTTGAATTATTTGCCGGCTTCTTCTGACTCTTTTCATCTTGGGGGTCACTGACCCTGTCTAAAAAGGCTACAAATGTATTGTTATTGCTGCTTTTTATTATTCATCTTTCTATTCAGACCCTCCCCTATTGATATGCCATATTCTCATTCAAATCAATGTATGGTTGCTAGGGTAATTTGGACCATAGCAACCAGTTTTCTGACACTGCAAACTAGAGAGCTGCTGAATAAAAAGCTCAATAACTTAAAAACCACAAATAATAAAAAGTGAAAATCAATTGCAAATTGTCTCAGAATATCACTCTCTGCATCCTACTAAAAGTTAACACAAAGGTAAACAGCCCCTTTAAGGACAGGCCTCCTTTGTTTCTACTGTTGGAATTTTCCTTTTCTGAACTCGTCGTCTTGTTATAAAATCGATGGAAATGTAAAGGGGTTGTTCACCTTTAAATTAACCTTTCGTATGACATAGACATTGCTATTCTGAGACAATTTACAACTGGTTTTTAGAGATGGGCGAATTTTTTCACCTTGTTTCGCCGCCAAAATGACACCCATAAAAAAATTTCGCCACGCAACAAAATTTTTTTCACGGCCATAGACTTTAATGGGCGTCTGCGAATTTTTGGCGAAATGAAACGGGTCAAATTCACCTATCCCTACTGGTTTTCATTGTTTATTTTTTGGGTTTTTTTCAGAGATTATCTTTTTGTTAGGGATGTACCAAATCCAGGATTCGGTTCGGGATTCGGCCAGAATTACGCCTTTTTCAGCAGGATTCGGCCGAATCCTTCTGTCCGGCCGAACCGAATCCTAATTTGCATATGCAAATTAGAGGCGGAGAGGGAAATCGCGTGACTTTTTGTCACAAAACAAGGAAGTAAAAAATGTTTTCCCCTTCCCACCTCTAATTTGCATATGCAAATTAGGATTAGGATTCGGTATTTGTCTGGATCCTTTGTGAAGGATTCGGGGGTTCGGCCGAATCCAAAATAGTGTATTCGGTGCATCCTTACTTTTTGTTCAGCAGCTCTCCGGTTTGGAATTTTAGCAGCTATCTGGTTGCTAGGATTTTTTTACATTAGCAACCATGAGAAACTGGGATATGAATAGGATAAGTGACGGAATAGAAAGATAAGGAATAATAAGTAACAAAATGGTAAGCTCATAGGGCAATAAGTTTTTGATGCAGGGGCCAGTGACCCTTATTTGTCACTGGAAGATGTAGAGGAGAATGAAGTCCAATTGCAAAGATGCTAGGAATAGGGTTCGTTGATTCTGCTTTAATCATTTTAGATTCCTTCCTTTTATAATGTATTTTACTGGCTGTTTTGGCACTTTTGTGGGTTCATTTGGGGCCCACAAGGGAGAATATCCCAGATGCCTAGTGTCACATACAAATTATGGGCAAAATCATAACAAAACCAGTGAATTTAACGTCCAGTATAAAGTGTCACTGCTCTTTCAGCCAAGAGTGAGTCGAGTTCAGATTCCCCCAACCTCTCAGCTTTGTTATATTATCATCTGCTTTGCATAGAAACAGTTGGACTTTGTTAGAGCCGAAGGAATAATCACAACTTTATTTTTCTTCTGTCCGTTGCACATTTGTCACAAATAAAATATATAACCGTGTAATATATTCACTACACACCAGAGCCTGTCAGGGGAGAAAAGGGGAAGTTTCTCTAAATTGAATTTTCCCTTCACCTCTTCTGTAGATATTTATTAACCTTTTATTTCCATACAGATCGTCTTTTCATCTCTCAGGCCAAAGGAGGGAGCAAAGAGCACAGGTGTAGTAACTTCCATTAAATGAATAAGGAAAAAGTAGGAAGGTGGATAGTGAGAACATATTTAGTTCTATAAGTAGATTCCTGATGTGTTCATTTTAAATTCCACAGACACTGGGCATGTCATTGTGAACTTTTATTTTTATCATATAGGAACTTTATTGGCTACTGCCCAAGTCACGGGCCCTCAGATGCCTTTATAGTAAATATGACCCTGTATATCACGAGCCTTTCTATAATATGGAAAGGATTTTTAAAAGGGTCTTCCACCCATAAGCAGTTCTTTTGCAAATAAAATAAACTATAATTCGAATCAAGTTTCCAATATGCATTTCCAAACATTTGTAGTGTTTATTACAAAGTAATAAAGTGTAAAGTTATTTGTAAATGTAAATCAGCTTCTACCTTAAGCACTAACTGGACTCCTGGCTCTGAATTCTGAAAGTCCCTTCACAGCTTTTTGCTTTTATAAACACCATCTCTCCCTACTATACCTGCTATCCCACAGTCACACTCCCTTCCCAGAGACTATTATCCCACTGTTACTATAGGCACCATCTCTCCCTACTATACCTGCTATCCCACAGTCACACTCCCTTCCCAGAGACTATTATCCCACTGTTACTATAGACACCATCTCTCCCTACTATACCTGCTATCCCATAGTCACACTCCCTTCCCAGAGACTATTATCCACTGTTACTATAGGCACCATCTCTCCCTACTATACCTGCTATCCCACAGTCACACTCCCTTCCCAGAGACTATTATCCCACTGTTACTATAGACTAGGGATGTAGCGAACGTCGGAAAAAAAGTTCGCGAACATATTCGCGAACTTGCGCAAAAATGCGAGCGGTTCGCGAACGGTTCGCGAACCCCATAGACTTCAATGGGAAGGCGAACTTTAACATCTAAAAAAGACATTTCTGGCCAGAAAAATGATTTTAAAGTTGTTTAAAGGGTGCAACGACCTGGACAGTGGCATGCCAGAGGGGGATCAAGGGCAAAAATTTATCTGAAAAATCTGCCTGTGTGTGCTTGGAAGAGATAGTGTAGGGGGAGAGCTGTTAGTGATTTCAGGGACAGATGATAGTAAGTTTGCTGGCTAGTAATCTGCTTGATACTGCTCTGTATTGGAACAAAAAAATAAATAAAAGCAGTCCTTACAAGGACTACTGTTATTGCAGCAGTCAGCAGATGAGATCAGAAGCAGGACAGCTGCCCACTGCAGCTACATACAGAGCACTGCAGTAGAAGGTAGATTACTAGCCAGCAAAGCTACCTAAGCTTAAATGTCCCTCAAACCCCTGCAGACTTCTGTCCCTCCAATAACAGAGCAGTATCAAAACGATTACTAGCCAGCAAACTTTCAACTGTCCCTGAAATCACTAACAGGCAGCAGCTCTCTCCCTACACTATCTCTTCAGCACACACAGGCAGAGTGAAAAAACGCTGCAGGGCTTCGGTTTTTATAGGGAAGGGGAGTGGTCCAGGGGAGAGCTTCCTGATTGGCTGCCATGTACCTGCTGGTCTGGGGTGAGAGGGCAAAAAAAAGCGCCAACAATGGCGAACCCAAAATGGCGAACGTCGCGCGACGTTCGCGAACTTCCGGCGAGCGCGAACACCCGATGTTCGCGCGAACAAGTTCGCCGGCGAACAGTTCGCGCCATCTCTACTATAGACGCCATCTCTCCCTACTATACCTGCTATCCCACAGTCACACTCCCTTCCCAGATACTATTATCCACTGTTACTATAGGCACCATCTCTCCCTACTATACCTGCTATCCCACAGTCACACTCCCTTCCCAGAGACTATTATCCCACTGTTACTATAGACACCATCTCTCCCTACTATACCTGCTATCCCACAGTCACACTCCCTTCCCAGAGACTATTATCCACTGTTACTATAGGCACCATCTCTCCCTACTATACCTGCTATCCCACAGTCACACTCCCTTCCCAGAGACTATTATCCCACTGTTACTATAGACACCATCTCTCCCTACTATACCTGCTATCCCACAGTCACACTCCCTTCCCAGAGACTATTATCCACTGTTACTATAGGCACCATCTCTCCCTACTATACCTGCTATCCCACAGTCACACTCCCTTCCCAGAGACTATTATCCACTGTTACTATAGGCACCATCTCTCCCTACTATACCTGCTATCCTACAGTCACACTCCCTTCCCAGAGACTATTATCCCACTGTTACTATAGACACCATCTCTCCCTACTATACCTGCTATCCCACAGTCACACTCCCTTCCCAGAGACTATTATCCACTGTTACTATAGGCACCATCTCTCCCTACTATACCTGCTATCCCACAGTCACACTCCCTTCCCAGAGACTATTATCCCACTGTTACTATAGACACCATCTCTCCCTACTATACCTGCTATCCCACAGTCACACTCCCTTCCCAGAGACTATTATCCACTGTTACTATAGGCACCATCTCTCCCTACTATACCTGCTATCCCACAGTCACACTCCCTTCCCAGAGACTATTATCCACTGTTACTATAGGCACCATCTCTCCCTACTATACCTGCTATCCCACAGTCACACTCCCTTCCCAGAGACTATTATCCCACTGTTACTATAGACACCATCTCTCCCTACTATACCTGCTATCCCACAGTCACACTCCCTTCCCAGAGACTATTATCCACTGTTACTATAGGCACCATCTCTCCCTACTATACCTGCTATCCTACAGTCACACTCCCTTCCCAGAGACTATTATCCCACTGTTACTATAGACACCATCTCTCCCTACTATACCTGCTATCCCACAGTCACACTCCCTTCCCAGAGACTATTATCCACTGTTACTATAGGCACCATCTCTCCCTACTATACCTGCTATCCCACAGTCACACTCCCTTCCCAGAGACTATTATCCACTGTTACTATAGGCACCATCTCTCCCTACTATACCTGCTATCCCACAGTCACACTCCCTTCCCAGAGACTATTATCCCACTGTTACTATAGACACCATCTCTCCCTACTATACCTGCTATCCCACAGTCACACTCCCTGACAATCTGGTCATCTAAAATATAGTTGCATTGTTATCTGCCTGATTCATAGTTTATTTTTTATAGTTTTTTTTTTAAATTATTTGCCTTCCTCTTCTGACTCTTGCCGTCTTTTAAATGGAGGTCACTGACCCCATCTAAAAAAACAAATGTTATTGCTACTTTTTATTACTCATCTTTCTATTCAGGCCTCTCCTATTCATATCCCTGTCTCTTATTCATATCAATGCATGGTCACTGGGGTAATTTGGACCCTAGCAACCACATTACTGAAATTGCAAACTGGAGAGCTGCTGAATAAATCATGAAAACCAACTGCAAATTGTCTTAGAATATCACTCTCTCCATCATACTGAAAGTTGATTTAAAGGTAAACAATCCCTTTAAGTTAACGTTTAGTATGTTATAGAATGGCTAATTCTAAGCAACTTTTTCAATTGGTCTTCTGGCTTTCCAGCTTTCAAATGGGGGTCACTGATTCCATCTGAAAGCAAATTCTTTGTAAAGCTACAAATGTATTGTTATTGCTCCTTTTTGTTACTCCTCTTTTTGTTTCCTATTCATAATATATTCTCTTAAGTAAATCAGTGCATGGTTGCTAGGGTCATTTGGACCCTAGCAACCAGACTGCCGAAACTGCAAACTAGAGAGCTGCTGAATATTAAACTAACTAACTCAAAAACCACAAATAATAAAAAAAAAAATGAAAACCAATTGCAAATTGTCTCAGAAGATCACTCTCTACGTCATACTAAAAGTTAACTTAAAGGTGAACAACCCCTTTAACCAATGACAGAAGAGGGTTGTAAGGTATATAGAACAGTGGATCGTCAACATGGAATTTGTAACTGTTTTGCAAATTTTACATTTTTTTAGGAGAGATTGGTTGGCAGACAAGCCAAGCATGTAAAGATGCCATTTGGGAAGCAGTCAGGGACACCGCAATTATTCTTTCTTATCATTTGATTAACTATACATAAACCGATATTAATTGTTTTGGCCAAACTGGCCAAAAATGTAAACCTGCCTAATCTCCCAACTGACCCATATAGTACAGGTATAGGATCTGTTATCCGGAAGCCTTTTATCCAGAAAACTCAGAATTATGGGATGGTCGTCTCCCATAGACTTCTTCAACAAATTCATATTTTTATAATTTATTTTATAAGTTGGAAGCCGGCAGACTAAAGTCGCGGGTGGGGAGAGCAGGCAGATGAGCGCAACCTGAACCCGCCCGCGTCCCACAAGAAAAGCATGTGGGTTGGCCTGAACCGGTTTGCACATCACTATTAAAGACCCTATAAAGCTGGAGGACTTCTTTCTACCCAGTAAAAGAGAGTTGAAGTTTAAATTTGAGTTAGTGAGAAGGTATTGTAAGCAGAGAGTAGCAGATGATTAAAGGAGTGAAGAGGGTGTAGAAAACACAGTTGAATATTAGGAATTCATTTCATCAGACGATAGGAAAAAACGATGGCAAAATGGACAAAAAAAAAGTGAAAGGGGAGAAAATGTAATTGACAAGGTGGGGTTGTACAGAAACAAAATGCTTCCAGTAGAAGGGGAGGGATAAAACAAATGATGTGATTCAAGAGAAGGAGCAGACTGTGTGGCAGTGTCAAGGCAGAGTAGAATAGGAGACAGGTACCATAACAGTGACGTGAAGAGGATGAATTGCTGAGAAAAATGTGGAAGAGAAATGAGAGGGGCAAGAAAATGGATCATAACCACAGATCTGGACAGGTTGCTGGTATAGTCTCTCCTATTTAACGTTTATATTATAGGCAAAGACTTTTCTTTTAGAGGATTTCCCTTGTACAGCTCTAGATATAATTCCCCCTATTATTATGTGGGCTGTAGTCTCCTCTAACTGGACATAACCCAGACGTACACATACTTCTCATAAGTCACTTTCTCTCTGTAATCCAATATGGCAGATGTGCTGTTGGCTCAGGCATGTCACCAAGAAGCTTTGATCAGGGGAAACCAAATTATTGATTCACACCCACGATCACAAAAAAATTCTGTTAAGGGTGTGATTTAAGAAAGCGTTTAATCTAAAGCTGCCCACACACAGGGTGATAAAAGCCTCCAGACCAAGTTAAAGGGATATTGTCATGGTAAAACATGTTTGTTTGTTTTTTCAAAATTCATCCGTTAATAGTGCTGCTCCAGCAGACTTCTGCACTGAAATCCGTTTTTCAAAAGAGCAAACAGATTTTTCAATATTTAATTTTGAAATCTGACATTGCATTTGAATGTTGCCCGTTTCCCAGGTGCCCCCAGTCATGTGACTTGTGCTCTGATAAACTTCAGTGACTCATTACTGCTGTACTGCAAATTGGAGTGAGATTATCTCCCTCCCTTTCACCCCCCAGCAGCCTAACAACAGAACAATGGGAAGGTAACCAGATAGCAGCTCCCTAACACAATATAACAGCTGCCAGGTAGATATAAGAACAGCACTCAATAGTAAAATCCAGGTCCCGCTGAGACACATTCAGTTACATTGAGTAGGAAAAAGAACAGCCTCCCAGAAAGCAGTTCCATCCTAAAGTGCTGGCTCTTTCTGAAAGCACATGACCAGGCAAAATAACATGAGATGCACCCACACACCAATATTATAACTAAAAAATACACTTGTTTTGTTAGTAATAACATTTTACATGGTAGAGAGAATTATCTGCAGTGTAAAGTAGGGATGCACCGAATCCACTATTTTGGATTCGGCCGAACCCCCGAATCCTTCGCGAAAGATTCGACCGAACCGAATCCTAATATGCATATGCAAATTAGGGGTGGGAAGGGAAAAACATTTTTTACTTCCTTGTTTTGTGACACAAAAGGCACTCGATTTCCCTCCACACCACTAATTTGCATATGAAAAGGATGCGCAGAAGGATTCGGCAGAATCCAAATCCTGCTGAAAAATTCTGAATCCTTAACCAAATCCTGGATTCTGTGCATCCCTAGTGTAAAGTGTAATTTAGAAATAACCACACCATAAAATCATGACAGAATTCCTTTAACTCTTGAGGTCCTGCCCAACTTATAATTTTACAAATATGGGGCAAATATCAATCAGACTGGTTTATAAATCCCATCATGCAAGGATCACTTTGGGATGTTGATGTGCTCTTCTCCTAGCCGGTCTCTGTAGGCCCCCAAGTATGACCTAATTGTTGGTCCAAGGCCCATATAGGTAGTCAAATTGAAACAAGCAAATGTTACCATATATGCCCAGCTTTAAACCTGCTGGGATTCATTGCCGCCTCTATAGATTAGTCTAGGATGTCCCAGAAACTGATTTTTATATTAGGAGGAACTGGAAGCTACTTCAAACCATCTAAATGCAGAGACCATTTTTATGGACAACTTTATCTCTGCACTAATCGATACTTTTATATTCACTTTTTTATATTCACAAATTGGTCTTTTTAGTTGATGGTAAATTCGTACGATCAGTCTGAGAAGATCGTGGTCTCACGATCCGGATCTGATCTTTTAAAAATCTCAGCTATGGCCAGCTTTGATCCAATATATCGTATAGGGGAGCTCCTTTTGCCTAGAAGATGTATTAGAGCTCACTCTATTATAATCACCAGACATCATGGGGGGAATTCACAAAAGTGTCGGTAACGAAAAAATTACTTTAAAATGTCGTAGAAAGTGTCGTAGCAACAGCCGACAAATTCACCGCCAATTTTCTGACATGACACTTTTGAATTAGAGTCGTTAAAAGTGGGCATGCTTTTTTCGGCGCCACTTTTCCCAACATTTTTATGAATTACTCATAAACTCGTAAAAGTCTTGGTAAATGTCGTTTGTACGATGAAAAGATATACGACATTCTAGAAAATTGTCGGACTTACGAGACATTCAGAGATGGTAACATCTGCCTTTGCGAATTTGCCGTTCGCACGACATTTTACAAATTTGTCGACCGCCACTTCTGGGTGACTTATTTTACCGAAACTTTTGTGAATTCCCCCCCATGTCTCTCTACATGCAGGATTTGTGCAAAAGGCAGTTATTTTGTTTGTACTGGAATCCGTTATTTGAGTGAGCTCTAATACATCTAGTAGGAAAGGAACCCCCCCTATAAGATATATTGGATCTAAAGGTGGCCATAGACTCAAAGATCTGCTCGTTTGGTGACATCGCCAAACGAGCGGATCTTTCCCCGATATGCCACTAACTGCATGGCTATATCGGGGGTAACTCGAACGATCGAATAACGATGCACCAAGGGGCTCTGACGGGTCGGTCGGTTAAAAATCAAACCTTCCCGATCGATATCTGGCCACGATATAGATCGGGAAGTTTTGATTTTTAACCAATCGAACCATCAGGAAGCCCCCATACACGGGCAGATAAGCTGTGCAAACGACCGATATCGGCAGCTTTATCTGCCCGTGTATGGCCACCTTAACTGTCAATGAATATCTGACACCCAACTGCTGAATGAAGACAGAATGCTGAGAGAGGAAAAGTGAATATAAACTTGATTATTTGAGAAACTATGTAAAATATTTAATTGATTGTATTTAGAAAGTTTCTTATTTCAGTGTGATGAAGCTTATATTAAATTTATTAGCGATAGTTCCTCTTTAATATCTCAGTGTTGTGCCAGTAGCCATGGTCTATGAAAGAAACATAGCTAACTTCCAATTGTATTGGTTTTAAACAAATATGGAGAGAAAGCCAGCTTAGCCTTTTATCCTTCTAACCTAAAAAGGAATGCTGATCACAGTGTATAGCTTATTTCTCCAGTATTGTGTGTGTGAGTAGGCATTCCACTGTCGATATATTTGCTTCCAGATCAATCTCATAACAGAACCACTGGGCTGTAGGCTTTGCTCTGCACAAAGAGGGAAGTACAGATGGCAAGATGATTGTCAGGTCTCTAAGCTTTAGGGAACTTGCAGGTTTAAAAAATAAATAACAAAAATAAAACAAAGGGCGAATAAACCCAGTTTAGTTTAGGAATTTCCCTGGTTACTTTTAATTGTTCATTTTGATCAGTTAGCCTGAAGGGTTTGTATGGGGTTGGCGGATGGCCGTTGGCCATTGTTGTAATAAATCTTTTTTCTCTATTTCTAATTAATACTTAATGGTTTAGTTCATGTGTATTCTATTTCGGAGATTGTCCTCACTTCCCAAAAAAAAAGCGTTAGCCAGTAGATCAGAAAAAAAGGTGCATTTTTGCACTCCAGTGGAAAAAAACAAGAACAAATTAATTTAAAGGCAGCAACACAGTGGGGTCATTTAACACTGGGCAAATTTGCACCTAGGCAACCAATCAGATGTTTGCTTTCACTGTTCAACCTGCAGCTAGCTGAAAAAAGTTCATCACCGATTGGTTGCTATGGGTTACTGCTACGGTTGCCATCTTGGCCTGGCCGGTAAAAATGATGCTTGATGCCAATGTTATTAATAGGAAAAAACAGCAAGAACATAGGAAGGCTGGTATTTTTTTTCCAGAAAAGTTGGCAACCCTAGTTACTGCCCAGGTGCAAATTTGCTCAGTGAGGCTCAGTGTGTCTTGTTACCCACATTACTTTTATCTTGTGGGCAAAATTCTTACAAATACCCCTCCATAGACTATCATGGTAATCCTGCTGACTCTCAGGCGATTATTGCTTGAAAATGCAGAGTGATAATGTCATGATGTATAGTTGCACTTGGGACATCCCTGCTCTGCATCTTTTACATAGTTACATAGTTACATAGTTACATAGTTAAATTGGGTTGAAAAAAGACAAAGTTCATCAAGTTCAACCCCTCCAAATGAAAACCCAGCATCCCTCCCTACTTTCACATAAATTCTATATCCCCATATCTATACTAACTATAGAGCTTAGTATCACAATAGCCTTTGATATTATGTCTGTCCAAAAAATCATCCAAGTCCCTCTTATAGTCATTAACTGAATCAGCATCACAACATCACCCGGCAGTGCATTCCACAACCTCACTGTCCTGACTGTGATGAACCCCCTACTCTGTTCCTTTAAATGAAACTTCTTTTCCTCTAGTCTGAAGGGGAGGCCTCTGGTACGGTGATCCTCTTTATGGGTAACAAGGTCCCCTGCTATTTGTCTATAATGTCCTCTAATGTACTTGTAAAGTGTAATCATGTCCCCTCACAAGCGCCTTTTCCCCCAGAGAAAACAACCCCAACCTTGACAGTCTCCCCTCATAATTTAAGTCTTCCCTCCCTCTAACCAGTTTAGTTGCACTTAGTCTCTGCACTCTCTCCAGCTCATTTATATCCCTCTTAAGGACTGGATTCCAAAACTGCCCCCATACTCCAGATGAGGCCTCACCAGGGACCTATAAAGAGACAGAATTATATTTTCATCCCTTGAGTTAATGCCCTTTTTTATACAAGACAGAACTTTATTTGCTTTAGTAGCCACATAATGACACTGCCCAGAATTAGACAACTTGTTATCTACAAAAAACCCACGATCCTTCTCATTTAAGGAAACTCCCAACACGCTGCCATTTAGTGTATAACTTGCATTTATATTATTTTTGCCAAAGTGCATAACCTGCATTTATCAACATTGAACCTCATTTTCCAGTTTGCTGCCCAGTTTCCCAACTTAGACAAATTTTTAATTAGACTTTAATAGAGTTTAAAAAAAAAAAACTCACATGAATTTTAAATTTGACCTTTAATAAATGTGCCTCCCCATATTTTGTATTTTTATACTTATTTGTAGTTATTATTGTAATGACCCCATGTTTTGTTCTGCTGTACAGTGCTTTTCCCTCAAGGAGCGCTAAACAAATAAAAATGTACATACATGCAAAATATAATCAATTAAAAATTCTGTACCATTTCTTAAAAAAATCAAATTACTCTTCACTATCCGTCTCTTTTCATGCAGGTTCTGTGTCATTATATTGATAGAAGGTTAACTCTGTTACATTGTCTATCTAGGCAAATATTCGACACGTCAATCAAAACGTTACTTCTGCCTGTAAAGAGACAACTTGCCGAAAAGGGTATAGTGAGGAATAACTTGAGTTTGGAAAGGGGCAGAATTTATATTCGATTATATTTAAAAATGGGTATTGCCTAGTGGAAAAAAAAATCTGATTTCATTAAAAGAGGCAAGTAAATATGAAGGACTATGCTGACGCCCTTGCAACCTGACATCCCCATTTTAAGGGTGTTTTACCTTTAAGTTAATTTTAGTATGTTATACAATGGCAACTTTTCAATTGGTCTTCATTATTTCTTACAGTTTTTTTTAATTATTTGCATTTTTCTTCTGAATCTTTCCAGCTTTCAAATGGGGGTCACTGACCCTATCTAATAACAATGCTCTGTAAGCACATTTGTTGTTATTGCTACTTTTTGTTACTTATCTTATAATTCTGGCCCTCTCTGATTCATATTCCAGTCTCTTATTCAAATCAATGCATTGTTGCTAGGGTCATTTGGATTATAGCAACCAGATTCTACCATGGGAAGAAGATAATCCCTTTTATGAAGATTATCATGGCTCTTCCACGTCTCATTGCCCCTGCAAAGCGTCTCCTAGAACAAGGCTTGCTTTTTGGGAGGCACCCCACACATTGCTACCAGGCCTACGAAGCAAACATGGATTTTGAAATCAGGTATTCTCACCAGTGAATGTCACATGATCCTTTACACTTGAATCTTTCTGCTACAGGTTAGAAAGATATAGTAGGAGGGCAGATCCTGTGCTAAATTGTTACCTCTCTGTTCTGCCACATTAGTATTTACATTGAAGTCTGGGGTCTCCCATATTTCCATTCTGTCCTTTCTTTTTCCCATAATCCACTGATCCACAACTAGTTGGTTGTCACATCCTTTGGTGTTGCTCCGAGAGGGCTCAAAGCAGGTGCATTTTAATTCCAAGCTTGACAGCAAGTTTAATAGACATAAAGACACATTTGGAAGGAGGTGATCATATTTCTACCTTTCTTCATAAAAAATGGGGTGGCCTTCCTACTGATATTAAGAGAAACATTCTTTTACGAGACACTTTTGCTACCTGGAAGATAGTTCATAAATTACATGGTAGTATTTACCAAATTTCTCCTTTTCTGTCCCCTTTTGATCTTTGTTTATTTACTAAAGCAGAAAGAAATTTTTTGATTCCATATTGGAGAAAAAAAAGGTATTTCCCAACGGTTACAGTTAGTTGATAGTACTTCTGGTTCACCAATATTGTGGGAAGATTTGAAAATCAAATTTGATCTTAATGAATGTGATAGATTAATTCATATGAGATTTCTATGTGGCTTTGATCTTATAGATAAAAATAGTGTTGCTGTTGATCAGCTTCCTTTATGTAAAGGATTTCAAAAAATTATAGAGGATCTTTCCTACAACAGGATATCATATTACTGACTTTTGTCTTAGGTCTTCTCCTAACAATCTCAATCCCTTACAAACTTTAGCTAAAAAGTGGTCATCCATATTGAAAATTAACATTACATCTCATCATTTATTATCTTCTATTAAAACTTTCAAATAAACGTATTAAATGCGAGGGTTGGCGAGTTCAACATTTTAGATCCATTTAAGGTATAAGCTATCTTACTTTAAAGGGCACCTATCACAGCCAAAATCAAACACATATTAACAATCTGACCAGTACAAGCTAAACACGTTTAATCAAACTACATATATAGTTTTTTGAAAAAACTGCAGGTTTTAAAAAAAAAAAACCTTACTTTGTCAAATGGGTTCTTTCACTGAGGGAGGCCATATTGAGACTATAACAGAGACTTTAATATGCAAATTTCAGGAGCATGCTCAGATTGTAACACTGCTTTGAGTATTCTACCCAGAATGCCTTGTTTTAGTAAACTCCTCCACTAGAAGTATCAGGAGATTTCCCTATCTTGTCCCCTGCTGGTGATGTCATTATGCAAATGAAGGACACACAGTAACTTCCAGCAGGGGGCAGCACTACTGTACAGCAGCTAACACACAGGTTTGGCTGATTTGAAAATAGCTTAGAAGGGTTGATAAGCAACAAGGAATTTCAACTGAGCATGTGCGAGATTTCAGAGCTACAGTTGGCTGGGAAGATATAGGTAGGAGGAGCCAGTGAAATCCAAGATGGCTGCCTCAGCTAGAACTGCAGGGGAGATAGGGGAGATCTTGCAGAAGGAATAGTGAGCTCATCATTTACATTATACAAACAATTCTAACTGTTAAAAATCGGATTTCTTGAACTTTCACAGTGTATTTACTTAGTAAATGATTTTGGTCATGATTGGTGCCCTTTAAGAATACAGAGGGTGTTTCACTTTCTTATTGTCCTAAGTGTAAGTCCGAGAATGTTTCTTTATATCATTATGTTTGGGAATGTCCTTTCATTTCTAAGCTGTGGAGTTTGATTGAAATTTTTTTAAAAGAAAAATTGAATATTGATTTTAAATTGTCTCCTGAATCTGCATTGCTAGATTTTTGGGCATTGTCTTCTGAAGGCGGTACTCCAAATATTAAGAATTTGAATAATTATAAGAATTTTGTTCATTTGGTCATTGCCGCTACTCGTAAATCCATCTTTTTATATTGGATCCAAGACACTTGGACTTGGACACCCCAGATTTAAAGATCATCTTGTCCTATCTTAAATCTCTCTGCATTGATGAAGCAATAGGTTTTAGGTAATTTAGGTCTTAGAGAAAATTTTCTTAAACCCTGGTCCCCCTT
This sequence comes from Xenopus petersii, assembly GCA_038501925.1. Lineage (NCBI taxonomy): Eukaryota > Metazoa > Chordata > Amphibia > Anura > Pipidae > Xenopus > Xenopus petersii. The sequence continues at coordinate 105,865,693 of CM076685.1, read as the reverse complement.
TTTAAAATTCTGAAGTCTGAAGATAGAATTTTCATAGAAAAATGTATGTATAATTCAGATGAAAACTCCTCTTCTAAATTGGCTCATTGTCATTCTAAGACTGATTGAAGATGTGATAATCTTTTTTTTTTATATATATAGTTGGGTAAATTATTTATGCTTGTTGATAGAGAGGAAGACCTTATTTTATTTTATTTTATTTTATTCTATTCTATATAATTTTGTTTGTTTTTTTTTTTTGGATGAATTTTGTTATTGTCCTATTTGATGTTTTGTTAACACTGAATTGCTACATGATATTTCTTTTTTTATGTAATTGACAATTGTTATGCTAAACTATTGCTTTGCTGCTCTTTGTTCTTTCTGTTTTTAAATATGCTAATAAAAATAATTAAAAAGAAAGAAAGACATAAAGACACAGATGTACTGCCAAATAGAGCCTCCAGCAGGCTGGCAGTCCACATTTATATACAATATAGCGGATTATATATTATTTTCTTGCAACACCCAGAAACTTATTTTACACTTGTGTGGCTCCCAAGCCTTTCTGCATTTTATTGTGGATCACAGGTTGAAAGCTTGGGCATTCCTGCCTTCTATTACAATAAAAATAATAATAATAATATATGGCTTAATATAATAGAAATATTTAGCCACTGATTTGTTTCTCCTATTACTGATTGACCTGGCCATACTGAGGTATTACACATGTTATTACACATTATTATTATTTTTTGATTTGTAATATATTCATTAGAATTTAATTATTTCTGTTGCGGGTTTATGGTAGACAATGATATTGTTGGGTTTAACTGGAAGGTGCTCCCTGCAGGCAAATACCATTTGCGTAAAGAATCGCAAGATGAAGAGCCTTCTAAAGACAATACAAGGTAAGAGGAACGATTCATGCTTAAAGGAACAGTTGTGCAACAAATACGGCTTGTGCTGAACATAATTTTTGCCAGGAAAGAAAGGAATGTATTATTTTGTTATTTGTCATGTCTCATGCTAAGCAACGAAACTAAAGCTACTTCATTAGTTGGGTCTTTGTGAGGTAGATAACTAGAATACCAGTAAGTAAACAGATCACCTTTGTTTTTTGTTTTTTTTGTTTTTTTTTTTTCTTCTTTTTTCACTTTAATAATACAAATATTTATTTTAAAAGATCACCTTTGTAACTGTTTTGTTACAGGCGTCCAATGTATTGGGGAAATATCTGTGCACTGGAAATTATCTACCTCTCAAGGACCAAACATGGGGATAGATTTACTAAAGGGCGACGTGACTGATGCTTTCAGGCACTTCATCGATTTACTAACAGGCACAGTCGTAACTTCGTAGCGAAAGAAACAGACGCTAGCGCTCATTCATACTCTATCGCCAGACGAATTTTCGCTCTGGTGAATGGACGTTACTCCGCAAATTCACTAAGATGCAGATTTTACTTAACGTTACCTCTTTCGCCAGCTCATACCAGGAGAAGTGCACTGGAGTGCATAGATCTTTCTCAATCTTCTGTTACTTACATCATAATTTTTAGTGGAAAAAAGTTTCTAAGTCCCAAAAAAACGCTGGTGTCTTTTCATTTTTTCAGAGTGATAACCTGCAAATGTTTTTTTGGGTAACCGGGTTCCCCCATACATTTTCTAACATATGGAACATAAACTATACAGTGGGCTCATGTGTAGGGCATTATATCAACTCTATTGTCTTTATTACTTGTGTAATGTAATTATTTGCTGTAACATATACGTCCACTGAACTTTATAATTTCCTGCCGTATGCAAATTAGCCTGAGTGAAGACCTCTAACGAAGTTTCGCTAGGCATAATTGAACGCTAGCACATCTTCGCTTTGATTGCAGAAGTAACGCTAGCAAAAATTTTGGCAGCATTCGGCACCCTGGACGCAACTTTGCATTTTAGAATTTTCTGGCTGCGAAGCCGTCGCTGGCGAATTTTTGTCGCTTAGTAGATTTACCCCATAGTGTATTTTAGAATTAAAGTAATAGTCAAGCCCTACTCAATGAATTTATGTTGTACAGGAGTGTATAGGGCCCCTTTTTATAGGCTGTTGAATGAGTGTAGAATGTGCGGCTGTGTTGCAGGTGTCCCTTGCGCAGATAGAGGTGGACATCAGCTGGGCCGATCTGATCAGTCATCCTACAGAAGGGGAATGGCAGAAAATAGCCCCTATGTGAGCTCTAAGCTTCGATATTGAATTTGGAAGAGGTAATGTAACAAATGATTTTTCTCAGATGATTGTTGGTATGTGCTGGGCTGAAGGTTAGGTAAAAAGTCCTTCAAGCATACGAAGGACATATGTTTTTTTTTTTGCTTTATATATATATATATATATATATACACGAATACAAGAGTCCTCTGCACTCAACCCATTATCAAAATATTGAAGACATTTTGTGCATACTGCTACTAAAAATGCCTTACCCTTTAAACAAAACAGGGATTGTTTGTCCATATATTGCAATATAGTTAAGCTGAACAACTACGTCAAAGTCATCCCACATCTGGCCAGTCCTATGCTTAATTTTATCTGATTCATTAAAGGGCACCAATCATGACCAAAATCATTTACTAAGTAAATACACTATGTGAAAGTTCAAGAAATCTGATTTTTAAAACAGTTAGAATTGTTTGTATAATGTAAATGATCAGCTCACTATTCCTTCTGCAAGATCTCCCCTATCTCCCCTGCAGTTCTAGCTGAGGCAGCCATCTTGGATTTCACTGGCTCCTCCTACCTATATCTTCCCAGCCAACTGTAGCTCTGAAATCTCGCACATGCTCAGTTGAAATTCCTTGTTGCTTAGCAACCCTTCTAAGCTATTTTTAAATCAGCCAAACCTGTGTGTTAGCTGCTGTTCAGTAGTGCTGCCACCTGCTGGAAGTTAGTGTGTGTCCTTCATTTGCATAATGACATCACCAGCAGGGGACAAGATAGGGAAATCTCCTGATACTTCTAGTGGAGGAGTTTACTAAAACAAGGCATTCTGGGTAGAATACTCAAAGCAGTGTTACAATCTGAGCATGCTCCTGAAATTTGCACATTAGAGTCTCTGTTATAGTCTCAATATGGCCTCCCTCAGTGAAAGAACCCATTTGACAAAGTTAGGGATTTTTTTAAAACCTGCAGTTTTTTCAAAAAACTATATATGTAGTTTGATTAAACGTGTTTGGCTTGTACTGGTCAGATTGTTAATATGTGTTTGATTTTGGCTGTGATAGGTGCCCTTTAACATTTATAAACAGTTTGCCCAGCACTATCTGGTCAAACACAATACTTGTTTATCAAATCCTAGTCTTTTAGACTGTTGGGAAGTATCTTTTCTTTTTAGGGTAGTGCACCGAATCCACTATTTGGGATTCCGCTGAATCCCAGACTCCTTGGTGAAAGATTCAAATACCGAACTGAATCCTAATTTGCATATGCAAATTATAGTCAGGTAAGGAAAACGTGGAAAAAAATCTTCTTTTGTGACGAAAAGCACGTGATTTTCTACCAGTGTTGGACTGGCCCACCGGGATACCAGGAAATCTGCCGGTGGGCCCAGTGTCAGTGGGACCTCTTGCCTCTAACCATTTGATCTACTTCAAGGTCATTCCTTATTTATTTATGACAAAAAAGAGGATAAATAATGGAAGAATAGAGTATAGTATGTAGAGATAAAAGACTAGGAGAATAAAGAGGTTGAGTGAGGAGAGGAGGAATAATAGTTTGTAAAGTGAGTCCTTAGGCTAAGGTTTTCTGGTGGGCCCCTGGCATCCCAGTCCGACACTGTTTTATACCCGCCCCTAATTTACATATGCAAATTTGGATTCGGATCGGCCAGACACAAGGTTTCCGCCAAATCCGAATCCTGCTAAAAACGACCGAATCCCGAACTGAATCCTGGATTCGGTGCATCCCTACTTTTTTTTTTAGCCACCCAGTGTGGCTGACATCACGACCGTGCTGATAAGTTCTGTATGAGTTAAGAATTAATAACAAGCAATATTTTATGCTTTAGTGTCGATTTCAGTTGCTGTGCATACAGCCTAATGTGTAAAATATTTTGCTTAGAAAGTTTATCAGTGACATGTAGCCCTTTCCCAATTTCCATACTGTTGGTGCTGACAATACATAAGCCTCAAACTCTACTTGCTGGTGGTTTTCTCAGCACACCCCAACCTAATCTGCACTATATTCACATGTAATTCTCTCAAATCTTATTGTACCTGTTCACTTCCACCTGTTCCTGAAATCACCCCTTTTCCTGGAACTTTCCCTCTACCATTCAGTTCTACTTTCCACTTATCTCTTAAGTTGTACAAATAATATCAATTGACGCTATCTTATGCTTGTTTACTTATCCCACTTATTCTCCAACTTCCTCATGTACCATATCATAAATAAATAACATATTACACCTACACACAGATTTTTTATTTACACGATCCTTGAAATCCAATCAGTCAGGAAACCAATACAGGCCATTTATTTGCATTACTGCCTTTTACCATCTGTCTTCTTATAGCTTTGAACAGAAATGCCTACATCTGTGCTGTAACTATGAACCATCCCTTTTCCTGTTTACGATTTCGAGGGCTATAGCTAAAAATTCCAGCAATCCCCACAAATGGCTTCTTAAAAACTTTAATGTAGTTTGGCTGGAGATTGTCAGGACTAGTGATTTCATAGCAAGGAAAGAATATATATGTCTCCCAGAGAGGCAGTACATAGGAGAACGGACACACAAACCACTTGTGATCTTACTCCAGGTACCTGAGTTGTTTATGGGATGTCAAAACTCCATAAATAAATTAAGGGGCAGATTTATTAAAGGAGAAGGAAAAGCTAAAAGTAAGTAAGCTTTATCAGAAAGGTCTATATAAATACACCAGTAAACCCTCAAAGTAATGCTGCTCTGAGTCCTCTGTCAAAAGAAACACCACATTTCTTTCCTTCTATTGTGTACTCATGGGCTTCTGTATCAGACTTCCTGTTTTCAGCTTAAACCTCCAGGGCTAGGGCTTGAGCATGCTCAGTTTGCTCCTCTCCCCCTCCCTCCTCCCATCCCTGCTGTAATCTGAGCTCAGAGCTGTAAGTGAGCAGGGAGAGACTCAGGCAGGAAGTGATGTCACACCAAGTTTATATGGCATCTTCTATCATAAAAAAAAAGCTGTTTACTCAGATATGCTAAAGCATTCTGCAGAATAAATATATCATTCTATCTTGCACTATTGTGGCTAATCTGTTGCCAAAAAACTGTCTTGGAGCTTTCCTTCTCCTTTAAGGGTTGAATTGAAAATTTGAATTTTCAAAATGTTGTTATTGTCAGAACTCTCAAATTGGAATTGTGAATTATCCAAACTCGATTTATCGAGTTTTATCAAACTTTCAAAATTCGAATTTGACTATTCTTCACCTAATACCTGCCGGCTCATGTATAAGTCAATGGGAGAGGTCCAGGGATCAATTTGGACATTACTAGCCTTCCTGACATTCAAAGAAAAAAGTCGGTAAAATTCGTGCGAGTTTTAGATATTCGATTATTTTATTAAATAACGCCCCAATCGAATTCCGAGTATATTCGAATTTAATCGAGTTTTAAAAAAAACTCCAGTGAATTCGAAATTTGACGGTTGATAAATGTGCCTCTAATGTATGTCATTTTATTGTAACTTGGATAGAGGCGCCAGCTTCCTTTCTTTTCCAAGACTCTACATTGTAGCCTGCTATAACGTGATGACTGTACTTAACTAACCTTACTTACTCTGGTCTCCATTCTGCCTGTGACTTTACCATACTTACAGTACCATTGCTGTCACTTTATCCAGCCTACTGACTTCACTGTTTGCTTCCTAAGCAATACGGGAGTCATAACTCCTACATTGTTTTGGAAGCTAACATGGATGTTAATAGCTTTTAATTTGATAGGTTAATGGTGGAGGCTTGGACTGGGATTCAGAATAGGCTCTGATGTTTCAAGTACACAGAGGCCCACTTAAAGGAAAAAACCCTCACCCCTAGCCTGGGTAGACCCCTCTCCCTCCTCCCCACCCAGCCCTAAAGGGGGTCTACATGAATTGATGCAGAATTATATCCAGTTGCTTCTATGAGTCTGTTTGCAATTTGCATTCATTTTCTGGGATATTTGCATTAATTTTCTGGGATATTTGCATTATTATACTGCTAGAAGCAGGCATGCGTATATGCCAAACCTTAAAGATCTGTTATTTAGGTCTTAAGGATAGGCAGATAATTTATTTTGAAGAGCTGTCGTGTTCATGCAAATGGCCTGTAGATGTCACTGTGATCATAATTATACTGTGCATACTTCCTGGTAGCTTAAAAAGTGAAAGTTACTGTTGTGTAATGGCTGCAAGAGTCTGCTAATAAAGCACTGTTATACACTACTCATCCTCGGCTACCCAAAACATAACAAGAGCTTGCTTTGCTTCTATATCCAGAAGGCAACAGTAATTGTCTGGAGCTCTCCCTCCCTTGCACCCTGGAAATAATGCCCTCCCACTCTTTAAAACCAACTAAATAAGAAAGGGCTGCTGAGTCAAACTGGGGGAAATCTGAGGCCATTAAAAGCTTATAACGCTTATCAATCAAAAAAAAAAGTATTGATGTCATAATTACACCCCCCATTCTTTTAAACCCTTTAATAAGATGTGGTGTCTTCAGATGCCATATGATTAATTGCACTCCATGCAACTAAAGTGTTGCATAATCTCAGAATAAATACATCTGGTTCTGGAAGGTCTGGATGGGTTCTTACGGCCTATCGGATTGTGAATTTACGTCGAGCAAAAACTGTGACTGCAAATAAAATGCAAATCTGCGCACAGAAACAGAAAGGGATAAACAAACACCACTTTTAACTATAGATTTAGAAATAATAATATTGAATTACTCTATATTAGGAAGTCATTTTGAATTGCATTTTTTTAAGTGAACTTCCCCTTTACAAAGAAAAGGGAATTTTCTTTGCCCTCACTTTGTACCCACAGCTTCCACTTTAAAATGGTTATTAATGCAGGAGAGTACTTCTATAATAGGATTAATATCCTGTTTTAAAAAGGGAAATAATACCAAAATAAATGATTGAAAGGAGAAAAAGAGATTTTGTGTACTCACCGTTAAATCTCTTTCTCTCCAATCACTTGGGGGACACAGGGCTTCCCTCCCTGGATAGGCGTTATCTTAACCTGTCAGATGTGGTCACGTAACCTTGGTTACTAAGTTATGATTAGGGCTCCGCCTACTGGGGGGCTATAACCAGTGGGGGAGGAGCCAAATACTACATTTTTATTGATGTGTCCTGCCTCCTAGTGATACTAGTTATACCCCACTGTCCCTGTGTCCCTAAGCGATTGGAGAGAAAGAGATTTAATCAGGGCCGGATTTACATAGTGGGCGCCCCTAGGCCCACTGCCGTTCGTCGTCCCTATACTCTCCCCTTTATTCGTGCAAATTTTCATCTGGACCAGACCAATGGGGATTGGCGCATGGGAAGTTTAAAAAATGATTGTATCTCCAGCGCATCCCCAGTGTTTCTGAACCAATGTGGGTGTGGTTGGGCAGCATGCGCCCCCTAAAATCCTGCCGCCCTAGGCCCGGGCCTAGGTGGCCTTTCCACAAATCCGGGCCTGGATTTAATGGTGAGTACACAAGTTCTAATTTTCTCTCCTCTCTGGGGTTTCTATACAACCACCTGTAATGTGAATATTGCATTTCAAAGAATAAGTAATAATTAATATTTGTATTTTTTTTTTAACTTTGAATAAATTTCAAACCTGATAACTATTGCTTAAAAACAGCTTGAAAGCATTGAAATGACATACAGGTATGGGACCTGTTATCCAGAATGCTCGGGACCTGGGGTTATCCGGATAACGGATCTTTCTGTAATTTGGGTCTTCATGCCGTAAGTCTACTAGAAATTCATTAAAACAATAAATAAACCCAAAAGGCTGGTTTTGCTTCAAATAAGGATTAATTATATCGTAGTTGGGATCAAGTACAAGATACTGTTTTATTATTACAGAGAAAAAGGAAATCATTTTTAAAAATTTGGATTATTTGGATAAAATGGAGTCTATGGGAGCTTTCTGGATATCGGGTTTCCGGATAAGGGATCCTATACCTGTACTACCTTCCTTTTAAATTTATTTTTAAAAACTTGAATAAAATAACTTGAAATTTGAAAATTTTCATTCTACATGAACTCAACATTTTTTCTATTTTTTTTTTTTTTTTTGCTTAATTTTTTAAACTTCAAATTCTGTAAAAACTTGGTTTTGATAATAGATATATTTGCCCCTTAGTAGTGCTGGTGAAATTACTATGCTCTGCATGGGGAAAAAGATTAAATATGGCAGCGCCCTAGAAGAAATGCTTTATTACTTGGGTATCTCTAAGAAGCTTCATCCTATTTGTCTTCATACCATTCTAACCAATCTCTTTCTGTCTTCTAATCTTTTAGGATTCTTCAAAGTTTTTCTCCCTATACACTCTGTCTTTTGGAGATCACCCGTTCATTTGGCCTGGCATACAGCTAATATCTATATATATTTTTTTTTAACTCCTCTTCACAATCCATGGAAATTGTTGCTCCTAGGTATCTCCTCCTGAATTGATCAACACCATTTAAAATTGAGCTTATCAAAAACGAAACAAAATCTGCCACCTCTTAAGGTGGCCATAGACGGGCAGATTTAAGCTGCTGATTTGGGTCCTTTAGACTAATTCTGCCAGTGTACAGGACCTTCCGACGGGCCTCCCCAACCAATATCTGGTCAAAAATCAGGCAGATATCAATTGGGCATGTTTGATTTTCCCCTCCAATCGAGGACCTCCCTTTAATAAATAAATGAAATTAAAAACATTTCTCAAAGTTTACATTCACCTATTTTAAAGGTTTACTTTTCCTTAAATTGTCAAACAAGAGGATACTATAGTTATGGCCAGCTTAAGTTCAGGTTAGCCCTCTTCCTGGTGTTGGCGGCACTTCACATGTTTAAGATGCCTTGAGCTACTGTGGGTGCATGTTAAGCATCATATGCTAGAGTCCTGCAGCGGGTCGGGTACCGCAAAAAAGGGCACCTTGCGGAATGAGGGGAGGATTTTACTATAAAATCTGAATTATTAGTGGGAAAAAACCTCGAATTTTTCGTGATTTTTATACCCCGGAGCTGCTAAAAGTCTGGACCTGTAATTTTTTAATACTCCAAGCTGTCGGGGTCCTGTAGAAGTCAAAAAAAAAATATCAGCGTTTTGGGCATAAAGCCCGAAAAAAATTTCTGTTTTTTTTTCTGCAAAAACCCACATTTTCGGATTTTTTTCCTAACCTTATTATCTTAATAAGGTCAAATAGTGAATTCTAGTTTGGTCAGATTTTTTACTAAAATCTGATTTTGATAAATAACTCCCTAAATGTTGTATACCCTGTTATGTGAATGAGTTGCCGAGGAAGGATGGGTCAGGCATATTAGGGCAATTTATACACAAACAAGGGTATATTTATATCTTGCCTCCTTTTTCCTGGTCCAGATCATGACAATCTGAGGTTTTGCATCCCCTCCCAATGAACAGACAACATTGGGGGCCTATGGAAACCAGCTTCATCTGGTCATTGGCAAATTGTTTTTCCAACCAGATAGCTATCTTGCTGATCCCCACAAGACCAAAAAGCAGTTGTCAAGTGTTGATATTGGACCCTGTATGGACCAACTTTACACATCTACTTGTTTACTAATTAATAAACTACAGGGGGTAAATTTACTAAGCGGTGAAAATTCGTCAGCGACGGCTTCGCAGCCACCGCAACACTTCACCAGGTGAAAATTCGTTCAGACAGCACAAATTTACTAAGATGCGAAGTTTTGTCTCGGCCGACGAACAGTGGCGAATTTGCGCTAGCGTTACTTCGGCAGTGAGAGCAAATCAAAGCGAAGATGCGCTAGTGTTTAATTAAGCCTAGCGCAGCTTTTTTAGTGGTCTTGCGCTCAGGCTAATTTGCATATGGTGGGAAATTTAAAATTGTTTGGACGTCTTTATGTTACATGGTGCATCTAATACATTACATTTACACTGAGTTATTATAATGCCCTACACATGAGCCCACTGTATAGTTAATGTTCCATATGTTTGGGGGAACCCGGTTACCCAAAAAAAAAATTGTAAGGACTTTTGCAGCCTATCACGCCAGCGTCTTTTGGACTTTTTCCACTAAAAATAAGATGTAAGTAACAGAAGATTGAGGAAGATCTATGTACTTCAACGCACTTCACCTGGTCTGAGCTGGTGAAGGCAAGTCTAGAGAAAGAGGTAACGTTCAGTAAAATCCGCATCTTAGTGAATTTGCGGTGTAACGTCCATTCACCAGAGCAAAAATTTGCATGCGAATGAACGCTAGTGTCTATCTCCTTCACTAGCACCCGTTAGTAAATCGCCAAAGTCCCTGAAAGCGGTAACACTGGCGGATCTTCTCTTGCGTTAGTCACTTCACCCTTTAGTAAATCTGCCCCCAGGATCATTTGTTGAACTGCATCCTCCAACATCCTGACGGGTAACAGCACAGAGATGCTAGAGAGCTACAAGTGAAGGATCTGTGTATGATTTACAATGCTGAGGGTTAGCGTACGTCATTCATTGATCTGGGGAGAGAGTTTATATAGTTTACAGTGTCATTAGTCACTCCCTTTATAACGCAGTTAGTATAGTAATGTTAGGTTTGTTTAGGCAGCTCATATACATGAATTTAGTAAAGAAAAGAGGAAATCCAGGTTTTTAATTGCCTCATTTCTCTAAGGGATTATATTTAGAACATAAGAGAAAAGGCAGCTTTTAGCCCAATGGTGAAACTGCCATGTTGCACTTAATGCTCTGTAAGGCTACACATGTATTGTTATTGCTACTTTTTGTCACTTTTCTTTCTATTCAGGCCTCTCCTATTCATATTCCAGTCTCTTATTCAGATCTATGCATGGTTGCTAGGGCAATTTCGACCCTAGCAACCAGACAGCTGAACTTGCAAACTGGAGAGCTGCTGAATAAAAAGCTAAATTACTCAAAAACCACAAATAATCAAAAATGAAAACCAATTGCAAATTGTCTCCGAATATTACTCTCTACATCAGGGGTGCCCAAACAGTAGATCGGGATCTAGCAGTAGACCTTTAGCTGGTACCGTATATACTCAAGTATAAGCCGAGTTTTTCAGCCCACAATATATGCTGAAAAACTCTACCTCGGCTTATACTCGGGTCAAGCGCAAAAACGGTCGCCGCCGTCCAAGAATGGTCACCGGCATCCAAAAACGAGACGCCGGCACCTCCAATGGGAGCAGAAACCCTCCATTTTTGTATTGAAACTTACCAGAAGCTGCTGCATTTCTCACCCTAGGCTTATACTCGAGTCAATAAGCTTTCCCAGTTTTTGGAGGTAAAATTAGGTACCTCAGCTTATACTCGGGATGGCTTATACTCGAGTATATACGGTAGATCTCAAGACTCCGCTTGTCTAAATCACCCTCCTTTTTCATGCTTTTCATTCAGATATTTATTATGTTAAAGGTGTTGTTCACCTTTGAGATAACTTTTAGTATGATGTAGAGGGTGATATTCTGAGACAATCATTTTTTATTATCGAAGGTGTTTGATTTATTTAGCTTTTTATTCAGCAGCTCTTCAATTTGAATCTTAAGCATTGCAGAGCATTTGTTTTTCAGAAGGGAGTCAGCGACGCCCATTTGAAAGCTTCAAAGAGCCAGAAGAAAAAGGCAAATTACATAAAAAGTTTTATAAAAAACAGTCATTTTCAAATTAAACATAAAAACCTAATATTTTCTTTTATTAAAGCATTCATAGCTGTTGTAAATGCATTTAAAAATCTCAGTTGTCAATCAATGCAATATTGTCTGCCCCTCCTCTATGCCTTAGGCAATTACTTTCACTTTCCATTCAGCACTTCCAAGTTGTCACTGCTCTCCCCACATTCCCCCGTTCTCTTCACCATTTAATTGTGTAAACAGGACATGGGGATGGACATCAGGTCCCCCATTCTGCTGCACAAACAAGATTCTGAGATGATGTAAGGCACAAAATGGCTCCTGCCTACTTGCTGTAATTATGAATTCCTAGACGGAAGGAAACAAGATTCAAATAATTTATACTGTGTAATTAAAGTTAATTTTGCTTAGTTTAACATGATAAAATAGGATTTTGAATCATTTTTATGGGTGACGGATCCCCTTTAAAAGTAAACAGTCAGTTTAACGTATTTTAGATGCCAGTGACTACAAAGGCATCAGTCCTTCACTACTGGGATTCACTGTGCTCTGGACCTTGCACCAGATTTCTAACCCTTTGTCCAGAGTGTGAGCAGTCAGTACTTTTGCAGTCAGTATGTGGCCCAATAATAAATTGTCCATAAAGAATCTATTGACTGACTTGAGCTGTTGCCCATACATGGACCAGTGAAGGTGTAAAGCGTTGCCACTGTTTGCAGTGCCATTAGTCACAGAGCAAACTCACTTTATGACATTTGTGACAGCTGTTTGTATAGTATTGTTGTGTTTGGGAGTTATCAGGAAGGTCAGTGGGAGCAGCAGAATGTATTGACTAGAGAAAAGAGGAAATTCTTTCTGTATAACTGAATATTATTATGACCGTATCATTGAGTGGGTGGCTTTTGCTGCTGTCTGACACTTCTCTGGCACTGATTTCTGTTTATCCAAAGGTAAACACTCTTATTACCCGTTTCCAGGGAAAAACTGATTTAAAGGGATACAGTTGTCAAAATAGAAACCTTTTCTATTTGCCTGAAAAAATACATAATATTGGCTATAGTTATATAGTATTTGGGGGTTGGGGAGAAAATACATAATATTGGCTATAGTTATATAGTATTTGGGGGGTTGGAGAAAAATACATAATACTGGCTATAGTTATATAGTATTTGGGGGGTTGGAGAAAAATACATAATATTGGCTATAGTTATATAGTATTTGGGGGGTTGGAGAAAAATACATAATATTGGCTATAGTTATATAGTATTTGGGAGGTTAGGGAAAAAATACATAAAATTAGCTATAGTTATATAGTATTTGGGGGGTTGGGGAAAAATATATAATATTGGCTATAGTTATATAGTATTTGGGGGTTGGGGAGAAAATACATAATATTGGCTATAGTTATATAGTATTTGGGGGGTTGGGGAAAAATACATAATATTGGCTATAGTTATATAGTATTTGGGGGGTTGGGGAAAAATACATAAAATTAGCTATAGTTATATAGTATTTGGGGGGTTGGGGAAAATACATAATATTGGCTATAGTTATATAGTATTTGGGGGTTGGGGAGAAAATACATAATATTGGCTATAGTTATATAGTATTTGGGGGTTGGGGAGAAAATACATAATATTGGCTATAGTTATATAGTATTTGGGGGTTGGGGAGAAAATACATAATATTGGCTATAGTTATATAGTATTTGGGGGTTGGGGAGAAAATACATAATATTGGTTATAGTTATATAGTATTTGGGGGTTGGGGAGAAAATACATAATATTGGCTATAGTTATATAGTATTTGGGAGGTTGGGGAAAAATACATAATATTGGCTATAGTTATATAGTATTTGGGGGGTTGGGGAAAAATACATAATATTGGCTATAGTTATATAGTATTTGGGGGTTGGGGAGAAAATAAATAATATTGGCTATAGTTATATAGTATTTGGGAGGTTGAGGAAAAATACATAATATTGGCTATATTTATATAGTATTTGGGATGTTGGGGAAAAAATACATCATATTGGTTATAATTATATAGTATTTGGGAGGTTGGGGAAAAATACATAATATTGGTTATAATTATATTGTTTTTGGGAGGTTGGGGAAAAATACATAATATTGGCTATAGTTATATAGTATTTGGGGGGTTGTGGAAAAATACATAATATTGGTTATAATTATTTAGTATTTGGGGGGTTGGGGAAAAATACATATAGTAAGTAAGGCAAAAATGTAATGTATAAAGGCTGGAGTGACTGGATGTGTAACATAATAGCCAGAACACTACTTCCTGCTTTTCAGCTCTCTAAAGCTGGCCATCGAGTCCTTGAACCATCGGACTTGTCAATCTTCCCCATCTCCCAGCCTGCCACTAACCTTTCAGATCAAATAAAGTAGAAAGAGAACAGATCAGCCGATGTTCTGCCCCTACAGAAATCGTACGAAAGTTATGTCCGACAAAAGCTATTGACAGTCTCCTACTGGAGATACACGCAGAGATATTATCGGTAGACGACATAAGTTTTCTTACCTGTCCGATCGGCATGTCACGACAGATGTCAGTACACTCCACAAACGATCGGAAAATCGTACGAATCGAGGATTTGTACAATCTAATCTTTGCGTCTATGGCCAGCTTTACTGAGTTAGTCAGCGACTTTAAAGGACAAGGAAAGTTAAACTAAAGATGTAGACTAGAAATGTTGTACATTGTTTTTGTCTTCTGTACCAGCCCAAGGCAGCCACAGCCCTTTAGCTGTAAAGATCTGTGTCTCCAAAGATGCCCCAGTAGCTCCCCATCTTCTTATCTGCTGATTCACTGCACATGCTCTGTGCTGCTGTCACTTACTGAGCTTAGGGACCCACTCACAATATACAGTACACATAGAATAGAAATGTCACAAGATAAGGATGATTAGTAATTAATACAGATAATTACTACATGGCAGCACAGAAACCAGTGCAATTAGCATCAGAATTTAATAATCAGCAAACCTGTAGCATCAGCTTATATTACAGCCAGGGAAGCTCATTTTCTGCTGGATAATTAATGACGAGCCCTAAGCTTAGCTTCTCAACAGCCAATCAGAGCCCACTGAGCATGTGAGTGTCACAGACACTTTCCAAGATGGTGACCCCCTGTGACAAGTTTGAAGTCCTGGATCATTGCTGCTATTGACAAGCTGAAACTTTAGCCTCGTGCAATAAGTTCACTATATAAAATATGGAATTTTTAGCCATAATCATTTTTAGTTTAGTTTTAGTTTAGTTTGGTTTAGTTCTCCTTTAAGTTCCATTGCAGTGGGATTAGGGTTGAAGGTGCATGTTTTGTTTTAAGATTATAAAGGGGTGGCCAGAATGCCTTGAAATCATCACCACCATATGCTTAAAAGAGAATGAAAGGCTAAAATTAATTAAGCTTTATTATTATTATTAACATGTATTTATATAGCGCCAACATATTGTGCAGCACTGTAAAGTAAATGTGATTATACAACTACATCACACGAATTACATATATAGAATATATGAAGTAACAAACGTCACAATCAATACAGGTACAAAAAGGTGAGGAAGGCCCTATGCATAGGCATACAGTCTAAAGGGGAGGGAGTAATACACAAGGTGTGGGAGTGGGCAAGATCGAAGTAAGTGGGTGAGAAATGTGGTACTGTATGTGGTGTTGCGTTTGGTAGTTAAGCAGAGTGAGGGTAGGCTTCTCGAAAGAAGTGCGTTTTCAGAGATTTTTTGAAAGCAGAAAGGTTGGGAGAAAGTCGGACAGACCGTGGGAGAGCGTTCCAGAGGAGGGGTGCAAAGTGTTGAATGCGAGCATGTGAGGAGGTAATGAGAGAAGAGTTGAGTAGGAGGTCAGTAGAGGAGCGTAGTAAGCGAGTGGGTGAGTATATAGAGATGAGTTCAGAGATGTAGGGTGGAGCAGAGTTGTGAAGTGCTTTGAAAGTCAGTGTCATTAATTTGAATTTGATTCTGAAAGGTAACGGAAGCCAGTGCAGGGATTGACAGAATGGCGAGGCAGAGGAGGAGCGGTTGCTGAGGTGTATGAGCCTCGCAGCAGTGTTCATTATGGACTGGAGAGGTGACAGTCTCTGGAGGGGGAGGCCAATTAAAAGCGAGTTACAGTAGTCTAGACGCGATATGATGAGAGAGTGAGTAAGAATTTTGGCAGCGTCTTGGGTGATAAATGATCGTATTTTGGATATGTTCCTTAGGTGGAAGTGACATGATTTAATAAGTGACTGGATATGAGGAGTGAATGACAGGGCAGAATCTAGGATAACCCCAAGGCACCGGGCCTGGGGAGAGGGGTGATAGTGGAATTGTTAACTATGATGGATACTTCGGGGATGCTACTGGTGTTATTTGGAGGAAAGAGAACCATTTCAGTTTTGGAGAGGTTTAATTTAAGGTAGCGTTGCGACATCCAGGTAGAGATAGCGGACAGGCAGGAGGAGACGCGAGTTAGGAGTTCTGGGTTGAGATCCGGAGATGAGAGATAGATCTGAGTATCGTCAGCATAGAGGTGGTAGTGGAAACCGTACGAAGCTTTATCACAAAGGTCTATATAAATACACCAGTAAACCCTCAACGTAATGCTGCTCTGAGTCCTCTGTCAAAAGAAACACCACATTTCTTTCCTTCCATTGTGTACTCATGGGCTTCTCTATCAGACTTCCTGTTTTCAGCTTAAACCTCCAGGGCACAGGCTTGAGCATGCTCAGTTTGTTCCTCTCTCACACTCTCCCTCTTTCCCTCTGCTGTAATCTGAGCCCAGAGCTATGAGTGAGCAGCGAGAGACTCAGGCAGGAAGTGATGTCACACCAAGCTAATATTGCAGCTGCTATCCTAAACAAACAGCTTCAGAATTGTTTACTCAGGTATGGTATATCATTCTGCAGAATAAATAGAGTGTTATAGCTTGCCCTATTGGCAATAATCTGCCTCCATAGCTTTCCTTCTCCTTTAAAGTACTAGCCCCATGTGTTTGTCAGCTAATTGAAAATGTGACTTTCCAAGTGATTGTTGCAAAATGTCTGTACAAGTGAGTCCAAGCTTTAGCCATTATGGGGAGTTTGGGCTGATTTAGCACATCATCTGAGATACTGAACACATTGAGCCAGTGTCGAAAGACTTTAATTGCTTTCGTTTTAATTTTCCACTGAACTTGAGCAATACATAGTCTGAACCCAAGTACTAGGTATTCTTCTGGTTTTCTAAGAATATGGGAAACTTTCAAAATAACCTTTTTTTCTGTAATAATGTTGGAAAATAAAGTGCATACAATTATGTCGATATGGGAGTGGCCTCGTGATTATTTAATCATCATCATTTATTTATATAGCGCTGTCAAGATACGCAGTGCTTTAATGGAGAGCAAAAGAGAACTGGAAGGCCTAATAGAAAAGAAAGGAACAAAGGGCAGAAATAAAATAATGAAAGTGATGAATGGAGTGGAGTAAAGTATCAGGGTAACCAGAGGGAAGAGAGAGAGGTTGTCATAGTAGACAGAGTAGAGAGACATGTAGAATGGAGAAAGTGGAATTAAAATCATTTGCATATAAGATGAAAGCAGAATGCGCAA
This sequence comes from Xenopus petersii, assembly GCA_038501925.1. Classification (NCBI taxonomy): domain Eukaryota; kingdom Metazoa; phylum Chordata; class Amphibia; order Anura; family Pipidae; genus Xenopus; species Xenopus petersii. The sequence goes on along the minus strand of CM076685.1, from coordinate 105,848,286 downwards.
AGGGAAGAAAAGTCAGCTGAGTTGGTGGATCATGGAACCCTAAGAGCAACCTCTTGAAGGCATGCGTTATATCACTGAGTCATTATATCCTGTAATTTGCACTTGCAGCACAGCAGAAGCAACAGGCATTTATAGTGCAAAGCCAAGTCCGGACTGAGATTCAAAATAGGCCCCTGGTCCAATAACAATTGACTGTCTATAGCATCTTACATCAGCCTTTCTTGCATATTCCAGAATAAACAGATTGCCAGTCCATTACAGGAGCAAAGCGGAAGCAGGGAGAAGTGTGTTTGGACCAAGGAGAATGGGGTTTAATGGATGCAGTTTTGTGTGCAATTTAGTGATTTGCTAAATGAGACCTTTCATCTATAAAATATATAAGGCCTTTAAAGGAATTGTTCAGCATAAAAATAAAAACTAGGTAAATAGACAGGCTGTGCAAAACAAAAAATGTTTCTAATATTGTTAGTTAGCCAAAAATGTAATGTATAAAGACTGGAGTAAATGGACACTACTTCCTGCTTTTCAACTCTCTTGGTTTACCCTGGGGCCCAACGATCGAATCATAATGCATCCGATATGGGTGGATCGCGAGACCGCATACACGCACAGATACGGCTGCGATCCGAAGGGATTTTTTAACCTGCCCAATCGACATCTGCCCGACTTTCAGCCAGATATCGATCGGGGAAGCCTGTTGGAGGGCCCCCACACATGGGCCAATAAGCTGCCGACTCGGTCTGTCGGCAGCTTTTGTCGGCCTGTGTATGGGGGCCTTAAGGGACCTTAAGCTTTGCCTTTTCTATGGACATATGCATTGTGTCAGTATTGCCCCCTCGCTGATAAATGCAGAGCTTTGCCACTAGCAAGAAGTGTCCATGCAAAACAATGAGAAGCATCAGCCGCTGCAAGCCTTCATTTCAAAATACAGAGAGGAAAACCAGACGCTGAGCACATATCCTCCCAACGTGTTTCAAAAGAGGGGACAGATCATCTGTAGGGGGGTTGTGTTCACTTGCCTTATCTTCTCTGAACACATGTTATAGTGTTTGTGTGTCAATAGAGCAGGAACCCGACAACTGCCCGGCTGTCTCATGTATGAACACATGGGGTGCACTTCCACAGAGTAATGCCAAGCATACACTCATTACAATTAAACAGATGCTAGATCTTCCTAGTACAGGTATGGGACCTGTTAGGTGGAAACCCGTCATCCAGAAAGCATCTTCCATAGACTCCATTTTATCCAAATAATCGAAATTTTAAAAATTACTTCCTTTTTCTCTGTAATAATAAAACTGTAGCTTGTACTTGATTCAAACTAAGATATAATTAATCCGAAGTGGAAGCAAAACCAGCCTATTGGGTTTATTTAATGATAACATGATTTTCTAGAAAACTTAAGGTATGAAGATCCAAATTACTAAAAGATACATTATCTGGGAGACCCCAGGTCCCAAGCATTCTGGATAATGGATTCAAATCAAAACTCATATCAGAACACATATCAAAACACCTATCCAAGCACCTCCAAGGGCTTTAGGACCATCAAGAGACCAAATTGGTCCTACCAAAAGCGTTCCTTCAAAGGAGCGCTGGACAAAGCGCAAGACCAATGAAGATTACTCTCCTACGGACAGGGAAACAACGGTAGGGGGGCACCTTTCTCTGTTCAAAGGAGTGTGGATCCGTAGTAGGATCTGAAGTCATTTCAGAGGGATACAAAATGCAGTTCACAGCATCACCCCCTACCAGATTTATGCGTTCCAGACCTCCAATATCCACCGCAGCACAAGGGGCACTACAACAGGTCTTAGGGGACATGCTTGCCACCAAAGCCATCTTACCAGTACCACTACAAGAAAGGCGACACGGGTTTTACTCAAACCTTTTTCTAGTGCCCAGAAAAGTAAGACCGGTACTAGACCTAAAAGCTCTGAACAAGTATCTTCAAGTATCTTCAAGAAAAGATGTGCTTTTAAGGCTTTCAAGTTAGCTGGTACAGCCGAAACATTTATAAGGTACAAGGAGGCCAATAAATCATGCAAAGAAGCTATAAGGCAAGCTAAAATTGCTATAGAAAAGGATATTGCAGCAAGCAGTAAAAAAAATCCAAAATTATTTTTTAAATATGTTAATAGTAAAAAAATGAAGCAGGAAGGGGTGGGACCCTTGCTATCAGAGGGGGGTCAGCTGGTTGATGAAAACAAAATAAAAGCGCAGATCCTGAACTCATATTTTTCATCTGTCTACACAAATGAGGAACCAGTAAGTGAAGGTTTCCTTCTTAACAGTCCCAATTCTAGTAATACAACTAATGATGCATGGTTTACACATGAAGAAATTCAAAAGAGACTAGAACATGTTAAGATTAACAAAGGTCCAGGGCCAGATGGTATTCATCCCAGGGTAAATAGCGAGCTTAGCTCTGTGATTGCCAAACCTCTTTACTTAATTTTTCAGGATTCATTGAGATCTGGCATAGTACCGAGAGAAAGGCGAATTGCTAATGTGGTGCCTCTATTCAAAAAAGGATCCTGTTCTCAGCCTCAAAACTATAGGCCAGTTAGTCTGACGTCAGTGGTAGGAAAGCTTTTCGAAGGGTTAAGATACTGGACTTCATAGCAAATCATAATACTATGAGTTTGTGCCTGCATGGTTTTATGCGTAATAGATCTTGCCAGACTAACTTAATTTCTTTTTATGAGAATGTAAGTAGAGACCTCGATTCTGGGATGGCAGTGGATGTGATTTACTTAGACTTTGTTAAAGTATTTGATACAGTGCCACACAAAAGGTTACTGGTTAAATTAAGGAATGTTGGCCTGGAACATAGTATTTGTACCTGGATAGAGAACTGCCTAAAAGATAGATTACAAAGAGTGGTGGTAAATGGAACATTTTCTAATTGGACCAGTGTTGTTAGTGGAGTACCGCAGGGCTCTGTACTAGGTCCCTTGCTTTTCAACTTGTTTATTAATGACCTGGAGGTGGGCATTGAAAGTACTGTTTCTATTTTTGCAGATGAGACTAAATTGTGCAGAACTATAGGTTCCATGCAGGATGCTGCCACTTTGAACAGTGATTTGTCTAAACTGGAAAACTGGTCAGCAAACTGGAAAATGAGGTTCAATGTTGATAAATGCAGGTTATGCACTTTGGCAAAAATAATATAAATGCAAGTTATACACTAAATGGCAGTGTGTTGGGAGTTTCCTTAAATGAGAAGGATCTTGGGGTCTTTGTAGATAACACGTTGTCTAATTCTGGGCAGTGTCATTCTGTGGCTACTAAAGCAAATAAAGTTCTGTCTTGCATAAAAAAGGGCATTAACTCAAGGGATGAAAACATAATTATGTCTCTTTATAGGTCCCTGGTGAGGCCTCATCTGGAGTATGCAGTGCAGTTTTGGACTCCAGTCCTTAAGAGGGATACAAATGAGCTGGAGAGAGTGCAGAGACTAAGTGCAACTAAATTGGTTAGAGGGAGGGAAGAGTTAAATTATGAGGGGAGACTGTCAAGGTTGGGGTTGTTTTCTCTGGAAAAAAGGCGCTTGTGAGGGGACATGATTACACTTTACAAGTACATTAGAGGACATTATAGACAAATAGCAGGGGACCTTTTTACCCATAAAGTGGATCACCGTACCAGAGGCCTCCCCTTTAGACTAGAAGAAAAGAACTTTCATTTGAAGCAACGTAGGGGGTTCTTCACAGTCAGGACAGTGAGGTTGTGGAATGCACTGCCGGGTGATGTTGTGATGCTGATTCAGTTAATGACTATAAGAGGGACTTGGATGATTTTTTGGACAGACATAATATCAAAGGCTATTGTGATATTAAGCTCTATAGTTAGTATAGGTATGGGTAGATAGAATTTAATTAAAAGTAGGGAGGGGTGTATGTACTGTATGGATGCTGGGTTTTCATTTGGAGGGGTTAAACTTGATGGACTTTGTCTTTTTTCAACCCAATTTAACTATGTAACTATGTAACTATGTAACATTCAAAATGGAATCCCTCAGGTCAGTGATTAACAAGGTAGAAAAAGGGGCATGCCTACACATACCAAATCCACAGAGATCACCAAAAGTTTCTTTCGATTCACAATACTCGGTGGCCACTACCAATTCCAAGCGCTGCCTTTCGGACTCGCCACCACGCCAAGAGTATTTACAAAAATCATGTCAGCTCTAGTAGCACATATGAGACTGCAGCAGCTGTACATTCTGCCTTACCTCTGCGATCTTCTCCTAAGATCACCATCCCTCGAAACAGCCACCTACCACACTCAAAGGTGCCTCCAACTATTAAGAGACCGCGGCTGGTTAATAAACCACACAAAGAGCGTGCTAAGCCCTTCTCAAACGATCGTTTTCCTAGGGGCACAATTAGATTCCAGAACACACAAAGTGTCTCTAACAGACCAAAAAACAAAAAAATGTGTTCTTCCATAGAGCTCGTACCATATGCCCAATTCCACATGTGCTGCCTCCAACTAGAATTCCTTCAAAAGTGGAATACAGTCTGACAATGCCACAGCAGTTGCCTATATAAATCATCAAGGGGCAACGTGGCAGGAAGTACAGCGGTACTAAGATTGGCCCATAACTTGCATCCTGTCAGCCGTCTACATACCTGAACAACTCAACTGGGAGGCAGACCTCCTCAGTCGTCATTTCTTGGATCCAGGGGAATGGTCCCTTAATTTGGAAGTTTTTCGCGTTAGACGCAATGGTAACGCCATGGACGTTCGACAAACTATATATTTTTCCACCAATTCCCATGATTCATCTGATTCTGCGTTGACTGCGTCTGTTCAACACCACGGCCATAGTGATCACACCATATTGGCCCAGAAGAGCCTGGTTCTCAGACCTTCTAAATCTGTCGATCACGCAACCATGGCATCTACCTCTAAGAGAGGACCTTCTTCTCCAGAACCAGTACAGACATCCCAAACTAAAACAACTCTCACTAACGTCATGGCTCTTGAGAGCGCCAGCTGGAGGCGTAAGGGATTCTCAGACAGAGTGACAAAAACTCTTTTGCAAGCTCGCAAGACAACGACGGCCTCATCTTACTACCGTATTTGGCGCATCTTTATGACCTTGTGCCAAAGTCATTCATTGTCTCACTCCACCTGCAAGATACCTATTCTACTTGAATTTCTACAAGCAGGGCTAGACAAAGGGTTAGGAGTCAATTCTCTCAAAGTACAGGTCTCTGCACTGTTGCTGTTTTTCCAAACCCCTTTAGCATTTTTTACAAGCGGCATCTCATATAAATCCACCATTTTGACAGCCCACACCGCCATGGGACCTAAACCGCATGCTCAAAGTACTGAAAACAAAGCCATTTGGACCACTGGCCACTACCAGTTTACAACTACTAACATTGAAGGTAGTCTTTTTGGTAGCTATTGCCTCAGCTCGAAGAGTATCTGAACTGGGGGCATTGAGTCATAAACCACCTTTTTGCATATTCCACCAAGACAAGGTGGTTCTACATACTGTGCCAACTTTCCTACCTAAACTCAATTCAGCATTCCACATAAACCAGGAGATAGTGTTGCCCTCACTATGTCCTAAACCTAAGACAGAGGCAGAACGCAGTCTTCACACCCTAGATGTGGCTCGAGCACTAAGGTTCTACATAAACAGAACGAAAGAGTTCAGGATACCGATACACTATTCGGTATTCTGCTGGAGCAGCAATATTAACTGATACGTTTTGAAAAAAAAAAACATTTTCCCCATGACAGTATCCTTTTAAAGACCAGAAAAGGGAAGAAAATAGTTGTGTTGCTTGTTTGGCACATTTAAATGTACTCTACGGTTTATTAATATATTTCCCTGTATCCTGATTTCCAGGTTTATTTTCCTACCTGCTGATCAACAAAAAGCGTTACGCTGGGCTGTATTTCTCATCCAGCGCCAACACTCATGATAAAATGGACTGCAAAGGAATAGAGACTATGCGGAGAGACAACTGCCCACTTGTGGCCAATTTGATTAATGCTTGTCTGCAGAAAATTCTGATTGACCAGTATGGAGCCCAGCATTGCAGCTCTCACTGCTGTAACCAGCTACAGTAGAACCCCCAATTTACATTTTTCAGGGGGATCAGGAAAAAATTATGTAAAAATGGGAAAATGTAAAATCAGGGAAATGTGTTAAAGTAACTTTTTCTTCAAGTACTGAAAGGATATAAGCACAGGAGTTTGTTTTACTTTGAGATACAATATTTACAGTGTTAATAACAAGGGTTAAACATTGCAGTGTTAATGTTACACTATGGGGACATGTGCAAGACACATACACAACCTAAAGCAACAAGTGATTGGTGTAGGACTGTATAAGGGGCAGACTAACTGGAATTAACCATTTACAGGCAGAACCATGGCAACATATACATCTGGTTAGTATTCGAAACCTCTTTATTTCACAAATAATAACATTCATAGAGGGAAAAAGGCAGTTTATGGGGAACATCAGGAAATCAGGGAATATTTACTTACAGTAAATATATATACCACTTCTACCAAACACTATACACCACCTCGGCACTTTATTCCAAAGCCCAACTCCAGCAATTCTTAGATTCCGTCCCTATGCCTTCTCTCTCCCCTAATGACCAAGCTTTCTTAGATGCGCCTATCACCCCCCAAGAGGTTACGGATGCTATTGCCTAACTACCTCCTAATAAAACACCAGGACCGGATGGCCTCCCTCCGGACTGGTACAAAGCCCTCTCGGAACAAATTGTCCCAAAATACCTTGACACACTTCAAAGTGCTTTTGACAATAACTCACTGCCCCCTTCATTCACTGAAGCCCTCATAGTAGTTATCCCTAAACCGGGAAAAGACCCTACTAGATGCTCTTCCTACCGCCCTATATCTCTGCTTAACACGGATGCCAAAATCCTAGCCAAAATACTCTCCTCTCGCCTCCAACGAGTGGTCCCAGACCTTGTCCACCCAGATCAATCTGGCTTTATGCCTGGGCGCTCCACCAACATTAACCTTCGCAGACTACTACTACTAACCTGAAAATCACTCATGCAGAGACGGGCACCAGAGTCGTAGCCTCTTTAGACTCTGCCAAGGCTTTTGATTCAGTGGAGTGGGACTTCTTGTGGGAGGTTCTGACCCGTTTTGGGTTCGGCCCTCGGTGCTTGACCTGGATTAAGCTTCTCTATAGGAGTCCCACGGCGCGAGTTCGAGTCAATGGCCTTATACTGCCCCCCTTCTCATTGACAAGGGGAACGAGACAAGGCTGCCCCCTCACCCCAGTCCTATTTGCCCTGGCGATTGAACCCCTGGCAATATTGATCAAGCACTCCCCCCGAATAAAAGGCTTAACCTATGGCACTGTACAGGAAAAGGTATCTCTATTTGCTGATGATCTTCTTATATACCTGGCTGACCCTAATGACTCCCTCGCTGCCCTTTTGGACCTGGTCAACCGGTTTGGCTCATTCTCTGGCCTACGGGTGAATTGGGAAAAATCGGTCTTATTCCCCATAGACCCTAATCAACCTCAATCTTTGCCAGCCGAGACCCCTCTAGAGTGGGCCAGTCAGTTCAAATACCTAGGTGTGACCATTCATGCTGATGTTACAAAATATGTCTCTCTTAATCTAGACCCAATCCTAGCCATCCTGACTACCACACTGAACCGATGGACCAAACTACCTTTATCGTTATGGGGCCGAGTCAATATTATTAAAATGATTTATCTTCCCAAAATCCTTTATCTGCTCCACAACGCACCTGTATATCTCCCTAAACTTTACTTCAAGCGCCTTAACCAGATCATGATCCCCTTCCTTTGGAACAATAAAGCACCCAGAATTGCTTGGACCAAGTTATGTGCCCCGTGTGAAGAGGGTGGACTGGCCCTCCCTAACTTCCATCTATATTACCTGGCCTCACAAATCTATTACCTCCACTGGTGCCTTAACCCAGACCCGTATAACCCCAACTCAAAGTTACAGGCCCTCCTCGTAGCCTCATGGGTGGGTCTTCGTAATTTCCCGTACCAATCCCTTAAGGACTACAGCTCTCTACTAACTACGTTAACCACCCCTCACAAATCCTGGTTGATAGCCCTCAAGGTCTTGGGCTGTGAACCTCCAATAATATCCCCTCACCTGCCTTTGTGGGGAAACTCCTACCTACCTCACTTCAGATGCCTACCAGAGTTCATCTTCTAACCAAACCAGGACATTAAATGCCTGAAAGACCTCCTTGATCCACAGACGTTCCCCACATATCGTGCTCTTCAACGCAAGACCCACCCTACGCAAATTTTACTATTCCAATACCTTCAGCTACGACATGCCTTTCACTCCCAATTCCATTCCCTTACCCCCCAACAGTCCTCCCTGGTCATAGAAGAAATACTCCGTGACCCTAGCCCCTCCAAATTGGTGTCCTGGTTATACCACCGGCTTCTCCTATCTGGTCCTAAACCCTTCCTGACTACTCAGGACTGGTGGACTACTAAAATTACAGGTCTTACTCAGGATGACTGGGAGGAGGCCATAGACAATGTGTACACTGGTCTCATTTCTCTAAAAGATAAACTGATACAGTATAAAATTATACACCATGTATATATAACCCCTATATGCCTTAAACAAATGGGCCGAATCCCTCTCGACAACTGTCCTAGGTGTCAGCAACCGGGCGCGGACTTCTTCCATCTACTATGGGAGTGCCAACATATTTTAGACTTCTGGACGCGAGTGGTAAATTACTTAGCGGACAACCTTGATTTCCCAAGGGTTATCTCTCCATCTGTTTGTCTGCTGGGGGTCTTAGAGGAACTGGTCCCAGCCAAATATCCCAGAATTGCCTACCGTATCCTCCTCTTTTATGCAAAGAAAACTATAGCAATGCACTGGATGGGCAACCTCTCACCCTCTCTTAGAGCTTGGGTGCACCTGGTTAACAGTGTATTACCCCTTTATAAACTTACCTATGAGTCCAGGGGCGCCCTGACGAAATTTGACAACATATGGGGACCTGACATAGATCCGAATCCCCCAGATTGAACCGGGACTGGACAACCCTTCTAGGCAGAAACGATGGAGGTTTACCTCACCCTGACCTGCCTGATAAATCACTTAGCCATTATGATATAACAGTAGTCCATCTCTTTCTAGTAGCAATGCTTACCCTAGTATGCTCAGAGTCAACTTATGTTTTACACCCACTTTGTATACCTTATTTGCGTCAGTCTGCTCAACTGTTTGTAATGTATGTATGATTATCTGTGTTCAAAAGGAAATAAAACTTACCTTGCAAAAAAAAATATATATACCACTTTGATAAGATTCTTTAATATACCACTTAATTTGATGAAAACTGTATTCATTTTGGGGGTATAGTATTCGGATATAGCTTGTTGTGCCTATGCAAGATTCCTCCTTTGCAAATATGAATTTCTATATGTGTGAGCTGCCTTATCCTTTTTTTTATCCACTAGACTGCAACATAAAAGCCTAATAAATATAAAACTGGACGTACACAAGCAAATCTTTGTCTGATTTGGCCACCCATGTGCAGGTCCATCTAGGGCTGATCTAACTTGGGTCCCTGAGCCAACTATTATATCCTAACACTGACATATGCAGAGAATCCGTGCACCCATGGGATCCTTGCCCTATGGTAACATTAAGCCTGTGTGATTGATGTATGGCGGTTTTTAGGCCATTTGAAAGGGACCAATAACCTGGGGAATGGAATCTGGAGAGGGAAGAGGTGCCAGGTTTTATCAACCCGTGTATGGCCAGCCTAAAGGGGAGCTATCGCTAAAATGAAAATTTAATATAAGCTTCAGCATACTGAAATACAATCTGAATACAATCAATTAAAATTCTGTACTGTTTTCTGAAATAACCAAGTTCATCTTCACTATCTCTTATTACATATGTTTCTCTTCATTCTGTCTTCATGCAGCAGTTGGGAGTCAGATAATCATTGACAATTAGATCCAATATATCTTATAGGGGGGCTTCTTTTGCCTAGAAGATGTATTAGAGCTCACTATTAAAATCACCAGACATCATGTCTCTCTACATGCAGAATTTGTGAAAAAGGCAGTTATTTTAGTTAGATTTTGTTGGTACTGGAATCCGTTATTTAAGTGAGCTCTAAGATATATTGGATCTAACTGTCAATGAATATCTGACACCCAACTCCTGAATGTAGACAGAATGAAGAGAAACAGATGCTGAGAGAAGAATAGTGAAGGTAAACTTGATTGTTTCAGAAACAATGTAGAATATTTAATTGATTTACAAAGTTTCTTATTTCATTATGAATATTATATTGAATTTTTATTTTTGCGATAGTTCCCCTTTAAGATTTCTAGATGGGGGTTCTCTTCTAGTCTCTGCAAAAAGTGACACCCAAGGAAAGCAACATGGCTGCCCCTAGCGTTACTGCAAATATGCAGAGTGGCAATGTACACATTCAGAGGTAATTGATATCTAATAAAGAACATATACAGAAATAAACCTGAAATATAAATAAAGTACGTGTTTTCCTTAACAAAACAAAAGTACCCGTTATATGATTCTGACTCTGTGGGGACAGTGCAGCCCCATTATTCCGAAATCTTTTGACTCCACTGCGAAACAAGGCTTCAAGCAACCTCGATAAAGGCGGCACGCACTGATCTGTGACCAAAGGGAAACGCCAAAATAGCATGTTCCACCCAGGGCAACAGCTGTGTCTGTAACTGTCTGTTGTTGGGGAAGGAGGAGGTGGTGGGGGGGGGACTGTTTGGAAACTAATATATTGCGTTGCTTTCCTGTAACACATCTCTTCTGGTCATTGCTCAACCCCAAAGCTCTCTTGCTTTCAGCATCTATAATGGTCATTCAACAAAATGCTCCTATGTTGGGCACTTGAGCAGCTACGTCGTTGGCCAGATCCTATGGGGACCACAAAGCTCCTCCTGTAACCCAACGGCCCCCAACTTTTTTTTTTACCCCTGAGTCACACTCAAATGTCAAAAGAGTTGGTGAGCAACACAACAATGAAAAAAGTTCCTGGGGATGCCAAATAAGGGTTCGTGATTGTAGCCCTTATGTGGACTGGAAGACTACAAGAGGCTTTGTTTCGCAGTTAAACTGGTTTTTAAGGGATACTGTCATGGGGAAAAAAAATTTCAAAACACCAGTTAATAAAAAACAACAGGCAAAAAGTAGGTTCACCACAAGCCCTATTCACTGAACCCACGGTGAACAAGGGGTGTACAGACTTTTTATGCTTCTAAAGTCTGGAAACCATTCAGGGGGTTCTCGCTCTTGCACAAGATTCCTGACAATAAACGTATTTATAAAACCGCCGGTGTGTGGCCATTGCTTTGTCTTTAGCTGAGAGTTATAGACCATCAGCATTTCCGTGCATTTTAGTGTCATGTTTATTTTTTAGTCTTTTTGCAAATGCTAAACTCCGAGACAAAATGTTGCCAGTAGTTTCCTTTGCCCAAGATGGTTTATTGCTCTGCCGACCTCGGGTACAGACGTGCTCTTTTTTCCGCTCATTGCTGCTGCTGTTGATCGAGCCACCCCCCAAAATCTTGAGGGGGGCACATGTCCTTCCTGTACACACTTGGAACAGGTGTCTCTCCCCCTCCCTTCTGCGGTATGGCAAGTACCTTCAGCACCTTTCCTCTCCCACCCGCCGCTTGTGTGGGTGTGGGCCCCTTTTGCCCTGATATTTTGCGCTCTGTTGCCTTTGTGTATAGGATGAGATTCCCTTGGGTATATGTGAAGGTCTGAGCCAGATATCAGGGGAAGCAAGTGACATAGATCTCACTCTGTGATTTACATTCCCAGACTCTCGTAGTCTCCGGCTGTTCAGAAGAAAATTTAAAGGGGAACTATCACAAAAATTCTAAATTAATATAAGCCTCAACATACTGAAATAAGAAACTCTGTAAATACAAAAATAAATATAGAGCAGGCACTCAAATGAAGGCAAATCTTCCATCAAATAGTTGAAACAAAGTGAAAAGATTTATTGTGCTCGCCTTACGTGTTTCGTGTTACGAACACGTAATCATTCGCTCTGTAAATACAATCAATTACAAATTCTGTACCTGAAATAATCAAGTTTATCTTCACTATTCCTCTCTCAGCATCTGTTTCTCTTCATTCTCTCTTCATGCAGCAGTTGGGTGTCAGATATTCATTGACAGTTAGATCCAATATATCTTATAGGGGGGCTCCTTTTGCCTAGAAGATGTATTAGAGCTCACTCTATTATAATCACCAGACATCATGTCTCTCTACATGCAGGATTTGTGCAAAAGGCAGTAATTTTGTTAGATTTTGTTGGTACTGGAATCATTTATTTGAGTGAGCTTTAAAGGAGAAGGAAAGTCTTCTTCCACTTAGGGATGCCAAATGTTAGGTACCCCCCAAGTGATTATATTTACTTACCTGAAACCCCGGGCGGTGCTCCGATCAGCAAAAAACTGCAGCACCACGGAGCGATCCTCTTCCTGCTTCTTCTTTCTTCAAATTTCCTGGGGCAGACACATGCGCAATAGAAGACTATAGAAGACAATAGAAGAAGACTTTCCTTCTCCTTTAATACATCTTCTAGGCAAAAGGACCCCCCCTATAAGATATATTGGATCATTCATTTGACACCCAACTAATGTCTTCGTACAGCAGTTGGGTGTCAGATGAATGATCCAATATATCTTATAGGGGGGCTCCTTTTCCTAGAAGATGTATTAGAGCTCATTCAAATAACGGATTCCACTACAAACAAAATCTAACAAAATAACTGCCTTTTGTACAAATCCTGCATGTAGAAAGACATGATGTCTGGTGAGTTTAATAGAGTGACCTCTAATACATATTCTAGGCAAAAGGAGCCCCCGTATAAGATATATTGGATCTAACTGTCAATGAATATCTGACACCCAACTGCTGCATGAAGACAGAATGAAGAGAAATAGATGCTGAGAGAGGAATAGTGAATATAAACTTGATTATTTCAGAAACGGTGCAGAATTTTTTATTGATTGTATTTACAAAGTTCCTTATTTCAGTATGCTGAAGCTTTTTATTAAAATTTTCATTTTTCGTGAAATGATCTGTGACCACATCACGTTAACTCACATGCCGTCAGTACATGACCGTAACTGCTTGGTTCCTGACTGTTTGAATCAGTAAAAAATAATATGCGAAAGAAGTGATGGGCAGCCTGAACTACAACTCCCTTTCCCTCAGCCGCAGGATACCCCTATCTGGGTCTATCCCATAAGCCAGTTCTGTCAATAGTAACTAGGATTTAAAAATAACCCTTGCAGAAGACTCAAGACAAGACTGTTTATTCTGTTTAGAAATAACTTCCCCATCTCAAGGTTCTCAACAGGAAAGATACTTGGGGTCATTTATAAACATGTATATATGTATGGGATCCATAATCCAGAAAGCTCCAAATTACAGGAAGGTCATCTCCCATATGGGGCAAATTCACTAAGATTCGTAGTTGCGCCAGGCGTAACTTCGCCGCACTTCGCCAGGCATAGTTTTGCCAGCGCTTCGCAAATTCACTACAATCCAAAGTTGCGCTCAGGGGTAGCGTAAGGTTGGAAGTTGCGCTAGCGTTGATTCGCTAAGTAAAGCAAAGTTACGCTAGCGAATGCTAGCACTACAAATGGCTAGAAAAGCTTCAAAACATCAAATAAAAATGTTATTTTGCCCTACACATGTGCCCACTGTCTAGGTAAGTTGCCATGAGTTAGGAGATGTAGGGGGGAAGGAGGGGGGCCCCAAAAAACAATTTCGATCTTTTTCAGCCTATCACCCATAATGTAGAAAACACGCCAGCGTTTTTTGGGACTTAGAAAAAATTTTGACTTTTTTTGAAGCAATCCCTATCTACTCTATTGCGCTTCGCCAGGTCTGAGGTGGCGAAGGAAGTCTAGCGTAAAAGGTAGCGTTCAGTACACTGCGCAAGTTAGTGAATTTGCGTAGTTACGTCGCTAGCGAAATTTCGCCAGGCGTAAGGGTGCGAAGTAACACTAGCGAAACTATGCCAGCGTTCGTTAGTGAATTTGCGCAGTAACGAAAATGCCAAACGCTAGCAAAGTAACGCTAGCGTTCGGCGCTTCGGCGCTTAGTGAATTTGCCCCATAGACTCCATTTTAATCAAATCATTCAACATTTAAAAAACATTTTTCTCTGTAATAACAAAACAGTAGCTTGTACAGGTATGGGACCAGAATGCTCGGGACCTGAGGTTTTTCAGATAAGGGATCTTTCATACCTTAAGCCTATTAAAAAAATATTAAATAAATAAACCCAATAGGCTGGTTTTGCTTCCTATAAGGATTAATTATATCTCAGTTGGGATCAAGTACAAGTTACTGTTTTATTATTACAGAGAAAAAGGAAATCATTGTAAAAACAATTGTATTATTTGGATGAAATGGAGCCTATGGGAGACAGCTGTCCTGTAATTCAGAGCTTTCTGGATAACCGCTTTTCTGTTAAACGTTCCCATACATCTACTTGACCCCAGCTAAAATATAATTAATCCTTATTCGAGGCAAAACAATCCTATTGGGTTTATTTAATGTTTAAATTATTTTTTTTTAAATAATTAATGTATAATGTCTATGGCCACATTAAGAAATATGGTCACTTGGGGTGATGGTGCTTAGCTAATATTTATCAAGCTTTCATCTGCAATAAGGGATCCCCTGTTGCCCCTTCCCATGCAGTTCTGAGTTACACCTGACTGGCCATAACACTCCTAATCCTTTATTCACATCTGTGACAAATGGCTGAAAGCACTGGTTGTACTGCTGCTCAGGCATGTTGGATATGTGACAGTCCGTGTTTCCAAGGAACAATCCCCTTATAAGCCCTTTAAAGGACAAGAAAAATTTAAATAAAGAAGTAGGTCAAAATGTTGTACATGATGTTTTGTGCTTCTGTACCAGCCCAAGGCAACCACAGCCCTTTAGCAGTAAAGATCTGTGTCTCCAAAGATGCCCCAGTAGCTCCTCATCGTTTTTTCTGCTGATTCACTGCACATGTTCTGTGCTGCTGTCACTTACTGAGCTTAGGGAGCCACTCACAATATACAGTACACATAGAATAGAAATGTCACAATATAAGGCTGATTAGTAATTAATACAGATAATTACTACATGGCAGCACAGAAACCAGTGCAATTAGCATCAAATTTTAATAATCAGCAAACCTGTAGCATCAGCTTATATTACAGGGGAAGCTCCTTTTCTGCTGGATAATTAGTGACGAGCCCTAAGCTTAGCTTCTCAACAGCCAATCAGAGCCCACTGAGCATGTGAGTGTCACAGACACTTTCCAAGATGGTGACCCCCTGTGACAAGTTTGAAGTCCTGGATCATTGCTGCTATTGACAAGCTGAAACTTTAGCCTTGTGCAATAAGTTCAGTATATAAAACATGGCATTTTTACCCCTATTCATTTCTATGATTTAGTTCTCCTTTAAGCAGGGGCAGGACTACAGAGGAGACAGACCCTATGGTTGCATGGGGCCCAGGAGTATAGGAAGTCCAGTAAGTCCTAATTTATAAACAATTTCAGTATATATTGGTAGAATAGGTTTACCTATCAATGTTTTGGGACCCTAAATTTAATTTGCTGTTTGGTTCAGTAACATGCCTCTAAGTCTGCCTTAGAGGTAAATGAAGGGTGACTTTACACTTATTTGTCCCAACTTCTAATCATTCTCATGAACTCTCCATGTGTGCCATTGCCCTAAGAGTATATGGGAGTGCTCAAGTGTCTCCATAGCCATCTCAGGGTCATGTTAACTTAAAGGAACACCAACTCCAGAAAATGAAAGTGTTTTAAAGGAATGACAATATAATGTACTGTTGCCTTGCATTAGTACAACTGGTGTTTTTGCTTTAGAAAGACTAATATCGTTTATATAAACAAACTGCTGTGTAGCTATGGGGGCAGCCATTTAAGCACAGGATACACAGTAGATAACAGATAAGTACTACTATAGTGTATATAAACAAGCTGCTGTGTAGCCATGGGGGAAGCCATTCAAGCACAGGATACACAGTAGATAACAGATACGTACTACTATAGTTTATATAAATAAGCTGCTGTGTAGCTATGGGGGCAGCCATTCAAGCACAAGATACACCGTAGATAACAGATAAGTACTACTATAGTTTATATAAATAAGCTGCTGTGTAGCCATGGGGGCAGCCATTCAAGCACAGGATACACAGTAGATAACTGATACGTACTACTATAGTTTATATAAATAAGCTGCTGTGTAGGCATGGGGGCAGCCATTCAAGCACAGGATACACAGTAGATAACAGATAAGTACTACTATAGTTTATATAAACAAGCTGTTGTGTAACCATGGTGGCGGCCATTCAAGCACAGGATACACAGTAGATAAAATACAAGTACTACTATAGTTTATATAAACAGCTTGTTTATATAAACTATAGTAGTCTTTCTGAAGCAAAAACATTGTTATTGCATACTATATAGTCCACTAGTATTTATTAGAAACTCTAACTGACAGACTGAGAAGGGACAGTCAGGCAAAACAGTCAGGTTTAGGAACTTTAAGTAACAATTAAAAAAGCAGCCCTATCAGCAAAAAATGACCCATTAGTAACTTTTAGGGGCCGATTCACTATAGGTCGAATATCGAGGGTTAATTAACCCTCGATATTCGACTAGGAACTAAAATCGTTCGACTTCGAATATCGAAGTCGAACGATTTAGCGCAAATCCTGCGATCGAACGATCGAAGGATTATTCCTTCGATCGAACGATTAAATCCTTCGAATCGAACGATTCGAAGGATTTTAATCCAATGATCGAAGGAATATCCTTAGATCAAAAAATCTCAGGCAAGCCTATGGGGACCTTCCCCATAGGCTAACATTGAGTTCGGTAGCTTTTAGCTGCCGAAGTAGGGGGTCGAAGTTTTTCTTAAAGAGACAGTACTTCGACTATCGAATGGTCGAATAGTCGAACGATTTTTAGTTCGAATCGTTCGATTCGAAGTCGAAGTAGTAGTCGAAGGTCGAAGTAGCCCATTCGATGGTCGAAGTAGCCCAAAAAACACTTCGAAATTCAAAGTTTTTTTAATTCGAATCCTTCACTCGAGCTTCATGAATCGGCCCCTTAATGTACATTAATATTTTGAAGAGGTTTTTTTAGTGTCAGTTCCACTTTAAACTCAATAGGAGCTTTTCCATGCCTTCCTCAGTAAACATCATGTAATAGAGTGTGAGCTCTGGAGATCCCTTTCTTAGAACTGCTGCGATGGAGCTTTATGAAAAAAACATTTGATAACTTCAGTCTGTGGCCTGTGAGCCGGAGTCTGAACTGTCTAAAGCAGGGGTCCCCAAACTTTTTTTTAGCTGTCGGTCACATTCAAATGTAAAAAGATTTGGGGAGCACCACAAGCATGACAAAAAATTCCTGTAAATGCCAAATAAGGACTGTGATTGGCTATTTGATAGTTCCTATGTGGAGTGGCAGCCTATAGGAGGCTCTGATTGGTGGTACATCTGGTTTTAATGCAACCCAGATTTGTCTTAAATATAAAAATAAGCAGCTGCTTTCTGCCCATGGGAGCAACATTTAAGGGGTTGGGGAGCAACATGTTACTCACAAGCAACTTATTGGGGATCACTGGTCTTAAGAGGCCGGAGGCATTTTCTGCCAGACTCCTGCAGTGGAGCAATAGTCACTAATCATGAGACAAAAAGTTTTTTTTCCCCACCACATTATCAGCCACCCTCCAGATGCTCTCACTTTATTTGCATGTGGTCGGCACAAAACGGAGCTTTTAATTATGCTTTTATTAATAGCACCGTGTCAACATTTTGTTGTTTGCTGAATGACTGAGCTGGAAACACTCCATTAGCCTTTTCGGCACAGCCTAGGACAGGGCCCACATTGGCTTGATCCTAGCTCAGATGCACAAGTCATGTTTGTGTTAATAGGGAAAGGCTCAGAAGCCCCGGCAAGTTTCCATAGAGAGCAGTGGCCCACCTGCAAGCCTCAGGTGCACCATGGGAGAGAGTGAGCTTAAACACAGGTTGCACTTCTGCTTTTTTTCATTTTTCAGAGCCCGATCTAACAGGGAAAGTGGTTCCCTCTCACCAGGGTCAGGCGGCTGCTTTCTTCTCTACAACTTCTGCAATCCACCTATTCATTGAGCTGAGTCAATATCTGACACAGACCCTTTTGTCTTCATGGTTCCCCCTGTCCCCCTGCTCTAGAGGAACTACATTAAAGGGATTCTGTCATGATTTTTATGATGTACTTTTTATAGATTTATTATAAATTACACTGTTTACACTGTAAATAATTCACTCTACAATGTAAAATTTCATTTCTAAACCAGCAAGTGTATTTTCTTTTAGTTGTAATATTGGTGTGTAGTTGCATCTCAGGTCATTTTACCTGGTCATGTGATTTCAGAAAGAGTCAGCACTTTAGGGTGGAACTGCTTTCTGGCAGGCTGTTGTTTCTCCTACTCAATGTGTCACAGTGGGACCTGGATTTTACTATTGAGTGTTGTTCTTAGATCTACCAGGCAGCTGTTATCTTGTGTTACGGAGCTGCTATCTGGTTACCTTCCCATTGTTCTGCTGATCGGCTGCTAGGGGAAAGGGAGGGGGTGATATTACTCCAACTTGCAGTAGAGCAGTAAAGAGTGACTGACGTTTATAAGATCACAAGTCACATGACTGGGGGCAGCTGGGAAACTGACTATATGTCTAGCCTCATGTCAGATTTCAAAATTAAATATAAAAAAAACTGTTTGCTCTTTTGAGAAATGGATTTCAGTGCAGAATTCTGCAGGAGCAGCACTAAAAAAAAAATAAAACTAGTTGCCTCCTCAAATGCACAATGGTAACAAAACACAGCTTTCCACAATGCCTAGTGTTTAGCATAAACCAAGCGACTGTTCTGTTGAGAAGTGGCTGCAGAAAGTTCCTGAAAATCCCAGAAAGTTTAAGAAGCCTGTCTGTGTATTTATAGGACTTTTTCTTGGATCCATTTAGGACCCCATTTACGTGCTTGAGAATAACATCGACACTCAGTATTATCTGGAGTAGTAACTTGCAAAACCTCTTCTCAGGATTTTTGAGCCCATTCTGGTGGAAAGCAAGGCCGAGAGTATACTTTTAAATAAGTACCACTACTAAACTGCAGCTTGTATGCTGCCTGCGGCCATTCATATTACACTTGCCCTATTTAGCAACTGATTAGGCTGAAGACTTCACACTCACATTGTCCATATTTGGACCACCATTTGGGCAACATCCAACTTTCAACATTCTGATGTGCAGGGACTACACCAGGGGGTACTACTGTACCAGGCCTAAAGGGGGGCCATTTTCGAAATAGCTGGAAGTTGAAGTCCTGAAGCCGTGAAAAGACCCAAAGCCACGAAAGGAGCCAAAGTTGAAGCAGCGAAAAGACCCAAAGTCACGAAAGGAGCCAAAGTCAGCGACCCCCTATTTGAAAGATGGAAAGAATCAGAAGAAGAAGGCAAATAAAAAACAACTATTAAAGATAAATAAATAACGAAGACCAATTGAAAAGTGGCTTGGAATTGGCCATTCTATAACACACTTAAGTATAAGTAAATAATCGGGCAGCATGACGCTTATAGAAACAATGATGTCTTCAAGGTTATAATGGAATGTGGACTTTGTAAATGATTAATTAGCCCATACATGAATCACTCCAGGAATGCCTTTTTTCAAGAAGTTTGGAGATGTACGAGCACCTCGGATTAAAAACGGTACCTGGATAGACGACCTTCACAGACCTCTTGTCCTCAGAAATTGGCAAGGGACTTTAGACCTGATGCCGGCTCACTGGGGTGCAATGAGGCACGGAAGCTGGATCTAACACACATGCTATTGGATAAATTCTTCTTGTTTATCTGTAGTGCCCAACCCTGGCCCTCGAACTATCCACTGCAGCGAGATGCAGTTCAACAGCAGGACAAGTTTGCTATTATAACCGTCCAGGCATGGGACCTGTTATCCAAAATTCTCAAGATTTGGGGTTTTCCAGATTAGTAATCTTTCCATAATTTGGATCTTCATGCCTTAAGTCTACTAGAAAGTCATGAAAACATTAAATAAACCCAATAGGCTGGTTTTGCCTCCAATAAGGATTAATTATATCGTAGTTGGGTTCAAGTACAAGCTACTGTTTTATTATTACACAGAAAAAGGCAATCATTTTCAAAAATTAGAATTATTTGATTAAAATGCAATCTGTGGGAGATGGACTTTCCACAGATCTTTGTGTATAATAGGTTTCAAGATAACGGATCCCATACCTGTACAGGTAAGGGAACCGTTATCCAGAAACCCACTATGAATTATGGAAAGACCATCTCCCATAGACTCCATTTTTTCCAAATAATACATAGTTTTTTAAAAAGTTTCCCCTTTTTTCTCTATAGTGATAAAACAGTAGCTTGTACTTGATCCCAACTAAGATATAATTAATCCTTATTGGAAGCAAAACCAGCCTATTGGGTTTATTTAATGTTTTCATGATTTTCTAGTAGACCTAAGGAATGAAGATCCAAATTACAGAAAGATCTGAAAAGACGCCGGTCCTGAGCATTCTGGATTACAGGTCCCATACCTGTATTTTGTTTGGATGACATGCTCTTTATTCTTGCGTGAAGGCAGGAGAATTTATACAAATATACTGGGAGTTGAGGAATTCTTCTGTAGGTATCGTTCCTCTTCACTTAATTAAAGGGGACCTGTCACCCAGACATAAAAAGCTGTATAATAAAAGTTATTTTCAAATTAAACGTGAAATTCAAATTCTTTTTTTTATTAAAGCATTCATAGCTGTTGTAAACTCATTTAAACATCTCAGCTGTCAATCAAATATTGCCTGCCCCTCCTCTATGCCTCTATGCAAAGAGGCGGGGCAGACAATTACTTTCACTTTCCATTCAGCACTTCCTAGATGTCACTGCTCTCCCCACATTCCCCCAGTTTTCTTCACCATTTAATTGTGTATCCAGGACATGGGGATGGACATCAGGTCCCCCATTCTGGTGCACAAAAAAGATTCTGAGATGATACAAGACTTGTCTTAATAACAGTGTCCACAAAATGGCTCCTGCCTGCTTGTTATAATTATGAATTCCCAGACTGAAGGAAACAAGACTCAAATAATTTATACAGTGTAATTAAAGTTCATTTTGCTTGACAAATATTATAAAATAGGATTGGAATATTTTTTTTGGGTGACAGGCCCCCTTTAATTAATAAATAAAATCCCCCCCCCCAGATGTGGCTTTTATATGCTGAATACCGGGAATTTAATTCTGCATCGCTGTTGTTGGTCCAAAAATGGAATATCAGCGTGGGTGTTTGTTTACCCGGAACCCCGAGCTAATTCTTGTCAGAGCTTCTACAGAGTTCCTCCTTTTTCAGTCTCTCTCTCTTATATTTATATATTTCCCTCCTGCCTTTACTCAATTTTCCGCTGACCGAAAGAAATGTGAAATATCACTGATGTAAACTTAGAAAATCCGCTCATGGTTTCAGAGGCTGCTGTGTGGGAAGATAGACAGTTGACTGCAAAACTATGGGCACCCCCTGGCCAAAGGACATGTAGGAAACCCTCAATTTTATATACTCTGATTTTAGGTTTTTCCTCATTTTACACCCTTTTTTGTGGTCTTGCCAATATAGCATGCATTTTCCTGATTTGATACAATTCTTTTCTGGCCTCCTAAAAAACATAAAATGGGTGTTCTACTGTAAAATATGGGATCCATTACCAGGAAACCCGTTATCCAGAAAACTCCAAATTACAGAACGGCCATCTCCCATAGACTCCATTTTATCCAAATTTTAATTTTTAAAAATTATTTCATTTTTCTCTATAATAATAAAACTGTACAGGTATGGGACATGTTATCCAGAATGCTCGAGACCTGGTGTTTTCCGGATAACTTTCCATAATTTGGATCTTCAATCCAATGGGATTTAACCAGTTCAATAGATATCTGGCCCATTATCTGCAAGCTATTGGTCTATCAGTAGGAGCTTTTATCAGGCACCTCCAGCTGCTGGATTGTAAGCTCTATGGGACTGGGACCTCCTTCGTGTAGGAAGTGAGTTGCACTCACACTGTCAGCACTACCCCTGTGTGCCAGTGATTTGCATCTTTAAAGGAGAACTAAAGTCTAACTATAGAAGTAGGTAGAAATGTTGTACATTATGTTTTGTGCTTCTGTACCAGCCCAAGGCAACAACAGCCCTTTAGCAGTAAAGATCTGTGTCTCCAAAGATGCCCCAGTAGCTCCCCATCTTCTTTTCTGCTGATTCACTGCACATGCTCTGTGTTGCTGTCACTTACTGAGCTTAGGGACCCACTCACAATATACAGTACACATAGAATATAAATGTCACACTATAAGGCTGATTAGTAATTAATACAGATAATTACTACATGGCAGCACAGAAACCAGTGCAATTAGCATCAGAATTTAATAATCAGCAAACCTGTAGCATCAGCTTATATTACAGCCAGGGAAGCTCATTTTCTGCTGGATAATTAGTGACGAGCCCTAAGCTTAGCTTCTCAACAGCCAATCAGAGCCCACTGAGCATGTGAGTGTCACAGACACTTTCCAAGATGGTGACCCCCTGTGACAAGTTTGAAGACCTGGATCATTGCTGCTATTGACAAGCTGAAACTTTAGCCTCGTGCAATAAGTTCAGTATATAAAAAAATGGCATTTTTAACATATTCATTTTTAAGGTTTAGTTCTCCTTTAATTATATCTTAGTTGGGATCAAATATAAGCTACTGTTTTATTATTACAGAGAAAAAGGAATTCTGCACTGAAATCCATTTCTCAAAAGAGCAAACAGATATTTTTATATTTAATTTTGAAATCTGACATGGGGCTAGACATATTGTCAGTTTCCCAGCTACCCCCAGTCATGTGACTTGTGCTCTGATAAACTTCAGTCACTCTTTACTGCTGTACTGCAAGTTGGAGTGATATCTCCCCCTCCCTTTCCTCCCCAGCAGCCAAACAAAAGAACAATGGGAAGGTAACCAGATAGCAGCTCCCTAACACAAGATAACAGCTGTCTGGTAGATCTATAAACAACACTCAATAGTAAAAGCCAAGTCCCACTGAGACTGATTCAGTTACATTAAAGGGATACTTTCATGGGAAATTTTATTTTTTCAAAATGAATCAGTTAATAGTGCTGCTCCAGCAGAATTCTGCACTGAAATCCATTTCTCAAAAGAGCAAACAGATTTTTTATATTCAATTTTGAAATCTGACATGGTGCTAGACATATTGTCAATTTCCCAGCTGCCCCAAGTCATGTGACTTGTGCTCTGATAAACTTCAGTCACTCTTTACTGCTGTACTGCAAGTTGGAGTGATATCACCCCCTCCCTTTTTTCCCCCAGCAGCCAAACAAAAGAACAATGGGAAGGTAACCAGATAGCAGCTCCCTAACACAAGATAACAGCTGCCTGGTAGATCTAAGAACAACACTCAATAGTAAAAACCCATGTCCCACTGAGACACATTCAGTTACATTGAGAAGGAAAAACAGCAGCCTGCCAGAAAGCATTTCTCTCCTAAAGTGAAGGCACAAGTCACATGACTGGGGGCAGCTGGGAAATTTACAAAATGTGTAGCCCCATGTCAGATTTCAAAATTGAATATTAAAAAAATCTGTTTGCTCTTTTGAGAAATGGATTTCAGTGCAGAATTCTGCTGGAGCAGCACTATTAACTGATGCGTTTTGAAAAAAACCTGTTTTCCGATGACAGGATCCCTTTAAGTAGGAGAAATAACAGCCTGCCAGAAAGTAGTTCCATCCTCAAGTGCAGGCACAAGTCACATGACTGCGGCAGCTGGGAAACTGACAATATGTCTAGCCCCATGTCAAATTTCAAAATTGAATATAAAAAAATCTGTTTGCTCTTTTGTGAATTGGATTTCAGTGCAGAATTCTGCCGGAGCAGCACTATTAACTGATATACTTTGAAAAAAACATGTTTTCCCATGACAGTAAACTGGAAATCCGACCTGATATGACCTTTGGTGATAGGATTTTTCCTCCTGGTCCAATCAACAAAGTTTTTTTTAGGGTTTAGTTCACTTAAAATAAAAAGATTATCAAGATCGTATCACTTGGCTTAAGCTGTGCCGCCTGCTTTTATTTTCTGTTTTGTTTGCTACTTATCATTGGCACAGTGATTCATTAGTGCAGGATAACACGGCAGGGAGTGAGATAACATCTTCTGATTAAATACCTAAATGACAAGTGATTTGGTACTTGATATACCACCGTGTGTAATTGTTTATTTCTGTTCCGCACAAAAGCATTTTCCAGACCCCATGAAGCAGCTCCACTTTACACTGGTTTGTATTGATTCACATCTGTTCTCATTGTTGAACGTGTCCGGGGCAAGAAAGCTCTTTTCATTGCACTGAAGATATAAAGATAATCTGCAGTATTGTCTGTGTCTGCACAATAGCAGGAAGCTGGGGGGTCCGGCACAGCCACAAAAAATTGCTGACTTTCTGCTTGGGAAATGTAACCCCTCAGTTTTGCAATACACACAGCAAAGCAGAACTGAGCAGAGACCTGGGAATGTGTGTAACGGGCTGCCTTCTAATGCACGGAACAGGCAGATATTTGTGCTGACTTTCCAGCAGCCCCTTCATGTTTTATAAATACAGTCAGCAGTGGCTCCCTAAGCTCAGTAAGTGACAGCAGCACAGAGCATGTGCAGTGAATCAGCAGAAAAGAAGATGGGGAGCTACTGGGGCATCTTTGGAGACACAGATCTTTACTGCTAAAGGGCTGTGGTTGCCTTGGGCTGGTACAGAAGCACAAAACATAATGTACAACATTTCTACCTACTTCTTTAGTTAGGCTTTAGTTCTCCTTTAACATGTCACAGACAGTCTCTATCCAGTGGGCAGATGGGATCTCTTTGGGCCTCTGGGTACCTGAGATGCCAGGGCCTATTTTGATTCTCAGTCCAGACCTGCACTGGATAATTGGGTGTTCATATTTATAAGCAAGATGGGTGCAGTCACTAGATCTACAGTCAGGGAAAACCTATGGGGCAAATTTACTAACCTCTGGAAATTCGCCAGCGATGCTTCGCTCACATCGCAACACTTCACCAGGCTTAGATTCGCCAGGAGAACGCTAATTCACTAAAATCCGAAGTGAGTCCAGGGCACCGAACGCTGGTGAAGTGGCGCTAGCGTTACTGCGGCAAGCGAAGCGAAGTTGCGCTCGCGTTGGCTAATTTGCATATGGCGGGAAGTTAAAGTTGAATAGACATATATGTTGCAGCAAATACATTACATTGCACAAGCCCCGGAAATCTTAATTTAATAAATTTAAATACAGATGTTATATTGCCCTACACATGAGCCCAGTGTATAGTTTATGTGCCATATGTTAGGAAATGTAGGGGGGAAGCCGGGGACCCCAGAAAAAATTTACGATCTTGTGCAGCCTATCACCCTGAAAAATTAAAAGTCGCCAGTGTTTTTTGGGACTATTTCCAACAATTTTTTGAGGAACACCTATCTACTCTATTGCACTTTGCCTGGTCTGAGGTGGCGAAGGCAAGTCTGGCGCAAGAGGTAACGTTCAGTAAAATCCGCATCTTTATGAATTTGCAAAGTAACTCTCTTTCACCACAGCAAAACTTCGCCTGGCATAAGAGTGTAAACTAGCGATAGAGTCTATCTCCTTAGACCGTTAGTAAATCGGCGAAGTGTCGATTTTTTGCTAACGTTAGTCAGTTCGCCCTTTAGTAAATCTGCCCCATTTTCAGTTCCAGGCTGTCTCACAATGGCCTTGAAAATAGAACTTCATTTCCTAATGCTTCTGGCAGTCAAGCCTACATTCCAAACCTCCTGCAGGGAATCACCAAATCCAGTGGCGTAACTAGAGTGCACCGGGCAGTGTCGGACTGGGATGCCAGGGGCCCACCAGAAAACCTTAGGCTGAGGGCCCACTTTACAAACTATTACTCCTCCTCTCCTCACTCAACCTCTTTATTCTCCTAGTCTCTTTTCTCTACATACTATACTCTATTCTTCCATTATTAATCCTCTTTTTTGCATAAATAAATAAATAGGGAATGACCTTGAAGTAGACCAAATGGTTAGAGGCAAGAGGACCCACTGACACCTGGGTCCACCGGGAGTTTTCCTGGTATCCCGGTGGGCCAGTCCGACACTGGCACCAGGCCCCCCTGCAAAGAAACCTTCAGAGCGGCCTGGTGCACTCCTATCTCCATGCCCACACCCTGTTCCAACACCGCCACCTGACTCCGCCCACATCCTGCCCCAACTTGCGTCCCCTTCCTCGCCTGTAAGAGAAGGTTTTTTTTAATTAGCTATAGAGAAAGCAGACCCCACAGTCTGGGCCCCCTATGATTGCAGCGTCTGCTTCCTCTATAGTTGCGCCTCTAGCCAAATCCATAATTTTTTTTGGATTCAACCAAATACCATGAACTAAAATTAATTGCCATAATTTGTCCAGCACTTTAGAAACAAACCCCTAATAAAAAAAATCCTACCCTACATAAACCCTCATCCAGCCTCTCCCCCCCCCAGCCTAGTTGCCCCCCCCCCGGGCAAATGCCCCTAACGGTGCCCATACATGAGCCAATAAAGACTGCCAAATGACCGAGTCAGCAGCTTATTGGCCCGTGTATGGGGCCCTCCGACGGGCTTCCCCAATATCTGGCAGAAAGTTGGCCAGATATCGATCGGACAGGACTACAATTCCCGTCAGACCGCATCTGTTCATTGATGTGGTCCTGCGACCATCCGTCTACCCATCGTTATGGCCCATGGGCCCACAATCGGATCAGCCCAATATCGTCCACCTCAAGGTGCAAATATCGGGGAGAGATCCGCTCGTTTGGTGACATCACCAATCGAGCAGATCTCTCCGTGTATGGCCATCTTAACTCTTTACTTACCCCGCAGATTCTGTCCAGTTCACGGGCGCCATCTTCAGCTGCTTCAGTAATCTTCAGAATGAAGATTCAGCAATTTTCGTGATGCCGATTTTAGCCTTGTGCCACTGTCTTCCGAACTGCAAATAACCATTCAGATTAAAGTAGTAGAAGACCAAATCAGACAATGTTCTGCCCATGAAATGACAGATAACAATCGCATGAAAGTTATGTCTGACAAATAGAAGTCATTCTTACATACAGTTTTTTCCTCTACAACTAAAATAATGTGATTG
Source organism: Xenopus petersii (assembly GCA_038501925.1). Classification (NCBI taxonomy): domain Eukaryota; kingdom Metazoa; phylum Chordata; class Amphibia; order Anura; family Pipidae; genus Xenopus; species Xenopus petersii. The sequence goes on along the minus strand of CM076685.1, from coordinate 105,820,934 downwards.
TGTCTAGCAGGAAGCAGTGCACTTTGCAGTCCTAACTTCCTGTTTGGATTAATTTCTCCCTGCAGATCTCTCAGCTTTCGGCCCTAGAAGAGAAATTCCCTCAACTTTGAACTCGGTGCCAGCGGTGCCAGGGCAGTTTGCACGAGGATGTTCTGTGTACTAGATGAGGGCATGTGATATTGTGTGTGTGTATTATATATATATATATATATATATATATATATATATATATATATGGCCTTGTATACGTAGTAAGGGTGCCAGGCATATATAATGGGAGTTTGGGAGCCATTCCTTTGCTGGATCCATCTGATTTATGACGCAGCAGTGAGTGGCTTTGCTTGTTGTTAATAACAAGTGTGTGTCTCATCTGTTGATAACAGAATCGGGAGGAAACAAATCAGTGCAGCATCTGATATTGTCTCCAAGTTTGAACATTTACCGGCTCTGACTGCCAAATCAGAACAACCAACTTTATAAGGGATTCTTTTCCTTATTCCCAAGGGAAAAACAAATTGCTTCTTATCCAGCTCCAAATCCATCCTGCGCTCACCAGCTGCCAGGGGTGTGACCAAAGGACACTCTGCCCCCCTACCTGGGATATGGCACCCATAGATCTCTTATCACCCAGTCTGATAGCACCCGGCCTATCTCATAGCAAGGGGGCAGACTGTCACACGGTCCCATGAAGCAGGTGCTACTTGCAGACAGCTGTTAAAAGATGGGCAGCTCAGGTGCAAAGGTCCATGGGAAAAGTACAGAGACCATGACAGGCAGAATGCTTTATGGCTGCCTTGTTTTCTCTTTCGTGGCTTTAAATTTACAGCCTCCATAAATGTTTCCTTGAAGCCAACATACAGGGTATTACTGTATTTAATATTTGTTTGCCATGGATACATCCGCCAGGATTTCAGTTACTGGTTACAGTGTCTGTGATTCACCTTCACCCTCACTTCTAACTGCCCTGGGGGAGTACTCTCCCCTCTGTTCCAACTGCCCTGAGGAAGTAGTCTCCCTTCCGTTCCAACTGCCCTGGGGGAGAAGTCTCGCCTCCATTTCAACTGCCCTGGGGGAGTAATCTCCCCTCCGTTCCAACTGCTTCTGGGGAGTAGTCTCCCCTCTGTTTCAACTGCCCCGGTGGAGAAGTCTCCTCTGTTTCAACTGCCCTGGGGGAGTAGTCTCCCCTCCTTTTCAACTGCCCTGGGGGAGTGGTCTACCTTCCGTTTCAACTGCCCTGGGAGAGTAGTTTCCCCGCTGTTCCAACTGCTTTTGGGGAGTAGTCTCTTCTCCATTCAAACTGCTCTGAGGGAGTAGTCTCCCCTCCGTTCCAACTGCCTGGGGGGGAATAGTCTCCCCTCTGTTCCAACTGCTCTGGGGGAGAAGTCTCCCCTCTGTTCAAACTGCTCTGAGGGAGTAGTCTACCCTCTGTTCCAAGTACCCTGAGGGAGTAGTCGCCCCTCCTGTTCCAACTGCCCTGGGTGAGTAGTATCCCCTCCATTTCAACTGCCCTGGGGGAGTAGTCTCCCCTCCGTTTCAACTGCCCTGGGAGAGTAGTCTTCCCTTTGTTTCAACTGCCCTGGGGGAGTAGTTTCCCTTCCGTTTCAACTCCCCTGGGGGTGAAGTCTCCCCTACATTTCAACTCCCCTGGGGGAGCAGTCGCCCCTCCATTCCATCTGCTCTGGGGGAAAAGTCTCCCCTCTGTTCCAACTGCCCTGGGGGAGTAGTCTCCCCTCCGTTCCAACTGCCTGGGGGGGAATAGTCTCCCCTCTGTTCCAACTGCCCTGGGGGAGTAGTCTCCCCTCCGTTCCAACTGCCTGGGGGGGAATAGTCTCCCCTCTGTTCAAACTGCTCTGAGGGAGTAGTCTACCCTCTGTTCCAAGTGCCCTGAGGGAGTAGTTGCCCCTCCTGTTCCAACTGCCCTGGGTGAGTAGTATCCCCTCCATTTCAACTGCCCTGGGGGAGAAGTCTCCCCTCTGTTTCAACTGCCCTGGGAGAGTAGTCTTCCCTTTGTTTCAACTGCCCTGGGGGAGTAGTTTCCCTTCCGTTTCAACTCCCCTGGGGGTGAAGTCTCCCCTACATTTCAAACTGCTCTGAGGGAGTAGTCTCCCCTCTGTTCCAACTGCCCTGGAAGAGCAGTCAGCCCTCCATTCCAGCTGCCCCCGGGAGCGGAGAACTCCCTCAGTTCTCCAGAAGTTGTACAGATCAGACCTACAGATTACATAGAAACAATGGCCAACAAAAAGAAAGTAGGGTACTACCAATTAAAGCTCAAGAAACAACCTGCCTTAGGGAAATGGGCCCCTCACATCAAAATAGGAAGTAGACTGGGATATCAATAGAATAAGCGAAGTCAGAAATTGAAATGAATATGAAATAAATGTATAGAGGCCCATTACACTGATCAATACCAATGTGACCATATTAATGGTTTATCACCAGGGAAGCCTCATGCATGAAAGGGGTGAACACTTATATTTTTGTTATGTTTTTCAAGTGACTAATTCTTCCATATAAATAATATTTATGTCTCCTTTTTTCCTCACCTAAAATGTCAAATACTTTGTCTCCCGCAGTTGTGACTGCCTGATCTTTTACATGAGAAAGAAGGTACAGAAAGACCTGGATGACCAGGAGAAGCTGATACTTTGCTTCAGCCCCCAGCTTGGTAGGACCGTCTCTTCTTCTACACTGAGACTGGATCTTTCCTCTCCTGTAGGTTCCTACTTGGGAATGAAAAAGGAATCAGGGGTTGGCCTGGCAATTCCCCAGGTGAGTTTGGCAAACACAGATACGGATAGTGGTCATAATGTCCTCTGCAGCATAAACTACTGCCATGAAACTGGGAACATATACAGGACTGGTGATTGGGGGTTTTACCAGCATTTTGGGGGGACACATTACCTTTTATATTTACATTACAGAGAAAAGGCACTTAGGTTATAGGTTGCCATGTCCTATGATGGTGCAAGCTACACAATATGATCATGATGAGTTTGGCATATGGCTCCATTCACATCGATTTCCTCTGCTCTGCTGACGCGTTTCATGCGTTGTATAGAAGCTCCCCTGGTTCTGCCACCTGCAGACTTGACTTTTAGTACACATTCTAGTTCATCCTTTTGATTGGTTCTGATTTTTTTTTTTGTACCATTAGCAAATATAAATAAATAAAATATTATGCAGTTACTTTTATTTCCCCTCAGTTCTTTTGCTGAGGAAGGAGGAATCGTTGCCCTAAAGCTGTGGTTTCAGGCACATGAGCAGAAGTGCACGTTGCTGTATTTATATGAAACAGACACATTCTATGTGCAGTTTCACTTTTATTCTTTTTGATAATACTTATATTTAATGTTGGCTAATCTAACATTATTACAGCTTCCTTGTCAAAGGAAATAAACCCACCTGAGCCACCAGTTTAAATTCTGATTCCGAGAGCTGTTATTTTATTAAATGGTTCACCTTATTAACTTATATAATGGCTAATTCTAAGCAAAATTTCAATTGGCCTTAATTCTAGTTTTTGAATTATTTTCCACCTTCTTCTGACTGTTTCCAGCTGTCAAATAGGAGTCACTGACCCCATTTAAACAACAAATGCTCCATAAGGCTACAAATGTATTATTATTGCTGGTTTTTCTTACTTGGCTTTCTATTCGGGTGTCTCCTATTTATAGTCCAGTCTCTTATTCAAATTAATGCATGGTTGCTAGGGTAATTTGGATCCTAGCAACCAGATGGTTTAAACTGCATCGCTGCTGAATAAAAAGCTAAATAAGTCTCAGAATTGTCTCAGAATTTCACTCTATACATCATACTAAACATTAACTCAAAGGTGAGAAACCCCTTTAATAAATTTAAAAAATCCCAAGTAATAAAAATATTCCCGCCCACACCACATTTAAAAGACAATACAGACATCAAAAAATAAACATAAAAATTGTAAAACCCCCCTCACACACACACAAGTTATAAAAAGCCATTGATGGTCATGGCACCCTTTTAAGTTAAAAAAAAAACTGTGGCTTCATGGCCCCCATAAAACTTTTTTTCTTTTTAATTTGGTGGTCAGGCCCCCCCTACAAGTTAAATAAAAATAATTGGTGACCAGGCCCCCCTAAAAGTAAAAAAAAAACATTGGTGCCATGGCCCCCCCTGACAAGTTAAAGACCACCTGTTGGGTAAAAATGTTATCCCCAAACAGGTACGGACTAACAGAGCCTGCATTCCGCTTGGGGATAACAGTCGTTTTTTTTTAAAAAAACGTCCCCGCCAGTGCTAGGCTACCCACGCTGGGAGGGAGTTCCTGTTGTGAGCAGCCATGTTGTTTCACGCGCATGCGCATAATGAGCAATTTGTGGCACATTTTCATTATGCATATATGAGTGACTGGGCATGGCTGCTCACAGCGGGAACTCCCTTACAGCGTGGGTAGCCTAGCCACTAAGTAAAAATGTTTTTCCCTTCCCACCCCTAATTTGCATATGTAATTAGGATTTCGATTTGGTTCGGTATTCGGCCGATTCTTTCGCAAAGAATTCGGGGTTCGGCCGAATCCAATAATCCTTAATCCTTAATAACAGGACCAGCCTTGGGCTTATTTTATATTTTCATGATTTTCTAGTAGAATTAAGGTACATTATGTTTTGGGCTTTGGTACCAGCCCAAGGCAACAACAGCCCTTTATCAATAAAGATCTGTGTCTCCAAAGATGCCCCAGTAGCTCCCCATCTTCTTTTCTGCTGATTCACTGCACATGCTCTGTGCTGCTGTCACTTACTGAGCTTAGGGAGCCACTCACAATATACAGTACACATAGAATAGAAATGTCACAATATAAGGCTGATTAGTAATTAATACAGATAATTACTACATGGCAGCACAGAAACCAGTGCAATTAGCATCAAAATTTCATAATCAGCAAACCTGTAACATATTACAGGGGAAGCTCATTTTCTGCTGGATAATTAGTGAGGAGCCCTAAGCTTAGCTTCTCAACAGCCAATCAGAGCCCACTGAGCATGTGAGTGTCACAGACACTTTCCAAGATGGTGACCCCCTGTGACAAGTTCGAAGTCCTGGATCATTGCTGCTATTGACAAGCTGAAACTTTAGCCTACTAAAAGTTAACTCAAAAGCAAACCATGCCAAGGAGGTCAGCAACCTTACAGCAGGGATGGAAGGGGAAACTAATGTGTCTAAATTTTCCAAAATTTTTAAAAATGGTACAAGATAAAATGCACAAAAAATGATTTTTGTTCTACTTCTTAAAAAATAAAAAGTTTTGCGAAAGTCAATTCTACAATGGGAGAGTAACAATGTCTGCCATTGTTTCTGTGCTACAGAGAATGTCTCTAAGCTAATGTAGGAAATTCAAATTCTTCTGCAAACACATCACCAAGAGCCCATGATAGAGCAAGAAGAGTTCCCATTGGCTGGTTTATTCATCTAATATTACAGAAAGACCTGAAGTAAGGAGAACACCACCAGCTCTCAGATAGACCCCAGACCTCCAAGGGACCAATAATAGTCAGCCCTATGCTTCGAGAAAATAACATCCAAGCTCTTTGTTTTTCTCTATGTTCCAGTGTAAAATGTTAAACTCAAGTGGTTCTAAGTCATTTCTTGTCTTTGACGAGGAAGGAATAGTGAAGCTGTGAAGTTCTGATACAACTGTCATTTCAGTTAGTTGGGCCAACTCAAACCCATATCTTTAACATAGTTAGCACCAAACTAACTTGTACCAAGCAGTGTTCTATCAAATAGTTGGTTCTACCTACCTTCTACCAAGTTCTTCTATGTCATGCCAAGCATTGGTCTATCAAACAGTTGGTTCTACCTACCTTGTACCAAGTTCTTCTATTTCATACAAAGCATTTGGTCTATCAAATAGATGGTTCTACCTACCTTGTACCAAGTTCTTCTATTTCATACAAAGCATTTGGTCTATCAAATAGATGGTTCTACCTACCTTGTACCAAGTTATTCTTTTTCATACCAAATACTGATCTTAAATAGTTGTTCTGCCTACCTTGGTCCTTCAGAAAAGGTTCCAATTCTGCTCTTTCAAATAGTTGAATGACTTTCTTTTTGTTCTGCATCAGCCAGAGCAGAGACATCTTCCATTCACGTAGCTAAATTAGATAAAGCACTCCTGAAGCAGCAGTGCAGTCAATGCAAAATAACCTTTCAAATAAGGATAGTTGAACTGTCTCTTGGAGAAGTGATCAGACCTTTATTAAATGCCTTGACTCCCTGCCATAAAGCAAGGCAGGGCTGCTGCTCTTTTTCAATAAGGAAAAAAGTTACATGAGCACAGACAAATGCACCCCCATGCATTCACAGAAAAAGAGACTAACCACCAGTTGTGTTCAGAATAATAGCAGTCCGACATCAATAACCTGATCAATCACTGTTTTTTGTAGATCTTATATTTCTACATGGCAAATAATCTACTAGTAGGTGTAGTAGAGTAATAGAAACCAACAGCAATGACTGCTGATTCTGTGTCATTGAATCATTAATTGAGACTTGTTCCACATAATAGCAGTGTGGCAATTAGTGAGCTCATTGATTCTGTGGAAAAATAAACACCAATTCCAGCCCTTATTTAAGGAAGGAAGGAGCAAATGTTGTGCTGCTGGTTATAGTGTATTTCTCTCTGAACATCTGAGTCAAATGGCTCTTTGCAGACATTGTTCAGAACAATGGACTTTGATTAAATAGTTGATTGGAGAGGGGAAAACATATAAAAAAAAGTGCAGAAAATGAGAGGCTGCTCAGCTAAACTGATCTCAAGTGCTTTAAAATGGCACCAAAACCTGAAAGACGTGGAAGAAAAGGGAAAATGACCATTGGAATGGATAGAAAAATAGGCAAAATGGCAAAATGGAAAAGCCAATGATCAGCTCCGGGAAGTTGAAAGAAGGAGTAAAGTTACCTGAGATACTGTTACAATTATAAGACGCCTAGCAAGTATCATGATATGGGGATGTCTCTCATACTATGATGTTGGGCCTATTTATCACATACCAGGGATCATGGATCAGTTTCAATACATCAAAATACTTGAAGAGATCATGTTGCCTTAAGCTGGCCATAGGCGCAAAGATCCGAGCGTACGAATCATTCCCATCTCCCGACCGGCCACTAACCATTCCGATCAAATAAAGTAGAAAAGAACAGATCAGCCGATGTTCTGCCCCTGACAGCAATCGCACGAAAGTTATGTCTGACCAAAGCTGGTGACAGTCTCCCTCTGAAAATCGTACAAATGGCAATACACGCAGAGATTTTACCCACAGCCGACAGAAATCTTTTAACCTGTCCGATCGACCAAACGACAGATCTCCGCCGGACAAAAATGTTGGGACTCTCCACACACAGAAATCGTACCAATCCTCGATTTGTACGATCTGATCTTTGCGTCTATGGCCAGCTTTATGACGAAGAGGGAATGTCTTTGAAATTGTTTCAACAAGACAACACACCAGTAAATGAGCATCATCTTGGTTCCAGGCCAACAAGATTGACGTTATAGAGTGGCCAGTCCATCACAAATGGTGTTTGTGAGGCAAAAGCAATAAATGCAGAAGAATTGTGGAATGTAACAGGTTGCTGGAAGTTGGTGGACTCCATGTAAAGGTGGACATACACGGGCTGATTAAAGCTGCCGATATCAGTCCAAAAGCCGATTGATTTCAGACCAAAAGTCGGTCAAGTTTTTTTTTTCTACGATCCAGAACCGCATCGGCTAGTTGATGAGGTCCTGCGACCCGTCGGCGCCCATTTGTAGCAATGTAATCCAATCCCCAGGGCCGAACGTTCGGATTTACCCAATATCGCCCAGCCGTTAGTGGACATATAGGGTTAAGATCCACTCATTTGGCGACCTTGCCAAACAAGCAGATATTATAGTGTATGGCCACCTTAACACAGATGTGCAGCGGTTCTCAGAAACTCTGATCATTCAACTCAATATTAGTTCAGTCATTTAAAGGAAAACAAAATCTTGAAACATTTTTTAGTTTATACAGTGAATGAGTTAGTAAAGAAGAATACAGGGACTGCTATTTTTTCTGAACAGCTTAATATTCCCTTTTCTTCAATCACAAATTTGATACATTTTTCTTCATGTTTTGATTTGGAGTAGAATGTGCAGTGTTTCCCAATGCATTTGCCTGGATGACAATAAAAAGCTATTATAAGGGATTTTGAGCTATATTCACTTTTTTAAACACATGGGGCTCATATATAAACACTGGGCAAATTTGCACCTGGGCAGTAACCTATGGCAACCAATCAAATGTATGCTTTCATTGCTCAACTGGCAGCTGTCTATAAAAAGCCAGTCACTGATTGGTCGCTATGGGTAACTGCCCAGGGGCAAATTAGCCCAATGTTTATAAATCAGCCCCACTGATATTATTCTGAACACAAGTGTATGTAATAAATGACACCAGTTGTCCAGGTGCAGAAATTCAGAGCAAAAATAAGATGTTAGCTTTTAAACAGGGGGCCAGTAAATGCTGCCTGGTTGCTATAGGTTTCTGCACCTGGGAAAACTTTTATTTTCGTTATTACAGCCCCGTATTATTTTCCTGAATTCAAGTAAATGTATTATTTTGACACAATATTGTTTTCAGAAACACTAACTGTCCTTATGAGCCTTCCATTCGGCAACATCTCCATTTTCAGGGTCTATACCCCTAAAAGTGACGCCATGTTCCCTGTCATTTCACTGTGGCCTTGTGCGCACAGGTGAGTCTGTCCAAATAAATAAATTATGCAAAATTTGTATTCTGCACATGCACCAACCCTACAGGTCACTTTCCTTAAATTGTCTATAGGAAAATACAAGCTAAAGGGCTGAGAGGCTGCTTTTTTATATGGATAATATACAGAATGTATTTAAAGAAGTCATTAAAGGTGAGAGGCTTCCTCAAATCTCTGTTTCTTTAAATATAAAGTGGAACTGGTTTAGCAGTGACAAAAAAAAAGAGATGAGCGATATTGTCAGAAGACTTGGATATTGTCGGCTCATCGATCCAGGTGGAAAATTTTGATTTTGTTTTTTTGCCTTTGAAGGCACCAGAACATCGACAATTGTTAGTGCTGAATGGTCAGATACAGGTAGAATTCTATTGTTTCTCTCTGTATATCTGACGATTCAGCTCTACACATTGAAACAAACTTTCCTGGAAATATCTTTTTCAGGAAAGATCATAATTGTTACGTCTTCGGACTGTGCTCCCCCATTATTCTGCAGACCAAATTAAGCGTGGCTCATAGGGTAGGTTACATGTTTTTGCAACACTCTTAAAGAGGTGGTTCACCTTTAAGTTAACTTTAAGTATATTATGGAATGGCTGATTCTAAAGCAATTTTCAATTGGCCATCATTTTTTTTGTATGGTTTTTAAATTATTTGCCTTCTTCTTTTGACTCCTTTTAGCTTTTAAACGGGCGTCACTGACCCCAGCTAAAAAATCAAATGATCTGTAAGGCTACAAATGTATTAGGGATGCACCGAATCCACTATTTTGGATTCTGCCGAACCCCCGAATCCTTCATGAAGGATTCGGCCGAATACCGAACCAAATCCGAATCCTAATTTGCATATGCAAATTAGGGGTTTGAAGTGGAAAATTTTTTTACTTCCTTGTTTTGTGACAAAAAGTCATGCAATTTCCCTCTCTGTGCCTAATTTGCATATTCAAATTAGTATTCGGATTCGGCCGGACAGAAGGATTCGGCCGAATCCTACTGAAAAAGGCCGAATCCCGAACCGAATCCTGGATTCGGTGCATCCCTAATTGTTATTGCAACTTATAATTACTTGTCTTTCTATTCAGACCTCTTCTATTCATATTCCAGTCTCTTGTTCAAAGCAATGCATGGTTGCTAGGGGAATTCGGACCCTAGCAACCAGGTGCCTGAAATTTCAAACTGCTAAATAAAAAGCTAAATAACTGAAAAAAACACAAATAATATAAAAATGAAAACCAATGGCTAGGTGTCTCAAAATATCACTTTCTACATCAGTGATCCCCAACCAGTAGCTCTTCAACCCTTTGGATGTTGCTCTCAGTGACCTCAAACCAGGTGCTTATTTTTGAATTTCAGGCTTGGAGGCAAGTTTTAATTGCATAAAAACTAAGTATAGTGCCAAGTAGAGCCTCCTGTAGGCTGCCAGCCCACATAGGGGCTACCAAATAGCCAATCACGGCCCTTATTTGGCACCCAAGGGACTTTTTCATGCTTGTGTTGCTCCCCAACTCTATTAACATTTGAATGTGGCTCACAGGTAAAAAAAGGTTGGGGACCCCTGCTCTACATCATACAAAATGTTAATTCAAAGGTGAACAACCCCTTGAAAGACCGTTCTGCTTATATTATATCAAGTAAACATCGGTGTAGTCTGGCTATCGCTCCCTGTTTGCTTTGGAAACAGGCAGCAGGCTCTACAACAAATGTAGAAGGTGTAACGAGAGGAGGAAATTAGATAAAGTTCTATGCTAAACGGGCCTACAGATTACAGAGTACAGATCCGTGAGTGCATCACAAATATATATGTATAGGTATGTGTGTAAAACACCTCTTTGTATACACTGTATGCAAAAGTATATGAGGAAAACTATGGACCATACCATTGCAGACGTGTGGTGGGGACCAGTAGAAGAACCTACTGGGAGACACATAGCAATGGGCTTCAAATAATTATTGACCAGGGCGGCTCTACCACTTCTTTGCTTGCATATTGACAGGCATAATTCGGTGGGAGGCACACGTGGTCTACTACTCTGGGGGCCCCAAGGAGTAGCAGTCTGGAAAAATGTGTGTGTGTGGGGGAATTGTAGGTACAGCATAGCAAGCTGGCAACGGTAACACTTTATCAATGTTGCTCAACCTGCAGACCTTAAGGGCAGAGACACGCTCCGTTTCTGGGAGATTAGTTGCCCAGCGACAAATCTCCTCTTCTTCGGGACAACTAATCTCCCTGAACTGCCTTCCCGCCGGCTAGAATGAAAATCACCGGTGGGATGGCACTCGGAGCGCTTAGCTTTAAGCAACTTCTGGTGACTCTCAAAGCTCTCCAGCCGGCGATTTACATTCTAGCCGACGGGAAGGCAGTTCGGGGAGATTAGTTGTCCGAAGAAGAGGAGATTTGTCGCCTAATCTCCCCGAATCTGAGCTTGTGTCTCTGCCCTTAAAGGCAGAGAAGTACAAATCCAAGCTTCCTGCTAATGGTGGGGTGGGGGTGCATAGGTTGCAGAGTCATACACTGCATAAATAACAGGGACCCAGAACATTCTTAGGTTTTTTTTATATCTTCAATTCCGTCACAACTAAGCACAGCCCTACTTTCAAGTTAGCAAGTTCAAGTTTCAACATCCCTTATGTTGGGGGTTATTTTAATAAGGATAATTATAAGTCGTTAGAAAAATAGCACACACGCAAATATTCTTCCCCTGCTGACCTATGTTTCTGTCCCATACTGCATTCACACAGTGGAAACTGGAGCATCATTGAGACTCCGATGAATTGCCTCCCGGGCCTGGATATGGCTTTATAACGCCAGGTGTACAACGGCTTGAGCAAACATTGTTGAGAGGCCTAGATATGAGCTGCAGTAATTCTCACCGTGATTCAAGTGTGCCATAAAAATCACTGAAAGAGGCTGTGCTGGAGTGATTTCTGGTTTTGCAAAGCATGGGAGGCTTGACCCTGGTGTGGATAACTGCCTCTTCATTTAAAGCTTGAGCTCATTGACTCCATAAACTTTATCCTTTAGGCAAACATGGAGGGACATGCCCCTAACTTCTCTCACAGCCATCACACTTTGTGTACTAGGGAATTCCAGCACAAAAGTGTCCAAACTGAGTGTCCAGATGATCTATAATCAGTGTTGGACTGAGGTTGCTCCCCACCCCGCCCCAAGTGCCATCAAACCCCCCCCCCACAAAGCCAAGACCCTATTTATATGGACTGTGCCTAGGGCGGCCCTCGGGGTACCTATTTTTTTTTCGTTTTTTTTACTACATTTCCATAGGAAATCTGGTGAGGCGTATGTGGTCCGAGGAACACTGCGAAGTGACGACACGCGCACGACTTGCTGACCGCATCGTGTGACCTCGGCAGGGCCGCCATTAGAAATCACAGGGCCCCGTACAACAAAATTTTTGGGGCCCCCTGGGCCCCGCCCACACTGATGACCAAGCTCCACCCCATATGCCACCCACTCCACATTGCAGTTAAAAGACCACACAGACATCAGCCCTAAAAAAGTAACCCCCCCACACAAGTTATAAAAAGCTATTGATGGTCAGGGCCCCCTTATAAAAAATTGGGGCCCAAAAAAAAATAATTTTTAAAAAAAACATTGGTGGCAGGGGCCCCCTTATAAGTTAAAAAAAACTTGGGGCCCCAACAAAAAAAAATGTAAAAAAAACAAACATTGGTGGCAGGGGGCCCCTTATAAGTTAAAAACAAATTGGGGCCCCAAAAAAAATTTAAAAAAAGTTTTTTGAAAAAAAAAAAGTGGCAGGGGCCCCCTTACAAGTTAAAAAAAATTGGGGCCCCAAAAAATTAAAAAAAAAAAAAAATATTGGTGGCAAGGGGCCCCTTACAAGATAAAAAAAAATTGGGGCCCCCAAAAAAAATGTTTTACAAAAAGATTAGTTGCAGGGGCCTATAGAATATTAAAATAATACATTTGTGGCCAGGGGATTAAAAAAAAATACACAAACTGGTGTTCAGTAGAATTGAACTCATGGCTTCAGTACTTCAACCTCGCCTCCTTTCGTGACTTCGGGTCTTTGCACCGCTTCAGGACTTCGGCTGTTTTTGTGACTTCGGGTCTTTTCAGCGCTTCGGCTTTTTTCGTGACTTCAGGTCTTTTCGGCGCATCGGCTTTGGCTTTTCGGCAGAGGGAGGACGTACGGCTCGGGCGCCCTTAAGGGGGGGCCTGGATCTTCAAAAAATGCAGTGCTGCCGGGCCCCCCATCATGCCCGGGCCCGGTACGCTTGTCCCCCCTGTCCCCCCCTGATGGCGGCCCTGGACCTCGGGCGGCATCGGACCTAAATACAGCCCTGCACAAAGCGACATCACAACCCCCTTCCCCCAGCACTTCAGTTACTGGCAGCGATCTGGTTGTCTGAGGCCCCACGAGGGCCGGGGCCCTTCCAGATGTGTCGCACACGGGGGACACGGCACAGACAAAGAAGCAGACCTTGGTTGGTGGGGGCCCCACGAGGGTTGGTTTTTTCCCTGTGCCCCACCGGCCCAGTCGGACCCTGTTTATAATTCCCATAGTTCTACAGCTCCTTTTAAGAAAGAGCCTGCTGCAACCCAACTTCAGTCCCGTCCCGTCCCCCCTATATGTACCTTCTTTTTATTTTGCCACAACCTTGGCCACAAGAGAGAGGTGCACGTACCTCAGGGTTGCCAAATTAGGCTACTAATTTAAAGTCCAGGCGGGTTTTCAAAGTACAAACCAGCCAAGGTATGGATTTGGGCTACTTTAGCCGGTTTTTACTTTGGAAACCAGCCAAAGTTTTTTCTTTCCTAATGTACCAAGCCTGTGTCTCCCGATGAATGTTGGGCAATGTCGTTTTTTTTTTAAACAATTTGCCGACTGCCAAGTTTAATGTAAGACTACAATATTCAGCATGCAATGGGACTGACTTGTGTAGAAGTCGGGAGTTACCAGATTCTGGGCTCTGTATTCTCATATTTTCCGGTGACTTTCCTCAATTTCAGACAATTTTGGAGCAAAAATCTGCTGACCACCAAAATGTCAAGAGGTTGAATTGTTTTACCAGTATTTATTGAAATTGTATATGTATTCGGGCTTCAAGGGGCCCCTATACCTCCTGAGCTCCCCTCTATAGTGACGCCCCTGGTGAAGGGGGCTAATCTTTCCCATTCTGCTTCACGGAAAATGTGCAAATCAGTGAAAATTGAAAAAGGCGTATTTTCATATATATTCATTTATTTTTTTAAACTTTTTTTCACTGCACATGTGTTATTTTTTGGCTACTTTTGAAGTGCCCCTTGGCTAGTTTTGGGCTGGTTTTGATAATTAGATCTTTTTTTGTCGCTGCCAGAAGAGAGAGGTCGGGGGCAGCAAGGGCATGAGTGGGTCTGGGCTGGAGCTTAACGGGTTTTTTTCCCAGTGTTCTGCTGGCCCAGTCCCACCTTGCCCCCCTTCTAGATAACTGTTGGATCTGAAAGCATGAAGATCCAGGTACAGTGATATTCTGAGACAATTTGCAATTAGTTTTCATTTTATTATCATTTGTGTTTTTTGAGTTTTTTATTCAGCAGATCACCAGTCTACAGTATTAGCAAGCTGGTTGCTACTGTCCAAATTACCCTAGCAACCATGCATTGATTTGAATAACAGACTGGAATATGAATAAGAGAGGCCTGAATAGAAAGATAAATGATAAAAAGTATACATTTTGTAACCCAACAGAGCATGTTTTTTAGAAGGAATTAGTGACCCCCATTTAAAAGCTGGAAAGAGTGAGGAAAAGATGGCAAATGACTAAAAAACTATTAAAAAAAACAGCAAAGGCCAGTTGAAAAGATGCTTAGAACTGGCCATTCTACAACATACTGTACTAAAAAGGTGAACCACACCTTTAAATAAAGAGTTTGATCAGTATCTAGGACTGCGGTCTGGTGCCAAACTCTGTTGTCTCCAACTGCTGAATTACACAAAGAAATCCTCAGCTCCCCCAACCCTTGCTATTTGGCAATCTCTGGTAAACGATGCTCTCCCAAACCAAAAACTGACTTACATTGCCCGGGGCTGCCCAAATAAATATGAGAAAGTCTGGGCTATGTGGCTGGAAATGGAAGATACTAGACCAGACACTAAAGCTGGCCATAAACTCAAAGATCCCATCCTTGATTCGTACAATTTTTGGACCGTGTGTGTCCCGACATTTTTTGTCCCATGGAGATTGGTCGGCTGATAATTTCTCTGCATGTATTGCTGATCGTACGATTTTCAGTGGGAGACTGTCACCAGCTTTTCCAGACATAAACTTTCGTACGATTGCTGTCAGGGGCAGAACATCGGCTGATCTGTTATTTTACTACTTTATTTGATCTGAATGGTTAGTGGCAGGTTGGGAGACATCGAACAATCAGATCTTTGCATCTATGGCCAGCTTAATGCATCATGATGTAGAGTGTTTGATGAGGCATAGATAAAGACATTGGGGCTCATTTATCAATACTGGGCAAATTTGCCCATGGGCAGTTACCTATAGCAACCAATCAATGATTAGCTTTTTGAAACCAGCTGCAAGTAGAACAATGAATGCAGCAATCTGATTGGTTGCCATGGGTTATTGCCCATGGGCAAATTTGCACAGTGTTGATAAATGAGCCCCATTGTGTTACATAAAATGGATTATTTATTACTTGGCTCCACTAGCAAAAAACACTGTTTGTATGTCTTTATATTCTTTTGTTCTCTCTTTTTCAAAGTAAAATGCAAAAATAAAAACTTAAAAAAAAAAAAAAGAGTTTGATCAGTTGCCATTGGTTACTGGCCAGTTGTTCACATGTCCAGTGTTGATAAACAAGCCCCACTGTATCCCATTGTGTTTCAACTGCCACCTCAGGGCACCTCAGTATACAGTACATGTGCTACCTTCCCTTCTTTACTATACTTGGCAGCTCTACTAAAACTTCAAACTCCTGAAATAACTGCAAGTCACATGACTGGCACAGTAGTTGCCTTGAACATGGCAGTTCTAGTCACATGATCAACATGATTCAGACAGGAGTCTTATAAGGAAACTCGCCTGTAAAAAATGAAGCGGGAAAACCATGAGGTGACATTCAATGTGACCCACCGCCCTCCAGTAAACGAGCATTCATGTCCCTTAAAATAATTAACTTGTATTCATGTCTGTATTTAGTGACACAGAAAAGCCCCTGTATTTCTCTTTTGCTGGATTTTATACAGAACTTTCTTTGTTTGATTCCTGACTTCTCCTTTAGCCAATGAGTCCCTAGCCTTTTGCAAGAACACAAGACTTTATTTATGAAGAGCAGCATCAGGCTCGGGGGGTCCAGGGCTGCCACTTCAGGGTCTCCGACACCAAAACTTGGGCCCCCGCCATAGTCATTAGGTCCTCCTCTGACTCTGCACCCCCTCGCCCACATGGACCTGTTCTGTGTTGCGGCCCAATCAGAAGGGAAAGTCAGGGGCCCCACACCAACCCGGGGCCTCCGCCACAGCCATCAGGTCCTCCTTCTACGTAGATTTTGTCATGGTGTCACGCCAGTCCATTCAACCTTGATGAAGAGAAGGAAGGTCCTCAAAACTGCAGGACAGCTAGGACCCCAATCTGACGGGAAAATACCTCAAATTGGGGGTCTCTACACAGGCCATACACGGGCAGATTAAAGATGCCAATATCGGTCCTGATTCAGCAGCTTGCCCGTGTGTGGGGGCTCCCGACGGGTCCTCCTGATCGATATCAGGCCAAAAATCCGCCAGATATCGATTGGGCAAGTTTGATTTTTTTTCCAGGACTGCATTGGCTAGTTGATGTGGTCCTGCGACTCGTCTGCACCCATTTGCAGCATTGTAATCCGATCGTTCTGATTCACCCGATATCGCCCAGCCATTAGTGGGCATATCAGGTTAAGATCCACTGATTTGGCGACCTCTCAATACGAGCGTATCTAATAGTGAATGGCCACCTTAAAGGGCACCTGTTGGGTAAAAATGTTATCCCCAGCCAAAGGTGCAGGCTAATAGAGCTCGCATTCTGGTTGGGCATAACAGTAGTTATTTTTAAAAAAAATGCCGCCCGCCAGTGATACGCTACCTGCACCAGGAGGGAGCTACCGGTTGTGAGCAGCCATGTCCGGTCACTCGCATGTGCATGATGAAAATGTGCCACGAATTGCTCATTATGCGCATGCGCGGGACGTCACATGTCATTCGTTATATGAATGTGAGTGACACAACATGGCTGCTTGCACTTGGAGTTCCCTCCCGGTGCGGGTAGCCTATTGCTGGCGGGGGGCATTTAAAAAACAAAAACTACTGTTATCCCCAACTGGAATGCCGGCTATATTAGCCCGCACCTTTGGTTGGGGATACCATTTTTACCCAACAGGTGGCCATTAAAATGCAGCTTTCCATTTTTTGATGAACTACAACTCCCAAAATCCCCCTCCAGCTTTGGAACTTGTATAGATTCCCAGCCAAGGTGGGAAAAGCAGAACAATGAAGCGATCAAGTCACCATACTGTAACATGGCTGGGTAGTTACTGGACTCTGCCCCTTGTGGGATTTTATATTAGTTGTAAATAACACAATCACTTTTTATCTTACACACAAAATCGATTTGCCCGGCCAACGCCAGACACTGTACCCTAGGCCTGAGGGGAAGAAACAGGCAATTAGCTATCACTAATAGTTGAGGTCTATCTCATGTAATGTAGTTACTAAAACAATGCAAATCATGAACAATTTAAACGTGCAACGTTTGCTGAAGTTCTAATCGCCTATAGCAACCAGCAAAAAGCATTTCCTGGTCACCTGTTTAAAAGCACACATCTTATTGGTTGATATAGGTTACAGAGCCAGGGCATGTTCCTTGTATTGCGTGTGGGGGTATAACTTTATCAAAACACCAGCACTAGTTAATTTTTTTTTAATGACAGAAATATGGAAATGATGTGGTGACTAAATCCATTAAGATTCCTCCTGGGCTCCATGTGAGAACAGGATGGAGGGAGGCTGCTTATCTCTGCTCATTAGTGTGGCTGCCATGACAGGAAATTACAATTTAGGGGCTTAGTTTAATCACCAGCACAAGCTTTAAGCTCTTGTGCAACTTATCAAGTAGGTGCATGTGGCATTTGTGGTTGTTATCAATGATGGGAGGCAGTAGGTGCCTCAGCGGCCATTAATTATCTCGCCAGCAATGGTTTCCTCTCCTCCTCGGACGAGGGGCTTCTTTTTGGGATTTGGATATTTTTTTTTCTGTCAGTTTATCATTTCCCTACCATGGTGCCAAAAGCATTCCTCCTAAGTATCACCCTCAACCCATGCCCCTTAACACTTGTGCCAGCCGGGAATTTTGTGGCGTTTTTCTGTGTCTTGTGACCTCCAGTTTGTGATTGTGCTATTTAAAGAGAATAAGGTGGCATTAGATATGGCCTCATGAGGAAAGTGCATCTTTCATTCAGCCTGACACAAATAAATAAATAAAAAGAAATATAAATACAACCTTTTTTTGGGGTTGCCTAGGGAAACTGGCTTTGTGCCATTGAGTTGGTCCCTGGCTCCTGGTTGGTAGCCGTTGGAATTCCTTTGCTGTATCCTGGTTGGTAGCACCAGGGATTGGAAATCATGCAGATGTCCAGTAAGCGCAGAGACACACGGGCAGATGCAGGAATATTAGTCGCCCAACTAATGACTTATCTCCCCGAACTGCCTTCCCGCTGGCTAGAATGAAAATCGCCGACGGGATGGCAATAGGAGCGGTTCGTTTTCCGAAGTCGGTCGAAGTTGCCTTGTGAGGAAAACGAAGCTCTCCGAATGCCATCCCGCCAGCGATTTTCATTCTAGCCAGTGGGAAGGCAGTTCGGGGAGATTAGTCACCCCGAAGAAGAGGAGATTTGTTGCTGGGCGACTAATCTTCCTAAGGGCCTTTTTAGTGATAAGACAAGGTAAGAACATTGCCTCAGGCATCACTTTACCAGGAGCGGCCTTTAAAGGGGTTGTTCACCTTTGAGTTAACTTTAAGTATGACGTCGAGAGTGAAATTCTGTGATAATTTGCAATTGGTTTTCATGTTTTGTTATTTGTGGTTTTTGAGTTATTTAGCTTTTTATCCAGCAGCTCTCTAGTTTGCAATTTCAACAATCTGGTTGCTAGGGTCCAAATTACCCTAGCAACCGTGAACTGATGTAAACAAGAGACTGGAAGAAGATGCGTGATGGTAGATTCTTGCCCTCACCTTATGCCACTGCTCTCTTCTCTAGTGATGAAGCCTTGTTGGGGTGAAGGGCAACATCAGGACTGCTCGCTTAGGTGGCACTAACCCCCCTGGCCACTAACTACCCCTGGCCATTGTGGGAAGCAGGCTTCTATGATTGGGGATGGGGTCCTGCACAATGACTTTATTGCAGTCGTTGTCAAGCAATTCCAGTTCAAGATCCTCAATTGGGGTATTCCCACCGTTTGGGAACTACTCTATAATTTGTATCTCACTTTACTTTACTTCTTTAAATGCACCCTAATCTAGGTCTGCTTCAAAGGGTAATATATTATGTGCTCATTGTATGCAAATATTGTATTGCCTCATTCATTAATATTGGCATTTAGTTACGTCTTTTAATATTTTTACATTATATCTTGCAGTTACGTATAAATATTTATTACACAAGGGTGCCTCCGTGACAACTAGAGGTGCCTAGGCAGTTCCAGTATCTGGAAGGCTGTATAAGTCAGCTGACAATGATAGCAGCCTCCCATTACCAGAACAAGTGACTTAGGAGATAAATATCTGGAGAGATTTCTGGAGATGTTGCCCATGGCAACCAATCAGCAATTAGATTTAAACAGCCACAGCCAAGTTAGAAAACAAAAGCAAAGATCTGATTGGTTGCTATGGGCAACATCTCCAGAAATCTCTCCAGATATTTATCTCCAATGTTAGTAAACATGCCCCTTAATCCTAACTTAAATAGAAATATACATGGATGAAAATATACATGGATGTAATAAATAGAATAAACACCATCAGCACAACTGTTCAGGTGCCTTCAAACAATGGCACGCTGCTGGGCATCCTCTTGAATATACACAGCTATAGATGGTGGGAGGCAAGCTTGAAGGCCAATTAGGTTGGGGTTTGGGATGCATATTTTCAATGCATATTTTCTGTCCAAATATTAGGGGAAACCCAAGCTTAAGGTCAGTTAGGCTGAGATTTAAGCTGAACACCAATTAACTCATGGCCAATACAAAAAATGTTTAATAGACCTTGCAACTGTTTTGGCCCAAATAGTTTGAAATTTTCTATTACAGTGACTGGGTGGTCAGCATTTCCTAGGACCAACCGCAAAACACATATTCTCTTGCAAAATGCCTCGGCTGTAAACCGGCTGCAAATAATGGACTTCCTCTGTTAATAAATTGTCAAAGCATAATGCTATAGGGTGGTACACACTAGGGCAACTGAAGAACTAGACTTGAGCAACTTTCCAAGTACAGTTATCTGCCATGCTAGTATCACTATACACAAAATCCTCCAAAATCCTCTATTCTTCCCTAGCACCAAGATGGTCCAACTCTTCTTTCCCCAACATCATCATCATTTATTTTTTAAAGTTACATAGTGCTTTACATTAATTTACAATCAACAGGGGTCTTATTTTAATTTAACAAACAAGAGAATATGTAATTCTAATGGAGATGGACAGAAATCTCCTATCTGGTATTTGCCTGAATCCCGAATCCTTTCCATAGGATGCAGCTGAATCCCCTTCTGAATATGAACCCTTTCAGGGTTTTTAATGTGTACATTAATTGCATGGGAATTTCATATTCTGTTCAGCCAGGCTCTTGGATTCGGCTAAATTCAGCTGTGTCCTGCTGCAAAAAACTTCAGCCAAATCCTGAATTCAGTACATCCCTTAATTCTAATCAACATTCCAACACAAATTCAGTACATTCCAACACATTCAGTACCTTAAAGAGTGAGCTGTAAATATAATTGCAATCAGAAGGTGCATTTGTACTTTTCTGCAGCCTGGGTGTTTGTTGTATGTTAGAGATAAGCAGTCCCACTCATCTATAAAGTAAAATGTATTTATATTTAAATTACTGTATAAAGCAGGAGTGCTCTGAACACAAGTCTCACCTTTCCACCTTAAAGGGATACTGTCATGGGAAAAAAAACATTTTTTCAAAAGGAATCGGTTAATAGTGCTGCTCCAGCAGAATTCTGCACTGAAATCTATTTCTCAAAAGAGCAAACAGATTTTTTTATATTCAATTTTGAAATCTGGCATGGGGCTAGACATTTTGTCAATTTCCCAGCTGCCCCTGGTCATGTGACTTGTGCCTGCACTTTCTGGCAGGCTGCTGTTTTTCCTTCTCAATGTAACTGAATGTGTCTCAGTGGGACATGGGTTTTTACTTTTGAGTGTTGTTCTTAGATCTACCAGGCAGCTGTTATCTTGTGTTAGGGAGCTGCTATCTGGTTACCTTCCCATTGTTCTTTTGTTTGGCTGCTGGGGGGGAGGGGGTGATATCACTCACACAACTTGCAGTACAGCAGTAAAGAGTGATTGAAGTTTATCAGAGCACATCATGACTTGGGGCAGCTGGAAAACTGACAATATGTCTAGCCCCATGTCAGATTTCAAAATTGAATATAAAAAAATCTGTTTGCTCTTTTGAGAAATGGATTTCAGTGCAGAATTCTGCTGGAGCAGCACTATTAACTCATTCATTTTGAAAAAAATTTTTTCCCATGACAGTATCCCTTTAACAAAACCCTGCTTCCAAACAGGGCGGAGTTTTTTGTTTACACCTAAATTCTCATAAAAACGATTCCAAATTCTAGTTCACATAATTACAAAATATTGTTTCATCATAAATAACAATATGTAATAGCTTTTAGAAGAATGAAAAGCAATAACTCCAGCAGCACTCCGATGTGTGAATCAAAGGTTATTTATTCATGCCATTAGCAGAGCGACGTTTCGGGCTATTCCAGCCCTTTATCAAGCAAACGTCGCTCTGCTAATGGCATGAATAAATAACCTTTGATTCACACATCGGAGTGCTGCTGGAGTTATTGCTTTTCATTGGAATTTCTCCTCGGGCAGAGAGGAACACAGCTGTGCACCCGACGCTGCAAAAGGCGATTCTGTGTAAGTGTGGCACCTTACTGATTTGATTTGACTAGCTTTTAGAAGAATACTCCTTTTGTGTAGCTTTTTGAGTGTATATATTTAATGCAATTAGAGCCCTGCAGTATGCAAGTGTTGGGTGGGTAACTGATAGGTGCATGGTAGCTTGATCTATGGGTTGGGGGGTCATGTTACTGCCGCAATATAGACTTCCTGTCCTTGGATGACTTCACTTCCAGTTTTATGGTGGGTGATGGTTAGCTGCTTGGGTTGTGGTTGAAGCTGTTGCAGATTGGGTAACAGTACTTTTGGGTAATTCAGTTGCAGGTCCGGCTTGAAGTTGCCATTTGGCAAGTCATTATAAAAAAAAAAAAAAAAAAAAAAAACAAGACAAATATATTTGTTTTTTAGAAGAATATTCAAACTGTGTAGCTTTTTTAAACATGTCTTAATGCATTTACAGCCCTGCAGCATGCTTTGGGTGGGTAGCTGGAACAGGTATGGGATCCATTATCCAGAAAGCTCTGAATTACAGAAAGTCCATCTTCCATAGACTCCATGTTATCAAATAATGCAAGATTTGTAAATTGATTTCCTTTTTCTATGTAATAATAAAACAACACCTTGTACTTGGTCCAAAACTAAGATATAATCCATCCTTTTTTTAAGCCTATTGGGTTTATTTAATGTTTACATGATTTTATAGTAGACTTAAGGTATGAAGATCAAAATTACGGAAGATCTATTATCCAGAGAGCCCCAGGTCCCCAGCATTCTGGATAGCAAGTCACATATCTGTAGGTGCAGGTCAGCTTGGTCTATGGATTAGGGGTAGGGTTGCCACCTGTTCTGCAAAAAAAATACTGGCCTTCCTATATATTTATGTTTTTTCCCAATAAATAACATTGGCATCAAGCAACATTTTTACCTGCCAGGCCAGTAAAATACCGGCCAGGTGAAAACCCTAGTTAGGGGTCATGTTACTGCCACAAAATAGTATACTTAGTTTTAAGAAGAATATTCAGTCTGTGTAGCTATTTAAATTCCTCCACTTACTCCCCCCCCACACACACACACCATAACTTGACTGCATACTGTATGTTTATAGTGATTTGTAAAATAAAACGTTAAAAATATAGATTTCTCACCTGTCTAGATCAGCACCTAGATAATTAACCCTCGATATTCGACCATCCAAGTTAAATCCTTCGACTTCGAATATCGAAGTCAAAGGATTTACCGCAATTCGCTCAAAAGAAACGAATCTAAGGAAAAATAGCTCGATTAAATCCTTCGAATCGAACGATTCAAATGATTTTAATCCATCGATCGAACGATTTTCCTTTGATCAGAAATTGCTAGGAAAGCCTATGGGGACCTTCCCCATAGGCTAACATTGTACCTCGATAGGTTTTAGGTGGCGAAGTAGGTGGTCAAAGTTTTTTTTAAAGAGACAGTGCTTCCACTATCAAATAGTCGATCGATTTTTAGTTCGAAATGTTCGAAGTTGAAGTAGCCAATTCGATGGTCGAAGTAGCCAAAAAAATACTTTAAAATTCAAAGTATTTTTTATTCTAATCCTTCACTCGAGCTTAGTAAATGTGCCCCATAGTGTTTAGAATGGGTGAACATGACCCCTTAAACACAGTGGCATTTCTCAGTGGTTAAAATAAGGTGCCTTTAAAATTGAAAACAATTAGCCTGTAAGGCTAGTTCAGGTAGAGGAAGGTTAAAAACAAACTAAAACTATATAAAATATTGAATGTGTTTATATACCAATGCAGGAGCAGACAGCAAACAAAATAAATTAAGGGATTTCAAAATAATTCAGAGTTTCAGCTGCAGACAGGAGAATCCTCCAAACAGATAAGCCTCAACATTTTTTATCTAGTTCTTTATGAGTGCAAGGTAAGCACGCTATTGTGTTAGGCAAACATTTCTGGTTAATTAACTTATAACTAGTATCAAACCCTTAACCCAGCTGCTGATAAACCATTTTGCAGGTTGAAAAATAAGAAATAAAAAAAAGGCTGTACTATTGTGAAATCACTGGCTCCACCCGCATCATAGGGAAATTTTGAAATGAGCTCATGTGCCCTCCCCTGGGGGAAGATTTAAAAAGCTAGCTGTAAGTAGAGACTAAAAAGAACCCTGCCAGGGTTAGAAGTGCATCATTTCAGGTGTCTCCCTGCCCACAACATGCTCAGCTTGGACTCACTACGGTAAGTCACTGACTTGGTTTTTCTATTTGAAGTTGAACTGACAGTTTGTAAACTAAAAGTTTTTAGAGCAGAGCATAAAAGATACCCCTAAGTGATATTTTAGATATTAAATGCTGTTAAACAACAACTCCCTGCATCGCTATCCTTTCCTTGTTCTTTCCAAAGATGCCTAATAATAAAAGTAAGTGACGATTCAGGGGCATTAATTGTAAAGGAAAGGCACTGGCACTTTGTTCATAGGGGATTATTGAAGGACATTTTATTTACATGATATTATTATTATGTCTCTGCAAAGAATAATATATAAAGCCATAACGGTCATCACTGCAGGGTATTAGGGTGGGAATTCAGTCCACATCCAACGCAATTCACACTACAGTGTGTCTGGGAAGACTGCATTTAAGATGAGTCATGTGACTAAGCACCAAAAAATTATGGTATTACTCAGTGATTGGTCTAGTCTAAATACAACGATTTCATATATTCTATATGTGAGAGAGTCTGAAGCAGAACAGCAATGCAGTGTTAAAACTGTCACTTTCTGGCCGTAGGAGTATGTTATTGTAATAAAAATCTTGGTTTCTGCATTATTTAGACTTAAGCACCATATGTATATTTCAGGGACAATCGTACAGGTCTACAGTTATCACACTGATCTTGGTTGAAGATGTTCTTCAAGATACAGATGTGCGAGTGTGTGTGAGCTCCATCATAAAGGATTTAGAAAGAAAGATAACTGTGAATATAGATTTGATTGGTATTTGTCTACAAATGCTTAACAGAACACAAATTCATAGTGGAGACTAGTGTGTCTAAGTTTCATTGTTTGAATGTGAACTCCTATACTGCTTGCTCTGAGTTTATTATACAGTAATAACAGCCTAATCCATAGACTTTAATCATTAGATCTTCCCTGTGGGACTAGCTCCATAGAGGGTCAAGACCACCTAAGCTTCTGAGATACTACTAGAACTACATCAGAACTATAGCTTTATAGGGTCCTGTTTTGCACGGGGGGTGTTTGAGAGATTCTTGTTCTTGACCAAATCCTGACTACAATGAAGGATTGAACTCAGGTCTAACCAGTGACCAATCACAAACTATGGTAAAATGATATGTTGAGGTTAGGTGGTCTTCTTGTTTTTCAGTAGATTTTGATGGAATGCTATTGGCTTCATGGATGGGGCTAGTTTGAGGTCTGATGGGATACTGGTTTGCTTGTTGTGGAAGGAAAATAGGGATTGTGCCATTGTCCCTACCCAGAAAATATGGCTGGTGCTGCAGAGTATGGGCATAATAATGGGGTCCTTTTCTTTTCTAATGCATGCGATGTTTGGGAATGACCCAATTACTATGACTATATACTTAGTTTCAGAAGAATAGCCTGTCTAGCTATTGAAATTCCTCCACACCATAACTTGACTGCATACTGTATGTTTATAGTGATTTGTAAAATAAAATTAAGAAAATATAGATTTATCACTTGTCTAGAACAGCATGGGTGCTCTCATTTCCACTCCAAAAACATACAGGCAGTCTAATTGGCTACTAATAAATCTGCGTGTGAATCCGATAGGGACCTTAGATTGTAAGCTCCACTAAGGCAGGGACTAAGTGTAATCACTGGGGAATATGTTGGTGCTATAAATAAAAGATAATATTATAATTATACACCCAAATGGTTTAGAATGGGTGAACATAACCCCTTAAATACAGTAGCATTTAGTTCAAATAAGGTGCGTTCAAAATTGAAAACAATTAAGTCTGTAAGGCTAGTTCAGGGAGAGAAAGGTTACAAACAAACCAAAACTATATAAAATATTGAATGTGTCTGTATATACTGTACCAAAGCAGGAGCACTTAAACAAAATAAGTGAAGGGATTTCAAATGCATTTGGTGTTTGGGAATGACCCTTTGATGCTTGAGTTTCTTTCTTCTTCTGTGGTGAAAGGTCTATTTATTTAGGACCCTCTTAAAGTCCCTGGTTCTAGCTGGAGGGGGGATCAGTCAAGAAGATTTTGAGCTGAGAGCTTCCACGCACCATATTGGTTCCAGTTAGTGACATCATCTTGACTAAGGCTCTGCTTTGTGTCACCAGTTACCCGTCTGACTATTACATAAAAATCATTTTATTTTGGGCCTGTATCGTAATCTTTGTCTTCTGTTTAGTACTTTTATGCGGTAGAATAGTTGAGCCTGTCTCTGTTCTTACACTTTCCCTCTTATGCAAATGTGGCCCCTTGGGAAATGAAGGTTCAGAGATTGCTTTACATCTTGTGTTGCGACCGGAACTTATGCCCCATGACTGTGAAGGGGAAGACAACAAAATGACAAATAAGTTACTCTTGGGCAGACGGCATTACCAAGCTGGAACTTTCCATGTGGAAAAACATGTGAGGGGCTGCTGGTTGACGCTTATTGGCAGAGAAGGTCTGGGTGTAAGATGCTGAGATGTGCGGATATCATTTATATTCAGGGAAAAAGGAAACACAAAAGTAGAAGTGAGCACTTAGGAAGCCTTAACCCTATGTGCACCGCCGATCAAAAAAGGGTTACAGGCTTTTCCAATGGCACCCAAGACACAGTAGATACAGTCTGTACAGTAACCTATTTAAAGGGATACTGTCATGGGTAAAAATGTTTTTCTACAAAATGCATCAGTTAATAGTGCTGCTGCAGCAGAATTCTGCACTGAAATCTGTTTCTCAAAAGAGCAAACTGATTTTTATTTAATTTTGAAATCTGACATGGGGCTAGACAGTTTCCCAGGTGCCCCCAGTCATGTGACTTGTGCTCTGATAAACTTCAGTCACTCTTTACTGCTCTACTGCAAGTTGGAGTGACATCACCCTCCTCACTTTCCCCCAAGCAGCCTTACAACGGAACAAAAGGAAGGTAACCATATAGCAGCTCCCTAACACAAGATAAAAGCAGCCTGGTAGATACTCAATAGTAAAAACCCAGGTCCCACTGCGACACATTCAGTATGACAAACAACAGCCTGCCAGAAAGCAATTCCATCCTAAAGTGCTGGCTCTTTCTGAAAGCACATGATCAGGCAAAATGACCCGAGATGCACCTACACACCAATATTACAACTAAAAAAATACACTTGCTGGTTCAGGAATTCAATTTTATATTGTAGAGTGAATTATTTGCAGTGTAAACAGTGTCATTTAAAAATAAAAATGACATCATAACAGAATCCTTTTAAGCCAATGTACCACTGACACATTGCTGAGACCATGGCTGGAGCCTCCTTATTGGCAGAAAGGGCTGAGGGCAACACAGCTTGTGATGGGTGGTTGGTGGATGTTGGGGAGTTGCAGGTCAGGCTTCTGCTTGGATAGCCCATCTAGTGATTTCAATTGTCACTACTGTTTTTCAATGTTTTATGTACTTAGTGCCGTTTTCTGTTACTAAATATATCCAGGTTTGCCAATCTTTCTTGTTTCATCCATTCTGCATATTAAGGGCTGAAAATCTCCAAGAATTGTCTCCTGCTGCTCGGTTGACTTAGCTTTTAGGCCTTAGAAAAAGTAATTTTAGGGCTCTTTTCAGCTGACATGGAAAAATCCAGCATTGTTTTCAGACTTTTTGGGTTCATACACGTCTTTGTGGTACAAAATTTGGCCAGGGACTGTCTTCACTTAGACTTCCCACCAACACACCTAGATACAGATAGAGTCAACAACAGTGGGTTTCAGATCTGTAACCATTCCGATTAAAATGCTCTGTTACTAACATAGCTCGAATTTCATCCATAAAGCATGTTTGAACTGCTGCTTTACAAGAGAAAGGAAGAAAACCAAACCACAGGCTTAAGGCCCCCATACACAGGACGATAAAAGCTGCTGACAGACCAAGTCAGCAGCTTATAGGCCCATGTGTAGAGCCCCTATGGGCTTTCCCGATCGATATCTGGCCAAAATTTGGGCAGATATCGATCGGACAGGTTAGAAAATCCCGTTGGATCGTGCCTGCATCTTTTCATTGATGCGATACCGTCCGACCGCCCATTCGGCCTTCGTTCAATGTGGGCATATCGGGGAGACATTCGCTGGTTTGGCGACATCGCCAAACGAGTGATCCCTACGTCTATGGCCACCTTAACTCTTTACAAGCATAGAACTGACTTTTAAAGGGGAACCGTCACCTACACATAAAAAGCTGTATAATGATAGTACTTTGGAAATTAAACATGGAACCCAAATTCTTTTTTTCATTAAAGCATCCATACCTGTTATTGAGGGTTTTAAACATTTGAGCTGTCGATCAAATATTACCTGCCCCGCCTCTATGCCTGGGTCAATTACTTTCGCTTTCCATTCAGCACTTCCTAAATTCACTGCCCTCCGCACATTCCGCCTTTCCCCCTTTACATGCTATAATTCTGTAGTGCACTGAGCATGGGCATTAGGTCCCCGATTTTGGGGTGACCCACACTTTGTCTTAATAACAAATTGCCACAAAATGGCTCCTGCCTGCTTGCTGTGATTGCATAATCCGAAGATTTAAGAAAACAAAATATAAATAATAAATGTGGTGTAAGTGAAGTTTATTTTGCTCAACTAACATGATAGAAAAGAATATGGAATTGTTTCTTAGGGTGCCAGGTCCCCTTTAATGCAAGCAAATAATTAGCAATTTTTAAATAATCTTAAAATTACCGGCTGGCAAATCGCCCATGAAACACCCCTAGAATGACCCCTGGAATCTGAGTGAAGGGAATAAAATAAAGGACAAAAGAGGGAGAATAGGAAGAGAAGAAGAAGCACATATGGGATGGAAGACAGGCAAAATATAGAGCAAGATGAATACAGTGCAATTAGTTGCTAACTCTGCAATTGCCAACTACAGATGCCCCTACTGGTGCCAGGATCATTGTCATGTGATTTGTACATGTCAACAAAGACATGCTAGGGTTGCCGCCTTTTTTGGAAAAAATATATTCTTTCCTATATATATTTATCTTTTTACCCTATTAATAACATTGGGATCAACCATAATTTTTACCGGTCAGGCCGGGGAAAATAGTGGCCAGGTGGAAACCCTAACTGATGCCCATGCGGGTGCCAGGATCACTGTCACGTGACTAAGGAATTGCCATGCACAACGAAGACAAAATTATGGCCTCCGTTTCCGAGAACCTGTGAACCCGTCATTAGTAAAACTGTATTTAGCAGCATCCTCTGCTCGGGAATGTGACTTCAGAAAGCCCAGTAAGGGCACACAACACCAGTCCTACCAGCTACATGTATGGGCATAGCCACCACTGCACTTCTAATAGACGTATATTGGGTGGTATACAGGCGCTGGATCTATTATATGGAGGCATTGCAATGTTACAATGGGGGATCTCATATGTGCTGCTTGACTTGCTGAAACTAATAATAATGTACCCCCTGCTAAACAGGATAAGGATATTAGAAGTCACCTGAATATAAACACTCCTTCAGGCCTTATAGTGACTTCTAATATCCTTATTGTTTGCAGTAGGGGGTACACTATTGCCTGTATAAATGAGTGGATGCCTAGTATTACAAACAGCTGTTGCCTAATCTGTTTCTATACTGTAGCTATGTAGAAATATGTAGGAATCCATTGAGATGGAAATTCCTGTAACTCAAGTATTTGCTCTAATTCTTGTTTTCCCATTTTATTCCCCGTTAGGTTTGACAACTCTTTCAGCTGCCAGGTAAGTTTCGCCGAATTCCCCTGCGTTTGCAAACTTTCTCTTTCTATTTGTTCTCTCGTCAACACGCTCCTTTCAGTTATATTTGCATTTTCCCCTACCCCGTTATCTCTTGCTCCATTATATTGTCTCCCTTGGAGATTTGCATGCAGGTTGCTTAGTATCTCACTGTACCGGACCATGGGGATCTTTTGCTTCTTTGGAAAGGAGTGATGATTATAGTAGAAATAATAGTCGCTTGTCTCCCTCCCCCTCTGTGTTAATCCTGTGAATCCGGGAGTCAGAGCACATGCGGAGATGCCTATCTTGCCCAGCACTGAGCTCAAACACGCAGAGAATGATGAGAGACAGGAAACGACAGAAAGATAATGTCCCCCCACCCATAACCTCTAGTGTCTCAGCTTTACTATCACTCAGTAACAAATCCGCTATAAATCTACATATTCATCTGCTGGGGGTGATCTTATTATGCAAGTCTTATATGGACCCTTTTAAACCTGCTATGGTGCCCACTTGATACCATCCCTCATGTCACCCACCCCTTTGCTTTGCTATTCACCCTCCTGGCAGACAATTTTTTTTTTGCATTTTTTGACATTTTGTTCTATTGATGCAAGTGTCCCTAACTGGTTCTACTTTCCCCCCCAGTATCCAGATGCCTTACTCCACGATCTGGAGGCATTCAATAAACATGGCAACAATTACTCGCAGACCAGTGAGTCTGACACCCAGACAGGTAACAGTCCTGCACATCATGTCTACTGTATGTGCCATGTGATAGGCAAGGTATCTACTGCTGGGGAATTAAATGGCTATGTACATGACTATTATACTGGAATTTACACACCTTAAATGAATACTGTCATGGGAAAAAATGTTTTTTCGAAACACAACAGTTAATAGTGCTGCTCCAGCAGAATTCTGCACTGAAATCAGTTTCTCAAAAGAGCAAACAATTTATTGTTGAAATCTGACATGGGGCTAGACATGTCAGTTTCCCAGGTGCCCCCAGTCATGTGACTAGTGCTCTGATAAACTTCAGTCACTCTTTACTGCTGTACTGCAAGTTGGAGTGATATCGCCCTCCTCCCTCCCCCCCCCAGCAGACTAACAACAGAACAATGGGAAGGTAACCAGATAACAGCTCCCTAACACAAGATAACAGCTGCCTGGTAGATATAAGAACAGCACTCAATAGTAAAATCCAGGTCCCACTGAGACACATTCAGTTACATTGAGTAGAAGAAACAACAGCAAAATGACCTGAGATGCACCTACACACCAATATTACAACTACAAAAATACACTTGCTGGTTCAGGAATGAAGTTTTAGATTGTAGAGTAAATTATTTGCCGTGTAAACAGTGTCATTTAGAAATAAAAACTACATCATATAAAACGGGACAGAATCCCTTTAAGAATACTTTGTAACCACAAAATGACACCTTTATATAATCAGGGCGCTTCTAGGCAAAAGGGGGCCCAATAAATCCTTGTACAGGTAGGGTTGCCACCTGGCCGGTAAAAATGATGGTTGATCCCAATGTTATTAATAGGGAAAAAAGATAAATATATAGGAAGGCCGGTATTTTTTCCAGGAAAGGTGGAAACCCTATGTGCAGGGCATCATTATATTCTTTATAAACCAACTTGCAGCTCTTCAGCTGGTATTGAACTACAGGTGTAAGTATCCTTTCCGATAACTGAAGGTTCACAATGTATTCTGGGAATTGTAGTCAAACACCATACAAACTAGCAACAGTCTACAAGTCTGATATACATGACAGGCAGCCAGTCACATACACAGAAGTGTAACAGAAAGAATAAAAAGTACAGCAGGGAGGGAATCTCCAAGAAGCATGAATGTGAGCCAGGCACATGGAATTACTCATCAGGGCACTGTTGCTAAAGGGCCAAACAACTGGCAGAATTTTTACTCTGAAAACCTGGCTTTATGGGAAAAAATCCACTAATATAAAACAAGAGAATTTAAAGGAAACTACCATCTCAAAATGTCCCATTTTTAAACTTGCAGTGCTAGGCTTTCTTTAGTCGCTCTGCAATGTTGTATTGTAAATGTGACCACTGAAGTCTGAATGCTCTGTTATAAAGGTAGCTAGAATCTCGGCCATAAAGCATACCAGCGCCGCTGCTTTGTGAGCGACACGAAGGAAACAACTATATTTCCAAAACAGAAATAAATCGCTGGATGAGCTTCTTTTTGAAATGTTATATTTCCATGTTCACAGCCCATTCTCCTGCCTGTAACAAAGGGCTAGTGAGCACCATGCAAATAATCCACTGGGAAATTTGCAAGATGGGTGCAATGAAAAAGTCGTCCGTTAGATATGCAGTAACAAAGGTGCTACTGTCCCAGCCCCCCCATATCTAGCCAGCCCCACCCCTAGATTTTACTATCTGCATTTTGTTAAGGAAATCCATCTCAGTGTTACCATTGTCTTCTTTGTTCAACACCTGAAATGACACTTCTTGTCCCATTAACCCACTGGGTACTGACAAAACAACACTCAGAACCAAATCCTTATACATCACCTTCTTTAGTTGTATTTATAGGAATTTATCCGGCCTCAAAATAAATAGCCCATATAAATAGATCAGTCTTTGCAATCAGGCCCGGACTGGCAATCTGTGGGTTCTGGCAAATGCCAGAGGGGCTGCTATAAGGTGCCATAGAAAGTCACTATTTAGTGGGCTGGTGGGAGCTGTTTGGGCCTCTATGTACCTGAAATGCCAATGCAACATTCTCTATAAACCTTCACAGACCCTAGTGGTCACAAATAGAATGCATCGTCCTGTTGGTGTTTATAAGGAGTGTATGAAATGAATGCACATAATTTTCCTTAAAGGGATACTGTCATGCAAAAAAAATGTTTTTTTTTCAAAACACATCAGTTTATAGTGCTGCTCCGGCAGAATTTTGCACTAAAATCCGTTTCTCAAAAGAGCAAACAGATTTTTTTATATTTAATTTTGAAATCTGACATGAGGCTAGACACATTGTCAGTTTCCCAGCTGCCCCCAGTCATGTGACTTGTTGGAGTGATTTCACCCCCCTCCCTTTCCCCCCAGCAGCCTAACACCAGAACAATGGGAAGGTAACCAGATAGCGGCTTCCTAACACAAGATAATAGCTGCCTGGTATATCTAAGAACAGCCCTTAATAATAAAATCAAGGTCCCACTGCGATACATTCAGTTACATTGAGTAGGAGAAACAACAGCCTGCCAGAAAGCAATTCCATAGTGCAGTACTGGCTCTTTCTGAAAGCACATGACCAGGCAAAATGACCTGAGATGCACCTACACACCACTAGTACAACTAAAAAAATACACTTGCTGGTTCAGCAATGAAATGTTATATTGTAGAGTGAATTATTTGCAGTGTAAACGGTGTAATTTAGAAACAAAAATGACATCATACAAATCATGACAGAATCCCTTTAATTATGATTCAGGGTTTCAGAATTATTCTTACCGGTGGAAATTCTAAGAGACATAAAACAGTCATGCAATAATAACTGCTTGTGCCACTAATATGTAACAGGAATTATCTCTATACTGACATGGCACTGACTTTGGTTTTTGGGTTTGCAGACCTCCTGTGGAATTTCATGGAACCAGAGGATCCTTGTTATGAGACATATGAGAATATACATTTGACCTCCCTGCAGCATGTCCAGCTGCCCTACATCCCGAGCACCTATCCCCAGTACTGCCCAGACACTGTTCAGACTCTAGATGGAACAGTTCCATGCCTAGCACAATGTCCAATGCCTGATGACCTATATGTTGCTGAGGTAAGTACCCAGTGAACTCAACCCTCATATACTAATATGCACCAGCTTGTGGAACCTGCTCATGTACCCACACATGCCCCACAGCATTCCAGCTTCACCCTGATCCATTTACATCACCCCAAATTACACCTACCTATGCTCCAACCCACCACAAACTCCACTTTCTGTTAAGCCTTGTTCCGTCCCAGGCCTGTGATTCTTGACTGCCCCACCTGGACTGGAAAGATGGACCTCAACATCTAAGATTATGAAGTGCATTGTAAGCACTATTAGGGTAAGGGCACACGGTCAGAATTGACTCTTCTTCGGGGCGACAATCTCCCCGATCTGCCTTCCCCTACCTTCCTGCCGGAGCTTCGGAAAACAAAGCGCCGCAAGTGCCATCCGGCTGTCGATTTCTCGGGAAGGAAGATCGGGCAGACTGTTGCCACGAAGAGGCGATTTGTCGCCTGGGCGACTATTCTCCACGAATCTGCCCGTGTGCCCTTACCCTTAGGGCAGAGACACATGTTCAGATTCGGGGAGATTTATTCGGCCGGCTATTAATCGACTCTTCTTCAGGCGACTAATTTCCCCGAACTGCCTTCCTGCCAGCTAGAATGTAAATCGACGGCAGGATGGCACTCCGAGTGCTTCATTTTCCGAAGTCGCCTGAAGTTTCCTCGTGAGGCAACTTTGGAAAATGAAGTGCTCGGAGTGCCATTCCGCTGGCGATTTACATTCTAGCCAGCAGGAAGGCAGGGGAAGGCAGTTCAGGGAGATCAGTCGCCCAAAAAAGAGGAGATTTGTCGCTGGGTGACTAATCTCCCCGAATCTGAGTGTGTCTCTGCCCTTATTGTTGCAAAAACAGCTTGCATTCACCAGGCACATAAGTCCTCATGACGCGCAACATGGGGAGGCACATTTATCAAGGGTCGAATTTCAAATTCATGTGAGTTTTTTTAAAACTCCCTTAAATTCGACTGAATACGAAAATTAGACTGGGGGAAATTTATTAATAAAATAGATTTTTTACTATTCTGTCAAATTTAACCGACCCAAAAATTCTAATCAAATTAGATTTAAAAAAAAACTCGACCGTCAGGAAGGCTACAAACATCACCAAATTGACCCCTGGACCTCCCCCATTGACTTTTACAGTAATTCAGCAGGTTTTAAGTGGCGAATAGTCAAATTTGACTTCTTAAAGGGTGAGAGTATGATAAATCTCGAAATTCAAATTCAAATTAAAACTCGAATCGAGTTTGGATAATTCACAATTTAAATTTGAGAGTTTTGACCAAAAAAAGAAGCAGAATGAGGTAATAGTACTTGCCCATGAGGTAATAGTGTTTAGTGCCCATGAACAGTCAGCGGAGTGAGTAAGCACAAAGATACAACCTGATGTGGCCCTTCTATGACAAGTTCACACAAGTTGTCATATATCGTTCCTGTCCTTCTACAAAGTACATAATAAAGGTTCCTTTGGCATACACATACTAATGCTCTGATACTAATACACATACTAATGCTCTGATACTAATACACATACTAATGCTCTGATACTAATACACATACTAATGCTCTGATACTAATACACATACTAATGCTCTGATACTAATACACATACTAATGCTCTGATACTAATACATATACTAATGCTCTGATACTAATACACATACTAATGCTCTGATACTAATACATATACTAATGCTCTGATACTAATACACATACTAATGCTCTGATACTAATACACATACTAATGCTCTGATACTAATACACATACTAATGCTCTGATACTAATACACATACTAATGCTCTGATACTAATACACATACTAATATATACTAATGCTCTGATACTAATACACATACTAATGCTCTGATACTAATACACATACTAATGCTCTGATACTAATACATATACTAATGCTCTGATACTAATACACATACTAATGCTCTGATACTAATACATATACTAATGCTCTGATACTAATACACATACTAATGCTCTGATACTAATACACATACTAATGCTCTGATACTAATACACATACTAATATATACTAATGCTCTGATACTAATACACATACTAATGCTCTGATACTAATACACATACTAATGCTCTGATACTAATACATATACTAATGCTCTGATACTAATACACATACTAATGCTCTGATACTAATACATATACTAATGCTCTGATACTAATACACATACTAATGCTCTGATACTAATACACATACTAATGCTCTGATACTAATACACATACTAATGCTCTGATACTAATACACATACTAATGCTCTGATACTAATACACATACTAATATATACTAATGCTCTGATACTAATACACATACTAATGCTCTGATACTAATACACATACTAATGCTCTGATACTAATACATATACTAATGCTCTGATACTAATACACATACTAATGCTCTGATACTAATACATATACTAATGCTCTGATACTAATACACATACTAATGCTCTGATACTAATACACATACTAATGCTCTGATACTAATACACATACTAATGCTCTGATACTAATACACATACTAATGCTCTGATACTAATACACATCCTAATGCTCTGATACTAATACACATACTAATGCTCTGATACTAATACATATACTAATGCTCTGATACTAATACACATACTAATGCTCTGATACTAATACATATACTAATGCTCTGATACTAATACACATACTAATGCTCTGATACTAATACATACACTTATGCTCTGATACTAATACATATACTAATGCTCTGATACTAATACATACACTAATGCTCTGATACTAATACATATACTAATGCTCTGCCTCTTTCTCCAGCCATATCCTCCCTATGCCTCATATCCAATGCCGGGAAATGTGCCAAGCCCACCACTTTCGGAGGAAGAAGATTTTCACCATGGAGAAAGCCCACCTCTAGAGGTGTCAGAAAGTGACTCTGATGAGAACTTCTCTCCAGGGGAATGCATTGGTTATGACCCAGGTACTATCTCACTTAAAGGGATTCTGTCTGTGATTTTTATGGTTGTTCTTATTCCTAAATTACACCGTTTACACTGCAAATAATTCACTCTACAATATAAAATTTCATTCCTGAACCGGCAAGTGTATTTTTTAGTTGTAATATTGGTGTGTAGGTGCATCTCAGGTCATTTTGCCTGGTCATGTGCTTTCAGAAAGAGTCAGCACTTTAGGATGGAACTGCTTTCTGGCAGTGGGACCTGGATTATACTATTGTTCTTAGATCTACCAGGGAGCTGTTATCTTGTGTTAGGGATCTGTTATCTGGTTAACTTCCCATTGGTCTGTTGTTAGGCTGCTGGGGGGGGGAGGGAGGGGGGTGATATCACTCCAACTTGCAGTACAGCAGTAAAGAGTGACTGAAGTTTATCAGAGCACAAGTCACATGACTGGGGCAGCTGGGAAACTGACAATATGTCTAGCCCCATGTCAGATTTCAAAATTAAATATAAACAAATCAGTTTTGAAAAATGGATTTCAGTGCAGAATTAACTGATGCATTTTGAAAAAAAAACCATTTATTTCCCATGACAGTATCCCTTTAAAGTTTAAAGAGTCATATGTGGGGCAATGAGAAGAGAAACCTTCTAAGGCTCCATCTGTTTGGGCTTACTGATGGTCATTGCCTTTTATTTGTCATTACATAATAATCCTTTATGTATATAATGATGTGGCGCAGGGGAACTTACAGTCTAAGGTCCTTACAACATACACAAACAAGACTCACTATTATCATGAACCAGTAAACCCGATGGTGGGTTATCTTGGGGTAGACATTCAACCTCACCTCATTTCATTGGAACTTGTGTTTTGTCTTGGGTTTTGGGCTGACGGCATGCAGTAATCAGCCCCAGGTAGTAAACAGGGTTATTTAAAGCCCAGGCCAAAATATTTACTCAAATTAAAGAGGAAGAACATCTATGAAACATTTGCAAAAAAATGCAAAGTTCAACCGATCCCTTATCAGTGGGTGTCAATATAACAGGAATGGTCAGACCCAACCTTATTCCCAAACAGCCTTTATCTTAAACTGATTGGCTGCTGGTTAAATGGGGTTGCATGTAAGGCAGCTGAATCAAGCAGTGAAGCAGTGGATTATAGAGCTGGGACATAAATCAAGTGATACAGGGCAATATAAAGTTCACAAAAATCAGACTCTAAATATATTGGGACCATAAAACAATATATAAATAGCAATGCAAGGTCTTTCCACGGGAAATAACTAACCCTGAAACCTACCATTCCAAAAGAACGAAGCCAAGGAAAGACAAGGGAACAAAGCATTTGCTGCTGTCACATGATAATCTGGAGATAATCCACATCCAAATGGGTATAGTCCAACCATTACATGGAAGATTTCGTGTAAACAGAATAATTTAAATTATAACATCTCGCCTTTTCTTTCTCCCTTTTTTTTTTAAAGGGTTTTCCTATAAAGCAATAGAAATACTTTTTCTTATAAGTGGAGAAAATGTGGTATATCCCAAATTAGACATACAGTATTGTAGATCCAGATACAAGTAATCCTTTTTCCTGGGAAGTAGTTAAAAAGTTACCGGTATATAACCTTTCAGAAAGAGAAAGACTAAGCTATTCGCAAATTTTAGGAAAAAATTTAAATTCTGAGGGATGGAAAGACCAACAATATTGGTTCATCCACCTTGGTTATGGATTATTATTCCAGAATTCTCCTAATTCTCAAAAGATTTCCTATTGTCCTAAGTGTGAAGAGCAAAATGACAATTTTTTGCCATTACATTTGGTCGTGTCCATTTATTAAGAAATTTTGGGAATGAGTCACTTGTTTTATTAAAAGGTCAATTCATTTGGATATTATATTAAATCCACGTTTTTCTTTATTAGGTATGAATGACTCTTTTATGCTGGCAAGTAATATTTCTTCGACACATTTTCTAGTTGAAATCCTTGACTTTTGTTGGTTCGTTATGGCAGCTACTCAAAAGTCTATATTCTTAAAGGGGTCCTGTCATCGGAAAACATGTTTTTTTTTCAAAAAGCATTAGTTAATAGTGCTACTCCAGCAGAATTCTGCACTGAAATCCATTTCTCAAAAGAGCAAACAGATTTTTTTATATTCAATTTTGAAATCTGACATGGGGCTAGACATTTTGTCAATTTCCCAGCTGCCCCTGGTCATGTGACTTGTGCCTGCACTTTAGGAGAGAAATGCTTTCTGGCAGGCTGCTGTTTTTCCTTCTCAATGTAACTGAATGTGTCTCAGTGAGACATGGGATTTTACTATTGAGTGCTGTTCTTAGATCTACCAGGCAGCTGTTTTCTTGTGTTAGGGAGCTGCTATCTGGTTACCTTCCCATTGTTCTTTTGTTTGGCTGCTGGGGGGGGGAGGGAGGGGGTGATATCACTCCAACTTGCAGTACAGCAGTAAAGAGTGATTGAAGTTTATCAGAGCACAAGTCACATGACTGGGGGCAGCTGGGAAATTGACAAAATGTCTAGCCTCATGTCAGATTTCAAAATTGAATATAAAAAAATCTGTTTGCTATTTTGAGAAATGGATTTCAGTGCAGAATTCTGTTGGAGCAGCACTATTAACTGATTCATTTTGGAAAAAAATTTTTTTTCCCCATGACAGTATCCCTTTAAATTGGATTAAAGATAACTCTCCGACTTGAAAGATGTACTTTCATATTTATATAATTGGTCTTTTTATATTGCAACTTTAGAGGATAACGAAAATAAATTCATTCATAAACTAATGGGGAAGAAAGGAGACCCGAAATTTAGTTACTATAATATATAAAGTCTAAAACCATTCGCATAACTTGTCGATTTATTCTTTAATTCTTCTTAATGGAGTCTTGCAATTTATATTGTCAGGCTTGAACTAAGGGAAATGAGCAGGTCTATTTGTATTTGTTTTAACATTTTCTTGTTCTATTGATTATTGTTCTTATTGTGGATTCTTTTTCAACTTCCTATGTATGAATCTGCATAGACATGTGTTTGTTATTGCCAAATAGACACGTCAATTTTATTTATTTATTTTATTGCAAACTCAATAAAAAGAAATTAAAAAGGGTATAGTCCGGCAGGTTGAGCAGTGGGGAAAGTTATAGAATGTCCAATTCTAAGCAAGTTTTAATTTGGTCTTCGTTATTTTTTTTTTTTTTTATAGTTTTTGAATTATTTGCTGTCTTCTGCTGACACTTTCCAGCTCTCAAATGGGGGTCACTGACCCCATCTTAAAAAACAAATGCTCTGTAAGGCTACAAATGTATTGTTATTGCTTTTTATTACTTATCTTTCTATTCAAGCCTCTCCAATTTATATTCTAGGCTCTTATTCAAATGAGTGTATGGCTGCTATGGTAATTTGGACCCTAGTTTATTTTGAAAATATTTTATTTGATTTTCATGATAAACAAATAATAACAGTATGACAGCAAATTTTATGCAAATGAAAGACAAGTTATAATCGATACAATGGCATAAAATTATTAAAAACTAAATACCATTTAATGAGACTGACAACAACTAACTAAAATCAACTAAGCCAGTGGATATAAATAGGGATGGGTGAATTTTTTCGCCTCGTTTCGCCGAAAAAATGACGCCCATAGACTTGTATGGAGACGTGCGTCAAAAAAAAAAAAAGACGCGCAACAAAATAATTTCGCCGCACGACAAATTTTTGGCGAAATGAAACGGCTGCGACATTTCGCCGGCGGCGAATTTTTGGCGAAACGAAAAGGCTCAAATTCGCCCATCCCTGGATATAAACATATTGAAAGAAATAAAGAAAAATGTCCATTCATTGACTGGAATATCTGAAAGCACATCTTATAAATTGAGAAACTGTCCTATTTGATCACCTATATAAGAATAACAAGCTTCAAAAAAGGGAGACCAAATCAGTTTAAAAGAGTCAATGGAATTATTTCCTTTGGTTTTGGTTAATAAAGCTTCTTGCCAACTAAGCTGCTTCATAAAAGAAATAACGTCTGTTAACGAAGGGGGTTCTTTTAGTAACCAAGAATGAAATAAAGCTTTCTTGGAAGCTGCTAGAAAAAAAAAACTGTCAATAATTTATTTTCAGGGGAAATAAAATTTGTGTTGGGAACTGAAGTAAACACTACATTATCTAGATGCAAAAAAGCAAAGCACAGAGACAATTTAATCCTTATCTTCAATTGATAATTCAAAAACCCCAAAAATTTCCCTCCAATATATATTAATCTTTGGGCAAGACCATAAATAATGAAAAAGTGACACATTAGTCTCATTTGGACCCTAGTAACCAGATTACAAACTGGAGAGCAGCTGAATAAAAAGCTAAATAACTCAAAAACCACAAATAATAAAAAATGAAAACCAGTTGTAAAGTGACTCAGAATATCATACTAAAAGTTAATTTAAAGGTGACAACCCCTTTTAAATTTTAGTACAGGTATGGGACCTGTTATCCAGAATGCTTGGGACCTGGGGTTTTCCGGATAATGGATCTTTCCGTAATTTGGATCTTCCTACCTTAAAGGGCACCAATCATGACCAAAATCATTTACTAAGTAAATACACTATGTGAAAGTTCAAGAAATCTGATTTTTAAAACAGTTAGAATTGTTTGTATAATGTAAATGATCAGCTCACTATTCCTTCTGCAAGATCTCCCCTATCTCCCCTGCAGTTGTAGCTGAGGCAGCCATCTTGGATTTCACTGGCTCCTCCTTCCTATATCTTCCCAGCCAACTGTAGCTCTGAAATCTCGCACATGCTCAGTTCAAATTCCTTGTTTGCTTATCAACCCTTCTAAGCTATTTTCAAATCAGCCAAACCTGTGTGTTAGCTGCTGTTCAGTAGTGCTGCCCCCTGCTGGAAGTTAGTGTGTGCCCTTCATTTGCATAATAACATCACCAGCAGGGGACAAGATAGGGAAATCTCCTGATACTTCTAGTGGAGGAGTTTACTAAAACAAGGCATTCTGGGTAGAATACTCAAAGCAGTGTTACAATCTGAGCATGCTCCTGAAATTTGCATATTAGAGTCTCTGTTATAGTCTCAATATGGCCTCCCTCTGTGAAAGAACCCATTTGACAAAGTAAGGTTTTTTTTTTTAAAACCTGCAGTTTTTTCAAAAAACTATATATGTAGTTTGATTAAACGTGTTTAGCTTGTACTGGTCAGATTGTTAATATGTGTTTGATTTTGGCTGTGATAGGTGCCCTTTAAGTCTACTAGAAAATCACGTAAACATTAATTAAACCCAATCGGCTGGTTTTGCTTCCATATAAGGATTAATTATATCTTCGTTGGGATCAAGTACAAGCGACTGTTTTACTATTACAGTGAAAAAGGAAATCATTTTTAAAAATTTGGATAAAATGGAGTCTATGGGAGACGACCTTTCCATAATTCGGAGCTTTCTGGATAACGGGTTTCCGGATAACATAGAATATGTTAGAGAATAGCTAACTCTAAGAAACATTTCAATTGGCCGTCATATTTTGTTTTTTATGGTTTTTGAATTATTCTTCATCTGACTCTCTCCAGCTTTCCTACATATACCGAGACACTCCAGTCAAATACATGCATTAAATATAAAACGTTTTGTTTTTAGGCGTACGCAAGAAGGTCCGTCTGTACAAATTCCTTCTGGAACTTCTGCTGAATGGAGACATGAGGGATTGCATCTGGTGGTTGGACCGGGAGCGGGGGATCTTCCAATTCTCCTCCAAACACAAGGAATTGCTGGCTCACCGCTGGGGCCAACAAAAAGGCAACCGCAAAAAAATGACCTACCAAAAAATGGCCCGCGCTCTGCGCAACTATAGCAAAACCGGAGAGATCCGCAAAGTGAAAAAGAAGCTGACGTATCAGTTTGACAGTGTTCTGCTGGGGGAGAGGAATGTGGAGCCAATGTTACAGGCTCTCTCCTAAACCTGCCCACATCTTCTGGGTGAATGGGACCTCCCCAAAATATTCTCCCTTATCATCAGCCTTTGGTTTGTCTTTTTTGAGATTGTGCGGGACAGGAGCAGGGTTGCGTTTCATAATCTTGGCCTAAATTTGCACTGAAGACCTTGGAAAGGAGCTTGCACAAAGGACAAGAGTCAAGAAGGCATCAAATCATTCATCATCAATGGACCCGTGTGAGCTCCTCATACAGAGGGCAGTGATGATGTAGCGATGTTGATAGAAAAACAGTTTGCGGGTTTAGAAAGCGAAGAGGAGACAGAATGTGGCAGAATGATGGGGCGGGTAGCAGACGTAGAGGCCCATTTATCAAAGTCCGAATCTATTTCAATATTTTAACTCTGACCAAATCGGTACGGGTTTATTCTCCTTATTTATCAATGCACTTTCCCGAAAATTTTCTTTGCAGGAAAACGGAAAAAAACGGGGAAAAAACTAATTGTAGGATTGTTTCAGATTTTTCACCTGAAAACCACAAAATCTTCAGATTATTGCACTAAACCCAGCGCATATCAAGATATCGTTAGGACCTCTCCCATTGACTTATATACAACCTCGGCAGGTCTGAGATGCTGGATTTTCAGATTCTAACTTTTTCCATCTTCGGGGTATAATACATCCTGAAAAATTCAGATTTTATAGTAAAAAACACGCAAATCTTTCGGGTTTTTGGCATTCAGTGTTTAATAAATAACCCCTGTAGCTTTGTGTTCTGATCATGGACGGGCAGCTCTTCAGACGTCTATATATCCAGCAGCAGATGATATCACTAGGCCACCGTACCCTCTCCAGTCTGTAGGGAGATCACTTTGTCATCAGTTCTCTTTTGCTTCTGTTTTATTTCCTTTCTTTTTACGAATTTGCTCTAATGTTTCTTTTCTTCCATATTGGATAGAGTAAAGTGAAGATACATCAACAGAGCAATGTTATCAGCGAGCGGACACTGAAGCTCTGTCTCTCAGTTTAGCAATGGCCGGTGCTTAGAGCACAGACTCTGCTCTTCCAGGAGCCTTTACGAGAACTCTTAGATAACGGTTATTTTCGAATGTACAGAACAATATGTAGAATGCTCTTTTTTTATCATTCAGTCAGGTATTGGCACTTGACAACGTCTTTTAATGATGTGGGACTTTAGTTTGCAGTGTGTGCTGCAACACTGGCAAAATGTCATTCCTATGCCAAATTATAGGGATTCTGTCATGATTTTTATGATGTCATTTTTATTTCTAAATTACACTGTTTACACTGCAAATAATTCACTCTACCATGTAAAATTTCATTCCTGAACCAGCAAGTGTATTTGTTTTAGTTGTAATATTGGTGTGTAGGTGCATCTCAGGTCATTTTGCCTGGTCATGTGATTTCAGAAAGAGCCAGCACTTTAGGATAGAACTGCTTTCTGGCAGGCTGTTGTTTCTCCTATTCAATGTAACTGAATGTGTCTCAGTGGGACCTGGATTTTACTATTGAGTGCTGTAGGGAGCTGTTATCTTGTGTTAGGGAGCTGTTATCTGGTTACCTTCCCATTGTTCTTTTGTTTGGCTGCTGGGGGGTAAAGGGAGG
This sequence comes from Xenopus petersii, assembly GCA_038501925.1. Lineage (NCBI taxonomy): Eukaryota > Metazoa > Chordata > Amphibia > Anura > Pipidae > Xenopus > Xenopus petersii. The sequence continues at coordinate 105,776,746 of CM076685.1, read as the reverse complement.
GGGTGATATCACTCCAAACTGTTAGCTTCTAACAGTAAAGGGCGATTCTTACAGTTCTGCTCAGCGGAGGTAGTTTGTAGAGATGCACCGAATCAAGGATTCGGTTCGGGTTTCAGCCAGGATTTTGCCTTTTTCAGCGGGATTCGGCCGAATAGTTGTGCCTCGCTGAACCAAATCCTAATTTGCATATGTAAATTAGGGGCGGGGAGGAAAATCACGACTTCATCACAAAACAAGGAAGCGAAAAAAAATTCACACATATGCATATGCAAATTCAGATTTGGTTTGGTATTCAGCCGAATCTTTCACAAAGGATTCGGCTAAAACCCAAATAGTGGATTCGGTGCATCCCTAGTTGTTTGTATATAATTTTGTTGTTTGTGAATATTAATATATATATATATAAATATATATGTGTGTGTGTACAAACGGCTGTTAATATGCTTTTATTCATTTTCAAAATAAAATTCATGAAATCACATTTCTCCAATCACTTTGGGCCCAAATATCCATATTATCGTCATAATCACCTACAGTTATAGAGGCCGCAGCTCACAAAGGCATCAGTTTACTAAGGTGCGATAAACATATGAGAAAAAGAAGGGGGATTGATCAATGTACATTCCCTGGTCCCGTCTCATAAGAAATTCAGTATAAATGCAGGTGCAGCACAAAAACAGGGGTTTTTAGTTACAAAGTGATGATCATCAAATTGGTAAGTAGAGTTGCCATCTTTTCAACCGGTGGAGACCAGGCAGGGGGGTGGGGCCGTGATATGGATGGGGTGGGGCCGTGACTTTGGAGGATGGGGCTACGATGCAGCGATTAGCGGATCTCACTGTCAATCACAGGGAATCCTGGCCATTTTCTTTATTTGGAAAACCGGCCAGGCTGTTCCTTCAAAACCGGACAGATGGCAACCGGTAAACCCCATATGGTGGTCCCTAATTATTTACCTCAGTTCATAGCATTCATAGGCTGGCACCTCCCTGCATGGTAGCATTCCTTGCCATAAATGGCTCCTGACCTGGGCATTGGCTTAGTCCTCCCCCATTAGCTTTTAAAAGGGTTGTTGACCTTCAAACAAACGTTTAATATGATGTAGAGAGGGATATTCTGAGCCAATTTGCAATTAGTTTAAATTTTTTATAATTTGTGGTTTTTGAGTTATTTAGCTTTTTATTCAACAGCTCTCCAGTTTGGAATGTCAGCGATATGGTTGCTAGGGTCCAAATTCCCCTAGCAACCATGCACTCATTTGAATAAGAGACTGGGCTATAAATAGGAGAGGCCTGAATAGAAAGAGGAGTCATAAAAAGTAGGAATAACAATAAATGTGTAGCTTTAGATGGGGTCAGTGACCCCCATTTGAAAGCTGAGAAAAATCCAAAGAAGGCAAATAACTATAAACCTATAAATAATAAAGCCCGATTGAAAAGTTGCTTAGAATTGGCCATTCTGAGACAGAGCGAGAAAGAGAGAGAGAGAAACCAAACCAACACCTATTTTTAAAAGCATGGGATCACCATTTAAAGGAACAGTTCAGTGTCAAAATAAAAACTTGGTAGTAACCGATCCTCTTACCACTCATTTACTTCACTCGGCTAAGGCATTGATACCGTTTAAATGGAAATCCACCAGCCCCCCAACGTTCTCCGAATGGTTAATAAAAGTAGAAGAAATCAGGAGGTTGGAAGAATTATCCCATATTATACAGAATAGTAGTAGTACTTATTGGAATATCTGGCACCCTTGGATAGATTATTTGGAGAATCGTTAAACCTACAAGGCAATTTAGAATTACTATGACAGACCCTTTGATTATATTATCTGATTATTACTTTTTGTATAATTGAAGTGATAATTAACATGGCATCTACCCCCACCCCTCCCTTTCCCTTTCCTTCTTTTGTACCCCTTCCCTCCCCCCCCCTTGAATACTTTTGTATTGAAAAAACTTAAAAAAAAAACTTAAAAAAAAACTTAAAAAAAAAAAGAAAATGGTTTGGGATTAACAGCAGAACAGCCAATGGATGTGAAGGCAGACCTGTCAATCAAATAAATTTGACTCCAATGCAGAGTCTGACAGAAGCCAGATAGGAGAGCAGCAGTTTCTGGTAGGATCAGTATAATTAACTGAAAATCTTAAAAACTGTATAAAATTGTTAATACATCATATTTAGAGAATTGAATAACTTGATGCAATGATTCATTTTGATCACTTTTAATTTCATGATAGTTCCCTTTGAATAAATTGGCCTACCAGGCTTGAAATTGAAAAAAAAAAAAAATAAAAACTTGGTAAATAGATAAAATAAAACATGTTTTTAATATAGTTATTTAGCCAAAAATGTAATGTATAAAGGCTGGAGTGACTGGATGTGTAACATAATAGCCAGAACACTACTACACAGACTTTTATTAAAAAGTTGATTGGAGAGGGGAAACAAAGAAGTGCAGAAAATAAGAAGCTGCTCAGCTAAACTGATCTCAAATGCTTAAAAATGGCACCAAACCCTGAAAGACATGGAATAAAAGGGATAACAACTATTGGAATGGATAGAAGAATAGCCAAAATGGCAAAGACTTACCGAATGATCAGCTCCGGGAAGTTGAAAGGAGGAGTAAAGTTACCTGTGATACTGTTACAATTAGAATACAATTAGAAGGCGTCTATGTGAAGCCAAGATATCGGCAAGAATCCCCTGCAATGTCCCATTGTTGAAAAAATAAATAAAAAAAAGTGCTGAAGAGTGCCGAAAGAGAAATGGGGCAACATTTTGTGGATTGATGAAACAAGATTGTTTTTTTTTGGGTCTAGAGGCCGCGGACAGTTTGTCAGACGCCCCCCAAACACTGAAGTCACAGTACAGAGTGAAGCTGGTGGCACAGGCATCATGATATGGGGATGTCTCTCAGACTATGGTGTTGGGTCTATTTATCACATACCAGGGATCACCGATCAGTTTTAATACATCAAATACTTGAAGACATCATGTTGCCTTATGACGAAGAGGAAAGGTCTTTGAAATGAGGGTTCAACAAGACAACGACCCCAAACACACCAGTAAATGAGCAACATCTTTGGTTCCAGACCAACACGATGGACGTCATGGAGTGGCCCAATCCCTGGACCTTCATCCAATAGAAAACTTGTGGGGCGACATCAACAATGGTGTTTGTGAGGCAAAAGCAAGAAACGCAGAAGAATTGTGCAATGTAACAGGTTGTTGGAAGTTGGTGACTCCATGTAACACACAAACACTGATTATTCAACTCAATATTAGTTCAGTCATTTAAAGGAAAACAAAATCATGAAACATGTTTCAGGTTATACAGTGAATAAGTAAAGAAGAATACAGGGACTGCTATTTTTTTTTTTTTTTTGAACAGCCTAATATTCCCTTTTCTTCACTTTCTGTAAAGGAATAACACACATTTGATCCATTTTTCTTCATGTTTTGATGTGGAATAGAATGTGCAGTGTTTCCCAATGCTTTATTCACTTATTTTAAACACACTATGATTATTCTGAACAGAAGTGTATGAATGAGCTTGAAGTACATCACATTCACTCACAGTCTCAATTCTAAATACAGTAGAATGTGCAGTAACGGGTGCAACGTTTTCTTGGTAATAGTAATCCAAAGCAACCCAACTCCCCCTTCCCTGTGGTACAGGTATGGGATCCATTATCCGGAAACCCATTATCCAGAAAGCTACAAATTACGGAAAAATCATCTCTAATCAAATATTCCAATTTTTAAAACAAAATGATTTCCTTTTTCTCTGTAATAATAAAACAGTAGCTTGTACTTGATCCCAACTAAGATATAATTAATCCTTATTGGAGGCAAAACCAGCCTATTGGGTTTATTTCATGTTTACATGATTGTTTAGTAGAATTAAGATAATGATCCAAATTATGCCTTTATCATAAAACCCCCAGGTCCCGAGCATTCTGGAAAACAGATCCCATACCTGTATTATTTTTAGTGAATCCCAAGATGTGAGTAAGTTCTTTGGAGCAGGGACCTCATTCCATGGCGCTCTATTTCTCCTCCCTGGCTATCTCCTATAAGGAAGGAGAAATCAAGTGCCGCACGATGGATCGCCCAATCGCTTTCTGAAGAGGAGCGCAAGTGAAGTTTCGGTAAGTTATTTCTTAATAAAGACTTAGCGATTTCAAAGTTTAATTAGTTTTTCCGCCAGTTAGTAGTTATAAGGCAGTTTTAGGCACTTTGAGAAAGGCCTTGCAGTGGGCCGAAACGTTAGTCCTAAGCGTTTTTATAAATAAAACTTTCTTCAGAATTTTAAATCCTGTGAGTGCTGATCTTTTTGGGATGGAGATACATATAGGGAGGACCCGCACTCCTTGGTTAGTGAACCAAAAATATTTTTAATTTTTCAGTCTTAATAAAAATATTTTTGGTTCACTAACCAAGGAGTGTGGGTCCTCTTGAACTATATATAAATGCTTTGACCCTGCACCCACGCTTATGGAAGACTGGTTCAGAGTGCAAGCGTCTGATGGGGTTCGGATACAGTTCAGCACAAGGATTTGGCCCGAATCCTGGTGAAAAAGGTTGAATCCTGGATTTGGTGCATCCCTGATAATATATATATATAACATATGTCCAACTCTCTGAACCATTCTGAGCCTTCAGTTCCATCTTCCGATTTACATCTTTCAAAGAAGACAAAAAGAATTGAAACATCAGCCGCGGCTCAACTTTTTCTTTTTTTTTTTATTCCAGGGCTTTTGGTGGGAATGATACAGTTTATAAAATACACAGATAGAAAATACGTAAGTCTAATATGATAAACAACGCACCAAGCTACGAGACAAGCCAAAACGGAGGGGCCCTCTGGCTTCTGCTCAACTCCAACCCTAGAAATTGTAATTCGGCAGCCGCCAGGCTCTTGCAGTCCCCCTCCCCCCATCATTGGATTGGCTGCAAGTTCCACTCACCCACTGCCTCTCACATGGACTTTATTCCAGCAGTGCACTACACAACATAACCAGCGCCCACCTCACTCCAGAACTGAGACAAGTGCAAATAAAACCAAAGATACACAAAATAAGCTGTAAAATAGAAATGATCCCCTTCATACAATAACTTCAATATCGTCACAACACTCACACTGCCCAGCGCAAGGACAATAACTTCTTATAGGGACCCGGATAATGGACGACACAACATTCCGTCTGCTCCGATTTGGGGAGTTCAGATTCATTGAAGTACCATGGTTAATGATGGCAGCAAAGCCCTAGTGCTGTATATGCAGTGGGATGGTCAGTGAGCAAAGAGCTGACACCTAGAGGTGACAGTTGGGTATTGCAGACAGAGGGGTGAGAGATGGTGGGGAAGGAGCGACGACTTTACTGGGCTGTGAATGTAATTGAGTTCTGAGATGACGGAGTTCCGAGGGATGAATTCACTGTGTATCTATGTACCTCTGGATTATGCATTAACATTTATATAATATTTTATATATTTATATATACCTATATACAAAGGCAGCCTACCATTTCCTATGACATAAAAAATGATTTAAAAAAACATATATATATATATATATATATATATATATATATATATATATATATGAAATTTTGACACATACCTCTTATGAGGCTTTTTTATGACGCTGATGTCACTTCCTGTTCTTTGACCTTGGTTTTATGGGTATTTAAATGCATTTGGGGTTAAACATGGTTGCCTTGATAAAGGTCCCTGTGTGGACCGAAACGTCACGTCGGCTTGCATGTGATATATATATATATATATATATATATATATATATATATATATATATATATATATATATATATATATATATATATATATATATATATATATATATATATATATATATATATATATATATATATATATATATATATATATATATGCATGATATTTGCAAGTCAGGTCAAGAATCTCCCCCTAGGGGAAAAAGTCATTACTTGCATCTGCTAAATAAAGGCGGAAGTAACCTGAGCCCCCCCCGAGTATCATTTGACTATAACTCCCACCGCTGCACTTTCAGGATGTTGAGAGATGTAGTTAACCATTGGGAAAGGCCACAGGTTGCCCAGAATGGATTTCGGGTTGGATTTTGTAACTAAAGGTTTGTTCTGAGATCAGTTTAGTAAACAGAGCCCCTTGTAGAGAGGAGAGTGAGACCTAAGAGAGATGAATATTGGGGGACATCATGGAATGATGGGACGAGGCACATGGAATGTTGGATACAATAACAGCCGCACACAAACACACGACAAGGGAAAATTTCCCATATGAAAGACACTACAGCTTCCCTATGAGGCGAGTGTACATGTATTTTTCATTTTGAATTAATTTCCCTGAGCTGCTATGAAGGTGTTAATGGGCAGTTTTGCCTTAGCAGCCATTGTCTCTCTCGCAGGCTGGCAACTCCCATAGACTCCCTTGTGTGTTATAATTGCATGAAAAGCAGCAAGTAGGAACATGATCTAGCGGCAGGGCATAATATACTCTGGGTATGTGGCCAATGAAGCTGAATAGCAGGGACCTCTCGCTAGGATTTCCCATTGATAACATAGAAGTATGCAGCGCAGATATAATTCTGCTGGGATAGAAGGGTCCCTAGAAGGGTCCCCGGAGAACTAAAAACTAGGACATATCAGGGATGTACAACAAGAGGGGGGTTACTTACTTCGATGTACTCAATAGCATTGGGATCTTCCTTATTTAGAAGTAAAATGATAAGTTAAAAAGCTGAAATAAAAATGATTGGTATAGGCCTGTCAGTAATTCCCTATGAAACACTGAAAGGAAGTTCTTCATCAGCCTCGTGCTTGTTCCTTAGAACACAAACTGGAAGGGAAAACCTTTTCTATAGACGATCAACTGACTGAAAGAGAGAAGTTAGTAATATTGTGGAATATATACTGTACAGCAGCCCTATGTCACTACAGTTGTAGCCTACGACTCCATCTACGGCAACTCTAACATCTACCGCAGCTCTAACATCTACCGCTTCTACTGCAGATCTAACATCTACCGCTTCTACTGCAGTTCTAACATCTTCTGCAGCTCTAACATCTACCGCTTCTACTGCAGCTCTAACATCTACCGCAGCTCTAACATCTACCGCTTATACTGCAGCTCTAACATCTACCGCAGCTCTAACATCACATTAGTCACATTTCCAGCTCTGGAATCCAACCTCACAGATACCAGGATGGGCTTTAACCAATAAAAGATGCAAAAGATGAGTTTAGGGTGAGAGTCAGTCCCTGTCGTGGGCTCATTAGTTAGGCATCAACCAGTAAATCGAATCCCTTCTGTTTTTACTCAGGGCATTTCACCAAGCCAGAGGTACGTTGCACCTGTGTGCGGCCATCTTGTTTCCTTTTCTCAAAGATCTCGTGTGTCCCAGGGCCAGTAATGTGCAGTAAAGTAAGGTTGTACAGTGTTGCACAAGGGTGACAATCAGCAGGGCCAGTCCAAGAGTCACCATTTATGAGGGGTTGAAGCAGAAGAAATCAAGGAAGAACCATCAGGGCTCTGGTTCCAAATACAGTGAATGAGGGGTACAATGGAGCCTATAAAATATGTTCTATAACTGGGCAGAACCTGTCTGCCTAATTGGCAGCTTACTGGTCTGTCTATGGGTCTATAATGGAGCTCTCCTCCTACCTCACATCTGGTTGGAGCTCAGATGAATATGGATCTCAACAGGCCAGTTTCTCATTGGACCATACCAAGAGCATATGATACACTGCAAGCTTCATTCCCACGACAAATCCTCTGCACGACTCTAAGCTCTTTACAGAGAAATAATATCAATTAAAACAAATCTGCACATCTGAGATGACAGAGAAATAATCCTCAGAACAAGTTAAAGGAATTATTTCATAAGCGGCCGGTATTCTGGTGCTGCTGCGTAAAATCACTGCAATTACCCATAGGACTCGAGTGCGAGTGATTCTATTGGCCAATAAAGCAACGTTGCCCTTTCACTGCAGACATAGGGGAGATATTACGTTTCCCTTCATATTCCCATTGCAGAGTCTGTTATGTTTCTGGTTGTAGAGTTATTTTCTAAAACAAAAAAAAGCAGCATTTCCACAGGTGAGAAACTGATCAGGATTTTGGCCAGCATGCTCACAATTAGATCCCTTATCGAGAGACTGCATGAAAGAGGGGCAGCCTCTCTACAGATCTGGGGGGGGGGGGAGCGTTGCCTCATGAACCCCAGTCACAGCATGAAGAACAACAAAACAATCACACGTCTTATAACAATAAGAATATTAATAATTAGACTTTTCTTGTTTCTTATACAAGTCCTAAGTCTTTTTGATTTCACTGGACGCAGTAAACACACACACTTACAATGAGACAAACTGCATAGACGTGGCACCTTGCTGTCGCATGCACACAGACTCACACAACTGCTTTGATGGATGGGACACCCTCCATGTAGTGTTTAGGTTTCCTTCACTGCCTTCAGGGGACACATTCGGGTTGGCTTAAAACTGCTTGGACAAGAGTTCACAAAGGTGCTTGGATACGGCTTCTTTGCTGGTTCTCAATGTCAGACGATACATCTGAAAGGAAAGTGCCAACGTTTGAATCATTATTATTACTTGACACAGTGTTGGAATGGCCACAGGGATACCAGGAAAACTCCCAGTGGGCCCAGGTGTCAGTGGGTCTCTTGCTTCTAAACATTTGGCCTATTTCATGGTCATTCCCTATTTCTTTATAGGGAAAAAATACGTAATAATGAAGGCTATCATGGAAGAATATAGTAAGTAGATATAAAAGACTAGGAGAATAAAGAGGTTGAGTGAGGAGAGGAGGAATAATAGTTTGGAAAGTGGGTCCATGGTCTAAGGTTTTCTGTTGGGCCCCTGGCATCCCTGTCCGACCCTGACTTGACACATCCTATATAAATACATGGAATCTGTGAAAACACTTATTAAAGGGATACTGTCATGGAAAAAATAATGCTTTCAAAATGAATCAGTTAATAGTGCTGCTCCAGCAGAATTCTGCACTGAAATCCATTTCTCAAAAGAGCAAACAGATTTTTTTATATTCAATTTTGAAATCTGACATGGGGCTAGACATTTTGTCAATTTCCCAGCTGCCCCTGGTCATGTGACTTGTGCCTGCACTTCAGGAGAGAAATGCTTTCTGGCAGGCTGCTGTTTTTCCTTCTCAATGTAACTGAATGTGTCTCAGTGAGACATGGGTTTTTACTAATGAGTGTTGTTCTTAGATCTACCAGGCAGCTGTTATCTTGTGTTAGGGGCTGCTATCTGGTTACCTTCCCATTGTTCTTTTGTTTGGCTGCTGGGGGGAAAAAGGGAGGGGGTGATATCACTCCAACTTGCAGACAGCAGTAAAGAGTGATTGAAGTTTATCAGAGCACAAGTCACATGACTTGGGGCAACTGGGAAATTGACAAGATGTCTAGCCCCATGTCAGATTTCAAAATTGAATATAAAAAAATCTGTTTGCTCTTTTGAGAAATGGATTTCAGTGCAGAATTCTGCTGGAGCAGCACTATTAACTGATTCATTTTGAAAAAAATGTTTTTTCCCCATGTCAGTATCCCTTTAAACTTGTTTAAAAAAAAACAAAAAAACCTTCAATGACGTAATAAGAGAAGGAGGTTGGTATGTGTGTGTGAAGACACACAGAGCTACTAGTAGCAGCTACTTGTCACGGCTGCAAGGGTAGCAGCACACGAGAAGATTTGGCCGCTATTTTTTGCCTCTCCATTGCTGGTATTTAAAATTGCTTTCAGTATGTCCAACATATCCCTAAATTGCCCGTAAACTGCCTGCAGAGGAAATATCGGGCGATTTAGTGATACGTAGGACATACCACCAGTGATTTTAAATACCGGCAATGGAGAGGCATTTTCGGGAGTTCCGTCGCATGCACCTGCGTCAAAAAAAATCACGGGTGACAAATCTTCTCGTGTGCCACTACCCTAAATAGACAAGTGATAATTGTCTTTGGCAAGACACTAAGGGGAAGATTCATCAAGGGTCAAATTGAAAATTTGAATTTTCACAATTTTAAAACTGTCAAATTCGCCTAAGGAGTTATTGAAATTTGATTCGGGCTTTTATAGAAATTCTAACTCGATTTTCAAGCTTTATCATACTCCGGCGTTTTTAAAAACTCGAAATTCGACCTTTGATAAATGTGCCTCTAAGTGTTTTTTATCAGAGGCAATTCTTAGTATTGTCAATGGCAGGGTATTTTGTAGCCACAAAAAGTAGCTGCTACTAGTAGCTCTGTGTGTCTTCAAACTTAAGGCTGGTGGCACACGGGGAGATTAGTTGGCAATCAATATTTGCGGGCGACTAATTTCCCCGCGGGCAAGAATGTGAATCTCCGGTGGGATGGTATTCACGTTGCTCTGAAGTCGTCCAAAGTTGCCTCGTAAGTGAAGCAAATGCCATCCCACCGGCGCAGGAGCGAAGGCATTTTGGGGAGATTAGTCACCCGCAGCAGTGAAGGTTTATCTCTTGGCAACTAATCTCCCGTGTGCCAGCAGCCTAAATAGAATGCAAAATCAAGCCAGCACAGGAAAACAGCATTATCTAATATTTTTTTGAAATTAGAGAAAAGAAGCGCATTACCTGGGCTTGGATGTTGGGTTCTAGACGCAGGAGGCAGCCCACTTGGATTGATTTTGTTTGGATGATGCCGGCTGCCACATAGTTGTCTGGATTTGGATCGACTTTATCCAACAGCGCTGAGCCAAAGCCCAGAAGCTAAAAGACAACAAAAACACTGTGAGCTGTAGCCCTGACACCAAGTATAAAGACATAAAAGACTTTGTTTTTAAACATGGTAAGAAGTCAATAGCCCATAGTTGTGAGTGTTCCCATTATATCTAGGGTGGGGATGTCCAACTGGAGGCACTGTGTGACCACCCAAAGTAAATGTATGGCCCTGGATTTGCCTACACTGTTGTGCATCATTTTGATATATCTGAGCACACAAACTTCAGTTAATTACAGATAATTAGCCGACATCATGGAATGAGTTGGACAGGGCTGATCTAGGGCGTGCCACTATTTCTGGGCATCTCCCAGCAGAGGACGCCGGGTCTCTCTTAGTTTATAGGAGAGAAGACGGAGAATGACATTCTCATTCTATTTGATAGGAGGGTGACTGAGAAAAGTCTTGTCTGCTGTAAAAACAAACAAAGACAATGGACAGGGGATGTGTCCTGATATCTCTGGTAATGAGGATAAGACCAAAATGCTCAAGGCAGAAAGCACTAAGGGCAGAGACACACGCTGCAATTTGGGGAGATTAGTCGCCCGGCGACGAATCTCCTCTTCTTCGGGGCGACCAATATCCCTGAACTGCCTTCCCGCCGGCTAGATTGCACTCAGAGTGCTTTTTTTCTGAAGTCGCCCGAAGTTTCCTCGTGAGGCAACTTCAGAAAACAAAGCACTCCGAATGCCACCCTGCCGGCGATTTTCATTCTAGCCGGCGAAAAGGCAGTTCAGGGATATTAGTTGCTCCGAAGAAGAGGAGATTTGTTGTCGGGCGACTAATATCCCCGAATTGCAGCATGTGTCTCTGTCCTTAAAGGAACAGTAACATAAAAAAAAATTTGTTACAATACAATGAAAAAAAAACAAAAAAAAAAACACCAAGACAAAATAAAATTTAAAATTGCAAAGCCTTTATTAAGAAATAACTTACCTTGGATGGTCGCCACGTCGCCATTTCTGAAGAGGAGCGGAAGTGGAGTTTCGGTAAGTTATTTCTTAATATTATTCGAACTAATTTTTTTTGATGTTACTGTTCCTTTAAAGGGAAAAGTACACAGCCGCAGAGGTAGAACACAATAGGTAAGCATGCCTTGAAGGGGGAAACCATGCCCCATACATCTTCTGTCATATGCAGTAGTCATAAGAATTACACGCTAGCCTCCATTAGCAGTTACCTTTGCTTTAGTGACTTCAGAGTCCATCGGGTGGTTGGCTTTAAAAATCTTCTGTGCTTCTTGCTGTGGGCTGGAAACAGGTAATTCAGACAAATGTAAAATATTTGTATTTAGCAAACAGCGACACGTCTATACAAACGTGTTACCAACATAAACACTTTCATGTCCTGATCTGAATCTGTTCTAAAGCCTATACCAGGTACAACAGAGTGAGCAATGCTGGTGAAACTACTGCTCTGGGAATAGGTTATGTACCAGGGACTGCATTTTAAATTCATGGCACACAACTAAAATCATCAAGATAACTGGAAACTTATCCTGCCACGTGGTTTAAGGGCAGAGACGCTCTGCAATTAGAGGAGATTAGTCACCTGGCGACAAATCTCCTCTTCTTCGGGGTAACTAATCTCCCCGAACTGCCTCCCCTTCAGCTAGAATGTAAATCGCCTGGGGGAGTGGCACTCGGAGCATTTTGTTTTCCGAAGTCGCCCGAAGTTTCCTTGTGAAACAACTAGGGATGCACCGAATCCAGGATTCGGTTCGGGATTCAGCCTTTTTCAGCAGGATTCGGCCGAATCCTTCTGCCCAGCCGAACCAAATCCTAATTTGCATATGCAAATTAGGGGCGGGAGGGAAATTGTATGACTTTTTTTCAGAAAACAAGGAAGTAAAAAATGTTTTCCCCTTCCCATCCCTAATTTGCATATGCAAATTAGGGTTCGGATTCGGTTCGGTATTCGGCCGAATCTTTCACAAAGGATTCGGGGGTTCGGCCGAATCCAAAAAAGTGGATTCGGTGCATCCCTAGAAACAACTTCGTAAAATGAAGTGTTTCAAGTGCCATCCTGCCAGCGATTTACATTCTAGCCAGCGGGAGGCAGTTCGGAGAGATTAGTCGCCCCGAAGAAGAGGAGATTTGTCACTGGGCAACTAATTTCCCCGAATTGCAGCGTGGGTCTCTGACCTAAGACTCGCTTTCTCTGGTTATTCTCTGGTTATTTCTCTGGTTTGGTTTCTGTCAAGAGCAAAAAAATAAAAAAAATGTCTTCCGGTTTTTTTGGTATGAAAAGTTAGACTACATCATACGTCTCTACTTAAAGCTAGGCCTGGTCATCAGACTGGTGGGAGAAAAGCAACATACAGACTGAGCTGCTTCCAGCGCTGGAAGAAGTCCTGGGATGGCATTTCTGTAGCCTGAAAGAACTTGTTGATGGTAATTGGCAGTTTTAAGGTGATGTTCTGTAACGTCCCTCCGTACCTACATTAGAGGAATCAAAGAGTGCAGTCAGTGGGATACAGACATAGAAAAATGATAGATCCATCGAGCACCAATAAAGCCTCACCTGAATTTAATATTAATGAGAGGGACTTCGTCAAAATCAGACAAGCACTCAGTGTTCAACACCTGCTGTACCTGTGCGCCCCCTTCTACAACTGGGTCTACTGGTTTAGTCTGGATGTTAAGCTGTAAACACACATGTTAAGGAAGAATCACTTATAATCCACACAATTTGAGCACCCATGGGAAGCCGAACTGCCCAGAACTGCCTGGGAATTTTGTGCCATTATCTTAAATCTCTTGTACTTTAAACCTAATACAATGTGTTTTTACACCCCCAAACACAAAGCGTATGCCCAAAGGATATGGTTCTGCAGTTCTCCTGGATATGAAACTGTTGGTGCAAAGCTCTGGAGCTGTACAGATGTTTTGTTTCCATAGAAGAGATACATGCGCCCTGCAGGAGATTGAATGTGAATACAGTCGTCATAAAACATGCAGCCAATAATGCGCAGGTCCAGTATTAAACAAAGTCACAGACTCCTATTGGTAAATTTCCTTCCATTATGACCAGTGCCATTTTCTGATCACTTATATTTTGTCCCCCCTGATTCATCTATTCCTCTCGTTCCTTCTATTCCTCTGTATATACTATAACCTCTCAGCCCATTCCCTGTCTGAGTCTCAACTAACTTTCATTCTCCCCTGTGCCCTTATATTCTGCGCACCCTGTAGTGTTAACTTCCTTTTCTTGTGCCTTTTATTCTATACTCCCCTATCTCACCATCTTATCAGTTCCTAGTCTTCAGTCTCTCCATCTCAGCTCAGTTAGATTTTCATCTACCCAACCCGATACCCAATATTGTTTTACCTAGGGATGCACCGAATCCAGGATTCGGTTCGGGATTCGGCCAGGATTCTGGCTTTTTCAGCAGGATTCGGATTCGGGCGAATCCTTCTGCCCAGCCGAATCCTAATTTGCATATGCAAATTAGGGGCGGGAGGGAAATTGCATGACTTTTTGTCAGAAAACAAGGAAGTAAAAAAAGTTTTCCCCTTCCCACCCCTAATTTGCATATGCAAATTAGGGTTCGGATTCGGTTCGGTATTCGGCCGAATCTTTCACGAAGGATTCGGGGGTTCGGCCGAATCCAAAAAAGTGGATTCGGTGCATCCCTAGTTTTACCCCTACACCCTTTAAATTTGCTCCTTCTCATTCTGTCATTTCCACTTCTTGATTTCTTCACTGCCCACAAGCAAAAACTACATCTGTTCCTCTACTCCCTTTCATTCTGCCTGTAGATTTCATAATATAGATTTCTCCATTGAAGTCTTGGGGGACACAGGAAACAGTGGGGTATAGCTGATACCACTAGGAGGCAGGACACAACAAAGTAAAAAACTAGCTGCTCCTCCCCTGCCAGCTATATCCCCCAGCAGGCAGAGCCCAGTTCAGTTTTTTTTGTTGTGTCCTCAGGAGGAGGAGGACGTGATTATTCATACTTCATTCTGGCTGTAGATTTCTTACTATAGATTTTACTTGGTGCTTGTGCCATCGTTGGGCAGGGACAAAAACCTGTGTGCACAATATCTGCTACCAGCACACCGCCCAAGGCTGCACAGTCCTCAGCGCTCCTAAACTGTACCATGAAGAATAAGGGAAAGCAGCACAATCACAAAAAGTTAGTCTTTATTTGCTCTGCTTCAAAAAGGTAAGCAAGGCCAGGGACTTAAGTGGTTTGGGCACTTCAGCGTTTAGTCATACACACCTATGAAACCACTAAGACCCCTGTCTTGCAGAGCAAATAAAGACTTTTTCTGATTGTGCTGCTGTCCATTACTCTTCAGAAACAAGAAAGGTTTGCCTGTCTACAGGCAGACCTACATAAAAACAAAATCATTTCAACGCTTACCCAAGTTCTGGCGGAATTCTGATTTCACTCCGATCTGCAAGAGCTGGTTTTCAAACAGGACTCCATTATTCTTGCACACAAACCTGAAGCCACAATTATAAGATCACAGTTATAGGATCAATACCCCTGAGGCAAAAACCAGCAAATATTTCTCACAAACAAGAATGAAACAAAGCTGAATGCAGTGTAAATGAGCCGACTTTTCAGCTTCAATTGCACCTTTAGGGTAGATTCACACAGGAAGATTTGTCACCGGCGTGTTTAAAAAGCGAGTCTTGTCGTCAAGTCATTCATTTTGTCGTAACATTGAAGATCCAGGAAATCGCCAGGTCCCATGCACACAATGCTATTTGAAAGCGCCAGTAGCCTAATAACAGACAGAGACCCTTTTCGGAGCGATAGATTCATAGAGAAGTATAGAAAAATGTCAGTAACAAATAGACGAGGAGACAAGTAAGCAAAACGTAGTACACACGGCATGACATGAGCGGAAGTGCATACGGAAGAACGTAGATTCTACGGCGTCAAGTCAGTAGCCTGCTATCCCATGATGCAGTGTGGTACGCACTATGGGCGGAGATAGTCTTGCAATGCACAGTGGGACAGAAATCACTCGGGAGCCAATATTCACCTGTAAAATAATCGAGCGACTCGCTTTTTAAAAACGCGGGCGACAAATCTTCCCGTGTGAGCCAACCCTTACAGCAAATCAATTCATTACACAGAGTAGATACAAATTGCAGGAAAACAAGGACGACTTTCCCATTACTTTAGGCTGTACAAAATTAGGCCACTCTTAACGGGGCAGTTGTGAGTGTTTCTCTATTACTACTCGGAGAAGAGGCAACACAGAAGTCCAACGATGTGGTCAGGGAATAGAAGTAGGCTGAAGCACTGGCAAATGGGATAACTCTCTGCAGCGTCTGTGATCATTATGAACAGGGCTTTGTCACGCTCCCATAAAGAAGGAAATCCGCGGGCGATTTCAGCACGACCGACACGCAAAAACGCAGGCGTCAAGTCGGAAACAACGAAATTAAGGTAAGCAACAGGATCGTCGGATGGTGTTGCAGCGTTTGTCCGGCGAGACATGAGTGTCGGATGCAGACGCTGCGCGCTTTGTCTGTATCCGACAGTCGTGTCGTATGAACGATATGACTTCATCCAACATTTCCATCTTTTACCTTATTTCTGTGGCATCCGACTTGACGCCTGCATTTTTTGCGCAGCCCGTCGGATTATGACAAAATCGCCTGTGGAGTTCCTCCCTAATCCTTAACACTTTTTGAATCAGGGTTTATTTATAACAGTACTGAACTAGTGTCTGCCCAACAGGCCCGGACTGGCAATCTGCGAGTTCTGGCAAATGCCAGAGGGGCTGCTATAAGGTGCCATAGAAAGTAAGTATTTAGTGGGCTGGTGAGGGCTGTTTGTGCCTCTGTGTGGGCTGATTGGGCCTCTATGTACCTGAAATGCCAGGGCCTATTTTTATTCTCAGTCCAGACCTGCTGCCCAAGTCAGATGAGATGCAGTTTTTGTATTCTCTAAGAGCAGCAGGCAATACAGACACACATCAAGAGCAGCAACCATTCTACTAAGGGTTAGTTGCATTAGTATCCCTGTGTAGCTTCAACTATTGCCTGTCTAGAACGGCAGGGAAACCTGTGCCAGAACATGGTTTTTATTAGTAAAGACTTGTCCCTACCATGGGGGTGGGAGAGAAGGAAATTCTTCTGAAAGAACTAACTTCAATAGAGGAGTCGTTTTCTGGTGATTTACTGGGATGAAGTACATATGTCTTTACAATTGTGTGTGGTAGTTTTTTTCTTTTCAAAACTTTATTGGTTATATATACAGTATTTGTTTTCAACCCAAATAAATTTTTCTTTATTTACTGCTTTCTCCTTGTGTAACAGCTAAGGGGTTCCTTAATAGATATAATTTCAAGGTCTCAAACCTCACTTAAAAAATAATTTTACCCTATATATCTTTTTTTATGTAGAGGTGTTAAATTTATGTGATACCTATAAATTACATTCTGGTGTATGTTACCCTATGGGCCCAGATTTTGGCGTAGGTATTATACGTATCCGAGGATATACTCCATAATCTCTCATTTACCATTTATGGTGTCGTTTTTATTCCTAAATTACAATGTTTACACTGCAAATAATTCACTCCACTATATAAAATGTAATTCTATTTTTTTTATATTGGTGTGTAGGTGCATCTCGGGTCATTTTGCCTGGTCATGTGCTTTCAGAAAGAGCCAGCACTTTAGGAGGGAACTGCTTTCTGACAGGCTGTTATTTCTCCAACTCAGTGTAACTGAAGGTGTCACAGTGGGACCTGGATTTTTACTATTGAGTGTCGTTCTTATATCTACCAGGGAGCTGGTATCTGTTTACCTTCCCATTGTTTTGCTGATGGGCTGCTGGGGGAAGGGAGGGAGTGATATCACTGGAACTTGCAGTACAGCAGCAAAATGTGCCTGAAGTTTATTAGAGCACAAGACACATGACTGGGGGCATCTGGGAAATAGACAATAAGTCTAGCCCCATGTCAACTTTCAAAATTAAATATAAAACAAATCAGTTTGCGCTTTTGAAAAACAGATTTCAGTGCAGAAGTCTGCTGGAGAAGCACAATTAACTGATGCATTTTGGATGACAGTGTCCCTTTAACACTTAGCAGAGCTTTCCCAGAAGTCTGGTTGGTTGGTTGGTTGAAGGGGCAGTAAATATATAATAACATTGTGTCCTAAGCTTGTGACATACTGGACACACATCTTTGAATTTATATCTAAAGTGCTGGTCCTTACAATACAACCGGATCCTACAGTGGCACTATTGGGCCTTACAAGAGGTCTTGTAGACGCAGCAGAAAGTAGAACCTTACTCCAACTTTTAATGTACTATTCTAAAAAACAAATTATTCTAAAGTGAAAAAGACCTGATATACCAACACTGGAGGCCTGGAAGGAACTAGTAAACAAGGCCCTGCCATGCTATAAGGCTGCCTATTTCTCAAGAGGGTGCACAGACAAATTCATCGCTATATGGATGCTGTGGGTGCTTAACTGTGATACAAATATCCCTCATATCTTTTAAAAACTGCTCTCTATAACAATGTGGTACTTACATGCTCTTTCCCCTTCCTATCTTTATTTTTTCCTTTCTTTCTTTCTTATATTATTTATCTGTATATTTTGTTAATTTATCTATGAACATAAAACTCAAAAAGGAATTTAAAAAAAAATAATATAATAACAATTCAAGCTAGTGATGGCTGCGGACTGAGACTTTATTTTGGTCATGGATTTGATGCAAGCCCCAAAGTGATGTTCCTACAGCAAAGCAAGGACGTGCATAAAACTCAGGATTATGCATGGAAATATTGGGTGTCCTTGCTCCACAGTTGCATTGAACCCAAGAAAAACTGCTGTACAAGAGGAGGAATGCAAGGCAACACACGCTTACTTGTTTAGAAGCTCATCAGCCTCAGCAATAGGCAAAGCAGGATCTTCGGAAGCAGCAGAACCAGAGCTAAGAGCAAAGAGGCGCATCAGAACATGGAAAAGGAAGGAAAGGGAAACAAGGACCATAATAAAAAGAAAGGAAAAACAAAATAAAATCTGTTAAAATGATAAGTAGTGTTAGTTTTACAAATCATAGTCTGCAGGACACAGACACAAGGAAAGACAAAGTAAGACAGAAAACCTCCCCTTTAAACCAAACTTCTGAATATCTTAATATTAGAAAGGCAAATGCCATTTAGACTTTTTAACTTTTTCAACATATAATTACTATATTTATGCTGCTCAATTTTGGGCCCAAGCTATCCAAGTCTGCCTAAAAATTCCAGACTGAATTAAGTCAATGCTTGTTGTTTACAATGAATCCTTTCTAATATTCATGATTGTTAAGTCCATAATTGTAGAGGTGGGGCCTAACACCCGCCAGCTTTCAGTTTATAAAATAATGGGCAGCCTGCATGTGACCAATTCAAGGAGAACTAAACTCTAAAAATGAAATTGGCTAAAAATGCCATATTTTATATACAGAACTTATTGCACCAGCCTAAAGTTTCAGCTTGTCAATAGCAGCAATGATCCAGGACTTCAAACTTGTCACAGGGGGTCACCATCTTGGAAAGTGTCTGTGACACTCACATGCTCAGTGGGCTCTGATTGGCTGTTGAGAAGCTAAGCTTAGTGCTCGTCACTAATTATCCAGCAGAAAATGAGCTTCCCTGGCTGTAATATAAGCTGATGCTACAGGTTTGCCGATTATTAAATTCTGATGCTAATTGCACTGGTTTCTGTGCTGCCATGTAGTAATTATCTGTATTAATTACTAATCAGCCTTATATTGTGGCATTTCTATTCTATGTGTACTGTATATTGTGAGTGGCTCCCTAAGCTCAGTAAGTGACAGCAGCACAGAGCATGTGCAGTGAATCAGCAGAAAAGAAGATGGGGAGCTACTGGGGCATCTTTGGAGACACAGATCTTTACTGCTAAAGGGCTGTGGTTACCTTGGGCTGGTACAGAAGCACAAAATATCATGTACAACATTTCTACCTACTTTAGTTAAGCTTCAGTTCTCTTTTAAAGAGCAATGACCTAAATACTCTTTTTCTGAGCTGGTTATTAGTCTAAATGTTAATATTGCAGTAAAGCAATGTATGAGCAAGGTATCATAGCTGCAGAATTAGCAATGATGATCATGGATTCTATTAAATCTTACTAAATCAGCCCTTACTCTGAAGGCTGGGCTGCCTCGACCAATAGAGACGCAGGACACTCAGAGGGCGGGTCCAAGTCACTGCCCCATCCAATCACAGCCGGTCACAGCAAGACAGACAAAAACAAGAAACAATCCCACCAGAAGCAAGACAGGAAAAGAAAGACCAAGAAAGGAGACATAAAACCTACATGCAATTAAGACAGTCAGCAGGGGACACAGAAAGAAGAGCAAACACAAGCAGATCAGCGGAGAACAGTGGGGTTTTCTATTATAATCATATGAACACAACACTTGGAAAAGATTTTGGGCAGAGGGGTAAAATGCAAATATGTCTAACTCCAACCAGCTGGCAGTTTTAGTTTTGCAAAATGTCTGCCACCTGCTGGAATGTAATAACGTATTTTACTGTCAAACGGCTGGTTATAATCACCACGAGCTACTTAAAGGGATTCTGTCATGTTTTTAAGGTGTAACTTTTATTTCTAAATGACACTATTTACACTGCAAATAATTCACTCTACAATATAAAATTTCAATCCTGAACCAGCAAGTGTATTTTTTAGTTGTAATATTGGTGTGTAGGTGCATCTCAGGTCATTTTGCCTGGTCATGTGCTTTCAGAAAGAGCCAGCACTTTAGGATGGAACTGCTTTCTGGCAGGCTGTTGTTTCTCCTACTCAATGTAACTGAATGAGTCTCAGTGGGACCTGGATTTTACTATTGAGTGTTGCTCTTAGATCTACAAGGCAGCTGTTATCTTGTGTTAGGGAGCTGTTATCTGGTTACCTTCCCATTGTTCTGTTAGGCTGCTGGGGGGGAAAGGGAGGGGGGGTGATGCCACTCCAACTTGCAGTACAGCAGTAAAGAGTGACTGAAGTTTATCAGAGCACAAGTCACATAACTGGGGTCAGCTGGGAAACTGATAATATGTCTAGCCCCATGTCAGATTTCAAAATTAAATATTAAAAAAAATCTGTTTGCTTTTTTGAGAAACGGATTTCAGTGCAGAATTCTGCTGGAGCAGCACTAACTGCTGCATTTAAAAAATGTATTCCTTGACAGTATCCCTTTAAATACTCTTTGTACATTCTCACAATTGCCATATGGTGGAGTGAAACTGATGAAGAGCAGCGCACATTAGAAACCCCCCCCCCATACCTAAGGAAGTTCTCTTCAGCCCCGGGGGCAACAGAGGCTGAAGACGTAGGTGTGTCTGAAAATACATCAACCAGTAAGTTTCCGGCACTCGGTGCTGCCAATCCTGTGACAGCAGCAGCTCGCAGCCCGAGAAGATCAGCAGACGGGGAAGGAGTGGACTGTAAAATAAATAAAAACATGCAGCAGAATGAACAGAGCGATAGTCTCAAAGGACCTTATATTAAAGGGTTGGTTTGATTTAACGTTTAGTATGCCAATTCTAAGCAACTTTTCAATTGGTCTTCATTATTTATGTTTTATAGTTTTTTCATCATTAGCCTTCTTCTTCTGACTCTTGCCAGCTTTTGAATGCGGTTGCAAATCTGTAAGACTATATATGTATTGTTTTTGCTACTTTTTATTACTCATCTTTCTATTCAGAGCCTCTCCTATTCATAGACTAGTCTCTTATTCAAAGCAATGTTGCTAAGGTAATCTGGACCCCAGCAACCAGACTGCTGAAACTACAAACTGGAGAACTGCTGAATAAAAAGCAAAATAACCCAAAAACCACAAATAAAAAATGAAAATCAATTGCAAATTGTCACAGAATATCACTCTCTACATCATACTAGAAAGTAACCCCTTTAATATATCCTTCTACATGATGTACTTTTGAGTTGTTCGAGAATGGGGGATGTGTACAGTAGGAGTAGGCAAGGTACATAATTAAAAGAAACAAAACCACAGTAATTATAATTGAGAACAGAAATCAAACAAATACATTTCTTACGGCTGTACTTGGGGTTGGTTCTGCTCCTCCATTAATTTCAGAGTTCTGATCTTTCTTTCCTTCTTCTAATTCACTGACAGCACCTGGTCCCTTCTTCTTCTTTAGTTTTGCCAGGATGGAGGATTCCCGTTCTGGGAATGGAGGCATCTCCTCCAACACTGTTGCCTGTGGGAATTAAAGGAACACAGACACTGAAGTATAAGAGGAGAACAGAACTGTATATTTACATCCTTTCATCTGTAGAAAGTAGCATCTTTTTTATCAGTAGCCCATAGATAAAAACAGAATTCATAAAGCAGTGATCCCCAAGCAGTGGCTCATGAGCAACATGTTACTCACCAACTCATTGTATGTTGTTCTCAGTGGCCTCAAAGAAGGAGCTTATTTTTGAATTCCAGACTTGGAGAAAAGTTTTGATTGTATAAAAACCAAGTGTACTGCCAAACCGAGTCTCCTGTAGGATGCCAGATCATATAGGGCTACCAAATGACCCATCACACCCCTTATTTTGAACCACCCAGGAACATTTTTAAATGTGGTGTTGCTCCCCAAATCTTTTTACATCTGAATGTACCTCGAGGGTTAAAAAAATAAAATAAAAAAAAAGTTAAGGACCCCTGCTATTTCGGGACAAGGGGCATCAGCAGTATAACAGCCATCACTGATTAGTAAAAACAACCCGCAGAGAAGAATGTTTCATACACAGCACTCAAGTATATGTCATTGATATACCCTAAATGGGACTGCACTAGTCAAATCCATTATGGAAAAGGACCTTGGAATCCTTGTAGATGATAAACTTGTCTGTAGCAAGCAATGCCAGTCGGCAGCATCAAGGGCAAATAAGGTCTTGAGTTGTATTAAAAGGGGCATAGAGTCAAGGGAGGAGGGGGTCATTCTTCCACTGTATAGAGCACTTGTAAGGCCCCATCTAGAATATGACGTACAGTTTTGGTCTCCATCACTCAAACAGGACATTATTGTATTAGAGAGGGTACAGAGAAGGGCAACTAAGCTGGTAAAGGGAAAATCTTAGCTATGAGGAAAGACTGGCCAAATTGGGGATGTTCACACTGGAGAAGAGGCGCTTAAGGGGTGATATGATGACTATGTATAAATATATAAGGGGATCATATAATAATATATAACTAATGCTTTGTTTACCAGTAGGTCTTTCCAGCTGACACAAGGTCACCCATTCCGATTAGAAGAAAAGAGGTTCCGCCTAAATATTGGGAAGGGGTTTGTTACAGTGAGAGCTGTGAAGATGTGGAATTGTCTCCCTGAATCAGTGGTACAGGCTGATACATTAGATAGGTATAAGGAAGGGTCGGGTGCTTTATTCACCAGTAGCTCCTCCCAGCAGACAGGAGAGAGCCAATGAGATTAGAGGAGGGAAAGGGGTGTTACAGGGAGAGCTGGGAAGTGAATCAGTGGTACAGGCTGATACATTAGATAGCTTTAAGAAGGGGTTGGATGGTATTTAGCAAGTGAGGGAATACAGGGTTATTGGACATAGCCAGTGCCGGATTTGTTTGCCGGCCACCCCTAGGCCGCGAGGTCCGCCCACACTACCCCTTCCCAGCGCGCCGGCGCAGCTGGTGTAATTGAATGGGGACGCACACATCCCCATAATGCGGCTGGGCGGCCTCGCCACAAATCCGGGCCTGGAGATAGCTCATAGTACAAGTTGATCCAGGGACTGGTCCGATTGTCATTTTGACGTCAGGAAGGAATTTTTTTTCCCTCTGAGGCAAATTGGAGAGGCTTCAAATGGGGTGTTTTTGCCTTCCTCTGGATGAACTGGCAGTTTGGCAGGTTAAAATAGAGTTAAAAGGTTGAACTTGATGGACATGTGTCTATTTTTCAACCTAACTTCCTATGTTACTATGATAAACGGAAGGTATCCTCTAACCATGAATCAATATTTCCCCTAAATGAACAAGGGGCACTTACAAGCACATCTGTACTGGCGATGGAGCTGAGTTTCAAATATTCGACAGCCCTCTGCTGCAGTTCCACGTCGGCATTTCTGATCTGACTGTCCGAGCGCAGCACATCCTGAATCGTAGTCTTGGTCTCAGGGAAGAGGTTTATGAATTTGATGTAGGTTGAGAGGAGGAGGGCTCGGGTTGATACGCTGCACAGATGGAACTTGGAGTGAAGCAGGTTGAACTGCACAAGGGGACTGTACAAGACAATGAGTGTTAGTGACGCTGTAGACAAAGCATTGAATTCAGATGAGCAACCACCCAGCCAAATAGAAGCAAAAAGACAGAATACTAAGGATTTGGAAGAATCCAAAATCAAATACCTGATTAACTGCACCAATATACAGTAGAACCCCCATCTTACATCCCCTGATTTTAAGTTTTCACTCATTTTACATTGTTTTGTGGTCCCACTTATATATTATACATATTACATTTCCCTGATTTTACATTTTACTGGATTCTACACCATTTTTTTGTGGGGGTTCTATAACTATATTTTACAGGTTCCACTTGCTAGAACAGGTAATGCAAGGCAAAATCCTTAGACAAGAACATTTTGCATCACAGTGATTTTAAATGGCAGTTTTCTTTCCGAACAGATCTTACCTAGACCGAGGATCTCCAGCAATAAGGTTACCAAACTCGCCCAGGATATATCCTCCCACCTTCACCATGTTTTCATGGCAAGCAGGTGCTTGTAGAGCCTAGGAAAAGCAAATACACATTTTTAGAAGTAGTAGCCATTGTCTGTGCTTGTTCTATACTATCCAGGTGAAAGTGCAGATCTAGGATGAGAATACTCCACTAATTACCTCAAACACTGTTTTGGCGGCGTAGCCTTGTACATCATCACGGTTAATGACGATCTGGATGACGCGGTACCAGACCTCTTCACTAACGTAATCCCCAGCTATACGGATCAGATTCAGGATGGTGTCCACATACCAGCTGTAGTCAACAGCATATTTCTCAGCCAAGATGGCAACCTTCAATACCTAATTATTTAAAGCAGAAGGAAAGCTACTGAGGCAGTTTATTGCCAATAGATTAACCACAATAGCGAAAGCTAGAATGCTTTACCATACCTGAGTAAACAGCTCTAGAAGCTCTCTCTGTTTGTTTAGGACACAGCTGCCATATTAGCTTGGTGTGACATCACTTCCTGCCTGAGTCTCTCCCTACTCACTCATAGCTCTGGGCTCAGGTTACAGCAGGGAGGGGAGGAGGGAGGGAGAGAGAGGAGCAAACTGAGCATGCTCAAGCCCTAGCCCTGGAGGTTTAAGCTGAAAACAGGAAGTCTGATACAGAAGCCCATGAGTACACAATAGAAGGAAAGAAATGTGGTGTTTCTTTTGACAGAGGACTCAGAGCAGCATTACTTTGAGGGATTACTGGTGTATTTATATAGACCTTTCTGATAAAGCTTACTTAGTTTTAGCCTTTCCTTTTACTTTAAAGGGGTGGTTCATCTTTAAGTAAAGTTTTAGTATGTAATAGAAATGGCAATGCTAAGCAACTTTTCCACTGGTTTTCATTATTTATTTTGATAGTTTTATAATAATTTGCCTCGTCTAACTCTTTCCAGCTTTCAGATGGGCGTCACTGATCCCCAAAGCAAATGCTCTGTAAAGCTACACACTTATTATTACTGCTACTTTTTATTGCTTGTCTTTCTAGTATGGTCCTCTCCTATTCATATTCCAGTCTCTTATTCAAATCAATGCATGGTTGCTAGGGGAATTTGGACCCTAGCTACCAGATTGTTTATATTGCAGATTAAAGAGCTGCTGAATAAAAAGCTAAAAAACTCAAAAACCTTAAATAAGTCAAATTGTCTCAGAATAGCACTCTCTACATCATACTAAAAGTTAACGCAAAGGTGAACAACCCCTTCCAGAAGACAAACAGAAACACATGAGCAAACCTCTATATAAAATGGCATGCACCCATTCACATACAATTTCTTCCCTAATCGAGTAGTCGGCTGTTTCCAGGTAACTGAGCATCTCAGCTACAATCTGCTTGGCGTTGGTTCGGTCGCACATGGCATAAAGGAGATCTGCTGCTCTCTGTCGAACACTGACATCTCTCTCTGTCTAAAGGAATATATGCACAACAAAACAAAAAAAAAATCCTTTAATATCAGTTCCACCCACAGAAGGGGATGATGTAAATGCTGTATTTTGTATACTAAACATAAACATGAACTTACTGCACCACAAGCCTAATCAAACAAATGATTTATGCTTTCAAAGTTGGCCACAGGGGGTCACCATCTTGTAACTTTGTTTTACTACTTTGCAAGACCAAGACTGTGCACATGCTCAGTGTGGTCTGGGCTGCTTAGGGATCATCATAAATTATCAAAACAGCAAAGTCAAATAATATCTGCCAGAAGCCGAGACAGCAAGAATGATTAATAATCAGAATATACAGACTGCACTGGGTCCTGTGTTGTCATGTAATCTAATGTGGATTTTATAGTTTTTATATTGTTTAATACAAACTTTCTCCAACTCTGCAGAACCAGTGGCTGCAGCAAAATAATCCTCCAAATAGAATCCCAGTTTATCTGTTTAAATCTGGCTCCATGATCTTTGTCCCTGCAGCTGGAGTTGGAAACAGTAAAGGGGATGTAAAGGCAAAAATAAAATCCAATACAAATCTCTAAACAGTCGCCGACTGCTCTACAGGGAAACAAACAAAGCTGCTTGAGCTCTGGGAAGGTGAGGGCTCCCCCCTGCTGTTTGAAAATATGATCCTTTCCCTGCAGAGCAGTTAGGGACCGTCTGAAGTTTCCTATCTTCAGCTGTCAGAGCAAGTAAAACAAGGTTTCTTATAAAAACTGTACACATTTTTTAATTAAGTGAAAAGATTTCTTTTTCATTGAAGAAAGTAAAAATGGGATTTTATTTTTTTTCCTTTACATGCCCTTTAACCAAATTTATTTCAGGATTGTCCTACTCACCTTTAGGGCATTGATGACTGTTTCAATGTGGGTTTTGACGGCCTCGTGTGAGAATTCTGAACTGGCCAGCGTGCACATACTCTCCAGCGCAAGGTAACGAAGGTTGGTCTCACGGTGCTGCAGGAACTGGCCGAGCTGGTTGCAGGCTCTCACCAGCAAATTAGGTTCACTGAAAGAATAAGACAGATGTAAAAGGTGGCAAATAAAACTTAGCCCTAAATATAAGTAATGGAAAAAACACTGACTGTTACCACACTTTAAAGGATAAATAAACATTTAAAATAAGTGAAAGCAAAATTGATGAGCGTGCTATTCTAAGAAATGGTGCAATATACATTCATTATTTATTTAGTTTTTATTCCAAGATATTAAAGGATACATGTACTATTAATATGAATGAATTTTGTTACAACAGCGCCACCTGCTGGTCAGCTGCCGACTATTCTGATCACCAAGTAGTCAAGGAAGTTGTCAGGAGAAAGAAAGAGGCACATCAGAGCAAAATTCATTCATATTTACAGTACATGTATCCCTTAATATCTTGGAATAAAAACAAAATAAATAATGAATGTATATTACA
Organism: Xenopus petersii; assembly: GCA_038501925.1. Taxonomy (NCBI): domain Eukaryota; kingdom Metazoa; phylum Chordata; class Amphibia; order Anura; family Pipidae; genus Xenopus; species Xenopus petersii. The sequence continues at coordinate 105,749,358 of CM076685.1, read as the reverse complement.
AAAATGCTTAGAATAGCACCCTCATCAAGTTTACATTCACTAATTTTAAAGGTTTACTTATACTAATTAAAAATTAGTTCTGTTTAGAAGATTCCGATGACTTTACCACATAGTAAATATGATAAGCAATTAACCAAGTACAGCATATGGACAAATATTGCCAATGTAGACGACGGCTGATAAAAACGCACACAGACAAGTTACTGGCTGACTGGATTTCCTGTTTTCGAGGGATCACTTCCAGTGAGGATCTGAAACCATTTGACCAGTCTCACATACACGTATATACTGCATTGGTCAGTCAGTATGGTTTAAACAAAGCAACAGATATTAAAGCATCGGTCTGGCAGCTACAGACTGCTGGAAGAGCTATTTTGGGGCTTTACAGGGGTCTACTATAACAACTGCGGTTTTAAGTGCAAGCATTACAGCACCTGTAACACCATTAAGTAAAAAATATTTTGTCTGTTGACGCAGCATACAAATAAAAATTTCTATAATCCTACAGGTTTTTATTCTATAGTTCTGTAGAGAGCCACAAATAACACATATTTCCGTGTTAGAGCTTGAATCACTGAAGCACCTTATCTATGATATACTATGTAAATGTTTCCTCTGGATCAGTTCACACGGTCTCATATCAGCTTTGCAACCTACTCTCACTGTTGAATCAACCAAAGGCATCTCCAAGCAGCAAGGCAGTTAATGTTAATGAGCCTTTCAGATATAGGGTAATTGATTTTACTTTGTTTTGCTAAAGCATATTTAGGGTCTGGCCACACAGGCAGATTCAGGGAGATTAGGCGATAAATCTCCTCCTCTACTTCGCGGCGACTAATCTCCCCGATCTGCCTTCCGCCGGCTAAAATGAGAACCGCCTGGGGGCAGGCATATGGAGTGGTTCGTTTTCCGAAGTCGCCCATAATTGCCTCATGGGGAAACTTCGGGCGACTTCGTAAAAAGGAAGAGATCTGAGTGCCTGCCCCCAGGCGATTTTCATTTTAGCCGGCAGAAGGCAGATCGGGGAGATTAGTCGCCGCAAAGAAGATGAGATTTGTTGTCTGGAGACTAATCTCCCTGTATCTGCCGATGTGACAGACCCGTAGAAGTGCTCTTATCTTGCTTAATTGCAGTGATTCTGTTTGCTCCTATGCAAGAACAACAAGTCTTTTACCAGTTAGGGTGGTGGCAGACTGGTAGATTAGCTGCCCAGTGACATATCGTCACTACTTTGGGCAACTAATCTCCCCAGATAGCCTTGCCGTCAGCGATTCGTATGCCATCCCGCCGTGATTCGTATTCTTGCCAGTGGGAGGGCATTTGGGGAGATTAGAAGCCCACAGTAGAGAGGATTTGTTGCTGGGTGACTAATCACCCTGTCTGCCACCACCCTTAAGCAATTTCACAAAGCTACAAGCTCAGGAGCAGAACCTTTAACTTGTGGGTCTACATAAAATTCCATATGCACCAGTTTGCACCACAGATGTTAATGAGGTAACGGGGTGATTTTAAGTGATGTGGAATTGAAAGTGTCCAAACACACCCACTTGTGATACTTAAGGGTGACATTATCCTTAAGTAGCACAAGTATGATCTACCTTCTCTATAACCAGCTTTCATTGTGTGTTGTGTGTGTATTACCTACCTGTCATAGTGAATAATTAGGCTGATGGCCTCAAACAGAATAGCATTCTTTGCATTGGAATGTTGCACTTTCTTGGATTTGGGAGGCTCCTGTGCTTTGTTTAGGATAGTTTCAAGACACTCCACTAGGCGGCCCTTCACAGCAGCATCCTCTGAAACAAAGGTGGCACACAGACAAGTGAGAGAGAGAGAGAGAGGCAGAGAGAGAGAGGCAGAGAGAGAGAGGCAGAGAGAGAGAGAGAGAGAGAGAGAGAGAGAGAGAGAGAGAGAGAGAGAGAGAGAGAGAGAGAGAGAGAGAGAGGCTTTCAGGGGAGTGCAAGAAGACCCCATTGAGATTTACCTGGAGGTGGATAGCACTGGAGAAGGCGTAGCAGTTTTACGGAGAGCCAGGGAGCAGGTACAAAGTAATATGTGTAATCCTGCAGGTCTGTGGAAGCTGATGATACAATCTGTAAGAGGGAATGTAATCCAAAATCAGACAGTTGCAAAAGAGAAAACATATGGGCACTTAAAGAATGAAATATTAACAACAAAAAGAAAAGAAAGCAGAAAGAAACTTCACCCGGCTTAGGCGAGACACCGCCAGAGAGACGCAGGTTTTGAAGTCATCTGGGTTTTTGCGGCAGAGGCAGGTGATTAGACTGACAGCTGCTGTCACCACTCCCTGGAACAAAGAGCAATACCTTAGTCAGGTCTATACACAACAGAATGATGGATGGAGCACAACAGAGCTAAATGGCTAGCAGGAGCCAGCTTACTGACCCAGACTGTGTCATTTCCAGCACAGTCACAACAGGAACTGTGAATCTGACCTATGGCAGCTCAGCTAAAAAAATATTTCATACTTTGGCTTTATACACACAAACACACACTTATTTTTGTGTAATAATATAACAGTAGCTTGTACTTGATCCGAGCTAAGATATAATTAATCATTATTGGTGGCAAAGCAGTCCTATAGGGTTTATTTAAAGAGACTGCTCACCTTTAAATTAATTTTTAATGTGATGTAGAGAGTGATATTCTGAGAATATCTTTTTTTTTTATTATATGTGTTTTTTCAGTTATTTAGCTTTTTATTCACCAGCTCTCCATTTTCCAATTTTAGCAATCTGGTTGCTAGAGTCGAAATTACCCTAGCAACCATGCATTGATTTGAATAAGCGACTGAAATATGAATAGGAGAGACCTGAATAGAAAGAGGACTAGCTAAAAGTAGCAATAACAATACATTTGTAGCCTTACAGAGAATTTTTTTTAGATGGGGTCAGTGACCCCCAATTGACAGCTTGAAAGAATGAGAAGAAGAATGCAAATAATTCAAAAACTATCAAATAAATAATCAAGACCAATGGAAAAGTTGCTTAGAATTGGCCATTCTATAACATACTAAAAGTTAACTTGAAGGTGAACCACCCTTTAAATGATTTTTATAGTAAACATAAAATATAGAGATGCAAATGAATTCAAAACCCAGCAATCTGGTTAACAGGTCACATACCTGTAGTAATAATGCAATACCATTTAACTCAGGGGTCCCCAATCTTTTTTTTTTTTTTTTTTTTTTTTGCAAGGACCAGGGGGTAGGGTCGGCAGCAAGTTTAGACGTGCTGGCGTCCAATTTGGCTGTGCGTCATTTTTGTGCGTTGGGCGGCCCAGTGCAGAAGTGTCTGCGGCCCGGCGGTTGGGGACCCCTGATTTAACTGATACTGAACACTAGTATAACTTTTTTTTTTTTTTTTTTTAAGGTTAAAATATCTGTTTTAGTTCAAACATGCATGACACAAACAATGTTTTATAACAAGCCCTAATAACTTCAACACTGAGCTGCTCACTTCCTGTAACTTGATTATTAATTTTATAATTAAATATGAAGTTATTTAATTAAACGATTTATGGGCTTAATAGCAGTTCTGGGTGTGTGGCCAAATCCAAGGTAAATAACAAATGTATTGTTAAACACCGGTGACCTGTAGCTGCAGTGTTGCTCATTTGAACAATGAACCCATTTCACTCACTCAACCATCCTGTAAAGATATGTACATGTTTCTACTCTCATCCCAGCCATGCAGCATTTTGCTATGTAGGAAACACACAAGGCCCTTTTATTTATTTAATGAGAAAAAGAATGTGAATAAAACTCTAACAAGGGTTCTGTAGCCATGGCCGGAACTAGGGGTAGGCAGAAGAGGCAGCTGCCAAAGGTGCAATGATAGGGGGTGCTGGGCAGCTACCTCTAAAATTGGATTCTGCCTACCCATAGTCCATGTTCACACCCCTTACTCAAATTGTTTCCCTCCGTCACCCTCCCCTCCGTCCCACTCCCCATCCCTCACTCTTCTCCCCTCCCTCCTCCATTCCTCTCACCTCCATCCCTCTGCCCTCCCTTCCCCTGTACCTCTCCCTCCTTTCCCCTGTCCCTCTCCCTCCCTTCCCCTGTCCCTCTCTCCTCCCTCACTCCTCTGTCCCTCACCTCCATCCCGCCTCTCCCCTCCTATACGCTTTCCCGGTGCTTGTGTGGGTTTCCGCCAACTATTTCCTCCTACATTCCAAAACATACAGGTAGGGAAAAGGAACAGTAAAACAAAAAAATGAAAGTGTTATAAAGTAACTGAGATATAAGGTACAGTTGCCCAGCACTGGTAAAATCGACCCGGTTGCTTCAGAAACACTACAATAGTACAATAGTTCATATAAACAAACTGTTGTTTAGCAATGGGTCACCAATTGAAATAGGGCTAAATAGCACATTACAGAGATAAGCTCTGTAGACCACCAACCTACCTGGCGTCTGCTATGTAACCTGAGCCTTTTCTATTTTCAGTGTCTGTCTCATTGCTACAATAATATTTGGGAGAAACATACCATGTGTTGATCATTAAGAAGATGAACAACCCGAGATGTCCATTCCCCCATAGGTACAAGATCCGGGGAAGTTTTGTATAACCTCAATAAGCAAAGGGCTGCACTCTGCTTTACACTGTCCATGGTGTCCCTGCAGAGGAAGCACATTACATATTAAAAAACATTATTACAAAGCCTGACAAGGTAAAATCCATTGTCTAGAGAGGTGCTGAATACAGATTCTTATTAGGAAAAGTCAGTTCTACTGGGATGACAGACACACATTGAGTACACAAACAGACATATTGACAAATACAGAAGTGCTTTAATTGCTTAGCTGATCCAAATATCCTCACCTGTAACGGGGACCTTTATCATGACTATAGTTTTGATATTTTGCAGTCACCCAACTGATGTCATGTCAACCAGTTGCATAACCACAGTACTTAAAGGGGTTGTTCACCTTTAAAACTAACTTTAGTATGACATAGAGAGTGATATTCTGAGACAATCTGCAATTTTTTTTTTTATTATTATTTGTGGTTTTTGAGTTATTTAGCTTTTTATTCAGCAGCTCTCCAGTTTGCAATTTCAGCCATCTGGTTGCTAGGGTCCAAACTGCCCTACCAACCATGCATTGATCTGAATAAGAGACTGGAATATGAAAAGGAGAGGCCCGCATAGAAAGAGGAGTAGTTAAAAGTAGCAATAAAAATCATTTGTAGCCTTACCGAGCATTTGTTTTTAAATGGGGTTAGTGAACCCCATTTGAAAGCTGGAAAGATTTAGAAGATGAAGGCAAATAATTAAAAAAAACTATTAAAAATGAATAATGAAGACCAATTGAAAAATAGCTTAGAATTCTATAACATATTAAAAGTTAACTTAAAGGAGAACCACCCCTTTAACAGGGGTCATTCACCTTCCAATAAACTGGTCTGAGGCTGCCAGAGTAGAGACACTTGAGAATACCAGTCCAATTTGGCACTCAAAGTCAAAGAGTCCTTACCCCGCTACCAGAATCCTTGGGATCTCAGAGGCAAATGCTTCAGCCATTTCTCTGCTCCCCACATTTGCAATGCAGTGCAGGGCCAGGCACATGAAAGTAGGGTTACGGCTGGCCAGGTCGTTTTTGATGGCGTTATTAATGAGACGAATAAGTTCGCTGTTGGAATTCACAAGAACGGAGATGAAAAGGTAGCCCTAGGGAAATAAAAGAATGTTAGTATTGGTTACATTACTTCTTTACATCAGAATAAGAAATCATTTGCTGTAATATTGTATCCAGGATTAAACAGTAACCTCAGATCTTACTTATAATTGTCTATATTACATTATTTAGCTGAGGTTTTGTGGGGCAATGTTAATATTTTCTTACAGGGACCAGAAACCTTTACAAGACAGTTACAGAGATGTCATAGTCAGTGTTATATTAAAATGTGTGTCTGGTCAACTCCACTATTTCCCTCATCAAACTGACCTAGGAGGCCAGAGGTACTTACAAAAAATTTGATAAAACCTGGAGTCCCTGGTGGGAGTCTGGACTGGGAGCCTCAGTGACCTTCAATCTTGCTCATGTTAGGACTGCCAATGCCTTCAGATCTATATGGGAATTCTAGGACCTCCATGCTAAATTAAACCTGGCTATCAATCTGCTCCCTACTTCTAGATCAGGGGTCCCCAATCTTTTTTACCCGTGAGCCACATTCAAATGTAAAAAGAGTTGGGGAGCAACACAAGCATGAAAAAGTTCTTTGGGGTAACAAATAAGGGCTGTGATTGGCTAATTGGTAGCCCCTATGTGGTCTAGCAGCCTACAGGAGACCCTACTTGGCAGTATACTTCGATTTTATGCAATTAAAACTTGCCTCCAAGCCTGGAATTCAAAAATAAGCACCTGCTTTAAAGACACAGAGCAACAGCCAAGGGGTTGGAGAGGAACATGTTGCTCACGAGCTACTGGTTGGGGATCATTGTTCTAGATCGATGACCAAGACCTTCTGTACTTAAAGGGATACAGTCACGGGAAAAAAACATTTTTTCAAAATGAATCAGTTAATAGTGCTGCTCCAGCAGAATTCTGCACTGAAATCTATTTCTCAAAAGCGCAAACAGATTTTTTTATATTAAATTATGAAATCTGACATGGGGCTAGACATATTGTCAGTTTCCCAGCTGCCCCAATTAATGTGACTTGTGCCTGCACTTTAGGAGAGAAATGCTTTCTGGCAGGCTGGAGCAACACTATTAACTGATTCATTTTGGAAAAAAAAAAATTTCCCATGACAGTATCGCTTTAATAACACATTTTCTTTTTTTAATGTTTTCTACCTGTGTTCTTTGTTTGTGTTTCCTTTAAAAAATGTCACAGGTCATGGGACGGAGCGGTTCGGATGTTTTGGGTTCAGGCCCTCGTGTGTTTGAGTGTTTACTTCATAACACTCTTATGGGCCTTTAGGATCCCACAATTATACCTGGTTTGGGAACCAATTGGGGGGGCAGCCCCAGAGTTTGGGAGTCATAATCTTAAGATATTGCTACCCCAGCAAAGGATGCTGGGGGAAGCAGGCAACGGCGATTCAAGAAAAGGCTGAGGGACAAATGCTGGACATACACGTAAATGTAAATGAGTAAGAAGTAAAGAATATAAATAGTTACTCTGCAGTGTGTGAAGTAGTAGGTTTTATTTGGCCTAGCAACAAAACAGCTGCAAATGTATGAGAACAAACACTAAAACTTGTTTGTTCTTTGTAAATCCAAGGACATATTACTTTTTTTTTTGTTTGCGCACAGTGAAAAAAAGCAAGGGGAATAAAAGGTTTAAAATCCAAGTACTTATCGCTGTGCTGACACAAAAACATTTGCTGGACCTGTTCCCAAAAAAACAAGAGTAGCACATTGCTTAAAGGAACAGTAACAAATGAAAGTATCAATGTAATCACAATATAATGTACTGTTGCTGTGCACTGGTAAAACTGGTGTGTTTGCTTTAGAAACACTACTATAGTGTATATAAACAAGCTGCTGTGTAGCAATGGGAGCAGCCATTCAAGCACAGGATACACAGTAGATAACAGATAAGTACTACTATAGTTTATATAAACAAGCTGCTGTGTAGCCATGGGGGCAGCCATTCAAGCACAGGATACACAGTAGATAACAGATAAGTACTACTATAGTTTATATAAACAAGCTGCTGTGTAGCCATGGGGGCAGCCATTCAAGCACAGGATACACAGTAGATAACAGATAAGTACTACTATAGTTTATATAAACAAGCTGCTGTGTAGCCATGGGGGCAGACATTCAAGCACAGGATACACAGTAGATAACAGATAAGTACTACTATAGTTTATATAAACAAGCTGCTGTGTAGCCATGGGGGCAGACATTCAAGCACAGGATACACAGTAGATAACAGATAAGTACTACTATAGTTTATATAAACAAGCTGCTGTGTAGCCATGGGCACAGTTCACATAGCAGATAAGACCTGCAGAATACAATTGTGTTTTATTTGTTATCTGCTGTGTATCCTTTTTTGCAGCTTGAATGGCTGCCCCCATGGCTACACAGCAGCTTATTAATATAAACTATAGTTCTGCAGGGTGATCCATCTGGGTAGGAGTCAGTGCCTCTCACGCTGTTCCTTAGTTACTTACAATCTGTTTCTCTGTGTATTTATTGGAGCTCAGCAAGTTCACAGCTTCCATGTGCCCAAAGTCGATATCATGGCCCAGCAGGAAGATAAAGAGCAGCTTACAGACGTATTTCTTCTTACTGTAGCCATCGAGTGCTTTGTCACCTGTTAATAGTAAAGGCATAAGACGACACGGGGAAATCAAACATCTGTGACACAAAATATATTGATATGCAATCTCCCGACATGTTCTGCACACAGACTAATAAGCACATGGCTTGTGACGAGGCATTTAGTTATTCTGCCCACAAATAAAATGAATCAGCAGAAGCAACTGGTTCCAGGAACATGATCATTCAGCCTCATTTGATTATGGGGGATAACAGATTTTTTTTCACATGTCTGTTTAATTCCATCATCTTCTGGACTGGTTTTTCCTCTATTAGATACAGGTATGGGATCTGTTATCCAGAAAGCTCCGAATTAGTGTAAGAGGACACCCTAAGATTTAGTCGCTTGTCAACAAGTCGCCACTTTTTCGGGCTACTAATCTCCCCAATAAGCCTTGTCGCCGGCTAGAATCGAAATCGGTGGGATGGCACTTTGAGCGCTTCTTTTTCCAAAGTCCTGGGCGACTTCGTAAAAAAAAAAAAAATCAATCTGAGTGCCAGCCCGAAGGATATTTAGATTCTAGCCGGCGACAAAGCTTATTGGGGAGATTAGTCGCCCGAAGAAAAGGCAACTTGTCGACGGGCGACTAAATCTCCCCTAATCTTAGTGTGTGCCCTGACCCTTACAGAAAGGCGGTCTCCCATAGGGGCAAATTCACTAATATACGAAGCTGTGCCAGGCGCAACTTCGCCGCACTTCGCCACAGTTCGCCAGGAGTATTTTCAAATTTCAATGGAGGAACACGTATCTGCACTACAAATGCCTAGAAAACCTTCAAATCAGCAAATAAAAATTTTATTTTGCCCTACACATGTGCCCACTGTCTAGGTAAGTTGCCATGAGTCAGGAAATGTAGGGGGGAAGGAGGGGAGCCCCAAAAATATTTTCGATCTTTTTCAGCCTATCACCCATCATGTAGAAAACACGCCAGCGTTTTTTGGGACTTAGAAATTTTTTTGACTTTTTTGGAAACAATCCCTATCTACTCTATTGCGCTTCGCCAGGTCTGAGGTGGCGAAGGAAGTCTAGCGTAAAAGGTAGCGTTCAGTACACTGCGCAAGTTAGTGAATTTGCGTAGTTACGTCGCTAGCGAAAATTCACCTGGCGTAAGGGTGCGAACACTAGCGAAATTACGCCAGCGTTCGTTAGTGAATTTGCACAGTAGCGAAAAATGGCAAACGCTAGCGAATTAACGCTAGCGTTCAGCGCTTAGTGAATTTGCGCCATAGACTCCATTATATAGTGAATTAAGGATATTATAAAAATATAAGGATATTATAAGTTACCAAGGAGTTTCTTGACCATATAAAAACACCAGGCCGAAGGCAGAGTGTTTTTATACAGGTCATGGAACTCCGAGGTAACTTCTAATAACCTTATATTTTGCAACTGGGGGTACTTTATTTATTATAATACACAAGTTTCAGTGAGTCGTGACAGAAATGACATCAGAACTCACCATTTATAACTGATGACATCAGAACACACCGTTTATAAGGATATAATTTACAAAATATTCATGGCTTTTGTGTATTATAATCAAATAATCCAACATTTTTAAAAAGGATTTCCTTTTTCTGTGTAATAATAAAAAACAGTAGCTTGTACTTGATCCCAACTAAGATATAATTAATCTTACTGTAAGCGAAACCAGCCTATTGGGTTTATTTAATGTTTACATGATTTTTTTAGTAGACACAGACATGAAGATCTAAATTATGGAAAGACCCCTTATCCGGAAACCCCCAGGTCCCGAGCATTCCGGATAACAGATCCCATACCTGTACAATAATTATGTAAGGGACTTATAAGAAAGTATGCACACTGTTCTGTGCCTCCCAGTAACTGTGTGAAACTTTACTTATTTCCATAAACTTAACTTATTGCATAATTATTTATTGCTTGTTTCCTCACAGTGACCTTTGCCATTCTATAGGAAGATTCAGCAACACTTGTGGTTCAGGAATAAAATTTTATACTGTAGAGTGAATTATTTGCAGTGTAAACAGTATAATTTAGAAATTAAAACTACAAGCTAAACTAAAGATACATGCACAGATATCGAACGAAACAAATCTCCGTCCAATATTCGGTGCGTGTAGGCTGATCGGCCTAGATGAAATCTGGGAAACTGAAATGTCCAGCCCCATTTCAGATTTCAAAATTAAATATTAAAAAATCTTTTTTTTTTTTTTTTTTGAAAAATGGATTTCAGTGCAGAAGTCTGCTGGAGCAGCATTATTAACTGATGTATTTTGAAGTGAAAAAAACAAAACAAAACATGTTTTCCTGTAACAGGCACATGATGTGTGAGCTTTGACAGACATGAAGATGGAGCTATGGTGCAAAGTGATCCAAGGAAATACACCCCCCACCCCAGGATTACGGAAAGGTGGACACAACAAATAAAAAAGATGAAAACCCTAAAAGTTTTGGTAGGATGTCAAAAAACTATTAGTATTACAGACAATCCAAAGGAGAGGGGGCAAAGACAAACCATTGTAAGCCCCTGTTACACAGCTCAAGTAATTGCTGAACAATTAGCTGCCTGCCCCTATCCAGAATGCTCTGGACCTGTGATCTTTCCGGATAACGGATCTTTCCATAATTTGGATCCTCGTACCTTAAGTTTACTAGAAAATAATATAAACATTAAATAAACTCAATAGGCTGGTTTTGCTTCCAATAAGGATTCATTATATCTTAGTTTGGATCAAGTACAAACTGCTGTTTTATTATTACAGTGAAATTTGGTTTATTTGGAAAAAATTGAGTCTATGGGAGGCGGCCATTTCATAATTCGGGGCTTTCTGGATAACGAATCCCATACCTGTACTCAGGGACACATCTGAAACGGATGTATAAAGCAGAGCAGCAGCCTATCAGTTTCCAGTTTGCAAGTGTCCTAGAATGGAAAGTTTTAAGTGCTCTCTAGGGGGTGAAGTTCCGCCACTAGAGTGAAATTCCGCAGCTCTCAATTCATTTCTATGAGATTTTGAAAGGCGTATTTATCAATGGGTGAAAGTGAAAGTTCACCCTTTGATAAATACGCCTATAAATATCCCATAGAAATGAATGGAGAGTGGCGGAATTTGACTCTAGTGGCAGAACTTCACTATTAACTTCACTCTTTGATAAATATACCCCTAGGGGTATTCTTATACAGTTATGGAAATCTGTTATGCGGAAACCCGTTATCCAGAAGTTTCTGTATTACGGAATGAACATCTCCCATAGACTCCATTATCAAATAATCCAAATGTTGTAAAATTATTCTCTTTTTCTGTGTAATAAAAAAAACAGTAGTTTGTACTTGATCCCAACTAAGATATAATTAATCCTTATTGGAAGCAAAACCAGCCTATTGGGTTTATTTAATATTTACATGACTTTCTAGTAGACTTAAGGTATGAAGATACAAAAAAAAATAAAGATCTGTTATCCGGAAATCCCCAAGCCCTGAGTATTCTGTTTAACAGGTCCCATACCTGTACAAGAAATCCAGCAGAGCCATGGTTTATATATAATGAATGAGGTTAAAAAAAAGCAAACTTGGTTTTTATTTGATGAAAATGAGACTAAAACAAATAAATAACATATGAAGGGAATAAAAAAGTGCATAGCTCTTACATACGTATAATATCTACTCACCCTTAAACTTTGATCTGATATTAGCTAATTCCTTGTTGATTCTTTTTATTTCTGCTTCTTTACTTTTACCTAAAAAGGGGAGAAAACAAACTGTGAGATGCAGTTCAGCGTCATAAACACTTGGCTGCTCAAAAAAGCCCCCCCCCCAGGCTGTGCTTATATATAAACACTGCACCTGTGTGTGTGCCCCTCTTATAAAAGGGAGGGGGATTCAAGAGAAAGGCCTCCCTCTGTGACCCAAGCATAACCATATACAGATAAAAGAGGACACAGAGGGAGACTTAATTGAAAGAGAAGATGCTCTTAATACTTATTTATCGATTCGGTAGATAGAGAGGTCTGATTCAATCAGTACAGCTTTGTAATAACAAAAAGAGAAAGGAAAGAACCCCTCTTCTAACCAGTAATTCTATGGTTAATTTCTGAAAAATCAAATTCATCCACTTGCTTAATACACATAATTGAAAGAGATGACACCTTAACTGTATGATTACTTGATCTTAAAAATATAAATAGTGAATATATCAATTCATTAAAAATTAATAAGTTACAAAATTATAATTATTGATTAAAAATAAGAGGGAGACATCACACAACTGGAAATACACCAAATAAAAGCAAACAACTAAGCCTTAAAGGGGTGGTTCACCTTTAAGTTACCTTTTAATACGTTGTAGAATGGCTAATTCTAGGCAACTTTTCAATTGGCCTTCATTTTTTCTTATAGTTTTTGAATAATTTGCCTTTTTCTTCTGACTCTTTCCAGCTTTCAAATGGGGGTCACTGACCCCATCTAAAAAAAATAAATGCTCTGTAAGGCTACAAATGTATTGTTATTAGGGATGCACTGAATCCAGGATTCAGCCTTTTTCAGCAGGATTGTGCCCGGCTGAACCAAATCCGCATATGCAAATTAGGGGCAGGGAGGGAAACAGTACGGTATTCAGCCGAATCTTTCGTGAGGGATTTGGGGTTTCGACTGAATCCAAAATAGTGGATTTGGCGCATCCCTAATTGTTATTGCTACTTTTTATTACTCATCTTTCTATTCAGGTCTCTACTATTCATATTCCAGTCTCTTATTCAAATCAGTGCATGGTTGCTAGGGGAATTTGGACCCAGACTGCTGAAATTGCAAACTGGAGAGCTGCTGAATAAAAAGCTAAATAAGTCAAAAACCACAAATAATAAAAAATGAAAAGCAATTGTGAATTGTCTCAGAATATCCCTCTCTACGTCATACTAACAGTTAACCCAAAGGAGAACAATCCCTTTGAACCTTAAAATGCTGCTTCTAAATGAAAAAACATTGAAGTGCAAGAACCAAAATGACAGAAAAAGAGAACAGCAACCATCGCTATAGAATGTTCAAGTTTTTGGGGTAATAACTGCAAAAATTCAAAACCAGTGAAAGCTCACAGGGCAGAGTCAGAGGAGCAGAGCTGCTAATAAAGTAAAAACAGATGCTTCACAAGTGTAGCTGATCCTCCCAATCTTCCTGCTTCCCCCTCTGTAACTGCAAACGTCTGCTCTTTTCTCTTCTTCTGTTTCCTGACCCTGTTCTCAATTCCTCTTTGTTCTGTCCCTTCTGGGCCACTGTATTCAGGTCTCAGCACAGTCCTAATAGCAGTACTTCATTCAATAAAATATGTTGTGGCAAAAGACTATTACTTAGTTCTCCTGTTCTGCATCTGTACAATCTGTCTCTAGATGCCATTTAAATGTCTGCACTTAATATAAAATAGTTATGTGGTTTATCTAAGACCTTCCATAACCTGCATTACACTTTATTACAGGTCTGTCCTTCTTCTACGTTCCTACACATGCTTTGTTCAACACTTTTGTTTTGGCAGCTCCTAACTCAGGATCTCCCTGCCCCAACAAACTCATCAAGCATCTACCCCCCCCCAGAACTCCCCAATACTTTGTAGTTTCAAGTCTCCATATCATTAAATAATTTCTGAAGCTGCCCTTTGCTTACAGTGATTACACTGATACCAAACACAACCTGACTAATATAAACTATAGTAGTACTTATCTTTTATCTACTGTGTATCCTGTGCTTGAATGGCTGCCCCTGTGGCTACACAGCAGTTTGTTTATATAAACTATAGTAGTATTTGTTATCTACTGTGTATCCTGTACTTGAATGGCTGCCCCCATGGCTACACAGCAGCTTGTTTATATAAACTATAGTAGTACTTATCTGTTATCTACTGTGTATCCTGTGCTTGAATGGCTGCCCCCATGGCTACACAGCAGCTTGTTTATATAAACTATAGTAGTACTTATCTGTTATCTACTGTGTATCCTGAGCTTGAATGGCTGCCCCCATGGCTACACAGCAGCTTGTTTATATAAACTATAGTAGTACTTATCTGTTATCTACTGTGTATCCTATACTTGAATGGCTGTCCCATGACTACACAGCAGCTTGTTTATATAAACTATAGTAGTACTTATCTGTTATCTACTGTGTATCCTGTGCTTGAATGGCTGCCCCCATGGCTACACAGCAGCTTGTTTATATAAACTATAGTAGTACTTATCTGTTATCTACTGTGTATCCTGAGCTTGAATGGCTGCCCCCATGGCTACACAGCAGCTTGTTTATATAAACTATAGTAGTACTTATCTGTTATCTACTGTGTATCCTATACTTGAATGGCTGTCCCATGACTACACAGCAGCTTGTTTATATAAACTATAGTAGTACTTATCTGTTATCTACTGTGTATCCTATACTTGAATGGCTGTCCCATGACTACACAGCAGCTTGTTTATATAAACTATAGTAGTACTTATCTGTTATCTACTGTGTATCCTGTGCTTGAATGACTGCCCCCATGGCTACACAGCAGCTTGTTTATATAAACTATAGTAGTGTTTCAGAAACAAACACACCAGGTGTACTAGTGCAGGACAACACTTCATTATATTGTCATGAATTTAATTGTCATGAATTTAAAATGCTTTAATTTTTTTAGGTGTTACTTTTCCTTTAAGTGATGCCAGGCAAATGCCATTAACTTGAAAGAACACATCTGAGCCCCTCCAAAAGACAGGTTCCAGTAATAACACAACTAAACCATACTGCCTGCTACATGACACACTGCCTGATTATTATTCACCTTAACACATCTATAACGGCACAGAGATAATATCTCTCCTGGCTACAATATAAAAAGAACTACCCTTTCATGCTCTGCAAATGTGCAATTTTGATTTCGCAGTAAGAAGTAATATGTAATATCTGTCACTCTCTGTATTTGAAAAGCAGCATCCCAATACACGTTATTGACATCATTTCTATTATTACATAACCCCCATAGAATATTACCAATAGCCCAAGAAGAGAGCCTCCCAGTAGTAATTGCGTTGTCCCATCTAATCTTTACACAAGGCAAGATCCAGTTCTTCGTCCAACCCTCCCGCTCACTGATTTGCATATGCAAATTAGGGTTCAGGTTCGGTATTCACAAAGGATTCAGGGGTTCGGCCGAATCCAAAATAGTGGATTCGGTGCATCCCTAGTTTTCAGAAAGACAAGTTACCCCCCTCCATACCTTGCTACAAACTGTAAAACGTTAACAAGCCTCCAGCTCTACCTAGTTGCATGTGTTGCCCATGTGCTGAGCAGGAATAAACTCACTCAGGTATCATTACCAATACAATTACTACTGTGTGACATTATTTCCTTCCATACAATCACTATAGTGTCACTGGTTTGCCAGACCTTTTCCCATGCTAGAGTAAAAGGCCCCCATTGGCCCATGTGTGAAGCCATCGACATGCTTCCCCGGAACAATATCTGGTCGAAAGTCAGCCAGATCTCGATTGGGCAGGTTGTGTAAGCGGTCCCGCGATCTGACCGCCCGTATCAGATCCATTATGATCCGATCGTTGGGCCCTAGGGCCACGATCGGATCAGCCCGATATTGCCCACTTCAATGTGGGCATATTGGAGAGATTCATTCGTTGGCGACATCGCCAAACTAGCGGATCTCTACGTCTATGGCCACCTTAAGGCCCCCATACACGGGCCGATAAAAGCTGCCGACAGACTAAGTCGGCAGCCAGTGGCGAAACTAGCGGGGGAGCAGGGGGTGCGATTGGGCCAGGGCCTGCACCCCCTCAGGACCCCACACGCCACTGACTGTCAGAGATCCGGGCTGATTCCGGGTGTACGGAGGGGGGCCCGGCTGCACGTGCTGCGCCAGGGCCCACCCCCCTCTAGTTACGTTACTGTCGGCAGCTTATTGGCCCGTGTGTGGGGCCATCCGACGGGCTTCCCCGGAACGATATCTGGCCGAAAATCGACAAGATCTCGATTAGGCAGGTTAAAAAAACCCGTCAGTTCGCGGCCACATTTATGCGAGTATGAGGCCCCGCCTGTATCAGATCCATTATGATCCGATCGTTGGTCCATAGGTCCCATGATCAGATCAGCCAGATATCGCCCTTCAATGTGGGCATATTGGGGAGAGATGTGGCCAAACAAGTGGATCTCTATGTATATGGCCACCTTAACAAGCTTCTCCCATACTTCCATTTCCTACTCCCACTCAATTTACTCTAATCTCTTTTAATTCTGAGAATGGCAGTTCCCATCACTGTGATTGGTTCACTTTTTACGGCCTGTCCTCAGCATTCACCCTATTCCCGCAGTAGAACAGGACCAGCTCCCAGACTATACAGACATGCAGTGTGACAGGTCCAGTTCACTTCTACAGACATAGCATTACAGGTTTACCTTCCACAGTGTCGGACTGGCCCACCGGGATACCAGGAAAAGTCCCGGTGGGCCAAGGTGTCAGTGGGCCCTCCTGCTTCTAAACATTTGGCCTATTTCATGGTCAGTGCCTATTTCTATGAGAATAAAGAGGCTAAATAGATGGAATAATAGATTATAGTATGTAAGAAAAGAGAATAGGAGAATAAAGGTTGAGTGAGGAGAGGAAGAAAATAATAATTAGAGTGGGCTCCTGGTCTAAAGGTTTTTGGGTGGGCCCCTGTCTAAGGGTTTTTGGTGGGCCCCTGGTGTCCCAGTCCGACACTGACCTTCCACCATCAATTCCCAAAGAGACTTATTTTCACACCTTCTTCTCTGCATAGAAGTATTTAGGCTCATCCACTTTCTACCAAAGAGAATATCATTACTATAAACTGTTACTGGTTCATTTGCCCCCATGTGATTATTTATTATACAGAATAAGAAATCACAGAGTCCCTTAAAAGGTGGTTGTTCACCTTCAAACACTTTTTTTCAGTTCAGTTGGTTTTAGATTGTTCACCAGAAATAGAACTTTTTCCAACTACTTTCTATTTGTGAACGTTTTTCTAATATTGAAGTATAAAGTTTTGTTTTTCACCTTCTTTGCAGCTCTGGGAGGGGGAGGTCGCAGACTCTTTAAAGGGGAACTCCGGGAAAACATAACTTAAGCGGTTTGAAAAGTAAACATCATTTCAAGCAACTTTGCAATATACATAATTTAAAAAATATGGAGACTTTTCGTGATTTTTAATGGTTTCTGACAGTTCCCTAAGCCTAGTCCCCTGCTGAGCTGTCTGACTACTTTGCTGAGCTGTCTGACTACAGTTACTTTGTATCAACAGCCAACTGTCCTTAGATCGCATCCTCCAAACCCCACAATTCCCTGCACATGTGATTTCAATAAAGAACAGAACATCCCAGTGCAATGCATTGTGGGTTATGTAGTTCCTGCATGCTGTCTGTAAGCTGTGGAGAATTTATTACAATTTGTAACATCAGTGTTTAGTCCCTCCTTCCCTGCCAGGATGGGATGATGATGATGAAGTGCAGTGACACGAAACGCGTCAGACCTCATGACGCAGGACTATACAGTTTGTTAAAATGTTAAATCTTCAATAAAACTAAAGTTTTTTACCAGCAATCTGAAGACTGAGCGATTCCTTGGGTGATCCGAAGAGTGCGTTGCCTAGAACTTTTGTGTGTGCAACTTTGCGTTCTCCCTTAGCGACGGACTCAGGGCGGCTGCACCTGGGTCACAACGGCGTCCGGGTAAGATCTTACATTTTTTCATCTCTTTGGGAAAATCGTATCCAGCAAACTAACGAGCGGTCCGGGGCTCGGTGCACCCGGACCATTTATCCTTAAGGGTGAGCTGGAACCGGCATTTGAATGGAAATATGAAATAATTAAATCTGTAGTGCCTTCCCGTACCTGCTGATTTACCACAGGACCCGTAGTGTGAATTGGTTCTAAGATTCCATTTAGTGACGCTGGGAAAATTATTTGGTGTAATACCACACGGTTACAGGTTGACCCACGTTTCTATTCCCACACAGTTACAGGTTGAGTCACGTTTCTATTTGCGTATGGTTACAGGTTGAGCCACGTTACTATTCCCACACAGCTACAGGTTGACGCACGTTTTATTCCCACACGGTTACAGGTTGACCCACGTTTCTATTCCCAAACAGTTACAGGTTGAGTCACGTTTCTATTCCCACACGGTTACAGGTTGAGCCATGTTTCCATTCCCACACAGTTACAGGTTAACCCACGTTTTTATTCCCACACAGTTACAGGTTGACCCACATTTCTATTTCCACAGAGTTACAGGTTGAGCCACGTTTCTATTCGCATACGGTTACAGGTTGAGACACGTTTCTATTCCCACACAGTTACAGGTTGAGCCACGTTTTTATTCCCACACGGTTACAGGTTGAGCCATGTTTCCATTCCCACACAGTTACAGTTGACCCACATTTCTATTTCCACAGAGTTACAGGTTGAGCCACATTTCTATTCGCATACGGTTACAGGTTGAGCCACGTTTCTATTCCCACACAGCTACAGGTTGAGCCACGTTTCTATTCCCACACAGCTACAGGTTGAGCCACGTTTTTATTCCCACACGGTTACAGGTTGAGCCACGTTTCTGTTTTCACACAGTTACAGGTTGAGCCACGTTTCTATTTTCACACAGTTACAGGTTGAGCCACGTTTGTATTCCCACACAGTTACAGGTTGAGCCACGTTTCTATTTTCACACAGTTACAGGTTGAGCCACGTTTCTATTCCCACACAGCTACAGGTTGAGCCACGTTTTTATTCCCACACGGTTACAGGTTGAGCCACGTTTCTATTTTCACACAGTTACAGGTTGAGCCACGTTTCTATTTTCACACAGTTACAGGTTGAGCCACGTTTGTATTCCCACACAGTTACAGGTTGAGCCACGTTTCTATTTTCACACAGTTACAGGTTGAGCCACGTTTCTATTTTCACACAGTTACAGGTTGAGCCACGTTTCTATTTTCACACAGTTACAGGTTGAGCCATGTTTCCATTCCCACACATTCACCCCACTTCCACATTTAGACAAATGTGCATTCTGTAGTTTATTTCAGTGATGACAGGTTTTCAACCAACTATTCCCTCTGCTTGGTGGCCACTTGAGCAGTTTCCATTGCCAGAGAATAACAGATACAGAACACCCTTCCAAACTTACAGTACAACAATCATTTTGGGGTATTGGCTTTAAATGAACCTTTAAACAGAATCTAAAGCTCAACAAGGTATTAGGATAGTAATGCTACACCTTATGATTTAGGCCTCTAACAGGGCTAGGCCATTAAATGCCATTGGCAGGGAAGATCTTCTCACAATATACTGCATACAGCCAAAATAAACTTCACAACACAAAATAATTTGCATTACATGCCACCACAGAAATCAGTACATTGTGCATGAAAATGGAATAATGAGCACAATTGTAAATCTCTCTGCTGACAGTTTGTTGATTTTCCATAAGTGCAGCAGTCCTGAGCACACTGAGCATGTGCAGTGTCACTGACACTCAGAGGATGCCCTGACAGGAGCTGCTGCAGACAACTGAATTGCTGGGTCAATAGGGTTATAGGACTGATCTGGTAAAGTCACTTCTGTAAATGACAAAAAAAAGCTTTTCTTACCATATTCTCTACAAGGTTTTGGTTCTCCTTTAGGAAACACTATTCCTACACATCTGTATGATGTCAAGTGACAGTTTCTCTCAATTATTTCTGTCTGCAATGCCGGGTTGCCAGGTTGGAGATTTCCTAGTCAAATTGGGCTACTAATTTAAAGCCCAGGCAGGTTTTGAAAGTACAAATTAGTACGGATTTGGGCCTTTGGCTGGTTTGTAATTTGGAAAGCAGCCAAAGTTTTTTTTCTTGCCCTAATGTGCCAAGCCTGTGTCTCCCAATGCATGTTGGGTATTCTAGTTTTTGTTTATGACTATGAAGATTTTCATTCATCCAGGTCATAGTATATCTAGTATAGGTCAATCTAAAAACAACTGGACTTGCTGAGTAATCAATGAAGACGAGTAGTGAAACGTCTTCATTGATCACTCAGCAAGTCCAGTTGTTTTTAGATTGACCTATACTAGATATACTATGACCTGGATGAATGAAAATCTTCATAGTCATATTGCCATCTATTTTGGAGAGAATACTCTAAAACTGGTTCGGGAATATGAAAGAACAGCAAGAAAAGTGGCAGACTATCGAAACCATCTACGCTTTAATCTCAGATGCCGACATCAGGGTCTCACCTCTTGTAGTCTGCGCCTGGGTTCCACAGAAAAAAGTCACAGAGCCAACAAGATTTTACAAAAAGCCCAAAAACATCTACTAAATGAACGAGTCAGACAGATCAACTTTACCATTGATGCCCTTAAGCAGAAAGTAGAACATCTAAAATGGAGTCTGGCAAAAGAACTGCCTGATGGAACTTTGGAAAGGGTGGTTAGGTTCGTTGAACATGCACAGATTGCCCAACACATTAAGAGTAAGGAGCGACAAATAAGCAAATTCACCACATTACTGTCACAAAGCAGCAGTTGGAAAAGGACTGAAGAACTAACCTGGAGGCAGAAAGATGAGACACCAAAAAACACCAAAGACACTTGGGTTAGGAACTTATCAGATAGGGTACTAACCCAGCCTGAAAAGGATGTGTTAGCCAAGGGGTTAAACTATGCAGTGACACCACAACACATACCAGTAGTTGAACTCATCACAGCCACAGAGTCTGCTATCAAAAATAATAACTTGAAAAATGAAGAAGCAGAACAACTCCGGCTAAAAGTGTCAGCTGCTTTGTCAAGTGCCAGAACACCTCCCTCTAACCTTACTACAGAAGAGAGGAGAGCACTCAGCTCTCTGAGTAAGGACCCGAACATCACTATCCTGCCAGCAGATAAAGGGAGATGCACAGTTGTGCTCAACACACTGACTATGACTGCAAAATAACCACTCTGCTCAGTGATAGCAATACATATGAACCCTTAGGGAAAGACCCAACCAGTGGTTACAAGAAAAAGGTGATCGGTTGCCTACAACAACTTGAAAAGGAGAAAGCCATTGATCGAATTTTATACCACCGTCTGTATCCCAGGGAAGCCACACCATGCTTATACGGACTCCCCAAGATACACAAGGAAGGAGCCCCACTAAGACCCATTGTCAGCAGCATAAATTCAGTGACATACAGCATTGCAAAATTCCTGGCTAACATCTTAGCCCCGTTGGTAGGCAATACAGTGCATCATATCCAGAATGCCAAAGAGTTTGTAACCAAGATTCACGGCGTTACACTAGAGGCAGAAGAAACAATGGTATCATATGATGTCACTTCACTGTTCACATGTATACCTACTACAGAGGCGATTGAGACTGTAAGAAATCGACTGCAACATGATAACACCCTCAGCAGCAGAACGAAGCTCAGTCCCAACCAAGTTTGTTTGTTGCTAGATTTGTGCCTTAACACCACATACTTCAAGTACAAGAACCTTTTTTATAGACAGAAACATGGCTGTGCAATGGGTTCTCCAGTCTCTCCCATTGTAGCAAACTTGTACATGGAGGAAGTGGAAAGGAGGGCCTTACTTACGTTCCAGGGAACTACACCGACTCACTGGTTCAGGTATGTGGATGATACTTGGGTTAAAATCAGATCCAATGAAGTGGCGGCCTTCACAGAACACATTAACTCAGTGGACAATAACATCAAGTTCACAAGGGAAGATGTCCATGAGAACAAACTTGCTTTTTTGGACTGTTTGATATGTATCCAAGAGGGGGGTAACTTGAAGACGGAAGTATACAGGAAACCCACTCATACGGATCAATATCTGTTGTTTGATTCCCACCATCCACTGGTCATTCGAACCCTGCACCATCGGGCGGAATGTGTGGCAACTGATACAGAGTCCAAAGACAAAGAGCAAAAACATCTCAGAGGAGCTTTGAAAGCGTGTGGCTACCCAGACTGGGCCTTTGTCAAAATAGCAGCAACCGAGCCCAAGAGGAACACCAATAGAAATAACCGCCCGGAGACACATAGTAGGCGAAACATAGTCATCCCATATGTAGCTGGAGTGTCAGAGAAACTCAGGAGGATTTTCAACAAACACCATGTCCCTGTGTTTTTCAAACCTAGCAACACACTGAGACAAAAACTGGTACACCCAAAGGATCAAACACCAAAAGAAAAACAAAGCAATGTGGTATACGGAGTCCAGTGTAGCGAGGATTGCACAGATCTATACATCGGGGAGACAAAACAACTGCTCTCCAAATGAATGGCTCAGCACAGGAGGGAGAACTCTACAGGGCAAAACTCAGCTGTCTTTCTACACTTAAAAGACAAGGGACACTCCTTTGAAGACAGCAAGGTCCAAATCTTGGATAAAGAAGACGCTGGTTTGAACGAGGCGTGAAAGAGGCGATTCATGTCAAGGTGGAGAGACCATCTCTGAACAGAGACCTTCGACACCACCTGTCTGCTACATACAATGCTGTTCTAACATCTGTACCCCGGCGGATTCAGAACACTTCACACATCCATTCATGCAACTCTCACAAGTAACACCTGTATCTAGGAGTTGCATGACACATTGGATAATCCTATCACAACTACACAGAATCAACACCTCTGTGAGTTTCTTCAGATGTCACCTCTTTGAAGAGTTACAATGTGCCATTGTAAATGGATTAGTGGAAGAGTTTATATGCCGAGAACTTCCCACACCAGTCAGTTGAACTGAAGAAGCTGCTCGGATGAGTAGTGAAACGTCTTCATTGATTACTCAGCAAGTCCAGTTGTTTTTAGATTGACCTATACTAGATATAGTTTTTGTTTAACAATTTGACAAGTTTAATGTAAGACTACAATACCCAGCATGCAACGGGACTGACTTGTGTAGAAGTCGGGAGTTACCAGATTTTAGGCTCGGTATCCCAATCTCTCGTCACTCTTAAACACTTTTTTCTGTGACTTCCCTCAATTTCAGGGCAAAAATCTACTGGCCACAAAAATGTCTATAGGTTGACCGTTTTTACCGATATTTACTGAAATTGTATATGTATTAGGGCCTTATGGGGCTCATTTATCTCCTGGGCCCCCCTCTGTAGTTACACCCCTGGTGACGGGCGAATCTCTTCCCATTTTGCTTCATGAAAAAGGCATATTTTCATATATATTCTTTATTTCTTAGACTTGTTTTCACTGCACACATCGTGTTATTTTTGGGCTCGTTTTCAAGCATCACTTGGCTCGTTTTTCGGCTGGTTTTGTAGCTGAATTTGGCTGGTTTTGAGAATTAGACGCAGCAACTATGGATGCACCGAATCCGGGTTTCGGTTCGGGTTTAGGCCTTTAGGCAGAACCGAATCCTAATTTGCATAAGTAAATTAGGGGCGGGGAGAGAAATCGCTTGACTTTTTGTCACAAAACAAGGAAGTAAAAATGTTTTGCCCTTCCCACCCCCTAATTAGTATATGCAAATTAGGATTCAGATTCAGCCAAATGTTTAGTTAGGGATTCAGGGGTCGGCCAAATGTTTAGTTAGGGATTCAAGGGTCGGCCAAATCCAAAATAGTGTATTCAGTGCATCCCTACCAGCAAGCCTGCTGCAAAGCCACATGATCCTGATCTTGTTACATCATGAGCCCACCCCAATACACTGCAGATCCCCCCTTGTTTGCCTCAGTCACAGTGTAAACTGCCAAGCCCAATCATTGAAGAACATCTAGTCATTAAGTCAGGAGCACTGTGTCTGTCAGAGAACTACAACTCCCAGCATCCCCTACGAGCTCTGGTAGGTGGGAGGAGTAGTTGTGCAACTGCAGGAATGCCCAGAGCAAAGGAATCAGTGAGAAATACACAGAGGTGCCCATGGGTAGCAGGACAGGCCTCTCATAACGCCACACACTTACAGTTCCTGATGTCGGAGATGAACACGGCCAGTCCCCGCATCCCGTCACCCTTAGAGACAGCCGGCATCTTCCCTGGAGTGAGCGGTCCCTTCCCACCCTGGAGCTGAGCTGATCAGATGAGCTTGGGCTGCTACCCTACACCTGGAGAAGGAAAGCGCCGACAAGGGGGAAGAAGCTGGGAGCAAGGGGCAGCAATACACGGGTAATAAATGCCCCTAAATAATGTCTAAATGCGCCAACCAAAAGGGGAGAGAAAAAGCAGGGGAACAGCAGGAAATCCGCAGCAGGGGTTGGCCCCGCCTCTCCAACACAACCATTGGATCCCAGAAGGGCTGCACCCCGATGAGTGGTCAATAGCTCCAGTCTATCACACACGTCTGGAAAAGGCGGTGACAGAAGGGTGTGGCATGGGAAATGACGTATTCCGTCCAGCTCAGAATCCGCGAATTAGCGCTAGATTGATGCTGAGCTGTGATGGGTTGTAGCCTAATCAGTGAGGCGGGCGCAATCAGAGGCCCGCCTTCTATTAGCTTTCACACAGAGTAACGGTTCTTATAGACCCCAAACTACCAGACTCCGCCTCAGTGCGAACTGATCCAATTGGAACGATGTTATATCCAGTCAAAGCTTATGAGACGGGTGTCGTCGTGTGGTGGAAGCTGTAAAAAATAAATATATGTGAAAAATATTCCCCAGTATCTGTCTATGGTTCTCCCTAACATTATCTGTGAGGAGAAATATTGGCAATTCCATGAGACCGTTGTTAGGAAACAAAAGCAGCTCTCAGGCTTTCCTCAGTATTTCTACTACTTCACGTTCTCTTGTGGTATTATAGTAGGCTTCAGCTGTGAAGATCCACATTGCACAAACATCTGTTATCTGGAAAACCCCACGTCCCAACCATTTTGGCTAACTGTCCCCATACCTGTAGCCTTCTTACAGGGTTTGTTCACCTTTAAATTAACTGTTAGTATGACGTACAGAGCGATATTCTGAGGCAATTTGCAATTGGTTTTTATTTCACTAGGGTCCAAATTGCCCTAGCAATCCTGCACTCATTTGAATAAGAGACTGGAATATAAACAGGAGGGGCCTGAATAGTAAGAAGAGTAACAAAAAGTAGCAATAACAACCCAGATCCCGCCCACTCAACATCACATTTAAAAGACCACTCAGACATCAGCGCTAAAAAAGGTAACCCCCCCACACACAAGTTATAAAAAGCTATTGATGGTTTTTTAAAAAAAACATTGGCGCCAGGGCCCCCCCCTACAAATTAAAAAAATTGGTGCCTCAGAGAATATTTTTTTAAAAAACATTAGTGGCAGGGGCCTATAGAGTATTAAAATAATACATTGGTGGACAGGGGATTAAAAAAAAATCAAAAAACACACATTCGTGTTCAGTAGAATTGAACTTGTGGCTTCATGACTTCCATTTTGGCTGTTTTCGTGACTTTGGGGTCTTTTCGCCGCTTCAGGACTTCAATTGCAGCTGTTCTCGTGACTTCGGGGCTTTTCGCCACTTCAGGACTTCAACTTCGCCTCCCTTCCTGACTTTGGGTCATTTCGCCGCTTCAGGACTTTCATTTCGGCTGTTTTCATGACTTCGAGTCATTTCGCCGACTCAGGACTTTCATTTTGGCTGTTTTCGTGACTTCGGGTCATTTCTCAGCTTCAGGACTTCAATTTCGTATGTTTTCATGACTTCGGGTCTTTTCGCTGCTTCAGGACTTCAATTTTGGCTGTTTTCATGACTTCAGGTCTTTTCGCCGCTTCAGGACTTTAATTTCAACTGTTTTCGTGACTTTGGGTCTTTTCGCCACTTCAGGACTTCAGGGGTTGCCCGGCTCTTTTGAAAAGTGCAGCACAGCCGGGCCCACCTTCAGGCCCTGGCTGGTACAGGAGTACCCCCTGTGCCCCCCTGAATATGCCCCTTAAAGTCATGTAACATTTTGGTGGCATGACTACCTTAAGGCAACAGCTACTTTTACTTTGTGAGATACAAGTCTTGCCTACCAGGTATTACTATATATATTAACAGTCACATCTAATAAACATTATGGCTCTTTTCGATTTTATGAGGTAGTTCACCCTTAAACAGGGCAGGGCCAGGCAGACTGGGCACAACAGACAATCCAGCCTAACTTGTCGCCCCACACCGTCACATACGCGCAGACAAAGGCACACATCAGCTTTTAGTATGATGTAGGCTGAACTTATTTGACTGAAAGATAAAAAGGTGAGAGTCTGGATAGAAAAATCAGCTCACAAGATTGTCTCACATGCGCCGCGAGGTCACCAATCAAACAGATCTTTCCCTGACATTCCAAATTTTTAGATCACAACAATGGGAATATCTGGATGATTTTTGGTCTTTGTTTGAAGGGGTTGAATGGTCAATAAAAGAAAACATAATTCTTTACATTATACATTCAGTAAAATTTTTCTATGGTTTATTATAGTTATTTGTATATGTATTGCTAGAGTCCTGCGCGGGTTTATTTTCTTATAACTGTACCCGACCCATACCCACTACCCGTGACCTTCAATTTTTCCCCACTGATTCACTACCTGAGCCAACCCGAAAGAGGCCAACTAACCTTTTGACCTGGGGACACGTGAAACTGGAAGTGACGTCACTTTGGGGTCAAATCTGCACAAAACTAACAGAACCACAGGGAAGGATGGGAGGGATCAAGCCTGCATCTTTGTTGGGCACAGAGCCGTGTTATCCGCAGACCAGTAGCGTTCCTAGAGGGGGACGGGCCCTGGTGCGTGACACACAGACGGGCCCTGCCCCCTCCGTACGGCCGAATTTTAGTGGGGATTTCAGTGGCGTGCGGCGCTGCCAGGGGGGCCTGAGGGGGTGCGGGCCCTGGCCCGCTCGCACCCCCGGTAGTTCCGCCACTGCCACAGACTGCTTGCACAATCAGAGAATCAGGGACTTTTTGCAAAAAACCTGACCGTGGGTCCCCGACCCGGTGCAGGACTTTATGGGGTATATATATCAAAAAGTCCACTAGAGTGAAATACTGCCTATGAAAGGGTAAACTTTCACCCTTTGATGTATATGTCTTTAAAAATCCCATAGAAATGAATGGAGAGAGGCGTATTGCACACCAGCGGACTGTGGTGATCTCTAACTTCACTCTTTAAAATATATACCCCTGTATTGTTATTGAAAAATTAGCCAAATGATATATTGCAAACATCCTTAGAATGATGTTTTCTTTTATTTTGATGTGCCCTTTAATACAAAGTAACAATAACATTGTAGCATAGAGCAATAGATTTTGGGCTACTCTGGTCAGTGACCCCATGTGAAAGACGTAAAGAGGCAAAAGAAGAATTCAAATAATAAAAAGCATAAAGCATCCAGTCCTTTATTAATAATATCTGAAACTAGGGATGCACCGAATCCATTATTTTGGATTCGGCTGGACCCCCCCCCAATCTTTCGAGAAAGATTCGGCCGAATACCAAACTAATGTGAATCCTAATTTGCATTAGGATTTGGTTCAGCCGGGCAGAAGGATTAGGCCGAATCTGAATCCTGCTGAAAAAGGCTAAATCCTGGATTCGGTGCATCCTTAGCTGAAACCACAATAATGATTGCAATAGTCACGTATATTTGCTAGGGCATAAATGTGGGTGTATGTAGCGCTATAACCCAGTCTCACTTTAGACTCTGGACCAGCAGTAAATCTGGAAGATGCCTTTGTAGGAAAAGGTTTTTGTGGAAGTTGCCATGCAGCGTTCCTGGTGTGACTTTGCAGAGGAAATAACTGATAAGCCATTTAGAAAACAATAGCTTTGCAACTGGATGGTGAGCTATGAGGGTCAAATGTCATTCAATTGCTGTCTACACACCCATAGGATGAAAAATATTATTGTACAAAACAGGAAACAGGACTCGTCAGCTAAAAAGAAAGTTTTTTTGTTTTTTTACAAAGGGGACACTGACCTTACACAATCTGTAGCAGTGTATTTGTATATTTTTTCATGATAATTTTCCCACTTTCATGCTTAAAAGGGTGGTTCACTTTTGGTATATTATAGTGTGGCTAATTCTAAGCAACTTTTCAACCGGCTTTCACTTTTACTTTTTTTAAATAGTTTTTTTCAATTATTTGCCTTCTTTTTCTGATTGATTCCAGTTTCAAATGGGGGTCACTGAAAACTAAACAAATGCTCTTTAACAAATGTATTGCTATTAATACTTTTTATTACTAACATCTCTATTCAGGGCATAGGAGATGCCAAGCATTCTGGATAATAGGTCCCATACCTGTACATTTCAGTTGCTGTCTCTTTTTTGGGAACATGATTTGGCAGCTGCTGAGTGCGGAATTCTCACTCTGAGCCATTTCTGTCCCACTGGGAGCACGTTCAGTAGGAAAAACACAGATCATATAAAATATGCAGCATCTGCAGACCAGCACAGCCAGGACCCGTTTCTGCAGCCTCTTTTAGGTTGTCCATTTGTTCTTAATAATGAAAAAATGCAAAGAATTTTTATTTCACTTGGAACATAAAACTGCACTTTATGTACTCTTAGGGCAGAGACACACTTGGAGATTCGGGGAGATTAGTCATCTGCGACAAATCACTTTTTCTTCGGGCTACTATCTCATGAGGAATTCAGGCAACTTTGGACCACGCCCATTTTTGTGGCCACACCCCCTAATTTCCATGTTCATTTTACAAATTTGGCAATTTATGAAAGTTTGAACATATTTCTGTGTTTTTTTTTCACTTATTAGTTTTGCTAATGAAGGTGAATTGCCCTTTAGGCTAACTTCTCCCAAGGGACCTGTTATCTTATATTGTTACAATTACTTATCTCAAAATTGTTACAAAAGTATTATCTGCAGCTGTGGCTGTTCTGGGCTCTCTGCCAAAAGCCAATTAAGTTAGAAACATTATTTCTTTTTGTGCCTGTTCAGTGCAGAGAAAATCAGGACTTTCCATTACAAACAAGGGACTGTGGGTTGAGCTGTCAAAAGAGGTACTGTCCCTCTAAAAACAGGAAAGCAGGGAGGTATGAGATTAGTCGCCCGAAGAAGAGGCGATTTGTCGCCGGGCGACTAAATCTCCCTGAATCTCCACATGTCTTTGCACTTATGGGCAGATTTATCAAGGGTTAAATTTCAAATTAAAATTTTCTAGTTTTTTTTTTTATGGCCAAAACTATCAAATTTGACTAGGGAATTTTTAAAATGTTTTTCGATACTTATCATACTCTGGCCCCTTAAGGACTCAAATTCGACTCTTTGCCACCTAAAACCTGCTGAATTGCTGTTTTAGTTAATGGGAGACATCCTGGAATCAATTTGGAGTTGTTTGCAGCCTTCCTGACATTTGAGTTTTTTATCTGAAGAAAAACTCGAACTGAATTCGATTACAGGTTTTGCGTAGATCCCATTCCCCCCATTTGAAAAAAAAAAAATAGATTTTTTTTAAAATAAATTTCGATTGGTCAGATTTCGATTTCATGGACGTTTATGGGAGTTTTTAAAAACTCACATGAATTCGAAATTCGACCTTTGATAAATGTACCTCTGAGTGTATCGTACAGCAGCAGGCGTACTAAAGCCTGAGTGACACCAACCTCCACAGAACCATAACTTGTGCAAAATTTTCCCAGAAATCAGCCCTGGGATATTATGAAGGAATCTCTATACCTTCCCCAAACACAAACAAATGCTTATGCGTAATACAGAAGAATTTAGGGTCAGTCTAAAACAGTGTTTCATCCCTCCCAACTGTCCCGATTTTGACAGCTCAACCCGCAGTCCCAGATTGTTACTGAAATGTCCCGATTTTCTCTTTGATCTCCTGCACTGAACAGCCAGAAAAAGATACAAAGTTTCTAAAACTTAATTGGCTTTTCGCAGAGAGCCCAGAAATATGTGGCATGGCACTTAGATACTTTTGTAACAATTTAAGATAAGAAAAGAAACAATTGTAACAATTTAAGATAAGCAGGTCTCTTGGGGAAACTGTGACTTGCAGCTTAAAGGGCCATTCACCTTCATTAGCAAAACTGTAATAAGACATAAGAACACAGAAATGTGTTCAAACTTTCAAAACCTGCCAAATTTTGTACACGGTAATTAGGGGGTGTGACGACAAAATGGGCATGGTCAAAAATGTTGCTGTGCCTCGCACTGCAAATCTTTTTGTCCCTCTTTCTATTTACAAAATGTTGGGAGGTATGGATTCTTTCTTTTCTATTAATAACATTGTTTCAGACTTCAAAATGGGAAGGGCTGACAGTAAATCCCGATTCATGCAAAGGCTTATAGTAACTCGAATGTACTAGGTAGCCACGTAAAGGGCATGTAAAGGCATAAAAATAAAATCCCATTTTTACTTTCTTTAATGAAGGAGAAACCTATCTCCAATATAAATTAATTTAAAAATGTGTACTGTTTTTATAAGAAACCTGACTGTATGCAGTGAAATTCTCTCTTCATTTACTGCTGTGGATAGGAATTGTCAGACGGTCCCTAACTGCTCTGCAGGGAAACAATCATACTTATGAACAGCAGGGGAGCCCCCCCTTACTTCCCAGCCATGCAGAACTCAAGCAGCTTTGTTTGTTTCCCTGTAAAGCAGTCGGCGACTGTGTAAAGATTTGTATTGGATTTTATTTTGCTTTACATCCCCTTTACTGTTTCCAGCTGCAGCGACAAAGATCATGGAGCCAGATTTAAACAGATAAACTGGGATTCTATTTGGAGGATTATTTTGCTGCAGCCACTGGTTCTGCAGAGTTGGAGAAAGTTTGTATTAAACAATACAAAAACTATAAAATCCACATTAGATTACATGACAACACAGGACCCAGGACCCAGTGCAGTCTGTATATTCTGCAATGACTGGCAGCAGGAAATAGTGACAATAGTGTCAGTCAATGGGAACTGATAAAGGGCTATAATATGAGGCTAAGGGCACATAGGGAGTATTTTCCATCAGTAGAAAAGTGCCCAAATCCACCTCTGCTGCTTGTCATTGGTTATAACATTAACCGCCTTTTGCTGCTGGTGATTGGTCCAAAATACTCAAATGGCATTACTGGGCCTAATACTGTGTGATGAGACCTGGTACAGATAAATCCAATAATATCCAGAGAGTCAAAAATTGAGCAGAATTCTTCTAACAGGGATTCTGTCAAGATTTTTATGGTGTAGTTTTTATGTCTAAATGACACTGTTTACACTGCAAATAATTCACTCTACAATATAAAATTTAATTCCTGAACCAACAAGTGTATTTTTTAGTTGTAATATTGGTGTGTATGTGCATCTCAGGTCATTTTGCCTGGTCATGTGCTTTCAGAGCCAGCACTTTAGGATGGAACTGCTTTCTGGCAGGCTGTTGTTTCTCCTACTCAATGTAACAATGTGTCTCAGCGGGACCTGGATTTCACTATTGAGTGTTGTTCTTAGATCTACCAGGGAGCCGTTATCTTGTGTTAGGGAGCTGCTATCTGGTTACCTTCCCATTGTTCTGTTGTTAGGCTGCTGGGGGGAGGTGAAAGGGAGTGGGTGATATCACACCAACTTGCAGTACAGCAGTAAAGAGTGACTGAAGTTTATCAGAGCACAAGTCACATGACTGGGGGCAGCTGGGAAACTGACAATGTCTAGCCCCATGTCAGATTTCAAAATTAAATATAAAAAAACCTGTTTGCTCTTTTGAGAAACGGATTTCAGTGCAGAATTCTGCTGGAGCAGCTCTATTGTTTATAAATATTTTTTTCCATGACAGTATCCCTTTGAGCTTTCATGAATGCAGATTTATAGACTTGTCAGAATGTATATGTAAGCCACAGCTGGAGCAAATACGAACATTCGTTTTTTACATTTTATATATTGGCTTTTATTTGCCCTCAAGTCCTTCCCAAGTTT
This sequence comes from Xenopus petersii, assembly GCA_038501925.1. NCBI lineage: Eukaryota > Metazoa > Chordata > Amphibia > Anura > Pipidae > Xenopus > Xenopus petersii. The sequence continues at coordinate 105,717,235 of CM076685.1, read as the reverse complement.
AAATTGCATTGATAATGGCATGAAAAAACAAACAAATACAATTGGTTAACAAAGAAACGCAAGCAGGGTTCAGACCAGGCCGTCAACCCCACCGCTGTGCATGTGAGCATGTGCGTCAGTACGCATGGGCATCAGCGTTAGCACTTCTTTTTTGCCACGGCCTGTTACTTGCGACAGGAAGAAAACCAGGGTGCGGATCTGGGCCCACTAGAGCCGGGGGCCCACCGGGGTTTTTTCCGGCCCAGTCTGACCCTGAATGCAAATGACACCAAAAAAAACAGAATATGATATAGTAACAAAAGCGATAGTTATTAGAAAGAAAAAAGAAATAACAGTATTGAATATTGTGCCACTTTTTGCTCCAGCGTACTGGATTGTGTAATATATTGCGCTGGAAAATCCATGACATACCTTCACCAATAAGTCTGCCCTATTATAGAGTTGCAGGCACCACAACAGAAATGAATTGGTCCGAACTAGACTGAACTTTGGTCAGATTTGGTCAATGTGAGGACAGCCAGCCCTAAATGGTCAAGGTCTACCCATGTCTGTCGCTTAAAGGTGAACTATCACGAAAATTACAATTTTGTCATACTGAAATAAGAAACTTTCTAAATACAATCAATTAAAAATTCTGCATTGTTTCTGAAATAATCACATTTATATTCGTTATCCCTCTCTCATCCCAGCAGATGTATTAGAGCTCACTCAAATAACTGATTTCAGTACAAACAAAATAACTGCCTTTTGCACAAATCCTGCATGTAGAGAGACATGATGTCTGGTGATTTTAATAGAGTGAGCTCTAATACATCTTCTAGGCAAAAGGAGCCCCCCTATAAGATATATTGGATCTAACTGTCAGTGAATATCTGACACCCAACTGCTGAATGAAGAATTTGTAATCGATTGTATTTAGAAAGTTTCTTATTTCAGTATGATTATAATTTTTTCTAGGGATGCACCGAATCCAGGATTCGGTTCGGGATTCGGCCAGGATTCGGCCTTTTTCAGCAGGATTCGGATTCGGCCGAATCCTTCTGCCCAGCCGAACCGAATCCGAATCCTAATTTGCATATGCAAATTAGGGGCAGGGAGGGAAATTGCATGACTTTTTGTCAGAAAACAAGGAAGTAAAAAATGTTTTCCCCTTCCCACCCCTTATTTGCATATGCAAATTAGGGTTCAGATTCGGTTCGGTATTCGGCCGAATCCTTCGTGAAGGATTCGGGGGTTCGGCCGAATCCAAAAAAGTGGATTCGGTGCATCCCTAATTTTTTCTTTATTTTCGCAATAGATCCCCTTTAACAAATAATATAAGACAATTGTCTGATTAGCGTGGTAGCCGATATGCCATGAGAAAAAATGTAAGCAGGAGAGAAAATAAAAATGCTGTATATTGGAATAGGCATACCTTTGAGAACGCAAAACCATTACGGAAAGCGCAACGGGAAAATAAAATGCTATAAGTGCTCCGCATATGATGCAAATTAAAACCAGATAAGGAATATAATAAAAGTAGCTTCCACTGTACGGGATAATGCCAGTGTGTGTGCGTGTTTGGGGGGGAATGCAATAGTGCAACACTAGCACATTTCAACAAATATCAACTATCTAAAAGCAAAACATGTCAAACAAGTTCAGCTAATGGCTAGGATCGGTTAACTACACAATACAGAAGCCAACAAAAGGAATAGCAGCAGAGAAATTAAAAATTAAATGGCAAAAACATGAATGTGTATAAGGGATCATTCACATTTGGCAAGTATCAAATGCCTGGAAAAATTGCATTGCTTTACTAAACACATCAATATATTAAGCTCTTAAAAAAAACTGCACATAACCATATAAGGCACCAACACACAAGAGGAACACATTTGTTCACTCACCACCAAAAGGAACAGTCACCAAATAAGCAACCCCCTTCCCATTGGGATTTGTAGATTAAATCAACTGGAGGTCTGCAAATACGACATCCCTGCTTTGCGCTCTATAGCATAGAAGTCCAATCTGTGATCTGCCAGCAGCATGGCAGCTCCCAATATCCAGATTGTATTTAAAGGGAACTATCGAGAAAATGAAAATTTAATATAAGCTTCGGCATACTGAAATAAGAAACTTTCTAAATACAATCAATTCTGCATTGTTTCTGAAATAATCAAATTCATGTTGACTATTCCTCTCTCAGCATCTGTTTCTCTTCATTCTGTCTTCATGCAGCAGTTGGGTGTCAGATATTCATTGACAGTTAGATCCAATATATCTTATAGGGGGGCTCCTTTTGCCTAGAAGATGTATTAGAGCTCACTCTATTAAAATCATCAGACATCATGGGGGTTATTTATCAAAGTCCGAATTTATCTCAATATTTTTTGCCGGATTTTCACATTCGGACTTCTTCATCCTCAGGGTTTAATAAATTCCAAAAAATTTGTGATTTTTTAAAAGTCAGATTTTATAAAAATAAAAAAAAAATCACAATTTTTTTGTGATTTTTGTATTCTAAGTCTCTACATGCAAGATGTGTGCAAAAGGCAGTTATTTTGTTAGATTTTGTTTGTACTGGAATCAGTTATTTGAGTGAGCTCTAATGCATCTATTAGGAAAGAAGCCCCCTATAAGATATATTGGATCTAACTGTCAATGAATATCTGACGCCCAACTGCTGCATGATGAGAGAATGAAGAGAAACAGAGGGATAGTGACTATAAACGTGATTATTTCTTAAACTATGCAGAATTTTTAACTGATTGTATTTAGAAAGTTTCTAAAGTGTGAGGAAGCTTCCATTAAATTTTCATTTTCATGATAGTTCCCCTTTAAGTGTTGGGGAGGCAAAATGGTCACAGGTTGGACATTCTTGATATATATTCCTGAAAAAGTGTTCAGATGTATTAGAACAGTTCCCAGGTGCCTTTGTGGCAATGGTTCGGACATTTTGTAAAACATTTCCCAGCACACGAGTTTTAAATAGTTCCCGGCATAACGTTAGGTATTTGATTGGTCTCTTCTGATTGTACGTCTACATTCATGAAAGTACTGTATGTGCGTGTTTTGCTCGTGTGAGGCAGTGCTGTTCATGCAGTATAGTTTGCTTCGTGTGTGCCTTTCAGGCTAAAGAAAACAATAAAATGGTCCCTGTATTTGCTTTGGATTTACGTTTGTATTGCTTCCAGTTCCAGGAGTTTTTCCACAGATGCTTTATTGTAGGTGAACTGGAAAGAGACGGCGCATTAGAGAATCAGTCCAGCTTAAACAAGGCTAAAATGTCAAGGAGTGATTCCTTAATGTGTTTTCCAAACCGGTGAGAATCCTGCAGACATTTAAAAAAAACAAAAAAAAAAAAAAAACACAGAGTTAGTGTGACAGAAAACATACAGCCAATTACCCTCAAAAGTGTTCTCTCCTCCCCCACAATAAAAAGGTGGAAGAACTCACCGTTTCATGGCTGGAGAATTTGCCGGATATATGGAAATTGATAAGATTTTCACCAACAATAATGTAGGAGACTCCATATCCATCATCAGCCACCTAAATAATAGGAAGCAGTATAAACAAAAATATATATACTTAAAAAAATAAAAAAAAAAATAGCAAATGTAAAGAGGCACACTGGTTATTTATTCATATCGCACATGGGGCAGATTTTTGGAAGAAAACACTTTGGGGCAAGTTTACTAAGGTTCCAAGGGTAAATTCAAATTTAAAGAAAAATTTTTGGTCAAAAATCACAAATTCGAATTTAAAACCATCAACTCTAATTTGAATTTGAATGTGAGATTTATCCCATCTTGACCCTGGAAACGAATTTGACTATTCTCCACCTAAAACCTGCCGAGTTCATGTAGAAGACAATGGCAGAGGTCCCTTGAACTATTTGAAGATGTTACAGCAATAGTAGAGATCAGTCAATGACGAAAATGACGCCCCATAGACTTCAACGGGAACTATAACGAACTTTCACTCACCGGTCCAAAGCCACCGCCACATGACACATACTCTGGATGGTTTACTAAGTCAAACAGTTCTACTTGTTGAATAGGGGTCTGACTAGTTGAGAGGCGCCAGGGTTCAGAGAGTACCTATATTCAAGAGAAATCATTCATATTTTAAATTGCTTTATAATTATCAAAACAATTCAATGGTGGAAAGGTATTAACCTAAAATATGGGAGATAATCCACTATATATATATATATATATATATATATATATATATATATATATATATATATATTTTTTTTTTTTTTTTCAAAATGAGTGCACTCAAACCACAAAAACATCAATGCCTAGGTGCAGGTTAAAAAATGTCATACAATATCAATAATCACAAACCACACTCCAAGGACTTCAAATAAACAAAACAAATAAAGTTTATTTCAACGTTTCAGCTCCTCTACTCGAGCACTTCCTGAAGACGGCTCGAGTAGAGGAGCTGAAATGTTGAAATAAACTTTTTTTTGTGTTTATTTGAAGTCCTTGGAGTGCGGTTTGTGATTATTGATATATATATATATATATATATATATATATATATATATATATATAAATATGATATATATATCAGCTGTGGTGCACTCCAGTCAAGCGTTCTCTTCATGCCTGGGTGCCGTCAAATATATTGTAGAAAGTACTTCCCCAAGATTGACGCACTCCAGGACTTCATAATGCAGTTTAGAAAAGATAATTTATTGTTATACGTTTCGTTCGGGCTTTGTCTTGTCTGGGTAATGTCTTGAGACTGGGACCGAAACGTTGACAATAAATTTTCTTTTCTAAACTGCATTATGAAGTCCTGGAGAGTGTCAATCTTGGGGAACTACTATATAAATATATATATATATATATATATATATATTTATTAACGTATAACCATAACTACTCAATACAAAATCATATACCTCTTTCAGGAAAGGTGAGTCCACCCCAAGGTACTTTGATACAACATACAGACAGAAAAGATGTCTATCAATTCCACCTCCGGTCATGGCCTGACGGTAAAGCATCTGATGTTTCTCAGCTGCGAGTCGAAAGAGCTTTAACCTTTCCTCATTCTGCAGACATAAATGTTTGGGTTATTATTTAATCCTCAATGGAAAAAAAAATCAACCAATTGTGTTAAACGGAGTGGCTAATGGCACGTGTGACTATAGAATCAATACCAGGGGGAAAAAAGATAGTGTTCTAATAGGAGAGTTGCTTTATAGACAGTGTATTGTATGTCTACTAGTTACTACTTAATGTAAACATAAAATCTTAGCCCCAACCCTGAGTAACTTTAATCCTTCTCAGCTATTGTACTTTTCAGGTGCAAAATCAATTGCATGTACATTTGTAATAATATATGCATTATGTTGATACATATATATATATATATATATATATATATATATATATATTTTTTTTTTTTTTTAGCTTGATAAAGGTCTGAATATGTGACAAATGCTGATTTTGCACAATAAAAAGGATATTTTCATTTTTAAAGGGGAAGTAAAGTCTCAAATAGACTTAGGCTAGAAATGCTGTATTTTGTATACTAAACATAAACATAAACTTACTGCACCACAAGCCTAATCAAACAAATGATTTATGTTTTCAAAGTTGGTTACAGGGGGTCACCATCTTGTAACTTTGTTATACTACTTTGCAAGACGAAGACTGTGCACATGCTCAGTGTGGTCTGGGCTGCTTAGGGATCATCATAAATTATTAAAACAGCACAAGTCAAATAATATTTGCCAGAAGCCGATACAGCAAGACTGATTAATAATCAGAATATATATATATATATATATATATATATATATATATATATATATATATATATATATATATATATATATATATATATATCTCAAATAAAAGCCAGTAGGGTGGCACACCACTTATTTGTTTCCTACCCAGACGCAGCTGTATATGCACACATGAATACAATGTTTTGTTTTTTTCACAAAAATCCTGGTGTTGCTGGTCTGTGTGGATGCTGTATGATACTTTACCATGCACCTAGGTAGTAAACAAATAAGCGGTTTGCCACCCAACTGGCTTTATTTGAGAAACATTAAAACAAATCATGTGAAGCATATGGCAAAGCAATATGATCCCAGATGTAGTATGTAGTTTGTTGTATAAGGACTGAAATGATAATAAATCTCGTCACTTACACTTTGGGATGGATTCATCATTGCCTTTGCAAAATCAGATGATTCCACCGTACAGGAGCGCACTGTTTCTGTCCTTCCTTCTCGGAAAAGTCGGGTCATGGATGCTTCGTAGGTTAGACAGAACTTTCCCTTGTCCTTAAAAGGAAGACAGTCGTAAAAAAAACACTGCATTGCTACAGTTTACCCGTTTCCAGCTGCAAGCCTGAGCTACATATTAGATGATGCCATGTTGCATATAAATCGTCAACTCAGAATAAAAGCCCTTTGGTGTCTGTGTATGTGGTTTTTTCCTGGTTTGATACCATCGGACTGATCAGAAATGCTATAGCGGATTTCATAGTTTCCAATTTATAATCCAAATGGATTTCTGGAGAATGGTGTTTAATATTTGATTGAGCATTATACTTGAAAAACAACTAATCAAGGGGCAAAGTGGCTCACCCTATAGTGTGCAAGTTGCAGAGCAATTTGAATGAAGGCATCAGGGCTGGTCCTGCACTTTTTTATTAAGCCTTTACCAAACTCCTTGAAGGGAAATGTGTGGAAATCAACATCGTCTGCCAAGGCTTTTGCAATGGTCAGGGAGCTCTCAATGACTTCTTGGCACTATAAAAACAAGAAATTGTTGTAAACATTTAACACATTTTGTAAGTACAGACATGCCTGGATTAGTGATTTCCGGATAACTGAAAACTTTCTGTAATTTGGATCTTCATACCTTAAAGGAGAAGGAAACCCAGTCGGCGCAAAAACCCTCCCCCCCCCGTGTGTTGCCCACCCTCCCTCCTCCCCCCTGGCCTACCTGTCCCGCTGGGCAAATGCCCCTAACTTGTTACTTACCCTTCTGCGCATGTCCAGTCCACGGAGTTCACAGGCACCATCTTCTTCCACACGATCTTCTTCCTGCTGTGACCGGAGTTTTGGCGCATGCGCAGTAGGAGCATTTCGCCGGTACGGATCTACTGCGCATGCGGCAAAAGTCACAAAGTTTTCCGGAAGACGGAAGAGGATCGATCCGGGGTGCTCATTGTTATAACCCCGGGCTGGTGCAGTTTTCTGCTGATAGGAGCACCAGCCCAGGGGTTTCAGGTAAGTAACTATAATCACTTAGGGGTGCCTAACATTTGGCACCCCCAAGTGCTGAAAGCCTTTCCTTCTCGTTTAACGAAAATCCGGCTATTTCGTATTACTGGAAGAACCCCCGGACCGGTGAAGTTTTCTCCCGATAGGAGCACCGGCCCAGGGTTTCAGGTAAGTATATACAATACTTGAGGGTGCCTAACTTTTGGCACCACCAAGCCTTTCCTTTTCCTTTAAGGCTCAAAATAGTATGAAGCGAAGAGGATCAGCGGCTCCTCTTTACTTCAACTGCTCATGCAAAATACAATTTTGGATCAAAGGCTTAGTCAACAAATTGACCACCATCCATAGTATATGAGCTTGGGATTATGGGGCCACCATACATACACTGAAAATGTTATCAGTACGTGCTCGACATCATATGAATCAAATATCACATTCACTTTTACATAAAACATTCTAGAGGAACACATAGAAGAGAAAAATGTGTTAAACTCACTTCCTTCAAGTTGCTGTGAATTACAACTTTTCCAGTCTTGATCAGGACAGCAGCTAATTAAGGAGCAATAGAATTGCCATATGTTGTCAGTCTGACAACCCCAAATATGTCTGTAGAGCAGATTGAAATGCTTAATACCAACCTCCTCAGAGATTTCCCACTGGAGCCTTTGGGGTACAGGCAAGTTGGAATCCGCTTGGCCCTTGCAGTTTCCTTCCTCATTGTATCCAAGCTGAAAGCAGTCAGTAGCTAACACAAACTACATACAATAAAACAGAAAATATTTAAGATAAGTAAGAGAAAATGATTACGATTAGTGAGAGAAAAATTCCTTTGGCAAATGACTAAAAGGGCAGCAAGCCTCTAACTGTCAATAATAATGATATAATACCTCCCACATATGTCCAACAACGGGTGCATCTGCCCAGGAATGCTCAGCATTCAGTCCTATTTTCCCATTCTTGAAGACTATAAAAGTAAAGGACTTATCAAACCACCTGAAATATTGAAAAGAAAATGAATTATTATTTATTTTTTCTGCCCAGTAAGTCTAAGAAGTCTAAAAAGGTTTTCTCACTGAACAGTAAAGATGAAAAGGGTAAGGCCCTTACCAAAAAAAACATATTAGGTTTCCCATTCAACATTTAGAGTCTGGCCACACTGGCAGATTCGGGGAGATTAGTCACCCGGCGACAAATCTCCTCTTCTTCGTGGGCGACTAATCTCCCCGAACTGCCTCCCATTGGCTAGAATGGGATGGCAATCGGTGCGATTCGTTTTCCGAAGTTCCCCAACGAGCAATCTTCGGGCGACTTCAGAAAACAAAGCGCTCCGAGCCATCCAGCCGGTGATTTCCTTCTAGCCGGGAAGGCAGTTCGGGGAGATTAGTTGCTCCGAAGAAGAGATTTGTCGCCGGGCGACTAATCTCCCCAAATTGCAGTGTGTGTCTCTGCTCTTAGAGGGCAATTATGCAAGGACCAAACATGGAGTCACTTAAATTTCCCTGTTTAGCTCAAGAAATAACAAAAACATAGATTTTTCATGATTAAAACAATAGGCGAAAAGTATGTTCATAAGCCCTATTTTTTGCACCCATGTTGCATGGGGAGGGGGCATATTATAGCATTTAAATGTTTCTATTGTCTATTCTTGTAATAAGCTATATGTATGTATTTTGCTTTAACAATGCGCTGATGCTCACACTTCTTTTTCAGTTCTGTACACTTATTGAATTCCAATCGAGTTTTTCCTCCGAAAAAAACCTCAAATGTCAGGAAGGCAATTCAACAGACCTCTGCCACTGACTTGCTTCCATTGTTGAGGTGTGATAAATCTCCCTTTCTAATATACATTGAGGGATAAAAATTCTGATGTGTGAATTTTGACACCAAAAAACAATTCGAAAATTAGAATTTGAATTCAAATTTACCAGGGATGTACCGAATCCAGGATTCGGCCTTTTTCAGCAGGATTCGGCCGAATCCTTGTGTCTGGCCGAACCGAATCTGAATCCTAATTTGTATATGTTAATTAGGGGTGGGTAGGGAAATCACATGACTTTTCATCACAAACGAAGATTTTTTTCCACATTCTCCTTTCCTGCCCCTAATTTGCATATGCAAATTCGGATTCGGTTCGGTATTCGGCTGATCCTTTCACCAAAGATTTGGGGATTCAGTCGAATCCCAAATAGTGGATTCGGTGCATCCCTAGAATTTACTATTCGACCCGTGATAAATTTGCCCCCTAAATTTATTTCTTAGGCATCTTGCACCTGCTATTTCACAAAGAAAAGGAATTGTCTTCACTTGTGCATTAAATCTGTGGGTTGAGGGATCGGTTTCTTTTCTTATTTCAAGTGATGTGAATATATATTTTGTTATGTGCAGGGCTGTAGTTTGTGTGTTTTTACAACACATGCAGACCTAAAGCATGGTGATCCAAATTATGGAAAGATCCCTTATTTGGAAACCCTCAGGTCCGTAGAATTGTGGATAATGGATCCAATACCTGTATAATAATAATTGGTTTCAGACTGAATCTTACCACAGTGGTTGAAAAGTTATGTTTTAAATATAGCAAAGATTAAGCATGACAGCAGCTCATGTAATTCCATAACTGTGTTGTGTGCTGAGACACTTTGGGGGTTATTTATAAGTCTGAATGTCAAAAAACGTGAACAATTCAAGTTTTTTTTAGTATAAAATTCGAGTGGAAAAAATCTTGAATTTACGGGATTTATTATACCCCGAGGATGGAAAAAGTCAGAATCCAAAAAACCGGCCGGCCGAGGTTGCATATAAGTCAATGGGAGAAGTCCTAAAGATATCATGTATGCAATGGGTTTTGTGCAATAATGCGAAAATTTTGTGCTTTTCAGGCAAAAATTGGAGCTTTTGGGCAGAAAATCCTAAAAATTTTGTGATTCGAATCTTCATACGATTATCAGAAGTTTTTTCCAGCACTGGAATTTTTCAGGAAAATGTATTGATAAATAAGAAGAAATAACCCATAGGGATTTGGTAGGAGTAGATTTAATAAAAGAATGAGGTATTTTTAGTGTAAAAAAAAAAAACTTGAATTTTTTGGGATTTATTATATCCCGAGGATGGAAAAAGCCTGAATCTGAACATCCAGCATCTCAGACCTGCCAAGGTTGCATATAGGTCAATGTGAGAAGTCCTGAAAATATCCTGTATGCTCTGGGTTTTGTGCTATAATGTGAAGATCTTGTGCTTTTCAGGCAAAAATAAAAAAAAAAAATTGGCGCTTTTGGGCAGAAAATCCGAAAAATGTGCTTGATTCGAATTTTCATACGATTATCACGATTTTTGGAGTTTTTTCCCGCACTGGAATTTTTCAGGAAAATGTATTGATAAGTAAGGGGAAATAACCCTAGCAAATTTGGTCGGAGTAGATTTCATAAAAGAATGATATATTTTCTGATTTTGATAAATAACCCTCTAATAGATGAAAAAGGACTCCCACTAAGTAAGGCTGCTGGGTTACTTAACCCTTTTTGCATGGGACCCTGATCTTCTTTTGAATAAAGGATACCTAAGGGGTCATTTGATACAGACCAGGGTAAGAAGTGCAGAACACTGAGAAGAACAAGAGTACGCCCCTTGATTTATGTTAACAATTCGACGGGGAGGTTATTTAAGAAAACATTTGAATATCTAATATTCTATCAAATAGTCCTGACCCGAAAAATTGGAATCGTGTTCGAATTGTATTTAAATAGTATTCGAATCGTACAAATCGAGTTTTCCTCCAAATAAAAAAAACTCGAATGTCAGGAAGGCTATTAACACCTCCAAATGGTTTTACGGACTTTTATATGAACTCGGCAGGTTTTAGGTGGCGAATATTCGAATCAGGACTGTTTCCATGGAGAGGTGTGATAGACCTTACAATCGAATTTACATTCGAATTTGGAATGTGTGAATTTTGACACCAAAAGAACTTCGACAATTCACTATTCTACCCTTAATAAATCTGCCCCTTAATGTCACCTAATCATATATTTTATTGCATTGATGGTAACAAGGTAACCCTTAATTAGTGCCAACCCTTAGGTTACTAACCCTTGGCTTACAGTCTGCTTATGACACTTATTAAAGCTATTTATATAGGGATCAAAGGAAGCGACGGTAACAAGGAATGTTTATATATGTGAGGAACAGAAGTGACAATGACAAACCAACTCACCCTGAGGGAAAAACACAGGTGATACTAAAATGACAAAGTTATATGACGCTTGTTCTAGTCCTTAAAGGGGAAGTAAAGTCTAAAATAGAATAAGGCTAGAAATGCTGTATTTTGTAGACTAAACATAAACATGAACTTACTGCACCACAAGCCTAATCAAACAAATCATTTATGTTTTCAAAGTTGGCCACAACGGGTCACCATCTTGTAACTTTATTATACATCTTTGCAAGACTAAGACTGTGCACATGCTCAGTGTGGTCTGGGCTGCTTAGGGATCATCATAAATTATCAAAACAGCACAAGTCAAATAATATCTGCCAGAAGCTGATACAGCAAGACTGATTAATAATCAGAATATACAGACTGCACTGGGTCCTGTGTTGTCATGTAATCTAATGTGGATTTTATAGTTTTTGTATTGTTTAATACAAACTTTCTCCAACTCTGCAGAACCAGTGGCTGCAGCAAAATAATCCTCCAAATATAATCCCAGTTTATCTGTTTAAATCTGGCTCCATGATCTTTGTCCCTGCAGCTGGAAACAGTAAAGGGGATGTAAAGCAAAATAAAATCCAATACAAATCTTTACACAGTCGCCAACTGCTCTTCAGGGAAACAAACAAAGCTGCTTGAGTTCTGCATGGCTGGGAAGTAAGACGGGGGCGCCCCCTGCTGTTCATAAGTATGATTGTTTCCCTGCTCAGCAGTTAGGGACCATCTGACAATTCCTATCCACAGCAGTAAATGAAGGGAGAATTTCACTGCATACAGTCAGGTTTCTTATAAAAACGGTACACATTTTTTTAATTACAGTATATTGGAGACAGGTTTCTTTTTCATTCAAGAAAGTAAAAATGGGATTTTATTTTTTTGCCTTTACATGCCCTTTTAACGGTTTGCTAATAAATATTTAAAGAGTAGTAGTAGTACAGCCTTGTATGTACATAGTATACGTACAATCTGAAAAATATTGCTGTAACACTGCTGCATTGTACACACTGGTCTTAACATAACCTGTGCTTGGCATCAAAAGGTATTTAAATATATACAGATATGCAGAGTTACAGGAATGGTTTGAGTTCAGGTATTTTGATTAGGGATGCACCGAATCCACTATTTTGGATTCGGCCGAACCCCCGAATCCTTTGTGAAAGATTTGGCCGAGTATCGAACTGAATCCGAACCCTAATTTGCATATGCAAATTAGGGGTGGGAAGTGAAAAATAATGTAACTTCCTTGTTTTGTGACGAAAAGTCACGCAATTTCCCTCCCCACCCCTAATTTGCATATGCAAATTAGGATTCGGATTCGGTTCGGCCGGGCAGAAGGATTCGGCCGAATCCGAATCCTGCTGAAAAAGGCCGAATCCTGGCCGAATCCCGAACCGAATCCTGGATTCGGTGCATCCCTAATTTTGATAAAGAATTTGACAAAAATCCAACCTGTCGTAGCATTTCCCATGCAGAAGGGATTTGGCATAAGCATCTAGAGAATTCACTGGATCTTCCGTCCTTAATCCTTCCTCGTCGTCTTGTAAAGTGACAAAGAAAACTGCCCTTTCTACTAGATCCAAAGCCTGTAAGTTCTTCCCACTCCTGAAATAGGTTTTACGAGCCTTGGCCCAAGCAGTTCTATAAAAGAAAATACAATGCAAATTGATTAAAAGTTTTAGTCTGACAGCACAGATGTGCTAACGCCAATAAACTGTCTTCTTTTCAGTTCAGCTGGTTTCAGATATTTCCGACATTTTACTTTAAATTAGTTACAGTTTTTCTAATACAGGTATGGGTGGGGCCTGTTATGCAGAATGCTCGGGACCTGGGGTTTTCCGGATAATCTTTCTGTAATTTGGATCTCCATACCTTAAGTGTACTAAAAAATCATATAAATATTAAACAAACCCAATAGGCTGTTTCTGCTTCCAATAAGAATTAATTATAACTTAGATTTTGGATCAAGTACAAGCTACTGTTTTATTATTACAGAGAAAAGGGAAATCATTTTTAAATATTTGGATTATTTAATCATAATGGAGTCAATGGGAGACAGCCTTTCGGTAATTCTGAGTCTGGATAGCGGGTTTACGGATCCCATACCTGTATTGAACTTTAAAGTTTTTCACCTTCTTATGTCTTTCTAAAGCAGGTCGGGGGGGGGGGGGGGGTCGCTGACTCTGTAAATTGTTCTAAATTGATACATTTAGTTAATTCATTTGTTATCTTTATCCCTGCTGATCAGAATCCCTGAGTTTCCTTAAAGGGCACCTATCACAGCCAAAATCAAACACATATTAACAATCTGACCAGTACAAGCTAAACACGTTTAATCAAACTGCATATATAGTTTTTTGAAAAAACTGCAGGTTTTAAAAAAATCCCTTACTTTGTCAAATGGGTTCATTCACTGAGGGAGGCCATACTGTGTATAACAGAGACTCTAATATGCAAATTTCAGGAGCATGCTCAGATTGTAAAACTGCTTTGAGTATTCTACCCAGAATGCCTTGTTTAAGTAAACGCCTCCACTAGAAGTATCAGGAGATTTCCCTATCTTGTCCCCTGCTGGTGATGTCATTATGCAAATGAAGGGCACACAGTAACTTCCAGCAGGTGGCAGCACTACTGTACAGCAGCTAACACACAGGTTTGGCTGATTTGAAAATAGCTTAGAAGGGTTGATAAGCAACAAGGAATTTCAACTGAGCATGTGCGAGATTTCAGAGCTACAGTTGGCTGGGAAGATATAGGTAGGAGGAGCCAGTGAAATCCAAGATGGCTGCCTCAGCTAGAACTGCAGGGGAGATAGGGGAGATCTTGCAGAAGGAATAGTGAGCTGATCATTTACATTATACAAACAATTCTAACTGTTTTAAAAATCTGATTTCTTGAACTTTCACATAGTGTATTTACTTAGTAAATGATTTTGGTCATGATTGGTGCCCTTTAAAGGCAGCTGTTAGAATTGATACAATAGTTGCTAATGTTTTCCAGATGCTGCTAAAAATTGTATCAAGTAATGTAGCAAATTGTAAACAGTTCAGGAGCTGCAGTTAAATGTCAATTTAGAAACATGCCTTCCCCCCAAAAAAAGGAAGTCAGAAAACTGAACTGAAAAAGGTGATTTGAGGTGAACAAGGTTTTTTAATATGTTATAGAATGGCTAAGCAGCTTTTCAATTGCCCTTCATTTTTTCTTTTTTTATAGTTTTTGAATTATTTGCCTCCTTCTTCTGATTTTTTTCCAGCTTCCAAATGGGGGTCCAATAAAAGCCCAATGGCAAAGGTGCTAGGAATAGGGCATTATTTGATGAACTAAAAGTTAACATAAAACACCATCAATTTAATGGCCACACGGGTACAGCCCAGATCTCCTTGTTTGCACAACTGCATTGTGTTTTTTTAAACTAAACATGCTGCTTTTTATGCAATTAAAATGCATTCATAAAACAATATAATAAGAGGAGCGAGATGAGCGCAGTTGTGTTTAGAGAAATGTATGTAAGTGCTTTATATGCATTTTATTGTTTTCAGCACACATTTTTAAGACATAAAAATATCCATGTATACAAGTCATATACGACGAGTTTGTTACATATAGAACTGAATTGCACAGTATGGTCATTTGTTCCAATGAACACAGTGGGGCTCATTTATCAACACTGGCCAAATTTGCCTATGGGCAGTTAATCCATAGCAGCCAATCAGTGATTGGCATTTTAAAGCCAGCTGCAAGTAGAACAATGAATGCAGCAATTTGATTGGTTGCCATGGGTTACTGCCCAGGGATGATAAATGATCCCGACTATTACAATAAACAAAAACTCACAACTAAACATAAAGCAAAGTGCAAAGTCTGTACAGGTATGGGTTCCATTATCTGGAAACCAGTTATCCAGAAAGCTCCGAATAATGGAAAGGCCATCTCCCATAGGCTCCATTTTATCCACATTTTTAAAAATGGTTTCCTTTTTCTCTGTAGTAATACAACATTACCTTGTACTTGATCCCAACTAAGATATAATTATTCCTTATGGGAAGCAAAACCAGCCTATTGGGTTTACTTAGGGGCAGATTTATCAAGGGTCAAAGTAATAAAATTCAGATTTCAAGCTATTTTTGTGTACTTCGGCTATCAAATAGGCCAAAATTCGATTTGAATTTGAAAAAAATTTGACTATTCAAATATCAAAATTTATCATGTACTGTCTCTTCAAAACTGTGACATTGGTGGACTTTTTTTAAAAAATACTTTGAGTTGATCTTACTTCGATTCAAACGATTCAAATACAGCCTATTCACCCGCAGAAAAAACTCTTTTTGTACTTCGAATTTGGAAATTATGGGAGTTTAAAAAAAACTCCCATTACTTTGAAATTCGATCCTTGATAAATCTGCTTTTCTAATAGACTTAAGGTATGAAAATCCAAATTACACAAAGACCCATTATCCGGAAAATCCCAGCTCTTGAGCATTCTGGAATACAGGTCCCATACCTGAAGTATGAGGACTAACTGCATATTTCTGCTAAACTATGACTTAGATTTTGGTATGAGGAACTTTTTAACCCCACCACCATCCTAAAAATTATGAGAATGGAGATTAAAAATATTTTACTGCTTGAACTTGAATAAATATTGCTCTTACCTTTCTCCAGCAGTTAATGCAGCCAGCTTCTCCTCTCCAGGCTGAGGTGGGCTCGGGTCATTTAGGATATGCTGGAACTGGAGCTCTAGCTCTTTAGGATTCAGGAGGCGCCCTCCATGGTACACCCAGACTCTAAAGAAGCGACCCTTATGATACACCACTATGTGCTTGCTGTCTGCATAGTGCTGGATAGTGTCTGTGCATAGATATGAGGAAACGTGCATGGAAACAGCAGACGTGAGACAGAAAGAACATTTCTATTGGCCAATAACTATTAAGTAGCCATAAAGGGGTGGTTCACCTTTAAGTTAACTTTTAGTATGTTATAGAATGTTCAATTTTAAACAACTTTTCAATTGGTCTTCATTATTTATTTTATCGTTTTTGAATTATTTTCTGACTCTTTCCAGTGTTCAAATGGGGGGGGGGGGGTCACTGACCTCATCTAAAAAACAAATGCTCTGTAAAGTTACACATTTAGGAGCAGATTTATCAAAGGTCGAGGTGAATTTTCTAAATGAAAAAATTCGAATTTCGAGCTATACTTCGACTAGGGAATAGTCCAAATTCGATCATTCGAAATGTATCATGTACTGTCTCTTTAAAGATTCGACTTCGACCATTCGCCATCTAAAACCTGTCGAATTGCTGTTTTAGTCTATGGGGGATCTCCTAGAACCCATTTGGAGTCGATTGGTGGACTTCGAAATTGGGAAAAACCTTGAATCGAATTCGATCGCATGCGCTATTCTTTCGATTCATAATTAGAATTCGGCCAAATACGGACCTATTCGATTGAAAACGGACCTATTCGACCTAAAAAAAACCTTTGACTTCATTTCGGTTGGTCTTTTTGAATTTGAATGTCGAAGTTTTTTCAATTTGAAATTCGACCCTTGATAAATCTGCACCTTATTGTTATTACTACATGTATTACTAATCTTTCTATTCAAGCCTCTTCTAGTCATATTCCAGTCTCTTTTTTAAATCAATGCATGGCTGTTAGGGTACTTAGGACCCTAGCAACCAGATTGCTGAATAAAAAGCTAAATAACTAAAAAACCACAAATAATAAAAAATAAAAACCAATTGTCTCAGAATATCACTGTCTACATCATACTAATAGTTAACTAAAGGTGAACAACCCCTTTAAAACATCTTATTTGAACCTTCATAAATGTTTTTAAAAGTTGATTTAATTAAAAAAGTTTAAAAAAAATCATGTGGGTTATTGCAATTTAAATGATTTGATTAAAAATAAAACCCTCATTCTAAAGGCCAATTGAATGGTAAAATTTTTCTGTGTTTAAACAGTTAACTTTTAATTAAATCTCAACCTCATATTCATTCCTACAATTACAGATGGAGGGCAATATCATAGCCATTACAAGACCTATTTCTTTCCGCCTCGGAACTTACATCTTAAATGCAGAAGGCTCATGTCTGAATTTGATAATGATGTTTCTCTGAATGGTTTAAATGATTTTTATCTAATTTAAACATTTCCTATCGGTGAAATCAGATGCACGAGAGCAGAAATTAGGATGTTAGTAGAGAGCGCTACAGCACTTCTTGCAAGCAGTTAACCGTTTATTGGAAGTGGATGGAAAAATGTAAAAAAAGATGACAAAAAAGACTTATTGAGCAGTGCAATGCTTTTTAAAGGGGAACTATCTTGAAAATGAAAATTTAGTATAAGCTTCAGCTGAAATAAGAAACTTTGTAAATACAATCAAATAAATATTCTGCATCGTTTCTGAAATAATCGAATTTATATTCACTATTCATCTCTCAGCATCTGTTTCTCTTCATTCTTTCTTCTTGCAGCAACAATATGCTTTCCTCAAGCAGCAATAACTGATTCCAGTACAAACAAAATCTGACAAAATAACTGCCTTTTGCACAAATCCTGCATGTAGAGAGACATGAAGGAGCAAATTTACTTATGGTCGATTATCGAGGGTTAGTTAACCCTCAATATTCGACTGACGAAGTTAAATCCTTCGACTTCGAATATCGAAAGATTTATCACAATTCGTTTTTTCAATTTATCACAATCCTTCGATTCGATGGATTTTAATCCATCGATCGAACAATTTTTCTTTGAACAAAAAAAGATAGCAAAGCCTATGGGGACCTTCCCCATAGGCTAACATTGACTTTTGTAGGTTTTAGGTGGCGAACTAGGGGGTCAAAGTTTTTTTTTAAAGAGACAGTACTTTGACTATCGAATGGTCGAATAGTCGGACGATTTTTAGTTCAAATCGTTCGATTTGAAGTCGAAGGGCGAAGTAGCCAATTCGATGGTCGAAGTAGCCAAAAAAAACTTTAGAAATTCAAAGTTTTTTTTTATTCTATTCCTTCACTCGAACTAAGTAAATGGGCCCCGAGGTCTTATGATTTTAATTAGGGATGCACCGAATCCAGGATTCAGTTCGGGATTCTGGCTTTTTCAGCAGGATTCGGACGAATCCTTCTGCCTGGCCGAACCGAATCCTAATTTGCATATCTGGGGAGGGAAATCACGTGACTTTTTGTCACAAAACAAGGAAGTAAAAAATTATTTTCCCTTCCCACCCTTAACTTGCATATGCAAATTAGGATTCAGTTAGGTATTTGGCCGAATCTTTCACAAAGGATTCAGGGATTCGGCCGAATCCAAAATAGTGGATTCGGTGCATCCCTAATTTTAATAGAGTGAGCTCTAATACATCTTCTAGGCAAAAGGAGCCTCCCTATAAGATATATTGGATCCAACTCTCAATGAATATCTGACACCCAACTGCTGCATGAAGAGAGAATGAAGAGAAACAGATGCTGAGAGAGGAATAGTGAAGATAAACTTGATCATTTCAGAAACTATGAAATACTATTTGATTGTATTTACAAAGTTTCTTATTTCAGTATGCTGAAGCTTAAACTACTTTATTTTTAAGTAAAAAATAAAATAGTTACGCAATGATTAACCTAAGACTAGACAGAAGCGTTCCAATATATATATATATATATATATATATATATAAAAAATATCCTACATGTGTACATGTTTGTTCCTACCTGTATCCACTCCAGGGATGCGACATGTGTTAAACATGTGCTCGTATTGAGCTGAGCACATTGGCAAACAATCTTGGATCATCAGCTGTGTGAAAAGAGAAATGGAAGCAATAGAAAGGAGAGAGACGGAAATAAACAAAAAAGATGGAAGAGAACATGTATATGAGGAGAAACAAAGGCAGACAATGATAGGGCAACAGAAGGAGGAGGATTCAGATAAAACAAAGCAGCAGTGGGATGCAGTTTGGAGGTGTGCGTATGTTTTGGGATTAAAAGAAACCAACAGAAAAGAGGCACCACACAAAAAGCAGGTTAAAAAGAGAAAAGGGAAGCAAAGAGAATACACTAATCAATAAAGAGACCACCACTTCAAAGGGATAATGTTATATATTAATAAAGTAATTGTCTCCATACTATATACCAGAGTTTGCTCACACATGCAAAGATATAGACAAACTTTCACCCTTTCAGGAGGTCAGTTTGTTACATTTTTATTTGTACGGAGGGTTTGCAAAAAATATTAGGAGCTTTTACTGTAAGCATTAAAGGGATTCTGCCATGATTTTTATGATGTTGTTTTTATTTCTAAATTACACTGTTAACACTGCAAATAATTCACTCTACAATATACAATTTCATTCCTGAACCAGCAAGTGTTTTTTTTTTAGTTGTAATATTGGTGTGTAGGTGCATCTCAGGTAATTTTGCCTGGTCATGTGCTTTCAGAAAGAGCCAGCACTTTAGTATGGAACTGCTTTCTGGCAGGCTGTTGTTTCTCCTACTCAATGTAACTGAATGTGTCTCAGTGGGACCTGGATTTTACTATTGAGTACTACCAGGCAGCTGTTATCTTGTGTTAGGGAGCTACTATCTGGTTACCTTCCCATTGTTCTTTTGTTTGGCTGCTTGGGGGAAAGGGAGGGGGTGATGTCACTCCAACTTGCAGCACAGCAGTAAAGAGTGACTGAAGTTTATCAGAGCACAAGTCACATGCCTGGGGGCACCTGGGAAACTGACAATATGTGTAGCCCCATGTCAGATTTCAAAATTAAATGTGAAAAAATCTCTTTTGAGAAACGGATTTCAGTGCAGAATTCTGCTGGAGCAGCACTATTAACTGATGTGTTTTGATTTGATTTTTTTTCCTATGACAGCATCCCTTTAAAGGAGAAGGAAACCCTGCAGAAATAAAACCCGTACTTCCCACCCACGTAGATCCTCCTTTCCCCAGGCTAACTGCCCCCCGGGGAAATGCCCCATAATTTATACTCTTACCTCTTGTCGCAGATTCTGGCAGCGGACTTAACGTATCCATCTTCAGATTCCTCTGTAAGCTGACTTGGAGATCAGCAATCCCCGTCAATTTCGGCGCATGCACAGTTGTCGAAAACCGCCAAATTGCTTCCACTGCATGCGCCGACATACCGATCTCACAGTCAGCTTATAGAGGACCCGGAAGATGGATGCTGTGAAGTCCGCTGCCAGAATCTGCGAAGAGGGGGTAAGTATAAAGTGTGGGGCATTTCCCCGGGGGGCAGTTAGCCTGGGGGAGGGGGTCTACATGGGGTGGGGGGGGGTACAGGGTTTTTTTCTACAGGGTTTCCTTCTCCTTTAAGGACATTTTTTTCAGGCAGTTAAAAGCATCCCATATTCCGCGAGCTTTGTGTATGCAATTTAGCTCATGCCCAAGGCAGTGCAGAAGCTACAACTAGATCTAATGACCCAAGGCACATACTGTGGCAGTGAATGAAGATTCTGGTAGAGAAAATAAACTTTGTCAAAATAGAAAAGCTCCAACTACAAAAGGCAAACCCCCAGTCATTTCGTACAAAAACGCAATTTCGAAGTTAAGAACAGGCAGAAAACGCTGATCATTGTTAGGTACCATTCACCATGAAGGGAAAACTGATGAGGCTGAAATCTTGGATCACCCGCTCACTCGCCTGTCTCCTCTCCAGGAATGCGGGTGGTGTTAAAGGTGCGCTCCCACTGGGACGAGCACAGCGGGATTATGGAGCCAGGGACTCTGCTCATGACACAGTTTTAAGAAGGGGAGGCAGAATACAAGCACGGCCAAGAAACAGAGCCATCGCAGAGGGATACCATGGGGTATATAACAACGCAAGTAAATTGATATGAAGGTTTGGTGGGAACTCCAATCCACTTCTCCAAGCAATATGAAGGAGATCTAACTCACACAAGATCCCTCTAACATAGAGCCATATCCTTATTTTAGCTTTGTGACCCAAAAAGGGTATGTTATGCATCTTGTTTTAATTTTCTATTGTAGGAAAAAATTACATATTTCTTAAGCATAACACAAAGACCCACTGTAAATAGAATAAAGAGTCTTTTTTTTTTTTATTCCAGCCTATAGGTTACAAATCTGCTCTACTGCCAGAGCTATTTACAGGCCTGCTTACAACAAACTAAATCCCCTTCTTAATAGGAAGTTCAAAATACAGGTATGGGACCTGTTATACAGAATGCTCAGGACCTGGTGTATTCCAGATAATGGATCTTTCTGTAATTTGGATCATCATACCTTAAGTCTACTAGAAATCATGTAAACATTAAATAAACCCAATAGGCCGGTTTTGCTTCCAATAAGTAAGCTGCCCGATATCTTACACCCAAATTCCACACACACACACAAATATACGTTATGTTCTTATGTTTTTCTCACCGGCTTCAGCTCTTCACGAGTGAGTTTGCGTCGGTACAATAGGATAGCATGAACAGTGTTCGCTGCACGTGCCGCTTGAATTGGAGTAGGAGTAACATACAAAAAGTCCTAAAGGCAAACAGGGAACACATTTTGATTTTAATGATAATTCTGACAATAAACACTATCATTTGGTTGCAGGTTTGGCAGTTTTGTACCAAGCTGTCCCACCACTAGTTAATTAAATCTGCAACTTTTCATAAGCAGCCAGTTTTAATACATCATACAAAATTAGGGATGCACCGAATCCAGGATTTAGTTTGGGATTTGGCCAAGATTCTGCCTTTTTCAGCAGGATTCAGCTGAATCCTTGTGTCTGGCGGAACTGATTTTGAATCCTAATTTGCATATGTAAATTAGGGGCGGGAAGGGAAATCACGACTTTTCGTCACAAAACAAGGCAGTAAATTAATTTTTTACAGTTTTTCCTTTCGTACCACTAATTTGCATATGCAAATTAGGATTCTGATTCAGTGCGGTATTCAGCCAAATCTTTCACAAAGATTCGAAATTCAGCCGAATCCCAAATAGTGGATTCGGTTCATTCCTATACAAAACAGCAAGTTCAATTTTGGGATACGTGCATTAAATAGTAACATACACTCACCATTGCATAATAATTGCTGTTCACCATTATGGGTCCTCTTCCACGAAGGTAAATATAATCTTCCCACCAATCACTCACCTAAAAAATTATAAAAGTAGAGTTACAAACTGATGCTGCTATAAGACATTGCTGAACTTTAAATATGTTAAGGTTAATATCGCTAGAGGAATTTTAAAGTTTATACAAGGCTGCCCAAATGGAAGCTGAAGGCCAGATACAGCCCTCCAAGGGACTTCTTTTGGCCCCAAACCTGCTCAAAGGATACACCAACATATTTATAAGTTTGAGCAGAAATGTCAGAGTGATAATGAGCCACTGCAGGTAATTCTGAGAACGTAATTTATGTTACCATTTAGATTAAAGATACATTGGGTTGGCTGACATCTCTGTTTGAACCTTGTAAAATGTGGTATCGCTTATTAACCCACTACTATGTATTAGATTATTAGGGATGCACCGAATCCAGGATTCGGCCGTTTTCCTTGTGCCTGGCCAAACCAAATCCTAATTAGCATATGGAAATCACATGACTTTTCGTCACAAAAGAAGAATTTTTTCCACTTTTTCCTTTCCTGACCCTAATTTGCATATGCAAATTAGGATTCGGTTCGGTATTTGGCCGAATCTTTCACCAAGGATTCGGGCGAATCCCAAATAGCGAGTTCGGCGCATCCCTAAGATTAATAGTGCTACAATACAACAAAGGAAAGGCATTGCTCTAGTTAAAGGAGAAGGAAATGCTAAAACTAAGTAAGCTTTATCAGAAAGGTCTATATAAATACACCAGTAAACCCTCAAAGTAATGTTGCTCTGAGTCCTCTGTCAAAAGAAACACAGCATTTCTTTCCTTCCATTGTGTACTCATGGGCTTCTGTATCACACTAACTGTTTTCAGCTTAAACCTCCAGGACATGCTCAGTTTGTTCCTCTCTCTCCCTTTTCCCCTCCCTGCTGTAATCTGAGCCCACAGCTATGAGTGAGCAGGGAGAGACTCTGGCAGGAAGTTATATCACAGTAAGCTAATATGGCGGCTGCTGTGCAAAGCAAACTGAGAACTTCTAGAGCTGTTTACTCAGGGATGATAAAGCATTCTGCAGAATAAATATAGTGTTATAGCTTACTTATTGTGGCTAATCTATTGGCAATAAACTGCCTTGGTAGCTTTCCTTCTCCTTTAAATCAATAGTTATTGTATAACTGGAGGGTTACTAATTCATTTAAGGGTAAGGAATATCGAAGGATTGCGTTCTTACATAGTTGGAGGCCCACCAGGATTTTATCTTCAGATACCACTGCAATCTTGGAGCCAAGCTCCCTTCAAAATCCTTTGCAAGTGCGGTCATTCGTTTGAACTCTTCGTCACTCATCAGTGGTCTAACAGAGTCCAAGTACTAAAAAGACAAATAAAATATATGCGTCACTCATCCGTCGTCTAACAGAGTCCAAGTACTATAAAAACAAGTAAAATATATGCTTCCCTATGTGTAAAAAACAATGTAAATAAAACTATATAACAAAGTTAGCTGCAAAGATGGGTCTAGATTGTGGACAAACTTGCTATAAGGTAATTGCTATGCACATGCCTTGTTTTGTTTGTAGGTTCAGGATTTTAACCCCCATATAACCAGATGTATCTATCCGTCCTCTCTATTTGCACAGCATTAAGAAAAATACTTTTTACAACAATTACAATCACCCACTGAGATTCATTTTCCTAATAATGCTTGAGATTGAGAGCAACGGAAGTTTTATTCAGCGGGAATTGAACTGAAATGTTGATTTTAGATGATGCAATCAGTACACATTACTGAAGCTTCAAATAAAGCACACACCCTGTACCTGTAACTCCACAGAAAAAAATTGGGAAAAAGGCACAAACATTGAAAATGTATGCACTGTCAACAAAATTCTTCTTTGAAAACTTCCTTGCAGACCCATTTAAAAATATTTGTCTGTATTGTTTATATCGAGAATTGTTTTCCTTAGCAAACGTACCCGCTGCACTGTATCTTTAATTCCTGGAACAGGAAGATGGGGCAGTACTGCTTGGTAGCTGTATAGCATTGGATCGCGGCCAGAAAAAATCTTTACCAAAGCCTGTGGCATGAAAGAAAAGGGAACACAGCAGTACATATAATTAAATTACACAGGACGGGTTAGATAAATACATGTTCAGCATCAGAAACATGAAGTAGTTCACTTTAAAGCTGTGCAGACCTCTTAAAGTGATACTGACACTAAAAAACTACTTTATAAGGGGAATTCAAGTCTAAAATAGAATAAGGCTAGAAATGCTATATTTTGTATACTAACCGTAAACATGAACTTACTGCACCATAAGCCTAATCAAACAAATGATTTATGCTTTCAAAGTTGGCCACAGGGGGGTCACCATCTTGTAACTTTGTTATACATCTTTGCAAGACCAAGACTGTGCACATGCTCAGTGTGGTCTGGGCTGCTTAGGGATCGTCATTAATTATCAAAACAGCACAAGTCAAATAATATCTGCCAGAAGCCGATACAGCAAGACTGATTAATAATCAGAATATAGAGACTGCACTGGCTCCTGTGTTGTCATGTAATCTAATGTGGATTTTATAGTTTTTGCATTGTTTAATACAAACTTTCTCCAACTCTGCAGAACCAGTGGCTGCAGCAAAATAATCCTCCAAATAGAATCCCAGTTTATCTGTTTAAATCTGGCTCCATGATCTTTGTCCCTGCAGCTGGAGTTGGAAACAGTAAAGGGGATGTAAAGGCAAAAATAAAATCCAATACAAATCTCTACATAGTCGCCAACTGTTTTACAGGAAACCAAAAACAAAGCTGCTTGAGTTCTGCACGGCTTGGGAAGTAAGACGGGGCTCCCCCTGCTGTTCATAAGTATGATTGTTTCCATGCAGAGCAGTTAGGGACCATCTGACAATTCCTATCCACAGCAGTAAATGAAGGGAGAATTTCATTGCACACAGTCAGAATTCTTATAAAAATGGTACACATTTTTTAATTAAGTTATTTTGGAGATAGGTTTCTTTTTCATTAAAGTAAGTAAAAATGGGATACTATTTTTGTACATTTACAAGCCCTTTAAAATATGAATGTACATTAAAAGTTACCTATAGGTCATGTTTATCATTTTTTGCTGAAAGGTCTGTTTTTGCAAATAATTTTTAGTTGACGTTCCTAAACCTGACTGTTTTGCCAACCAGACTGTTCCATCTCAGTCTGTCGGTTAAAGTTTCTAATGCCAACGGACTCCTGCTGCACAAATATGGCAGCCCCCTTATAGAGAAGCACAGGAAGTCAGATAGGTTATGTAAAAGCTCTGAGCAAATACTTTATGGCAAAATTAGAAGTAGCAATCAAAGCCAGTACTATGGTAGATGTAAAAATGGTTTAATTTCTTGTGTCAGCATCTCTTTAAAGGAACACTAACACCAAAAATGTGAAGTGTTTTAAAGTAATGAAAATATCACGTAGTGTTGCCCTGCACTGGTAAAACTGATCTGTTTGCTTAAGAAACTCTACTATAGTTCTTATAAACAAGCTGCTGGGGAGCAATGCCGGAAACTGAAAAAAAGGCTATATGGCACAGGATAAATAGTGTATAACAGATAACACCATTACGTTTTACAGAGCTTCTCCGCTATCTGCTGTGTAACCTGAGCCTTTTCTCCTTTGAATGGCTGCAACATTGCTACACAGCAGCTTATTTATACAAACTATAGTAGTGTTTCTGAAGCAAACAGCAGTTTTACCAGTGCAGGGCAACACTTTATTTATTACTTAAAACACTTTTATTTTTTGGTGTTACTGTTCCTTTATAATAACACTATCCTTTTCATATGGAAGCACAATAAATACCAATTTACAGAAAGAACCAACTGTTTAATTACAATTGCATCTTCACAAAAACATATATTCAGTACTTACAAACCATAACTTCGTTTTGGCCGACACCTTGCCGTGTTGCTCATACATCCATCCATGGTACGATAAGAGTTGTTTAAGAATAAACCTCATGGTCATAATAAGTGCAAACCAAAGTCCAGTAGAAAATAGGAGGGCACTTAAAATGCTCTGGCCCTGATGAGACAGATAGCTACTGCAAAATTAAGGGGGAAAAGACAAGAGCAATTAAGAAAGGAATAAGGAAGGTATAGCACTGCCATATATACTACTGATATCTTACTATGATTGTATTTTAGACATTGTAAAAAGCAAAGTACTCATTTACACAAACTAACTGGATTCAGTGTGCTTGTTCAGGTGGTGTTTTGTTGAGTGCTTCAAGTGGAACTATTGCAAAAATGAAAATTTAATATAAGCTTCATCATACTCAAATAAAAAAACTTTCTAAATATAATCAATTAAATATTCTGCATCATTTCTGAAATAATCAGGTTTATCTTCACTATTCCTCTCTCAGAATCTGTTTCTCTTCATTCTCTCTTCTGTCACGAGTTGGGTGTCAGCTATTCATTGATAGTTACATCCAATGTATCTTATAGAGGGGCTTCCTTTCCTAACAGATGAATTAGAGCTCATTCAAATAACGGATCCCAGTACAAACAAAATTTAACAAAATAACTGCCTTTTGCACAAATCCTGCATGTAGAGAGACATGATGTCTGGTGATTTTAATAGAGTGAGATCTAATACATATTCCAGGCAAAAGGAGCCTCCCCCCTATTAGATATATTGGATCTAACTGTCAATGAATATCTGACACCCAACTCCTGCATGAAGAGAAATGAAGAGAAATAGATGCTGAGAGAGGGATAGTGAACATAAACTTGATTATTTCAGAAACGGTACCGAATTTTTTATTGATTATATTTAGAAAACTTCTTCAGTATGCTGAAGCTTATATGAAATTTTCATTTTCGCAATAGTTCCCCTTTAACTTAAATTAGGGGTTTATCCTTATGAATATTTAATCTGCACAATTTCATGTAAGGAAATAAGTGAAACACTGGGAACCTTAAAGGACAAGTAACATAAAAAAACAAACAAATTTGTTAGTATACATTGGAAAAAAAAGCCAGCAAGACAAATTAAATTTTAAAATCGCAAAGTCTTTATTAAGAAACAACTTACCAAAACTCCACTTGCGATCAGGCAATCCATCGTACGGCGCTCGATTTCTCCTCCCTGCCTTCCTTATACGAGATAGCCAGGGAGGAGAAATCAAGTGCCACAATAGATCGTCGCCATGTCACCTTTTCTGAAGAGGAGTGGAGTTTCGGTAAGTTATTTCTTAATAAAAGCTTTGCGATTTTAAAGTTTAATTTGTCTTGGTGTTTTTTTCTTCTATGTATACTAATGAATTTTTAAAAAAAGAAAAAAATTTTCATGTTACTGGTCCTTTAACTATGCAACTGCTTTACTGTTGGGAATTATGAGAGACAAACTCAGAATACTATAGGGATCCACTTCCAGATACAGGTATAAACCAACTGTGAAAGAAAAATCAACTCTGCTCATACACTTCGTCCAGGAATACCTATGTCCTCCTGTTTCAATTCTGCAACAGTGTCTTTTAAAAGTGCACCTACTGAGAAATCAGTAAAATAGGAAAATAAAAAACCATACCTTACAGGCAGATGTTCTTTTATCTTTTCTATCATTCCCATGGATGGGTCAACACGTGCAAACAGGGTGCCCATGATAGCAATAACGACAAAAAACCAGCTTGATGGGCTGGCAGGGTAAACTCCAGTGATAAAGCTATTCTGCAGAAAGGACATAAAATAAATATAAATCCAAGTATTGGCATTTGGTAAATCCCTTTAGATGATGACTGGATTTTATCTGCATGTGTATAAAATCATTGGCAAAATTAAAGGGATTCTGGTATGATTTTTATGATGTATTTTTTATTTCTAAATTACACTGCAAATAATTTACTCTCCAAAATAAAATTTTATTCCTGAACCAGCAAGTGTATTTTTTTAGTTGTAATATTGGTGAGTTGCCGCCATCTCAGGTAATTTTGCCTGGTCATGTGCTTTCAGAAAGATCCAGCACTTGGGCTTTGAGAAGTCGCACTGAATATTCTTTGTGAGGCAACTTCGGAAAACAAAGCGTCCCGAGTGCCATCACACCGGCAATTTGCTTTCTAGCCGGCGGGAAGGCATTTAGGGGAGATTAGTTGCCCTAAGAAGAGGCAATTTGTCGCTGGGCAACTAATCTCCTCCAGTAGCCATGTCTGCCACCACCCTTAGGGCAGAGACACACGCTGCTATTTCGGAGATTAGTCGGCCAGCAAAAATCACTTCTTTTTCGGGCGACTAATCTCCGTGAACTGCTTTCCCGCCGGCTAGAAGGCTACAATGTAAATCGCCCCATGAGGAAACTTCAGGCAACTTCGGACAGCCGAATCGACCAGAGTGCCATTGCGCCATCGATTTACGCTCTAGCCGGAAGGTAGGTCGGCGAGATTAGTCAGCCGAAGAAGCAATTTGTCGCTGGGTAACTAATCTCCCGAAATAGCAGCGTGTGTCTCTGCCGTTACGGCAGGGGCACAGGGGCAGATTCTGGGAGATTTAGTCCCCTGGCGACTAATCACTTCTTCTGCGGGGCGATAACCCCCCGAACTGCCTTCCCCCTGCTATAATGAGAAAATGCCAGTGCAATGGCACTCGTGGCGTTTCGATTTCCGAAGTCGCCTCACGAGGAAACTTCAGGCGAAGCACCGCAAGTGCATTGGCGCAGGCAATTTTTCATTTTAGCAGGCGGAAGGCAGGGGAAGGCACTTCGGGGAGATTGTCGCCCCCCGAGTTAGAGGCGAGTAGTCGCCAGGCGACTAAATCTCCCCGAATCTGCACGTGTGCCCTGCCCTTAGATCTACCAGGCAGCTGTTAATTTGTGTTAGGGAGCTGCTATCTAGTTACCTTCCCATTGTTCTGTTGTTAGGCTGCTGGGGGGGAAAAGGAGATGGGTGATTTCACTCCAATTTGCAATACAGCAGTAAAAAGTGACTGAAGTCTATCAGAGCACAAGTCACATGACTGGGGGCAGCTGGGAAACTGACAATATGTCTAGCCCCATGTCAGATTTCAAAATTAAAAATATAAAAAAAAACTGTTTGCTCTTTTGAGAAAGGGATTTCAGTGCAGAAATCTGTTTCTACACAGCTCCCTCTGGACATCTAACCATTTCATATGTTGAGAAAGATTAATGGAAAACCATTCATACTGGCTTTTTATGGCTCTTTAAGTACCTATTTTTATGGAAAAAGATGGGCACATATCAGGCCATAAAGGGAAGATTCTAATATTTTACCTTTATCCGTGCAAATTTCTTCTTCCATGAACGTAACCCTGAGAGGTAGACCTGTTTCAGTGCTTCATGACTCAGACGGAGGTCAATACCTTCAGGAGTAACTGTAAACTGAAATGCCACAGCCTGGTGGGCTTCTGCCATTTTGGTACTTAAAATCTGTCAGCCTGCAGGACAAAAAAGGGCAAGCGTAGTTGTAAGTCAATGGAATCTGTGCCGTCAAATATAGAAGACAGCACAATGTTAACAGTAAAAGTTCAAAATGAAAATAACCTTTTAACAATCATATTTTGGCACTTTTGAGAAAACAATTTTGTTCTTCAGTTGTCCAGTTTAGGACCCCTGACCCAAAGCAACTAGGCAGTGGTGTAAATGATAAACAGGGAGGTCCCTGCCCTCTACAGTTTACAGTCTCTCAATATTGCATTGCCAGCACACGATTGGATAATCCAATGTGTTCCAAAAGTAAAACAAAAAAAAAACAGTCCTTTCTTTGTAGGCATGTAATCATGCTATTGAGGGGACCACACAAAGGACAATTTTGGGCTATATAATCAATAAGGGGCAGATTTATCAAGGGGCGAATTGAAAATTCTAATTCGAAATTTCTAATCTTTTATGGTCAAAACTGTCAAATTGGACTAGGTAGTTATTCAAATTTGATTCAATTTTTTGAAAATTCAAATTTGATTTTTGAGATTTAACATACTCTGGCCCTTTTAGAATTCAAATTTGACTATTCGCCACCTAAAACCTGCCAAAATTGCTGTTTGGTTCGATGGGAGAGGTCCAGGGATCAATTTGGAACTATCTGCAGCCTTCCTGACATTCTAGATTTTTTTGGAGAAAAAAAACTGGAATGGAGTATTTTTTTGCAGAGAAAAATCTCGAATGGAGTTTGATAAATTCGAATTCAAATTTGAGTTTTTTAGGGTCAATCCAATTCACCTGAGTTTTAAAAATTAGATTTTATTAACAAATTTCGATTGGCTGAATTTCGAATTTATGTGAGTTTAGGGGAGTTTTTAAGAACTCACATGAATTCGAAATTCGACCTTTGATAAATGTGCCTCTCGATGTCTCCACAAAGTCCAAAATTCAAACTACACCGATCCAACCAACTGCATCACTCACAGTCCAAATTAAAAATGTAATATGTCAATGCCCTTTCTTTAAGCAGAGTGATGATCTATCAGCAGCTCTTTCCTGCTCAGTATGGATCAATGCTTTTTAGATAACATCATGGTCATCCCTAGTTTGCATAGAAACTTTTCCATATAAGGGTGAAATCAGTGGCATCCCAGAAAATCTTAAACTGGTTGCATTGGCACCTACTGAAGTCTCCCCTATGACTAGTAGAAGATTAGGCAGCCAGACAAGGCAAGATGAACTAGGACTGGGCCTCCTAGGGTTGCCACCTGGCTGGTATTTTACTGGCCTGGCCAGTAAAAATTATGGTTGATCCTAATATTACAGGTTTGGGACCTGTTATCCAGAATGCGCGGGACCTGGGGTTTTCCGGATAACGGATCTTGCTGTAATTTGGGTCTTCATGCCTTATGTCTACTAGAAATTCAATTAAACATTAAATAAACCCAATAGGCTGGTTTCGCTTCCAATAAGGATTAATTATATCTTAGTTGGGATCAAGTACAATGTACTGTTTTATTATTACAGAGACAAAGGAAATCATTTTTAAAAATTTGGATTATTTGGATAAAATGGAGTCTACGGGAGACAGCCATTCTGTAATTCGGAGCTTTCTGCATATCGGGTTTCCGGGTAAGGGATCCTATACCTGTATTAATAGGGAAAAAAGATAAATATATAGGAAGGCCAGTATGTTTTTCCAGGAAAGGTGGCAACCCTAGGCCCTCCAGGCTGCCGTCTCAGGGGAGGGAGTTCAGGGCAGGGAGTGGGTCTGGGCCAACAGGGCCCACTGGGTTTTCTTCTTGTGTCTCGCCGGCCCAGTCCGACCCTGCGCACCAGTGACATCACTAGCATGCTAGTTTGGCAACTTCGCAGGGCGATATCGGATTAATACAGGGTCAAACGATCGGATTATACAAAGGAAATGGGCACCAACGGGTCGTACGACCACGAGTCCTCGATCGCAGGAAAAAGCAAACCTGCCTGATCGATATCTGTCTGATTTTTGGCCTGATATTTATCGGGGAGATTTGTCGGAAGCCCCCTACACACAGCTGCCGAATTGGTTCTAAAGGATTAATATCGGCAGCTTTAATCTGCCCCTGTATGGTAACCTTCAAATCTCAAGCATGCAACACACACATGTGCTGTATCTGGCTGCCTAATCTTCTTCCAGCAGGTACCGACCGTGCACCCATTCCAAACGGACACAGGCTCAGCAGCGCATATAAAGTACATATAAAATAGAATACAAATAATGATTGGAAAAAGCTAGATCATGGGCCCCTTGTGTCTCCAGGTGATTAATTGTTGCACATTTCTACATTTTTGGGAGCGGGAATAGCCTAGAAGGGGGGCTTGCGGAAAGTGTAGCCTAGGGACCTCACATCCTATTAATCCACCATTCGCTCTTGCAAAGGAAACCGTTTACAGTGTAATCTGATTTTTATAGTATAAAAGGTTGTTTGTAGGTCATTGGTAAGAATAGATCAAACAGTAATGTAACTAAGTGGCGTCCCCTTCCAGAAAAAGCCTTCTTGGCGGATACGTGGAAATGCAAACCACTGGCGGGCCCCAAGGGGGTGCAGGTCCTGGTACAATTGCACTTCCTGCTCCCCCAAGGTGCGGATTTGCAAAACAAGGAACAACGGACACATCAGTGCCATGTTTAAGGGTTTAGGCAAAAACATTAGAAAAACAACCATATGCAAATAAATATGAGCAAAGTTTATAAATGACCTTCATTCCAACCAGAAACCACTTGCTTTTGCATCGGTTGCATTTCTATTTTTGGGTTCACAAGTTTGAAAGCGGTCATTCACCTTTAAATTTTTATTATTTTTATTTATGGTGTCGTTTTCCAGTTATTTCACTTTTTGTTCAGCAGCTCCCCTGTTTGCAATTTTAGCAGCTATCTGGTTGCTAGGGTCTTGTTTACCTTAGCAACCAGGCAGTTGTTTAAATGAGTTCAAAGTAACAATGAGTACAAAGTAACAGTTATAAAAAAAAATTATAAATTCACAGAGCAATTGTTTTTTTAGTTTTTGGTATCGGTGTCCCCAATCGGAAAGCTGGAAAGATGTAGAGAAAGGCAAACAATTTAAAAAAATATATTGAATAAATAATGAAGACCAATTGCAAAGTTGCTAGGAATAGGCCATTCTAGGACACAGTAAAAGTTAACCCACCCTACAGAAGTGCTGTGATAACAGTAGTAATGCGCTGCCTCGTGAGATAATGAGTAACTTTATATGGGGCAAAGTTTACAGCCCACGTAATTAAGCAACACAATTTAGCACTCCCACTGGCAACAGGGTGTGGAAGTTTCTAACATGAACCTCTTCTGCTTTTTAAGTTATTAATGGGCGAGTCAGTCAAAAATCTTGTTTCTATTACTAAAAATGTCACATTATTATCGGAAGGTCTTTTTTTTGGATCCCAACCCAAATAATCGCTTAGAAAAACTATTTTTATAGCATGGATGCATAGAATCCAGGATTCGGTTCGGGATTCCGGCTTTTTCACCCGTGTACGGATTCGGCCGAATCCAAATCCTAATTTGCATATGTAAATTAGGGGTGGGGAGGGAAATTGAGTGACTTTTTGCCACAAAACAAGGAAGTAAAAGATGTTTTCCCCTTCCCACCCCTAATTAGCATAAAAATTAGGATTCGGTTCGGTATTCGGCCAAATCCAAAATAGTGGATTCGGTGCATCCCTAAAAACAAAAAAAAAATTCTGTAGCAAACACCAAATATAGCCAAAATACATAAGGGGTTATTTATAAAAATCCAAATTGATCTCATTATTTTCTGAAATATACTCCAACCAAATCAGCACAGGTTATGTCTCCTTATTTATGAATACATATTCCTGAAAAATTCCAGTGTGGGAAAAAAACAAAAGAGCATATGAAAATTCAAATCCTACGATAGAGTCCTGCAGCAGGTTGGTTACCCGCAAAAACCAGCGGAACCCTGCGGGTTGCAGAAGTTTCGGGAGAGGGTATAGACGCGGGTCTGCGGTTCTCCAGGTTTGCGGATCGGGGGTCCTTTTTTTTTTTTGATCACGCCTACTTCCAATGATGTCACTTTCGGTTTACAATGACAGCACTTCCTGTTTCTTGATGGTCAGGTTGCGGATCAGGTACTTGCGGGTCGGGTAGGGGGTCCAAGTAGGTAAGTATGCCTCTGGTACGGTGATCCTCTTTATGGGTAAAAAGGTCCCCTGCTATTTGTCTGTAATGTCCTCTAATGTACTTGTAAAGTCTAATCATGTCCCCTCGCAAGCGAGAAAACAACCCCAACCTTGACAGTCTCTCCTCATAATTTAACTCTTCCCTCCCTCTAACCAGTTTAGTTGCACTTAGTCTCTGCACTCTCTCCAGCTCATTTATATCCCTCTTAAAGGACCAGAGACATAAAAAAAATGTTTAAAAATTAGTTAGTGCACAACGAAAAATAAACACCAAGACAAAAGAAACTTTTAAATAGCGAAGCCTTTATTAAGAAATAACTTACAGAATGTCCACTTCCTGTCTGCTTCAGAAACGGCGAAAAGGCGACCATCCATCCTGCAACGATCAATTTCTCCTCCCTGGCTATTCACTGACAGGCATCGCTTTCATCCTCCTCCTGGTCTCCCAACGCACACTTCTTCCTGCTACTGTTGTGGGGAAGTGAGTTCGGCTGGAGGGGCCTCCAGTTGGTGGGAACTTGGAGCCGGCTGGATCGATGTGCAAAGTCCTGGGGCAGGAGCTGTAGTCGTGTCCCCACTTCATGGCTGCTGCTTCGTGTCTGTGGCTGCTGCTCCCGCTGTGTGTCCGCTGACTGGCGGTGGAGGCCCGGGCAGTCACCTACCGGGCCCTTGGGGGGAGTCCCTGCACTCCGCAGCTCGGCGCTACTCGGGCAGAGCCACCTGTGACTGCCCCAACTGCCATGAAGCTGAGAGGTTGGGTCCCGCCAGGGCCAGTCTGAGAACTGGAGGCGGCGGTAGTGCTGGTGGACGGACTGTGTTCACTGTCGGTGTCGCTGCCCTGCCGGCTGCGCTGTAATCTGTACCATTTCCCCCCTGAGGGGAGTGCAGTGCCCCAGCCGCTCCCCCTCCGCTTCCTGCACTACTGCCACCACCAGAACTGAAGTGTCAGCTGCGATGGGACCGTGGGAAAGGGATGACTTAGCAGAGGCAGAGGCAGTGCAGGGAACACAGCGGGAGCAGCAGCCACAGACACGAAGCAGCAGCCATGAAGCGGGGACACGACTACAGCTCCTGCCCCAGGACTTTGCACAGCGATCCAGCCGGCTCCAAGTTCCCATCAACTGGAGGCCCCTCCAGCTGAACTCACTCCCCCACAACAGTAGCAGGAAGAAGTGTGCGTCAGGAGACCAAAAGGAGGATGAAAGCGATGCCTGTCAGTGAATAGCCAGGGAGGAGAAATTGATCGTTGCAGGATAGATGGTCGCCTTTTCGCCGTTTCTGAAGCAGACAGGAAGTGGACATTCTGTAAGTTATTTCTTAATAAAGGCGTTGCTATTTAAAAGTTCTTTTGTCTTAGTGTTTATTTTTCATTGTACACTAACGAATTTTTAAACATTTTTTTTTATGTTACTGGTCCTTTAAGGACTGGAGTCCAAAACTGCACTGCATACTCCAGATGAGGCCTCACCAGGTACCTATAAAGAGGCAGAATTACGTTTTCATCCCTTGAGTTAATGCTCTTTTTTATACATTTTTGCCAAAGTGCTTAACCTTGCATTAGAGCTCACGCTATTAAAATCACCAGACATCATGTCTCTCTACATGCAAGATTTGTGCAAAAGGCAGTTATTTTGTTAGATTTTGTTTGTACTGGAATCAGTAATTTGAGTGAGCTCTGCTACGAAATGAGCTACCCCCCCCCCAATCACATATATTGGATCTAACTGTCAATGAATATCTGACACCCAACTGCTGCATGAAGAGAGAATGAAGAGAAACAGATGCTGAGAGAGGGATAGTGAAGATAAACTTGATTATTTCAGAAACAATGCAGACTTTTTAATTGATTATATTTAGAAAAGTTTCATTATGATAAAGCTAATATAAAATTGTCATTTTCGCAATAGTTCCTCTTTAATTACGAAGCTGCAGTTGTGCCCACTGCGCTACAAGTTCTGTGGTAAGAGAAAAATCCTATGGAAAAAAAACAACGAAAATCTTATCTGTTACAGCAGATTACCTTATCTCAAATCATAAAAAGCTCCTGTTCCCTTCATTTCACCCCTCTGCTCTTACCTGTCAGAGAGTCGCCGTGTGAGGCACCCAAGCTGTTATGAAAGAAAGCATGCACACAGCTCTTTTTCCTTTAGATCAAGGTAAGCCCCGCACAACAGGTTTGATGTGTTTGATTTAATCAGGTGAACGCCTCAGTTCTTAAAGGACCAGTAATATCAAAAAATTGTTTTAAAGTACTAAAAATATAATGCAGTGTTGTCCTACACTAGTAAAACTGCTGTGTTTGCTTCAGAAACACTACTATTGTTTATATAAATAAGCTTCGGTGTAGCAGTGAGGGCAGCCATTCAAAGGAGAAAAGGCTCAAGTTACACAGCAGATAAACTCTGTAGAACATAAGGTTATCTGTTATCTATTACTTATCCTGTGCCATTTAGCCTTTTTGCAATTTCCGCCATTGCTATTCAGCAGCTTGTTTATATGAACTATAGTAGTGTTTCTGAAGCAAACACAGCAGCTTTACCAGTGCAGGGCAACACTACATGATATTTTCATTACTTTAAAACACTTTCATTTTTTGGTGTTACTGGTCCTTTAACTGCAAGGACTATAAGGAAAGAAAAAGAAGGTATGAGCCAAGGAAGTGCTAAACAGGACACAGCAAACACGTCTAACCTGCACATTCTCTCATAGGATTATGGAAGAGGAAGAAATTCAAAGGTGGGATATTTATTAGGGCGCTTCATTTTCCAAAGTCGCCCGAAGTTTCCTCATGAGGCAATTAAAAGCGACTTGTGCCTCCCCCAGACGATTTTCATTTTAGCCAGCGGAAGGCAGATCGGGGAGATTAGTCGCCCCGAAGAAGAGGAGATTTGTGGCCTGGCGACTAACTACCCCGAATCTTCCAGTGTGGCCAGACCCTTACCCTGGCTTCTACTTTTCTTCTGCCTATAAAATTGGCACAGAGTAGTGATACTACCTTTCCTTATCCTTTTATAAATCCATTATTTCTGGTGTATATCTTGAAGACAATTAAACTGAAAAGTGGGATATATGTACAGGTTTGGGATCTGTTACGTGGAAAGCCATAGACTGCGTTTTAATCAATA
Organism: Xenopus petersii; assembly: GCA_038501925.1. Lineage (NCBI taxonomy): Eukaryota > Metazoa > Chordata > Amphibia > Anura > Pipidae > Xenopus > Xenopus petersii. Next base: position 105,679,988 of record CM076685.1, on the reverse strand, counting down.
CAGATTTTTCAACAGAAAACAGCTTTTTCTCTGTAATAATAAAACAGTATCTTGTACTTGATCCCAAGTAAGATATAATTAATCCTTATAAGAGTTGAAAACAATCCTATGGGGTTCAATGGATGTTTCAATGATTTTTAAAGGGGAACTATCGCAAAAATTTTATATAAGCCTCAACATACTGAAATAAGAAACTTTGTAAATACAATCAATTAAATATTCTGCATCATTTCTGAAATAATCAAATTTATATTCACTATTGCTCTATCAGCATCTGGTTCTCTTCATTCTGTCTTCATGCAGTAGTTGGGTGTCAGATATTCATTGACAGTTAGATCCAATATATCTTATAGGGGGGCTTCCTTTCCTAGCAGATGTATTAGAGCTCACTCAAATAACCGATTCCAGTACAAACAAAATCTAACAAAATAACGGCATTTTGCACAAATCCTGCATGTAGAGCATTATTTAATGCTGCCATTGGCAAAACATCAGAACATCGTCTGATTACTACTTTATTTAATGTGAATGGTTAGTGGCAGGTCGGAAGATTGGTACAGATGATCGCTCGTCCGACTTTCAGGCTTTATCTGCATGTCTATGGAAGGTTTAAAAAATAAAATATGGAAGCAAATTGAAAAAAGCATACGCTTCTGGTGAACAATCTAAAAACAACTGAGCTGAAAAAAAGTGTTTGGAAGGTGAACAACCCCTTTAAGGATTGGAGATCCAAATTACATAAAGATCCGTTATCTGGAAAACCCCAGGTCTCAAGCATTCTGCATGACAGGTTCCATACCTGTACTAATATAGGCTTTCCCAGACAGTAAAATGCATTAAAGGAGAACTAAAGCTTAACTAAAGAAGTAGTCTAGAAATGTTTTACATTATGTTTTGTGCTTCTGTACCAGCCCAAGGCAACCACAGCCCTTTAGCAGTAAAGATCTGTGTCTGCAAAGATGCCCCAGTAGCTCCCCTTCTTCTTTTCTGCTGATTCACTGCACATGCTCTGTGCTGCTGTCACTTACTGAGTTTAGGGACCCACTCACAATATACAGTACACATAGAATAGAAATGTCACACTATAAAGGTGGCCATAGACGCATCGCCAAAAGAGTGGATCTCTCCCCAATATGCTCACATTGAAATAGACGATATCGGTCAATCCGATCGTGGGCCCGATATGGGCGGTTGGATCGCGGGACCACATACACGCATAGATGCGGCCGTAATCCAACAGGATTTTTAAACCTGCCAGATCTCGATCAGGGAAGCCCGTTGGATGGCCCCACACACAGGCCAATAAGCTGCCAACTGGTTCTGTCTGCAGCTTTTATCGGCCCGTGTATGGGGGCCTTAAGGCTGATTAGTAATTAAAACTGACAACCAGTGCAATCAGCATCAGAATTGCATAATCAGCAAACCTGTAGCATCAGCTTATATTACAGCCAGGGAAGCTCATTTTCTGCTGGATAATTAGTGACAAGCCCTAAGCTTAGCTTCTCAACAGCCAATCAGAGCCCACTGAGCATGTGACACTTTCCAAAATGGTGACCCCCTGTGACAAGTTTGAAGTCCTGGATCATTGCTGCTATTGACAAGCTGAAAGTTTAGCCTCGTGCAATAAGTTCACTATATAAAATATGCCATTTTTAGCCACATTCATTTTTAGGGTTTAGTTCTCCTTTAACGCAGAATGCATAACATTATATAAACACATTCGCACATGGAGATGCTCGTACGGGACAGGCACAAAGAGTTAAAAGGTCATTTTGCTTTAGGAATGTGTAACTGATCTTACACCTCTGTTACTGGCTCACTAGACAAGCTGGAGATCCACACTCCTGAGATTCAGTGGAGCAAATCATTCTCCCTACCTTGATCACTAGACTGGCACCAGGTCAGTGTGAAAGGGAAACCAGGAAGTCACCCAGCAGTTTGGCAGATAAGGCTGAGGTAGTGAGGGCAGAGGATGTTTAAAAATGGCATCCTGAGATTAAGCAAAGTTTCAGCCCCATAATGCACTGCCTCACGGGCAGGGACAGTTACCCTAGTATCTCTATGCAGGCAAAGCAATGAGAGCAGCTGCTGCTATTGGAAGGAAAGTGTGAAGTATTGCAGCTGGCTGGTCTGTTTACTGTTTTGAACAGCAGCACTGAAGAGGGATATCGTTGTGTCAGCCCCATATCCCAGTATTATATGCCCCCTTGCTTTAATTCCATAGTGCCCCTCAATAAAAATGGTTTAAATTGCGTTTTACCTCACGATGTCTGTATAGAGGCACGCTCTGCCCACTTATCTAGGCTGAAATCAGGCTCGCGACTTCTCAGTCTCTTCCACAGGAAGTGATCACAACTGTGAATGACAGGCACAACCCTGCAACAGCAGCCCAAGTCCCGCCCTTTTCTCTCTGCTCCCACCAAACTGTGTCACAGTCTCCCTGCTCATGGTGGTGCAGCTTTTCTCTGAGCTATTAGTTCTCATTCCAAGCAGTCACCTACCATTATTCAAGGTCAGGGAGCAGTCACAGAACAGCAGCCAGTCTTCAACTGTCTGGGAGCAGTTCTAGTTCTGTCACACACAGCTGGAGGGCCCCTTGCCCACATCAATGAGCATTTCTGTTATGTCACTATTCAAAAACATTAAGGGCTGAATTATTTCCTGAGGTAAAACAAGTAAAAGTGAGTTCTTTATCTGGCTTGCCTCACTCGTTTTTTCCCCCACAGTCTTTTTTTTTGTGTTAGTCACATAATAAAGAAAAATGGCAAAAACAATTGCAGAAAAAATTATATAAAGAATGCACTCACTTTTTTCACCACATTTTACCCAATTGTGACACTCAATTCATTAATAAATTTAAAAAAAAAACAGGGTATATATTTCCTTTAAGGCTTCTATCCAATAGGGCAATAAACTGGAGGTATTGGCAGGGATAAATCTGACAAAAAGATCTTCGTTTATCTGAATTTGCCTCTGGCGACTTTGCAATGAGTAGCTCTTATCACCGATTTCAACTATTACCGGTGGAGAAGCATTTCAGGAGATTTGTCGCTCACGGTAGAGTCCTGCTCGGAACCAGTTTCTAAGACCCGCAGCCTGCAGCCCACAACTCGAACCGCGACCTGCATAATTAACCACCCGGACCTGCAACCGCTACCCGACCTGTACCTGCAACTGCCTTATCCACAACCCGACCCTCCGACCACCATCAAACCGGAAGTGACATCATCAAATGTGGCCAATAGTCGAGAGGGACAGAAGCGTGCTGTGTGATGTAAGACAGCTGTGCCGGAAGTCGGATAAGAGGGGGAGATGAGTGGAGGGAAAGCTACAGGGAGAGAGCTGCAGCAGGAAGAGACCCGCAACCTGTGTTAGTGGTTACCCAAGGTTGGCTCTTCAGCCTGGTACTGTTTGCTGAGTCCTCCACCAGTTAGTTCTCCTGGAAGTCCCCTGTGCCAATTTTAATTCCCACTGCATAAACCTTGAGGAACATTTTCCACTGCACATGTACTTGCCCAACCTACAGATGAGGAGATGATGGCATAGTACTAAGCAAACCATTCTCCAGGTCTAGTCATAATAAAATACCCCTAGTCACACAAATAAGTGTCTGCTGAGACAGGTGTCATGAATGCAGTAGGAACCCTAACCCCTGTGATCAGATATGCTCTTTCAGCCAATGTTGGACCCACATAGGAAAAAAAAGAGCAATATGCTGTTTGCCAAGCCTTAGGCAACCTGGCCAATCGTGTCGCCAAATAGATGCGAATAGGTGTGCGCCCCCGAACAGTCCCACACAGCAGGCAGAGTGAGGAGAGAGGGGACTGGACTCGAGGTAGGAGGCAGAGTAGGTATGTGCCTGGCGCCCCCAAGCATTGTGCCCTAGGCACGTGCCTACTCTGCACTATGCCTATGACTACATGTGTTAACACACGAAACGCGTTAGGAGGAGAAATGTTGGGAAATAAAGTTACGTTTTTAATCCACCGCTGACCTCTGGTTTGTGAAAGTGCATGCAGCAGTTTTGAAGTGATTGACATGCCTACTCTGCCTAACCCCAGTTCCAGCCCTGATACCAAGCTGTCAGTCTGCTCCAGGGTGGGAACTAGGAGTAGGCAGCCTAGGGCGCAACGATTGGGGGAAGCTGGACCTCTATGGCCTACCCCTAGACCGGACTCACCTGCCACTCAACTTGTGTGTCAACTTTCTCTGCTCTTTATTGCCTTAAACTTGCAGGCAGAGCCAGACTAGCCCATATGGATACCAGAAAAACTCCCAGTATCAGTGGGCCCTCATGCTGCTAAACATTTGGCTAATTTCATGGCCTTTCCCTATTTGTATGAGAACAAAGGCTAAATAGATGGAATAATAGATTATTGTATTATAGTATGTAAAGAAAAGAGACTAAGAGGATAGAGGTTGAATATTACTGAGAGTTGGCCCTTGGTCCAAGGTTTTTGGGTGGGCCCCTGGTATTCTAGTCCGACACTGCTCACAGGACAGGATTTTAAAGCGAATATAAGTAGTGCATATATATGCCCAAATGAGAGGCTGGACATTTTCCTATTCTAGATTTGTTTATTAGATTACATTAAATGACATATACAGATTGATTACATAAAGCAAAATTAGATACAAAATCAAATTGAGGGAAAAAGGAATTGTTTGTTTTACGAATACTTACTGACAATGTCCAAAAGGAAAGCTTGGATTTAAGATTAAACTTCAAATGCGTCTGGCAGGTTTACATTAGAGACACTCTGGAGTTATATTTAGTATATGTTAGTAGTCCGTTACATAAGGAGAACTCATTATAGCTACATACATTATAGCGAGGAGACAAGTGGGCCCATAGATATTTAACTGTTCATCAGGCATAAAATCATGAGCAGAATAGTATTTTATTGCGACAGCTCTGTCAGACTGTATGCCATTTCCTCGCACTGTGCAGTATTACTGAAAATTTCTAGAAATGCAGCACAAGGCGGATCTTAGGTCCGTATGTACTTTCTGGATTAAAACAAAAGGACAAATAAGCCTGTACAAATACATGTGACCAAACAGGAACAAGGTCATTTAAGGCAACAAGATAAGACTTACAGAGTTTACATTCCCTGCTTTGGCTTTGCACACTTGTGTAAACACATGAACGTCATGGAAAAGGCAGTCCTTGCAAATAAACTGGTATCTGCTTGAACTTTAAAAAGCATTTTTCACTATACTATGCCCATTTTGTACAACTATTTACAACTATTTACAAACACAAGGGGAAATTTTACACACAATGTCCTTCCCCCCTATAATTCCAGAGTAATAAAAGTCTAACTTTTGCTGTTTGCAAATCAGAAGTAATTAGGGATGCACCGAATCCACTATTTTAGATTCAGCCGAACCCTCGAATCCTTTGTGAAAGATTCGGCCGAATACCGAACCGAATCTGAACCCTAAATGCAAATTAGGGGTGGGAAGGGGAAACAAATGTACTTCCTTGTTTTGTGTCCAAAAGTCACGCAATTTCCCTCCCACCCCTAATTTGCATATGCAAACTCGGATCGGTTCGACCCGACAGAAGGATTCGGTCGAATCTGAATCCTGCTGAAAAAGGCCGAATCTTGGCCAAATCCCGAATCGAATGCTGTATTCGGTGCATCCCTAGAAGTAATTACCTCAGGGAGAATGGCTTCATATCTGGTGCACTGGCTTCAAAATGACATCTGTTCTTAAAGGGCAAGTCTGCGACTTGTATTGGCACAGCCCCAGTGGGAACCCTGAAATCAACCCCAGAGTTGTTGGAAGGCCACAAAGGCCTGTGCATTCCTCCAAACTGTCCCATTTTTCACGGGATAGTCTCTCAGTCCTGATTGTTACCGAAATTTCGCTTTGATCTGAACTTAGAACTCTTTTGTAACAATTAGCAATAACAAAGAAACAATTGTAACAATTTAAGATAAGGCGGTCTCTTGGGGTAACTGTGACTTGCAGCTTAAAGGGGTTGTTCACCTTTAAATTAACTTTTCCTATGACGTAGAGAGTGATATTCTGAGACAATTTGCAATTGCTTTTTATTTTTTATTATTTGCAGTTTTTTTAGTTATTTAGCTTTTTATTTAGCAGCTCTCCGGTTTGCAATTTCAATAATCTGGGTGCTAGAGTCCAAATTACCCTGGCAACTATGCACTCATTTGAATAAAAGACAGGAATATAAATAGGAGAGGCCTGAATAGTAGGGATGCATCGAATCCACTATTTTGGATTCGGCCAAACCCCCAAATCCTTCACGAAAGATTCGGCTGAATACTGAACCGAATCAGAATCCTAATTTGCATATGTAAATTAGGGGTGGGAAGGGGAAAACATTGGTTACTTCCTTGTTTTGTGACAAAAAGTCACTCGATTTCCATCCCTGCCACTAATTTGCATATGCAAATTCGGATTCGGTTCGGCCGGGCAGAAGGATTCGGTCGAATCCAAATCCTGCTGAAAAAGGGCGAATCCTGGATTCGGTGAATCCTTACAGAATAGTAAGAAGAGTAATAAAAAGTAGCAATAACAATACATGTGTAGCCTTACAGAGCGTTTGTTTTTTACATGGGGTCAGTGACCCCCATTTGAAAGCTGGAAAGAGTCAGAAGAAGAAGGAAAAGAAAAAATGAAGGTTAATTGAAAAGTTGCTTAGAATTGGTCATTCTATAACATACTAAAAGGTAACTGAAAGTTGAACCACCCCTTTAAAGGGCAATTCACCTTCATTAGCAAAACTGTAATAGCACAATAACAGCGGCAAACCACCCAGTTGCATGTAAATTGGTTCTGAAATAGTAGTGACGTGTGGCAAAATTTGATGAAATGATGGGAAACTTATGAGCAGGCGGGACAACTAACAGTGACAAGGGCTGAATCCAGACCTGCCAGCAATTACTAGGGATGTAGCGAACTGTTCGCCGGCGACGTTCGCCAATTTGGGTTCGCGTTCGATTCGTTCGACCATTCGACCATTCGAATTCCTTCGACCGCTAAAAATCGAACGATTTCCATTCGTTCGAACGATTGTAAGCATTCGATCGAATGAAAAGCATTCGATCGAATGGTTTCGATCGTTCGATTCGAATGAAAATCCTTCGATCGAACGAAAATCCTTCGATCGAATGATTAAAATCCTTCGATCGTTCGAATCGAACGATTTTAGCGGGTGTTCGAAGTTCGCAAACTGTCCGCGAACGTTTGCATTTTTTGCCGGTGTTCGCGAACGGCGTTCGCGAACATCAAATCGGCAGTTCGCTACATCCCTAGCAATTACTGCCGCTTTCTTCAATTGGAGCATGTTGCGTGTTGTTTGGAATAGGAAGTGGGAGAGACTCACTAGCACATAGTACAACTATGCAAGGCGCATCATTGGATACAAGTAATGAACTGCTGCAACTGCCATTTTGTGTACTGTTCTAGCAATAAGGGCAGAATACAAACCATGTCGATTAAATTAAAGCAGGGCTGTCCAATGGGCGATGTGGCCATATAGAAGATTTTGGACTTCTATATAAGCTTCTCTTCCCCTCTTGCGGTTCAGTTCGGTCATCTATAAGCTAGGCACCGACTTGTCTATGAATATACCTCCCAACATTTTGGAAATAGAAAGAGGGACAAAATGATTTGCTGCGCAAACATTTTTGACCATGCCCATTTTTGTGGCCACACACCCTAATTACCATGTCCATTTTACAAAATTTGGCAGATTTGAACACATTTCTGTGGGTTCTATGTATTATTAGAGTTTTGATAATGAAGGTGAATTGGCCTTTAAGCTGTAAATCACAGTTTCCCCAAGAGACCTGCTTATCTTAAATTGTTACAAAAGTATCTGGGCTCTCTGCCAAAAGCCAATTAAGTTAGAAACTTTGTATCTTTTTCTGGCTGTTCAGTGCAGGAGATCAAAGAGTAAGGTTAGGACTACATGAACGTTTTCGGCACGATCCAACACACTGTGGCAAAACGCCGGCAACAAATCGCATGCAGCGGAAATAAGGTAAGAGATAGAAATGTCGGATGAAGTAACGGCGTTGCAGCATGCAGCGTCTGCAGATGCGTCGGATCAACGCTGCGACTTCACCCGACAATGCATTCACTTACCTTATATCCGGCGCATGCGATTTGTCACCTCCGGCGTTTTGACGCAGCGTGACGGATCGCGCCAAAAACGTCTGTGTGGTCCTACCCAAAGTCGGGACATTTCAATAACAATCCAGGATGGGTTCAGCTGTCAAAATTGGGACTGTCCCACATATATATATATATATATATATATATATATATATATATATATATATATACTATATAAGAGATATATATATATTTGCACAAAGAACGACACTCACAGGATTATTTCAAATGCAAGCAAGCTGTGTTTATTCCACTCAACGTTTCGATCCCCCACAGGGATCTTCGTCAGGAGATACAGACAAACAGTTGCTCTTTGTGCAAATACTTTAAAGGATTTCTGGTGTCCCAGTCCAAAGTTGGGCTGTGGACCTGTATTCTTCAGTATTTCCTGTAGATGTCCCTGTAATACCATTAAGAAACTACAGATCTAATTCTGTGCCGGTAGGATTTGGTAGTTATGAGCAATATGCTTTTTATTATTTTGTACATTGTTTTTTAAATCGGGACTTTCCAGTACAAACGAGGGACTGCAGGTTGAGCCATCAAAAGAGGCACTGTGCCGTTTTCAGAGGGAGGTATGTGCAGAGTAGAGAAATCTGTACTATGGAAGCATTCACCAAGCCCTACAGGGGACTTGTGGAAGACTGGAAAAAGATGGCAGAAAGTACCTTACCCCACCCCCCAGAATGGTGTGTTTTTTTTAATAAGAGGTACTGTAGTTTAGTAGCAGCTAAGCAACTGAATTCTCTAGGGGTGCTTAAAAAAACTTGGCACCTCCCCAATGATTTTACAATTCCTTTTGCTTAAAAGGAGAACAAAAGCTTAATAATAAGTAGGCTTGAAATGCTACAAATTTTGTTTTCACAGCCATTTAGCAATAAAGATCTGTGCCCAGAAGATGCCCCTGTAAGCTCCCCACCTTCTTGTCTGCTGATTTACAGCTCAGGGCTGCTGTTGCTTACTGATGAACCTACAATATACAGTATACATACAATACAAACTTCAAGATACTAGGCCAATTAGTACTTAATTCAGATACACATGGCATTTTAGAAACCAGTGCAGTTAGCACCAGCACTTAAAGGGGACCCGTCACCCAAAAATATTATTCAAAATCCTATTTTATCACATTAGTCAAGCAAAATGAACTTTAATTACACTATATAAAATATTTGTTTCCTTCCGTCTAGGAATTCATAATGATAGCATGCAGGCAGGAGCCATATTGTGGACACTATTATTAAGGCAAGCCTTGTATCATCTCAGAATCTTGTTTGTGCACCAGAATGGTAGACCTGATGCACTGGCTACACAATTAAATGGTTAATAGTACTGGGGGAATGTGGGGAGAGCAGTGACATCTAGGAAGTGCTGAATGGAAAGTGAAAGTAATTGTCTGCCCCGCCCCTATAAGGCATAGAGGAAGGCAGACAATATTTGATTGACAGCTGAGATTTTTAAACAGTTACAACAGCTATGAATGCTTTAATAAAAAATAGAAATTAGATTTTATGTTTACTTTGGAAAGGACTTTTATAATACAGAGTTTTGTGTCTGGGGGACAGGTCCCCTTTAATAATCAGCCCTGTAGCATCAGCTTATATCATAGAAGAATCTAATTTTTCTGCTTATGATTTCTGATGATTTCAAAGCTGGAAAGAGTCAAAAGAAGAAGGCAAATAATTCAAAAACTATAAAAAAAAGAATTAATGAAGGCCAATTGAAAAGTTGCTTAGAATTAGCCATTCTAAAGGTGAACCAGCCCTTTAACAGAATCCAAGATCATGAAGTCATGTACACAACTTTGAAGGTCTGGATCATAACATATTTCATTGCATACCATATTTAATAAGCAATACCGAAAATACAATATTTCTAGTAGTAGTATTTAGTATGATAGAGCACTATTTGTATTGGCATGCTGGTCCACAGTGACTTGCATCTACTGTATGTCCATTTCTTCAGACTCCAAATCAATGGAGAACATAGAGACTGAATAGCGTTGACCACAAACCCCTGATATCCTAGGATCTTTTATCTCCCATTCTGAAAACCTAAGGGGGTTATTTATCAAAACCCGATTTTTTTTTTACTTTTTAAGTAAAAAAATAGTCTGATCAAACTAGAATCCACTATTTGACCTTATTTGTTATTGAAAAAACTTGATAAAATCAGTTCTGGAAAAAAACAACTTATTTTTCAGGTTTTATGCCTAAAAGTTCACATTGTTTGTGAAATTGCTTGAAACCCCAGATTTTTTAGATATTTGGCCGAAACTCAGAGCAGACCATGATATCTTCAAATTTGAAATGGGACCATTGCCATTGACTTCTACAGGCCCCCGAGCTTGGAGATGGAGTATTTCCGTATATGGACTTTTATCAGCCGCGGGGTATAATAAATCACAAAAAATTCTAGTTTTTTTCACACTAAAAATTTGGATGTTATTTTTTGGAGTTTTTAGCATTCGGACTTTAATAAATAACCCCCTAAGAGTTTTCAGGTATGCATTGGCCTAACCGTATTCATAGCAGCTAGTGAAAAGGGGCGAGGAAAAATGTATCTTTGTTCCAGGCAACAAAAACAGGAAGAACGAAGAACGAGGGACTACTATTACCAAAAATAAACTGTTGATTGTTCTGCTAGTAAATATTTTCCAATTCTAGAGGACAACAATGAAACGCTGCTTGGTTGATTATCATTCTAATGACTATTCATATTGGACACTAACATAAGGGAGTATATATATGATGACAAAAATTAATTAGAGGATGATGCAGTAAGTGAGATGCCAGGGTTGTCAAAACAAGTGAAACCAATCGTGCAGTGAGAATATGGGGGAAATTTAAAAGCCTGCAAAAATTCGCCAGTGACGGCTTTGCACCCATTGCTACACTTCGCCAGGCAGAAAATCGCTCAGACAACGCTAGTTTACTAAAACTTCGTTAGAGGTCTTCGCTCAGGCTAATTTGCATACGGCGGGAAATTTAACGTTGAATGGACGTATATGGTGCAGCAAATACATTACACAGGTCCAGGGAAACTTAATAAAGACAATAGAATTAGTATCTTGCCCTATATATTTGGGACTTAGAAACTTTTTCCACTAAAAATATGATGTAAGTAACAAAAGATTGAGGAAGATCTATGCACTCCAATGCACTTCACCTGGTCTGTGCTGGCGAACGCAAGTCTGGCGAAAGAGGTAACGTTCAGTAAAATCTGCATCTTAGTGGATTTGTGGAGTAACGTCCATTCGTCAGAGTAAAAAATTGCCTGCCGTTAGAGTGTGAATGAGCCCTGGCGTCTCTTTCGCTAGCGAAGTTACACCTGCATCTGTTAGTAAATCCGCGAAGTGCCTGAAAGTGGTAACACTGGCGAATTGTCGCCAGCATTAGTCACTTCGTCCTTTAGTAAATCTGCCCCTATGGTTTGTTATATTGAAATAAGTTCCCTTGAAGACCCTTTAGCTTCCAGTCCCTCACAAGAGGACTAGCTTTATTTATTCAACACAAAATGAAGACCATGAGATAGTGTTGTGGGTATTTATTAAAAAACAATTGTTTTTGGTTCCTTTTTTTCTTATAAAAGTTTTGTTACCACATATAGAACATTGGTTACATCATAAAAAAAAATCTGATTTCACAGACACATCCCAACTTATAAGGCAGTTTTCTTAAAGTGGCAAATACATCATTGCCTGAAGGGAAACTGCAGCTTTTCCTGACACTTCAGATTTATCCGAACACAACAATTTATTTAATGCTATGTTTGCCTTTCCTTGGTTCCCAAAATCCATTCCTGCATTATATAATGTGCTATTCGCTGATCATTTGAAGGCTGGGCAATTTATTAATGAGGTAAATTACAATAATTATATCTTCCACATAGTCCTGACTTGACTCCAGACACTAGTCTTTCCACAATATGCCATAATCTGTTCACGCATGGGTCAATAAGAACTGTGGCTGTTGTTATTCACTTGTGCATGGATCCATCCAGAGTTGTTGTGCTGCTGCTGTAGTAAAATTGTGTAAGGGACCTTACCAGGTCTGTGGTGCACGAGTGCTGGTGCGGGTGTGCATTGTCTGTTTTCAGGTACAATGTGACTTTCAGGGTACAGGATCCATTCAAATAATTGCATAGTTATTATTAATAAAACAAGACAGAAGTAAAACTAAAAATCAAATCCCAACTTTATCAATCCCAAAGTGACAGTGTTGGAGTCCTTCCATGGAGTACTTGCATTTGTGGTGCAATCTGTGGCCAGAGGTTTGAATTGGATTCAAAATACTGGTGGCAAGAACAGCTTTCTCCCGCTTCTTACGCCCCTATAGTTCCCTATGCAACACTGGCAAATGGTTGCAACAGTGGAGATCTCAATAAAACTTCAACCATTCAGCTCGAATGCAATCTGTGTGTGCCATCTGATTTTCTATGAGTATATGGATTACGGATATCAAGGATTGCAGCAAGGTTCCCAGATAGAGCACCACCTATAAATGTGAGCAGATTTTGCAATACTATATGCAACAGTGATTCAGATTGGGTACAAATCTTTGTATTTCATTCAATGAGTTTGTCACAATCTATAGGGAAAGGTGCCAAAAAAGGGTGCCCTTGGCACTTTGTATCTAGCTTCTACTCTTATAAATAAGGCTATCAATAAGAATGAATATCACTATCACACTACTATATTCAAGTGTAATTAAAAGTCTTAAAGGGCATGTAAAGTCTAAACTAGAATAAGGCTAGAAGTGCTCTATTTTGTATACTAAATACAAACATGAACTTACTGCACCACAAGCCTAATCAAACAAATAATTTATGCTTTCAAAGTTGGCTACAGGGGGTCACTATCTTGTAACTTTGTTAAACATCTTTGCAAGACTAAGACTGTGCACATGCTCAGTGGGGTCTGGGCTGCTTAGGGATCGTCATAAACAAAGCTGCTTGAGTTCTGCATGGCTGGGAAGTAAGGCGGGGGCTCCCCCTGCTGTTCATAAGTATGATTGTTTCCCTGCAGAGCAGTTAGGGACTGTCTGACAATTCCTATCCACAGCAGTAAATGAAGGGAGAATTTCACTGCATACAGTCAGGTTTCTTATAAAAACAGTAGACATTTTTTAATTAAAGTATATTGGAGATAGGCTTCTTTTTCATTAAAGTAAGTTAAAATTGGATTTTATTATTTTGCCTTTACATGCCCTTTAAGGAAGTGGTGTATGATGGGAGCAGGAGAAATAAAAGTAAAATAGCTCAGGTGTAGAGAGTTGGGTTGGGTAAGTTTGGAGTTGATATACAGCTTTAACAGGATAGAGATGAAGGGTTTGGAACAAGTACAGGTGATGACTACTGAGGAATAAGGAGGCTAAATGAGCTGATATGTGGTTGTAAAAAAAAAAAAGAAATGGAGAGAGACTCTACTCTTATATATTTGGCTGGTATGACACATATAAATATAACATTTTCATGTCAAGGATGTATATACCTTTAATTGTTCATGGGAATGGTACATATATGATACAGCTGGAATTCAAAAAAAAGGACCTGCTTTGATGCCACTGGGAGCAACATCCAAGGGGTTGGCGAGCAACATGTTGCTCACAAGGCACTGGTTGGGGATCACTGCCCTAAGGTGTTTTTAAGGAAAAATTTAATAAATTCAAGATAGCTAGGGTGTAGTTTCTCTTTCTTGATTGGCTTCTTGACAAGGTACTACATAATTTGAAAGCAAATGTTTTTTGCTGTAAATGGATACTTGGAATTGTATACATCTTCTTGATTATATTTCAATGTATCAGGCTCATGTAGTAGTATGGTACAAATACCAATCAGACATTAGCTTTTAAGCAGCTGCTATGACAGCCATACTGCAGTTTGTATTACATTACCTCTAAATGAGCTGAACCAGTCAAAGCAAACCACTATTTGGCGGCTATGTGCTAATGTCCTAATGAAATTAGTTGAGAAAATCTATCACTCTCAGTAATACAATTCGTTTTCAGTAAGGAAGGTTGATAACCCCATGCACCATATGGAAAAATGACACACAAAACGATTTTGTATGTAGAAATCTTTTTACTCTGTGGACACATCTTGTAGATCTTCACATTGGTCTGTCTTCCAGTACATTCTGTAACCCCACTCAAATATATAACTTAGAAATTTAACTTAAATATACAAATAACTATAAAATCTATAAATACAAGTATTCATATATTTACATAAATATTTTATACACCATATTTACAATCCGAACTACCCCGAATATGTAAGGGAGGAGGAGAAGCAATCATGTAATGTAGTTTATCTGCAGTGTTTCTCTTAGGAAGAAGGAATGTTTTTGGGGCACTAAACCCCTCTGTGCTTCTGACCTCTAGAAGTAACCAACACATGGCAGAAGTTGGCCAACTAGTGGATATTTGGCCCGGTTGGCTACCCAAGTGGTTTGGTAGATAACATTTAAGACTCTGTGCAGACCTATCAGGACAGGGCAATTGAGCAGGCCCAAACTTTGCTCTGTACAGGGGCTTCAAACTCAGTCTTGAGTCACCTGACAATGCTTAGCTAGAAAAGGTGGACCATGGCAATTCAGAAATAGAGGAAAACATTACTATGTACTAGGTTTATTTTATACATTTTCCTCCTTGTATGTCCACTTTTAAGGATAGGGTGACACAAGCTTGGTTCTTGAACTGTAACCCTGACTCTGGGGATTGGGATAGTGGGGTAGTTCTATAACAGCTGGAGAGCTGCAGGTTAACCAGCCCTGCTTTAGACACCCAAGTGCACAATTGCTCCCCTTTTTTGACACGGCATTCCATTATTTTCAGAGATTGTAGTCATGTCATCTGCATCAAGCAAAGCATTTAATTTCATTCTAAACATTATGCGGTGATGTTATTGTCGGCACACTGAGTTACACAGTAGATTACAAGGAGGTTATCTCACTACAGCTTGATACGATACTCCTTATTATAGTACTTTCACAAAGCATGGAAATGAAGAATACAGCTTGGCTCTTCAATAACTAGGTAAATCAATGACGAGATCTTTTCTACTAAAGGTTTCACTACACGCTCATCTTCTGCTTTTGAGGCTAGTGGCTTGCAGTATGACCACCCAGGAGCTCGTGTCAGGGGTTCTGTTTTTGCACCAAAGGAAGTCCTAAAGACCACAAATTCTGCTCTACTTATTGTTAGATTCCATGCTGCATTATTCTTGGTTTTGAGGAGTAAGCGTAATGGTCCCACGAAATGCTTCTTATGTGGCCAGTAATATCCCTGATAAATCAGTTCTCTTTTTATTCTGTAGCAGTGAACGGCGTCTCCTGCCATATCCTAAAGGATCATTGGTATCTCTGTTGGAGTCATCTTTGTAGCCATTGTTTCCAAGGCGGTAAAGCATGCTGGCCAAGTTCTGAATCTGACAAGTGCCCAGGTGGCACCCCCGCATGGATATTGGTGAAATATAACGCTTTTCTCTAGGATGAAGACGGGAGCTGGAGAAGACAAATTATATATAAAGTCATGATCTTCACTATGTTTTCATTCATGATTAAATATTTATTTCTTTAAATCGATAACAAATAGGTTATTTTTTTCAATATTTTGTTTTAGTAGGGGGGAATGTAGTAATGCAGTATATTAAGGGGGTTATTTATTAAATTCAGAATGCAAAAATTACAAAAAATTCGTTTTTTTTAAAAAATAAAATCGTGATTTTTTGGAATTTATTAAACCCAGAGGATGGAAAAGTCTAGATCAGAAAATCCGGCATCTCAGACTCAAGGTTGCATTTAAGTCAATGGGAGAAGTCCCAATGATTTTTTGATGTGCGCTGGATTTCGTGCAATACCTCGAAGTTTTCAGAGTTTTTGGGTGAAAATTCTGAAAAAAATCGTGAAAATCTGATTTTTCCCACAAAGCAAATTTTCGGGAAAATGTAATAATAAATAAGCATAAAAAAACCCAAGCAGATTGGATCGGAGTTTGTAGCAGAAAATATTAACATAAATTCAGACTTTGATAAAATAAACACAGAAAATTAGGTCTGCACACTCAAAAGGAACTTTCGACTCAGGTGGTAAGATTTGAGATATGCTTTACTTAATAAAAAGACAAAAACAATGACATCAACAATGACATCATCATCACAGTGAACAAAAAACATTTTGCATGGTCATAGTATACATACCACCATTAAGTACAGAAAAAGGCAGACAAGAGAATACAAGTAGCGGATACACCTGCCAAAATGAGAATAACCCCAACGTTTCGGCAAAATAGCCTTTGTCAAGGGGGTTCGATAAAATAAACCCTTGAATGATAAGTAAACCGTTAACATAAGTGAATTGATGAGAATGCTATTGTAAACACTATTTACATTCATTATTTATTTTTTCATTCCAAGATATTAAGGGATATATGTGCTGTTAATCTGAATGAATTTTATTACAACAGCGCCACCTGCTGGTCATTTTCCCTCAAGTCTGACCACCAAGTAGTCAAGGAAATTTTTGGAGAAAGAAAGCGGCTGCTCTGATGTTCTTCTGCTTAGGAAAAAAAATAGAAACCTTTCTCAAATCTTTCCTAAGCAGAAGAACATCAGAGCAGCCTCTTTCTTTTCCTGACAACTACCTTGACTACTTGGTGGTCAGACTGGTGGGAAACTGACCAGCAGGTGGCGTTGTTGAAGCAAAATTCATTCAGATTAACAGAACATGTATCCCATAATATATTGGAATGAAAAAAAGAATAAATAATGAATGTACATTACAAAAGTGTGTACAATAGTCCCCTCATCAATTTTACATTCATTTCTTTTAAAGGTTTACTTTGATAGGTTGCTTTGGGTCCAGTGACAATGTGAGAACTTTTTTATACCCACAATATAGTGGAAATGGCCAGCAAAATACAGTAAGTGACAATATCACAACAAATATATGATGTACCTTATGTGAGTATTCATGCTATTTATGGAATTGTCTCTTGGCCGATATTCTTTATTGAGCTCTGTGGGCGTGTGACCATCTGCAACTTGTCTCTCTGTCCCACCTGACGTCTTTCTTCCAAAATATCTTATTTTGTCCAGGAATGATACAACTGGTGGAGGCATCCGTCTGTATAAAATTGAAAAGAACAATTTAGCACAAATCCTGTAGATGAAAAACAATGGGAGTATTTTCAATAAGGACAATAGGAATCTGTAATGGGTTTACCTGTCTCTGTTGTCCATCCAGAGAGCATTGCAGAGGTTGAGACTGGTTGTCATCACAAGCAAAGGCAACACGAGACTTCCATGTGCAACCATGACTCACAAATCTGGAATGGCAAGCAAAGGGAAAATAAATACACTAATTATAGTTTTACAGCGTTGTAGTTAAACAATGAGCAGGCCACTTCCTCTAAGGAGGTCTATGGTTACATTTTAGCATGAGTTGCCTGCTAAAGGCTTGGACAATGGGCAGTGCAAAGGATGCTATTACAGCTCTACCTAGTTTAGTTCCTGAGGAAATATTTGAATGAACAATAAGAAGGGGAGATGGTATTGCCCATTATTGTGGTTATTGTGCACTTTCTCAGCTGGGGTGCATAATTCATGTGTTGTGCAACCTTCACCTATCAATTTGTAACCCAAACACCTTAATCCATCAATAAGCACCGAAAGCCTTTCACCTAGATAATTCCAGTTCCTGAGTTGAATTACTTCCCGCAGAATGCCTATGAAATTGGCCAATGCCATATAATGATCTTACTCATTATCTGTATAATTGTTTATATGGGAAGTAGGCTTTTTATGGGTTAATAGAATAGGGTTCTCTTGTACATTATTTCTGTTTACTTTTTGTATTGAATGCATTTGTTTATTTGGATTTTATGCAAGATTATTTACACATTTAGGGGCAGATTTATCAAGGGTCGAATTTTGAAGTGATTACTTATAGTATTTTTCACAGAATTTGGCCGTCGAACGATCGAAGTAAAATCGTTCGATCAAATGATTAAATCTAGAAGGTTCCCTATCTAGCACTTCGGCAGGTTTAATTTGGCGAACTATTGAAGTCGAAGTTTTATTAAAGAGACAGTACTTCGATTATCGAATGGTCGAATATTCAAAGTATTTTATTTTGAATCGAATTCAAAGTCATTTCGAAGTTGTAGTATCCTATTCAATGGTTGAAGTATCCAAAAAATTACTTCGAATTTAGAATTTTTTTACTTCGAAAATTCCCTCAAATTCACTTCGACCCTTGATAAATCTGCCCCTTATTGGCAAGGGGGCAGTATTCCATACTGATACTTTTAGGGGTTATAAGTCCGAATGCTAAAAACGTTAAAAAAAATTTTTGCTATAAAATCCAAATTTTTAGTGGAAAAAAAAAACTTGAATTTTTCGAGATTTTATTATACCCCAAGGATGCAAAAAGTCTGTATCTGAAAATCTGCCATCTCAGACCTGCCGAGGTTGTATATAAGTCAATGGGAGAAGTCTCTATCCTATTTGGAAGTTTCTGTAGTTTGTGCTGGAATTAGCCTGAGAATTTGACTATTTCAGACCTTTAGGGCAAAAATCTGAAAAATTCTGACTTTTCCAGAAGAAGCCCAAAAAAATCATAGGATTTGGGAAAAAATCGTACGAGCTGGGTTTTCGCTCAATTTTAGAGATTTTTTCCCCGATCTGATTAATTTGAGCTTTTTTTTAAATAATAAATAAGATCAAATCATGGATTATAGTTTTGTTTTACTTTTTAAAAAAAATATCAGAAAAATTCAGATTTTGATAACTAACCCTCTTATTGTCTTTCAGGGGTCCTCCGGCCCAAAAACATGAACACATAATTCTAAGCAACTTTTCAATATAATTAATTTCAGTAGGTTTTAACGTTATTTGTAAATGTATTTGCTAATGGAAGCCATATCTCTCCTACAGTTTACATTCTCAGCACTCCTGGCTCTGACTCCTGAAATAATATAGTAGAAGCCTGTTGATTGACAGCCTTGGAGGAGAGAACTGGTATCTGCTACATTGTTCCAGAAGTCGCACCA
Source organism: Xenopus petersii (assembly GCA_038501925.1). NCBI lineage: Eukaryota > Metazoa > Chordata > Amphibia > Anura > Pipidae > Xenopus > Xenopus petersii. The sequence goes on along the minus strand of CM076685.1, from coordinate 105,660,783 downwards.
AGAGATTGACTTTCAGTTGCAATTACAGTTACAAATAATTTTCGATTTTAACTGGCTCTAACTTTTTGGACAGTATGTGAAACAAGTCAATTAATAATAAAAATACCTTGGCAAGGAAAAAAAACATCAATTTCATAAAATTTTTGTTTTATTTTGTAGAAAGATCATTTTTGTGTCTTTGTGTTGCAGGTGGTGGATTAAAGAATGAGCAGCAGATACATTTAAGCAACATTCTCCAGCAATTCATCACAGGCCTTTTATTTATACTATGATTTCAAAAAAATACATCAAGGGGCGTATTCATTAAGTTCAAGTGAAGGAATAGAAGTAAAAATGCTTTGAATTTCGAAGTTGTTTTTTTGGCTACTTCGACCATCGAATGGGCTACTTCGACCTTCGATTACAACTTCGAATCAAAGGATTCGAACTAAAAATCATTCGACTATTCGACCATTCGATAGTCGAAGTACTGTCTCTTTAAGAAAAAACTTCGACCCCCTAGTTCGCCACCTAAAAGCTACCGAACCCAATGTTAGCCTATGGGGAAGGTCCCCATAGGCTTGGCTAACTTTTTTTGGTCAAAGGATAATCCTTAGATAGTTGGATTAAAATCCTTCGAAACGTTCGATTCGAAGGATTTAATCGTTCGATCGAACAATTATTCCTTCGATCGTTCGATCAAAGTATTTGCACAAAATCCTTCGACTTCGATATTCGAAGTCAAAGGATTTTCATTCCCCAGTCGAATATCGAGGGTTAATTGACCCTCGATATTCAACCCTTGATGCATCTGCCCCCTAGTCTTTGGAACAGTAAAATAGTTTCCTTGCCCTATTCTATTTGGCTCAGGACTGGTTCTATTCCAGAGCAGTCACGCTGCAACCCCCAATTAAATTGCATCAGAAAATACCTCTCGTTACAGCAGAATAAGAAAGCCTCTACCCGCTGCTGAGAGATTTACAATGAGCTGTAGTTAAGGTGTGTGTCCTAATGTAGAGGTGCTCCGGCTGTTCATTAGTTTCAAAGAGCCAGAGCTATGCAATTATTGGGCTAAATATTTAAATATCAATTTTTAAAAAGCCAGAAAAATTCTACAGAATCTTAAAAACATTGGCATATCTTGGTGGGAAATCTATTTTGCTTTTAAATTCTTCATACTGGGGATTTTTAGGTAATACAACTGTGTTTTTTTTTTTTTAATAAACATTATTACTTCTCATAGTCATTATGCATAGATGGAATTTAAAAGTGTAATATCCTTATATTAATAATTTATAGAGTTTGGAAAAAAAATACTTTTTTGTGTCTTGGTTTCAAGGGTCAACAGCGATAAATATATTAACAAGATTATTTTACTTTGTAGGAAGTTTTTCCCTTTTATTTATTTTTTTCTAATTGCAGGATATCAGCATTGTTCGTGTAATATAATATATAATATACTACAATATACTTAAGGCTTAAGAAAATGATAAATAGTTTGTATATATAATAGAAATAATTTGCACCCTTACCTTTTGGGATCTTTATAGAAATCCTTAGAATCTCCAAATCGTAAGCACAGTAGTTGGACAAGTAGCTGCTGGTGGCAGGATCTGTCCCCTTTTGCTGGCAGCTGTGCTGCAGTTTCTTTTATATCTTGCCTGACGTCTGACCTGGTAAAAGGAAGAAGGAGAGGGGGGCACGTGCTTGGTGATGTCAAACCCACAGGGGCATAAACAAATGACTCACATGTACTGGAGGAGTGCATTGTTTGGAGCATTTTAATGCATATCTGTCAGCCCTAAGCCTTGCATGTTTGCAGTAGCTGTTCACACATACACGCAGGCTAATGCAGCCTTGCTATGTTTTATGTTGGTTATCATGTTGGTATGAGCCAAGCACAGGCTGCCCAGAGGCAATAGGACGGCAGCAACAGGAGGCTGCCTTCTACTAAATCAAAAACAAATGTGATAATAAAAGGGTTACAATTGTATGGAAGTAGCAGCAGACTATGGTGCAGGTGCAAAATCACCTTAGGGGCTGTGGATAAAATACTTACATCCAGTGGTTGTATTCTGCACCTTGCATTGGATCAATAATCCAGTGCAATGTGCCAAATGCATCACTGCTGGGTGCAAGATACCTCTGCACTTATTGGTTACCATAGTTAGGCATTAAATACAGGGCTCCCCTGTACCTTGCACCCTCAGACACCTAGTGCATATGTTAGGGGTAATTATCGCTTTGCCATTGTAACCTTACCAGGTTGCTTGGAGTCTTTACCAGTTTCTCCTCCAGGAATGTTAAAGATTTCCAACATTCAGTGATCCAACAAAGAAGAACTTTTTATTTACAGATTTCCTTACATGCATGCATATTGGTTCACGTTCACACTCGAGAGTTTTCAAAACAGTCACATCACGACTCAGTTACAGTCACTCCATCACTTGCAAAACAATCACCTTTAACATTCCGGTACCCCGCCTGAGGCTCCACAGGCTCATCCCTTTCAAGGGTCACTCACCTCCCGGTCCTGACAGCCTGACCCCTACTCCGGGTAGGAATTTCTTGCCCCTCCTTCAGAATGTCTATGCCTCTCTGACACTGCTGCCCTAACTGGCTTAGCCTTGGCTCTTAAGCCTTTACTTTAGTGGTCCCCAACCCGTAGCTCGTGAGTAACATGTTGCTCTCCAACACCTTGGATGTTGCTCCCAGTGGCCTCAAAGCAGGTGATTATTTTTGAATTTCAGGCTTGAGGCAAGTTTTGGTTGTATAAAAACCAGGTGCATTGCCAAACAGAGCCTTAATGTGGGTTGACAATCCACAAAGGGGCTACAAAATCACAGCACTTATTTGGCACCCCAAGAAGATTTTTCATGCTAGTGTTGCTCCCCAACTCCTTTTACTTCTGAATGTTGCTCATGGGTTCAAAAGGTTGGGAATCCCTGCTCTACCTCCTTGTTGGGGTCTTAGCTACCCGTGCTAGCTATCCCTAAACTAGCTGAAGTACATAGTACTTCAAACTGAGTGCCTGCCTCTATCTTCTTCTAGAGTGGAAAGAACCCTGCCCTAGGTGTGTCTTCCCCTTAAATACCCTTCTGCCCTGACTGGGGAAGAAATTACACTAAACACCAAAAATTACCTTCAGCTACCACCTTGTGGTGATTTACACATTACACCTGCAATACAAAAATTTCCAATCATTTCAATATTTACAATTTTCCATTTTACACGATTCACACTCAAATTTGGTCACCCTCTTACATATATGTCCACCACCCTCCCTCTGCAAATACAGCACTGCTGAACATAGGCAACTCTGTATTCAGAGCAGAATGCAGCTTTTTACACTCCATTCCAGGAGCCTAAAGAGTTAAAAAAAGATTCTGAGCCATTTTAGTACTTTGCGTGTTTCCCCTGGTTTAACCAAATAGTTCTTTTGGTCGTCATTTGTTTGGTGAATTGGGTACACTTTTCCCCTCTCCCTGGGTCTCAAAGGAACCCAGTGTATATGATTTATATAGAGAAACGTTGTCTACTTGTGTTTCCTGCCTTTATGTTGCATGTTATTACTAAATAGCTTTATGTAGAACTCCTGTATATTGTTCTGCTCACAATCTCACGTACCCATAGTTACTAAGGTTCCCCCGAATCAAGGATTTTGGTTCGGGATTTGGCCAGGATTCTGTCTTTTTCAGCAGGATTTGGATTCGGCCAATCCTTGTGCCTGCCCGAACAGAATTTGAATTCTAATTTGCATATGCAAATTAGTGGCAGGATGGAAATTACAACTTTTCGTCACAAAACCTGAAAGTAAAAAAAAATTTTCCACTTTTTAATTTCCCACCCCTAATTTGCATATGCATATTAAGATTCTGATTTGGTTCGGTATTGGCCCAAATCGTTCACAAAGGATTTGGGGATTCAGCTGAATCCCAAATCGTGGATTCGGTGCATCCCTAATAGTTACAGCTCTATGACAACTCCATGGCCTTATAGGACCTGCACAAAAAAAGCGTGCACTCCTCCAGGCACCAATTCAGGATTAAGCCTTGATTTTTATTCCATATATTTACTGTAAAATAAACACGTCATAAAGCGTTTCCTATCAACAGATACGTTATCATAGACACCTAGGTCACTTCTAATATCGTATGAGCCATTAAGTTATTGCTGCCCTACACGTTGAGCTTGAGCTTCTGCCCGGCCAAACCGAATCTGAATCCCAATTTGCATATGCAAATTAGGCGCTTTAAGGGAGGAAATCGCGTGACTTTTTGTCACAAAACAAGGAAGTAAAAATGGTTTCCCCTTCCCTCCCCTAATTTGCATATGCAAATTAGGATTCCGATTCAGTTCGGTATTCGGCCAAATCTTTCGCAATGGATATTGCAAATAGTGGATTTGGTGTGTCCCTAGTATATATGCATGAATGAAATGACAGGAGAAGTAAGCTCAAGGTGGGTGGGATTAAGTCTGATTGCAGCGATATAGACAAAGAGGGATCCGAAACCGCAAAAACCAATGGACTAAAGTAATAAAGAATAAACATTAATTCAGATTCTTAGGCAAGCTCTAATAAAATTCACATTCTTATATAAAGGTATAGGACCTATTATCCAGAATGCTCAGGACCTCGGGTTTTCCAGATAATGGATCTTTCTATCATTTGGATCATCATACCTAGAAAATCATGTAAACATGAAATAAACTCAATAGGCGGGTTTTGCTTCCAATAAGGATTAATTATATCTTAGTTTGGATCATGTACGAGCTACTGTTTTATTATTATAGAGAAAAAGGAAATCATTTTAAAAAAATGTAAATTATTTGGATAAAATTGAGTCTATGGGGTAAATTGACTTACCTCCGAAAATCCGCCAGCGCTGGCTTCGCGAACATCGCAACACTTCGCCAGGTGTACATTCGCCTGGACAACGCTAATTCACGAAGATCCGAAGTTGCACACAGGGTACCAAAGGCTTGCGAAGTTGCGCTAGCGATAATACGATCAGCAGTTTGAAGTTAAGATATCGTTGGTTAATTTGCATACGCTGTGCACTTAAAGTACAATGGAAGTATATGTTGCAGCAAATACATTACACTACACAAGGCCAGGGAACCTTAATAAAATAAAAAACTTAGTGAATTTGCTCGCCTGGCGTTGGAGTACGAAGTTGCGAATCTCCTTTGCGAAATTGCGTGAGTGAAATTACGCGACCGTCACGCTGGCGAATTTTTGCCAGTGTTAGCCACTTCGCCCTTTAGTAAATTTCCCCCTATGGGAGATGGGCCTTTCCGTAATTTGGATCTTTCTGGATAACGGGTTTCTGTATAAGGTTCATAAAATGTTAACTTTAATGGAAAAATGAAGAACTTGTCAAAGTCAATGTCAACTGAAAGGTAATTTACTGTAAATCTCTCCAGCATTAAAGTGCAATAACCATGTCACGCACTGCTGAGATCTGGGACGATTTGATGTGCCCGGGGCGCGTAGGACGCCAGACAACAGGTTTTCCCATCCCATGACTGACAGCATTGAGAAGCGTTGCATCCTTCGCTCTCTCTTTAATGTTTGTTATGTATTGAATCCAGAGCACAAGGCATGTCACCATGCCAGCAATTCTTAGCCTTTCCATGAAACAAATTAGGAATCTCCTCGAGGCACAGACAGACAGATATCAGGATGACTAAAATAAACTGGGATGATAGCAATAAAAGCAAACTACTGAGGCAACTAGGGGGCAAATATTAGATAAGAGTAATAATACAGCAGCTTCCATATGTATTAAAGAACACTAAACTGTAAAATGGAGGGAAGTACTTCTGCTAGATATTGTTTTATTGTAGACATCTTGACAACACATAGGGACAGCTACAGAATTGCTCCATGGTTTTTGCCATGGTTTATCTTTTCTGGTTGGATAACATAATATCAGACCATATGCATCTTGTAAGGACGGTGGCTTAAAGGACCAGTAACATCAACATTTTTTTTTTTGAAAAAAAATTCGTTAGTATACATCGGAAAAAAACTAAATGAAAGTGCTTTAAAGGAAAACTACACCCCCAAAATTAATATGTAAGCAACAGATAGTTTATATCATTTTAAGTGGCATATTAAAGAATCTTACCAAACTGGAATATATATTTAAGTAAACCTTGCCCTTTTACATCTCTTGCCTTGAGTCACCATTTCGTGATGGTCTGTGTGCTGCCTCAGAGATCACCTGACCAGAAACACTGCAGCTCTAACTGTAACAGGAAGAGATCACCTGACCAGAAACACTGCAGCTCTAACTGTAACAGGAAGAGATCACCTGACCAGAAATACCGCAGCTCTAACTGAAACAGGAAGAGATCACCTGACCAGAAATACTACAGCTCTAACTGTAACAGGAAGAGATCACCTGACCAGAAATACCGCAGCTCTAACTGTAACAGGAAGAGATCACCTGACCAGAAATACTGCAGTTCTAACTGTAACAGGAAGAAGTGTGGAAGCAAAAGACAGAACCCTGTCTGTTAATTGGCTCATGTGACCTAACAAGTATAGTTTGTTGGTTTGTTTGTGTACCCAGGGAGCGACCCTTATTTTTTAAAATGGCAATTTCCTATTTATGATTACCCAATGGCACATACTACTAGAAAAGTATATTATTTTGAAATTGGTTTATTTACATGAAGCAGGGTTTTACATATGAGCTGTTTTATGCAATATCTTTTTATAGAGACCTACATTGGAGGGATAGCTTTCCTTTAAAGTAATTACGGTTGAACATACTGTTGACTTGCACTGTTAATACTGGTGTGTTTGCTTCAAACACTGCAATAGTTTATATAAATAAGCTGCAGTTTAGTCATGGAGGCAGGGTCGGACTGGGGGGCCCGGGCCCACCGGGACTACTGTCCAGGGCCCCCTCTGACCCCCTACCATGATGCGATCGGTGTGCCTGCGTGAGGGCGCCACTCGGCGCTCTGTATGAATGGCGCTGCGCGCATGTGCAGATGGCACTGTGCGGCGCCTAAAGAAATCTTTTTTATTTTAAAAAACTGGTCAAGAGAGGGGTCTGGCCCGGCAGGGGCCCATTAAGGGTTGGGGCCACGGGGTTTTTTCCCAGTTTTCTGCCAGGCCAGTCCGACACTGCATGGGGGCAGCCATTCAAAGGAGAAAAGGCTCAGGTTACACAGCAGATGAGCTCTGTAGAATACAATGGTGTTCTACAGAGTTTATCCATTATCTGCTATTTAATCTGTGCCATTTATTTCAGTTGCCTCCATTGCTGCACTTCAACTTCTTTATGTAAATTATTATTTTAATTACTATAAAACACTTTAAATTTTTGGCGTTACTGCCTCTTTTACATGGCTGATGGCATGTGATTGGTATGAAAACATAGTGGATCTGAGTAGTTATAGAGGGTTATTTACTAAACTACGAATGCAAAAATCACGTAACTTTGTGATTTTTTTTTTTAAAGAAGTCCCAATGATATTTTGATGTGTGTTGGATTTCCTGCACTGCCCCGAAGTTTTTGGGCAAAAATCTGAGTTTTCGGGTGAAAAATCCGAAAAAAATCCTGAAAATCTGACTTTTTCCTGCAAAGCAAATTTAGAGAAAATGTGATAATAAATAAACATAAAAACCCAAGCAGATTTGGTCGAAGTTTGAAGCAGAACGTATTGAGATAAACCTTTATCATAATGTTTAGTAACTGGAATGGGAATTGCACTCAACCTTATTCTCAGAAATACTGGTTGGCTCATACCTTATAGAAGTGAGTAAAGTTCCTGTAAACTCTGTTGTAAAATACAAAGTAATCTCACCACAATAATTCTGTTGAAACTCTTACATCATCTATCTGTGTAGATTGCATATTCATAATTAGTCAACATCCATTGCCTGACGATTGTTTACACTGCTGTTTTTATTGGTCCAATCTAGCATGGCCTGCATGATAAAACACTTTAATTTTATTGGTATTACTGTAAGGTGCAAGATGTGATTGTTATGAAAAAACATAGTGGATCAGAGCAGTTTTATTCAACCTTTATCGTAATGTTTAGTAACTGGAATGGGAAATGCACTATTTTCGGGAAAGTTTCTCTAAACTTTGTCATAAAATACATAAAAATAATCTCACCACAATAATTTTATCGCAACTCTTTCATCATCTACCTGCGTACATCCAGTATTTATTCCGGATCAGACCTGCGGATTGTTTACACTGCCGTTTGTATTGGTCCTAAATAATAAAATAATATAAAACGAATCATGTAAGGAGCCAAGATAAACTAAGGGGACAATTAGGTTGAAGGAATGGGGCGGATATGGTTAGCGAGGGAGCAGGATGACTACTGTCCCGTTAAAAGGGAAGTAAAGGCTAAAATAGACTAAGGCTAGAAATGCTGTATTTTGTATACTAAACATAAACATGAACTTACTGCACCACAAGCCTAATCAAACAAATGATTTATGCTTTCAAAGTTAGCCACAGGGGGTCACCATCTTGTAACTTTGTTATACATCTTTGCCTGACCCTGACTCTGCACATGCTCAGTGTGGTCTGGGCTGCTTAGGGATCTTCATAAATGATCAAAACAGCACAAATCAAATAATATCTGCCAGAAGCCGATACAGCAAGACTGATTAATAATCAGAATATACAGACTGCACTGGGTCCTGTGTTGTCATGTAATCTAATGTGGATTTTATAGTTTTTGTATTGTTTAATACAAACTTTCTCCAACTCTGCAGAACCAGTGGCTGCAGCAAAATAATCCTCCAAATAGAATCCCAGTTTATCTGTTTAAATCTGGCTCCATGATCTTTGTCCCTGCAGCTGGAGTTGGAAACAGTAAAGGGGATGTAAAGGCAAAAATAAAATCCAATACAAATCTCTACACAGTCACCGACTGTTCTACAGGAAACAAACAAAGCTGCTTGAGTTCTGCATGGCTGGGAAGTAATGTGGGGGCTCCTCCTGCTGTACATAAGTATGATTGTTTCCCTGCAGAGCAGTTAGGGACCGTCTGACAATTCCTATCCACAGCAGTAAATGAAGGAAGAATTCCACTGCATACAGTCAGGTTTCTTATAAATACTATACACATTTTTTAATTAAATTATATTGGAGAGAAGTTTCTTTTTCATTAAATGCCCTTTAAATTCACTTTTTATCTCCCCCCAACAATTACCTATTCTAACCACGTTTTTTTAGGGATAATGACTTTGTTCTTGGAAACCATTAGACACACATTTCTGACAGAAGTCCTTCAGAGGCAGAATACCAACCCTTTTAAGTGACATGAATATATAAAGGATACCATGGGGTTGCACAATTGTCCCCACTTCAATCTTCAATATTATAATGTTTGGGAATTTTTGAGCCATTACTGTCAAGCTGTGAAATACCAGCTGCTTCTTCTCTGACAGTAACTGGACATGGAAAATGGATAAACAAATATATTACAAAATGCAATAAATCTTTGGTGCATTCCAGTATAAACATTAATATTAGTGCAAAGACAATAAAACCCGGAAGCAAGGTCTGAGCGCTATATCCGCACAAATCTCTTCTTGAGACAAAGGGAAAGAAAGGAGAAAGATAACCCCTTACTGGTGCAGTGCCAGAATAATTCTCATGAGTTAGACCACAGATACTAGTGCAGTTGGGCTGCTTCTGATGATTGTACAGGTATGGGATCCATTATACGGAAACCTATTACCCAGAAAGCTTAAAATTATGGGAAGGCCATCTCCCATAGGGGCAAATTCACTAAGATGCGAAGTTGCGCCAGGCGCAACTTCGCCGAGCTTCGCCACACTTCGCCAGGCGTAGTTTCGCCAGCTCTCCGCAAATTCACTAAAATCCGAAGTTGCGCTCAGGGGTAGCGTAAGGTTGCGAAGTTCCGCTAGCGTTGATTCGCTATGTAAAGCGAAGTTACACTAGCGAAGGGTAATTTGCATACGGCGCGAAATTCAAATTTCAATGGAGGAACACGTATCAGCACTACAAATGCCTAGAAAACCTTCAAATCTGCAAATAAAAATTTTATTTTGCCCTACACATGTGCCCACTGTCTAGGTAAGTTGCCATGAGTCAGGAAATGTAGGGGGGAAGCCCCAAAAAAATTTTCGATCTTTTTCAGCCTATCGCCCATCATGCAGAAAACACGCCAGCGTTTTTTGGGACTTAGAAAAAATTTTGACTTTTTTTGAAACAATCCCTATCTACTCTATTGCGCTTCGCCAGGTCTGAGGTGGCGAAGGAAATCTAGCGTAAAAGGTAGCATTCAGTACACTGCGCAAGTTAGTGAATTTGCGTAGTTTCGTCGCTAGCGAAAATTCGCCTGGCGTAAGGATGCAAAGTAACACTAGCGAAACTACGCCAGCGTTTGTTAGTGAATTTGCGCAGTAGCGAAAATGCCAAACGCTAGCGAATTAACGCTAGCGTTCGGCACTTCGCGGCTTAGTGAATTTGCCCCATAGACTCTATTTTAATGATATAATTCCCTTTTTTAAAAATGATTTCCTTTGTCTCTGTAATAATAAAACAGTTCCTGGTACTTGTTCCCACCAAGGATATACTGTAAATCAATCCTACTGGGTTTAATTAAAATATAGTAGAATTAGGGGGTTATTTATCAAAGTCCGAACATTTCTCATGGCGCTGACAAATGGAGGGGTATATGCAGTATAAATTATGTGGCTTAGGTGGGGAAGATATGCCCAACTTTTATACATGGCAGGAAAATGTAGGCTTTACATGTGGGTCTATTTACTAATAATCAAATTTCTATTCTATCCACAAATTGTGGAATTCAAGATTTATTAAGTGTAAAAACCATGAAAAACAATTGTTTTTAATTAATTCAGACTTGTAGAGGTTTTCAGATTTTTTCCCAAAAAAATAAAATTTTTAGAGGTTTAAGAGATATTCGTATTTTGTAGCACATTGTTCATGATTCTTTTTTGGTTCGTACTTTTTATATTAATAACTCATGGCATTCAAGGTTTTAGAGAAAGTACGTTTAGTCGTGATTTCAAAAACTCTAAAAATAATTCAACCGTCAATAAAAGACTAAAAAATAAATTCAAGATTAAATAAACCCAATAGAATTGTTTTGCCTACAAAAAGGACAGTGGCGTAACTACGAGGGGAGCGGAACAAGGTTCGGGGGGCCCTGAATCAGCAGCCCTGGTGGACCCTGACTCCCCCCAAAATCCCCCTCATTATCCCAATCAAGAATGATACAATATCAGAAGACTCAAGCTGAGTAGCAATTTGTGGAAAATGTTGGTGACACTATTACAAGGTTACCAGTTAACAAAAGCACAATAGAGTCAAAGACCGGAAACCCACTGAGCATGTGACCCAAAAATTATTGTTTTGTTTTTCTATTCTTCACAAATGCAATAAAGACCCCTGACATGTTTCCCACGTTTCCATCCCTTTTCTCCTGCTGTACATATGTAAGTCATACTGACAGAGAATGGATGAATCAGCTCCCAGTATTCAGTGGAAGTCATGTTTCTTACTGTATGCTTAAAAATAACCCCACCATCATTGTACTCAGGCAATTAGATCCGGGATGCCCTTTATTCCCTGCTTAGATATCTTACAATTCCATTTTCGTGCACTTTCTTCTGATTCATCATTTCCTTTAAAGGAGAACTAAAGCTTAACAAAAGAAGTACATAGAAATGTTGTACATGATGTTTTGTGCTTCTGTACTAGCCCAAGGCAACCACAGCCCTTTAGAAGTAAAGATCTGTGTCTCCAAAGATGCCCCAGTAGCTCCCCATTTTCTTTTCTGCTGATTCACTGCACATGCTCTGTGCTGCTGTCACTTACTGAGCTTAGGGACCCACTCACAATATACAGTACACATAGAATAGAAATGTCACAATATATGGCTGATTAGTAATTAATACAGATAATTACTACATGGCAGCACAGAAACCAGTGCAATTAGCATCAGAATTGAATAATCAGCAAACCTGTAGCATCAGCTTATATTACAGGGGAAGCTCATTTTCTGCTGGATAATTAGTGACGAGCCCTAAGCTTAGCTTCTCAACAGCCAATCAGAGCCCACTGAGCATGTGAGTGTCACAGACACTTTCCAAGATGGTGACCCCCTGTGACAAGTTTGAAGTCCTGGATCATTGCTGCTATTGACAAGCTGAAACTTTAGCCTCGTGCAATAAGTTCACTATATAAAATATGGTATTTTTAGCCATATTCATTTTTAAGGTTTAAATCCAGTGCCAGGTTTAGAAAAGAGTGGCCCCTAGCTGAAAGGCAAAACAAGTTTTATGCAAACTTATTACCAGATATTGACGGACACACATTTTTCCTCAGGGGCAGGTGAGCTTTATTTGACCATAAAACTGGCCTTTACAATGTTATTAGGGTGCAAGGCCTGACATCCATAGACCATTACAGACAAAAGGTAGCTGTGGATCTACTGTGTACACAATGGCAGTTTTTGACTATTCATTCACAACAGTATTTGGCTCTAGTGCAGTAACCAATCAGAAGTTAGCTTTACCCTGTCCACTGCAGGTAGACTAATGAAAGAACATTTCTGATTGGCAGTTACTAGGGCCAGTTTGTCCGGTGTTAGAGGGCAAAAGGAGTAGAATTAACAAACCACCTGTGTGTTAATCAAGGTAACGGCTATCTGAAATCTCAATATAACCTCCATCTGCCATATTTAACTCAACAAAAAAAAAGCTTTTCCTGAGCTTTGGGCCGGCAGACAGTTGTAAGAAGAGGAAACCATCACTCAGACATTCCATGTACTAGGACATTGTCCCCACTTTCCCACTAGGAAGGCATATACATGTAATGGGACTCAAACATGACATATTTGTTGATTTATGGAGCTTGGAAGAAATTCCATTTCTGTTCCGACATTCCTACATTGTACCCAAATTCCTTTTCCTATAGGGAAATATTATTTTATCCTAAAGATTACAAGACAAAACAGAAAAAAAAACCCAAATATGCACAAGAGAGATGGATGTGTTGGAGGGCATTATTGCTTTCCGAGAACATAAATATCATCATCCTTCATAATGCGATTCAGCATGAGCAGCATATTAGCTATTAATGAAATCTGTCATGGCTTTAGGGTGAAGACACGCGCTGATATTTTGGGAGATTAGTCGCTCAGTGACAAATAAATTCTTCTTCGGGCGATTAATCTCCCCGAACTGCTTTCTTGGTGGCTATAATGTAAATCAACAGCAGGATGAAAAGCTCAGTTTTCCAAAGTTGCCTCACGAGGAAACTTTGCAGTACCGTAACTAGAGGGGGTGGGCCCTGGTGCTTGACGCACAGCCAGGCCTGCCTTCTCCGTACACGCCGGATTTCAGTGGCGAGCGGGCTGCCGTGGGGCCCTGAAGGGGTGCGGGCACCCCTGCTCCCCCGGTAGTTCCACCACTGAGACTTCGGGCGTCTTCAGAAAGCTGAATCGATCCGTGTGCCATCCGGCCAGTGATTTACATTCTAGCCACCAAGAAGGCAGTTCAGGGAGATTATTTGCCGAAGAAGAAGCGATTTGTTGCTGGGCGACTAATCTCCCGAAATAGCAGCGTGTGTCTCTGCTCTTAAAGGGTTACTGTCATTCCCGTGTTTCCTTTTTTACTTTGTATCCCTGTTTTGTTTTTTATATGGCCTTCTTATTAGGGTTGGGTAGTATTCTGCTACTTTGCTTGTTTCCATAAAATTAAACATTTTAAAACTATTGTGGAGTGGTTACCTATTTGGCTAATGTTTATCTTAAAGGGGTTGTTCACCTTTGAGTTAACTTTTAGTATGATATAAAGAGTGACATTCTGAGGCAATTGGTTTCCATTTTTTTTGTGGTTTTTGACTTATTTAGCTTTTTATTCAGCAGCTAGCAACAATGCAATGAATTTGAATAAGAGACTGGAATATGAATAGGAGAGGGACTGAATAAATATTGAGTAACAAAAAGTAGCAGTTACAATATATTTGTAGCCTTACAGAGCATTGGTTGTTTAGGGCAGAGACACGTGAAGATTCAAAGAGATTAATCCCCCTGCAACAAATTGCCTCTTCTTCGAGCGACTAATCTCCCTGAACTGCCTTCCCGCCGGCTAGAATCTAAATCGCTGATGGGATGGCACTCGGAGCCATTCGTTTTCTGAAGTCGCACAAAGTTGCCTCACAAGGAAACTATGAAGCACTCTGAGTGCCATCCCACCCGAGACTTAGATTCTAGCCAGCGGGAAAGCTTTTCGGGGAGATTCGTCCCCTGAAGAAGAGGTGGGGAGATTAGTCGCCTGAAAAAGAGGCAAGTTGTCACCAGGCGGCTAAATATCCCAGAATCTTCGTGTGGGTCTCTGCCCTTAGTTGGGGGTCAGTGACCCCTATTTGAAAGCTGGAAAGAGCCAGGCCAAGTAGTAAGAAGAAGTAAAAGTATTTAAAAAAAATAATGAAGACCAATTGAAAAGTAGCTTAGAACTGGCCATTCTATAACATACTAACAGTTAATTTCAAGGTGAACCACCCCTTTAATGTCCCTGCTGTGGCCTCAAAGCTCTTCTTTAAATATAGCTAGAATTTCAGTCATAAAGCATGACAACATTGCTGAAAATTCACAACACTGGCTGTACCAATATAAATACACTGTGATATAGAAAATTTTGCCTGTCTCTTCTTCCTCCTCCTTAAGTCAGTGATCCGCACCCACACCTGCCTGTGTTATATTGTTTGCCCATGTATTTGATGATACCTTTATTGGCCTTTTGTTTATCAAAAGACAATATTTTTCTCTTTGCTGGGTACATTGAAATTAAATTGTTTATGGCTAAAGCTTGCCAGGCTTGCGGTGCTGAGAGAGATGCTTTGGGAATGTTCTCAGACTCTTAGTTAGTGGGGGGAAAGGAATTCCCACGGACCTACAAGGCAAACCCATCTTGCCTCACTGTCCCTCGGGAATATGGTCAACCAATGAATAAAGCAAGTTGTGACATAAAAGTATTATGAAACTTTTAGGAACTAAAGAGATTGAAATCACAGTGTTGTTATTAAAATTAATGGCAGGGAATAATAGTCTGAGTTGGGTCTGGAAAACAAACTGCTCCAGGAATGGACTTTCCAGCCATTTACACAGGGAAATAAGTTACCATTTGCTTTATCCTCATTGTAGGTGCCTGGGGCAGAGGTACATAGGGGTGTCCGACTACTGCATGTTTTCTCTAGTGGCACAATTGTGCATTTTCTAGCCATAACCTGCTTGCCATTAAAGTCAATGGTTCTGCCGGAAGCTTGGTCTGATATTGACGAGGAGTATTATCTTAAAGGGGACCTGTCACCCAGACACAAAAATCTGTATAATAAAAGTCCTTTTCAAATTAAACATGAAATCCATTTTCTATTATTTATTAAAGCATTCATAGCTGTTGTAAGCTCATTTAAAAATCTCAGCTGTCAATCAAATATTGTCTGCCCCTCCTCTATGTCTTATAGGGCGGGGCAGACAATTACTTTCACTTTCCATTCAGCACTTCCTAGATGTCACTGTTCTCCCCACATTCTCCCATTCTCTTCATCGTTTAATTGTGTAACCAGGACATGGGGATGGACATCAGGTCCCCCATTCTGGTGCATAAACAAGATTCTGAGATGATACAAGACTTGTCTTAATAACAGTGTCCACAAAATGGCTCCTCCCTGCTTGCTATCATTATGAATTCCCAGATTGAAGGAAAAAAGATTCACATAATTTATACAGTGTAATTAAAGTTAATTTTGCTTGACTAATGTGATAAAATAGGATTTTGAATAATTTTTTGGTTGACGGGTCCCCCCTTTAATCTGCCTCTTTTACCTTTACCCCGGCAGCTACAATGAGGACCCAGTTAAAGTTAATTTGTTCCCAAAAGTGTCTGCACACTCCATACATTTTTTAATTAGAAAATTATAAAGTATACACACCTGATGCACTTCAGGGGGGTTTCATTGGGGGAAAAATATAAAAGGCACAAAGAATATGTTGGTCGAACCTCAGTCCCAAAGGAACCCTTAGAAAAAAAAATTCTGTGCACTACTGAAATATGTTTTTATTAAAAAAATTTCAAGCCGTACAACACCTAACGCATTTCAACCCCTAAAGAAGGGTATTGATTGGGGGAGGGGGAATATAAAAGGCACAAAGAATATGTTGGTCGAACCTCAGTCCCAAAGGAACCTTAGAAAAATAAATTCTATGCACTACTGAAAAATGTTTTTATTAAAAAATGATAAAGCGTACAATACCTAACGCATTTCAACCCCTAAAGAGGGGTCTACATTGGGGGAATAATATAAAGAACATTTACAAAGGGGCTCTTAGACAGTGTCATGCTGGAGTACCGGGGGCCGACAGTGAAACCAGACCTGTAGGACCCATCTCTTGTTGCCAGCTCACTTTTTTATTTACCCAATCAGGAACAAGTGTCCGGTAGTAGTTGGTTAGTGGGCTAACCTTTTTCAAGCATATGTCCTCTCACTGCTAGTGATGGGCAAATAAATTCACGAAACGAGACACTGGCGCTGAATTTTTCGCCGTTTCGCAAATTTTGTGAGAAATTTGCAAATTTTACAGCGAAGCGAAACGCCCCACATTCGCCCATCACTACTCTTTGCTGTTAAAAAGATCTCTTAAAACACACTTATTTAGAGAATCCTACCCTCACTCCACCAAATGTAATACCATATGCTACATCTCTCACCTGCCTATTTCTGATCTGGTCCACTCCCACACCAAGGGGCAGATTTACTAAAGGGTGAAGTGGCTGCAGCTACCAAGACTTTACCAGTGGCAGTAGAGATGGCGCGAACTGTTCGCCGGCGAACTTGTTCGCGCAAACATCGGGTGTTCGCGCTCGCCGGAAGTTCGCGAACGTCGCGCGACGTTCGCCATTTTGGGTTCGCCATTGTTGGCGCTTTTTTTTGCCCTCTCACCCCAGACCAGCAGGTACATGGCAGCCAATCAGGAAGCTCTCCCCTGGACCACTCCCCTTCCCTATAAAAACCGAAGCCCTGCAGCTTTTTTTCACTCTGCCTGTGTGTGCTGAAGAGATAGTGTAGGGAGAGAGCTGCTGCCTGTTAGTGATTTCAGGGACAGTTGAAAGTTTGCTGGCTAGTAATCGTTTTGATACTGCTCTGTTATTGGAGGGACAGAAGTCTGCAGGGGTTTGAGGGACATTTAAGCTTAGGTAGCTTTGCTGGCTAGTAATCTACCTTCTACTGCAGTGCTCTGTATGTAGCTGCAGTGGGCAGCTGTCCTGCTTCTGATCTCATCTGCTGACTGCTGCAATAGCAATAGTCCTTGTAAGGACTGCTTTTATTTATTTTTTTGTTGTTTTACTACTACTACTACTACTACTACTACTACTATAAGAGCCCAGTGCTATTAGTCTAGCAGTGTTGGGGAGTGGGACTGGTGTGCTAATCTGCTGCTCCTAGTAGTTCAGCAGCACCAACTTTAATTTTTTTTTTTTTAATATTCATTCTTTTTTTATTTAACTTTTTTTTATTTTACTACCGCTGTAGTAGTGTATAAGTTGACCTTTTAGGCATTATTTGCCCTGTAGGCATTTTTTGCCCAGTGTGTTATTCAACCAACTGCTATCTAGCTGTGTGACCGTGTTCACATTCTGTCTAAATATCCATAATATTACCGTCTCCAGAAAAAACACCGGAGTGACTTTTTTCAAGCAGCCATAATAAATTTTACGTAATCCGTATCCATCGCTGTAGTAGTGTATAAGTTGACCTTTTAGGCATTATTTGCCCTGTAGGCATTTTTTGCCCAGTGTGTTATTCAACCAACTGCTATCTAGCTGTGTGCCCGTGTTCACATTCTGTCTAAATATCCATAATATTACCGTCTCCAGAAAAAACACCGGAGTGACTTTTTTTCAAGCAGCATTCTTATATTTTACGTAATCCGTATCCACCGCTGTGTATACGTTGACCTTGTAGGCATTATTTGCCCTGTAGGCATTTTTTGCCCAGTGTGTTATTCAACCAACTGCTATCTAGCTGTGTGACCGTGTTCACATTCTGTCTAAATATCCATAATATTACCGTCTCCAGAAAAAACACCGGAGTGACTTTTTTCAAGCAGCCATAATAAATTTTACGTAATCCGTATCCATCGCTGTAGTAGTGTATAAGTTGACCTTTTAGGCATTATTTGCCCTGTAGGCATTTTTTGCCCAGTGTGTTATTCAACCAACTGCTATCTAGCTGTGTGCCCGTGTTCACATTCTGTCTAAATATCCATAATATTACCGTCTCCAGAAAAAACACCGGAGTGACTTTTTTTCAAGCAGCATTCTTATATTTTACGTAATCCGTATCCACCGCTGTGTATACGTTGACCTTGTAGGCATTATTTGCCCTGTAGGCATTTTTTGCCCAGTGTGTTATTCAACCAACTGCTATCTAGCTGTGTGCCCGTGTTCACATTCTGTCTAAATATCCATAATATTACCGTCTCCAGAAAAAACACCGGAGTGACTTTTTTTCAAGCAGCATTCTTATATTTTACGTAATCCGTATCCACCGCTGTGTATACGTTGACCTTGTAGGCATTATTTGCCCTGTAGGCATTTTTTGCCCAGTGTGTTATTCAACCAACTGCTATCTAGCTGTGTGACCGTGTTCACATTCTGTCTAAATATCCATAATATTACCGTCTCCAGAAAAAACACCGGAGTGACTTTTTTTCAAGCAGCATTCTTATATTTTACGTAATCCGTATCCACCGCTGTGTATACGTTGACCTTGTAGGCATTATTTGCACAGTGTTTTCTTCAAACCGCCATCTAGCTGTGTGAGCTTGTTCACATTTTGTCTAAATATTGATAATATTATCGTCTCTAGAAAAACCACTTGAGTTACTTTTTTTCAAGCAGCATTCATATATTTTACGTAATCCGTATCCACCGCTGTAGTAGTGTATACGTTGATCTTGTAGGCATTATTTGCACACTGTTTTCTTCAAACTGCCATCTAGCTGTGTGTATTATCGTTTCCAGAAAAACCAACTGAGTTTTTGTTGTTGTTGTTTTTTTAAAAATAATGCCAGGCAAAGGCAGGCCGCCACGCAGAGGCCGTGCTAGGGGCCGTGCTGCTATGCAATCCTGTGGCCCTAGCAAATTGCCCAGTTTTAAAAAGCCAATGACCCTGAACTCCCAAAATGCTGAAGAGGTAGTTGACTGGCTTACACAGCACACCCCATCCTCTACCGTTTCTAACTTTACCACAACATCCTCCTCATCCTCCACTGCTATGGCCACCCCACGTAACACTTCCTCCACCACCGGTGCCCCTTCTTCACTGGAGTCAGAGGAGTTATTTTCCCATGAGTTTCTTGAACTGAGTAATGCGCAACCATTATTGGCAGAAGAAGATGAAGGAGATGAGGACGTTACACCAGATTTAATTCTGGCAGAGAACACGACAGAGATGGACATAATGATGAGTGATGAGGAGGAGGAGGAGGTCCCCGCTGCTGCTTCCTTCTGTGATGTGTCAGAAGAAATTGATGCATCTGAGGAGAATGATGATGAGGAGATTGATGTTTTGTGGGTGCCTAGTAGAAGAGAGCAAGAGGAGGGTAGTTCAGATGGAGAGACGGAGAGTCAGAGAGGCAGTAGGAGAATAAGACTTAGAAGAAGCAGGGAGGCCAGCCCGCAGGGATCAGTAGGGCAACAACATGTATCGGCACCTGTGTTCAGCCGGCCAACGCACCCGCCATTGCCGCCAATGCCGCCAACTTCTACTGTTACCGCCAGATCGCAGACTTCCAAAAAGTCAGCAGTGTGGCATTTTTTTAATGTGTGTGCCTCTGACAAAAGCATTGTAATTTGCAATGAGTGCAGTCAGAAACTGAGCCTTGGTAAGCCCAACAGCCACATAGGTACAACTTCTATGCGAAGGCACATGAGCGGCAAGCACAAAGCACTTTGGGAGCAACACCTCAAAGGCAACAGGCAAACTAAAAGCCACACTCCTTCTGGTCCAGCATCTTACTGCTCTACCTCTGCTCTCCTTGACCCATCTGAACCACCCTCCACTCCGCCTTCCACCTTGACCACCTGTTCCCATTCCCAGTCATCTGCCACCAGCCAAGTTTCTGTGAAGGCCATGTTTGAGCGTAAGAAGCCAATGTCTGACTGTCACCCCCTTGCCCGGCGTCTGACAGCTGGCTTGTCTGCACTCTTAGCCCGCCAGCTTTTACCATACCAGCTGGTGGACTCTGAGGCCTTCCGCAAATTTGTAGCAATTGGGACACCGCAGTGGAAGGTACCCAGCCGCAATTTTTTTTCTAAAAAGGGAATACCACACCTGTACCAACATGTGCAGAGCCAAGTTACCGCATCTCTGTCACTTAGTGTTGGGCCAAAGGTCCATATGACTACTGACGCATGGTCCTCCAAGCATGGTCAGGGCAGGTATGTCACCTACACTGCCCACTGGGTGAACTTGGTAATGGCTGGGAATGGGAAGCAGGGAATGGGTAGCTCAACAACAACAACAACAGTGGAGTTGGTGTCACCGCCACGGATTGCACGCGGTTCTGCCACCACCTCTACTCCTCCATCGCTCTCTACCTCGTCTTCTTCCTCTTCTTCTTCTTACTCTGCTGCTGGGTCCTCCTTCTCCTCCTCCACACCTGTGCACCCCCAGCTCCCCCTAGGCTATTCGACGTGCCAGGTACGCCGTTGTCACGCTGTCTTGGGGATGACGTGCCTGGAAAGCAAAAACCATACCGGATCTGTACTCCTGTCATCTCTGCAGTCACAGGCCGATCGGTGGCTGACCCCACACCAACTGCAGATCGGAAAAGTGGTGTGTGACAATGGAAGCAATCTGTTGGCAGCGTTGAGACTGGGAAATTTAACACATGTGCCCTGCATGGCACATGTGTTAAATTTAATAGTCCAACGTTTTGTCTCCAAGTACCCAGGATTCCAGGACGTTCTCACCCAGTCCAGAAAGGTGTCGGCCCATTTCAGACGTTCCTACACAGCCATGGCACGCCTTGCTGACATTCAGCAGCGCTACAACATGCCAGTCAGGCGTTTGATTTCTGACAGCCAGACTCGCTGGAATTCAACGCTCCTTATGTTGGAACGTCTGCTGCAACAACAAAGGGCCGTCAACGAGTACCTTTTTGAACTGGGTGGTAGGACTGGATCTGCAGAGCTGGGGATTTTTTTCCCCCGTTACTGGGTGCTTATGCGCGATGCCTGCAGGCTCATGCGACCTTTTGAAGAGGTGACAAATATGGTCAGTCGCACCGAAGGCACCATCAGCGACCTAATACCCTTCGCTTTCTTCCTGGAGCGTGCCGTGCGACGAGTGACAGATGAGGCTGTAGACCAGCGTGACGAGGAGCTGGAAGCGCACGATTTATGGTCGCAATCACCAGAACGAACCCAGGCACCTGCTGCAACGCAGGGAGAGGTGCCAGAAGTGGAGTCAGAGGAGGAAGGTGGCTTTGTGGAGGAGGAGGAGGAGGACCAACAGGAGCAGGCTTCCCAGGGGGCTAGTGGTGACCTTTTGGGGACCCCTGGTCTTGTACGTGGCTGGGGGGAGGAGACCGTGGATGATGCAGTCCTTGATAATGAGGAAGCGGAGATGGATAGCTCTGCATCCAACCTTGTGAGAATGGGGTCTTTCATGCTGGCATGCCTGTTGAAGGACCCCCGTATCAAGAGGCTTAAGGAGAAGGCCCTGTACTGGGTCGCAACGCTACTAGACCCTCGGTACAAGCATAAAGTGGCAGAAATGTTACCAACATACCACAAGTCCGAAAAGATGCGGCATTTACAAACCAGCCTGCAAAACATGTTGTACAATGCTTTTAAGGGTGATGTCACTTCAGGAACTCATCAACATTCCAGGGGCAGAGGTGCCAGTAATCCTGCCACGAGCACACCTGCAAGGACAAAGCCCTTTGGCCGGTCTGTAACATCAGACATGCAAATGTTTTTCTGTCCAAGGCAGCGCCACAACCCTTCTGGATCCACCCTCAAAGAACGCCTCGACCGGCAGGTAGCGGACTACCTGGCATTAACTGCAGATATCGACACTCTGAGGAGCGATGAACCCCTGGACTACTGGGTGCACAGGCTTGATCTGTGGCCAGAGCTGTCACAATTTGCCATGAACCTCTTGTCTTGCCCAGCCTCAAGTGTGCTCTCAGAAAGGACCTTCAGTGCAGCAGGAGGGATTGTAACTGAGAAGAGAACTCGCCTAGGTCACAAAAGTGTCGATTACCTGACCTTTATTAAAATGAATGAGGGGTGGATCTCGGAGGGTTACTGCACGCCGGAAGACTTGTTCTGACTTCTATGCAGCTGTCCTTCTCTTCAAGCCTCATGACTCCACACACAGCTGTCCTTTAGCGTCCTCCTCCCTCCGCCACCGTTACAAACTAGGGTGCAAACCCTACTGGTTTAATTTTTTCTGGCCTCTGTGCTTCAGTGGCTGCGTCCAAAAAAACGGGGCAAACAATGTCTACAAGGTCAACGTATGGCGAAAAATTACTATTTTCAGCATTTATATGGCATATTTTTTCTGGCAACTGTGCTTCAGTGGCTGCGTCCAAAAAAATGCATATTTTCTGCATTTATATGGCATAATTTTTCTGGCCTCTGTGCTTCAGTGGCTGCAACCAAAAAAATGCATATTTTCTGCATTTATATGGCATAATTTTTCTGGCCTCTGTGCTTCAGTGGCTGCAACCAAAAAAATGCATATTTTGTCCATTTATATGGCATAATTTTTCTAGCCTCTGTGCTTCAGTGGCTGCAACCAAAAAAATGCATATTTTCTGCATTTATATGGCATAATTTTTCTGGCCTCTGTGCTTCAGTGGCTGCAACCAAAAAAATGCATATTTTGTCCATTTATATGGCATAATTTTTCTAGCCTCTGTGCTTCAGTGGCTGCAACCAAAAAAATGCATATTTTCTGCATTTATATGGCATAATTTTTCTGGCCTCTGTGCTTCAGTGGCTGCAACCAAAAAAATGCATATTTTCTCCATTTATATGGCATAATTTTTCTAGCCTCTGTGCTTCAGTGGCTGCAACCAAAAAAATGCATATTTTCTCCATTTATATGGCATAATTTTTCTAGCCTCTGTGCTTCAGTGGCTGCAACCAAAAAAATGCATATTTTCTCCATTTATATGGCATAATTTTTCTGGCCTCTGTGCTTCAGTGGCTGCAACCAAAAAAATTTATATTTTCAGCATTTATATGGCATAATTTTTCTGTCAACTGTGCTTCAGTGGCTGCGACCAAAAAAATGCATATTTTCTGCATTTATATGGCATAATTTTTCTGGCCTCTGTGCTTCAGTGGCTGCAACCAAAAAAAATTATATTTTCAGCATTTATATGGCATAATTTTTCTGGCAACTGTGCTTCAGTGGCTGCGACCAAAAAAATGACTATTTTCAGCATTTATATGGCATATTTTTTCTGGCCTCTGTGCTTCAGTGGCTGCGGCCAAAAAAACTGGGCAAACAATGCCTACAAGGTCAACGACGTTGACCTTGTAGGCATTGTTTGCCCAGTTTTTTTGGCCGCAGCCACTGAAGCACAGAGGCCAGAAAAAATATGCCACATAAATGCTGAAAATAGTCATTTTTTGCCATACGTTGACTCAACGTATATGGCAAAAAATGACTATTTTCAGCATTTACTGTATATGGCATATTTTTTCTGGCAACTGTGCTTCAGTGGCTGCGTCCAAAAAAACTGGGCAAACAATGTCTACAAGGTCAACGTATGGCGAAAAATTACTATTTTCAGCATTTATATGGCATATTTTTTCTGGCAACTGTGCTTCAGTGGCTGCGTCCAAAAAAAACTGGGCAAACAATGTCTACAAGGTCAACGTATGGCGAAAAATGACTATTTTCAGCATTTATATGGCATATTTTTTCTGGCAACTGTGCTTCAGTGGCTGCGTCCAAAAAAACTGGGCAAACAATGCCTACAAGGGCAACGTATGGCAGTTGTTTAAAGAGAACAGTAGATTACTAGCCAGCAAAGCTACCTAAGCTAAAATGTCCCTCAAATCCCTGCAGACTTCTGTCCCTCCAATACAGAGCAGTATCAAGCAGATTACTAGCCAGCAAACTTACTATCATCTGTCCCTGAAATCACTAACAGCTCTCCCCCTACACTATCTCTTCCAAGCACACACAAGCAGATTTTTCAGATACATTTTTGCCCTTGATCCCCCTCTGGCATGCCACTGTCCAGGTCGTTGCACCCTTTAAACAACTTTAAAATCATTTTTCTGGCCAGAAATGTCTTTTTTAGATGTTAAAGTTCGCCTTCCCATTGAAGTCTATGGGGTTCGCGAACCGTTCGCGAACCGCTCGCATTTTTGCGCAAGTTCGCGAATATGTTCGCAAACTTTTTTTCCGACGTTCGCTACATCCCTAAGTGGCAGTAGCATCCAGCTAGATGCTTTATGTTCACATTTGTCTGGTAACATACTAGGAGAAATAAGACTTGCAATAGATCTACTCTTTCTATATGTAAACCTAGGTTTTTCTACATTTAGCGATCAGAATTAATTAAATGCCAATGTTTAAGGACTATTCTTTTGATGGTACAGGCCTCATTACTGTAGTCTGTCACAAAATATGTATTGCTATTTGTATTTTTTCTTTTTCCTCTCTTGTGTCTTTCCTGGTGCTGTTTATGTTGATATCTATCCTTTACTGCCTCCTCCTAAAGCACTCTACAAACACTAAGTACTGCACGTTCATATGCTCTTTTCAAGGTTACAGTATTATATCCTCTCACGCTCAGTCGATCCCATAAATCCCATATCCCATAAATCCATCGCAGCCCTCAGGAAGGCATCCCAAGTGGAACAAACCCTCCTCAACCCAAGGAATTGTCCAATCGGGATTCCCTCCAGACGCGGCTCAGGATGACAGCTACTCTGTAATAAAAGGGAATTTCTGCTGATTGGTTTTTGTACACTTCTGTCATTATAACACCTTCCTCCTGAGAAAACAAAATATGCAGAAATTCTATACATTTCTCATTAGTTTTATATGTAAATTCGATGCCACATTCATTGCTATTACAGAAAGTTACAAACGTATGTACCTGATCAACAGTATCTTTCCATATTACAATTAGATCGTCAATAAATCTATAATAACGAACAATATGTTTGTTCCACGTGGACCCATCTCCAAAGATGTGGCAATTCCCTATCCATCCCATAAATAAATTTGCATAAGACTTCGCAAACTGCGCCCCCATTTCCGTGCCACACCTTTGGAGATAGTAACGTCCATTATACAAGAATTAATTATGACTCAGGAGGTACTGAACTGACTCAAGGATAAATTCACTTTGTTCACCAGAAAATACTTTTGAATTTGCTAATCAAAAGTGCAAGGCCCGTAGGCCTAGGGAGTGCTCTATTGAAGAATACAAAGCTGTAACATCTAATGTAACCCACAACATGACTTCTTCCCATATGACATCGTGCAACTTGTTAATGACATCACCACTATCTTTTACGAATGAACCTAAGTTCACAACTATGGGCTGGAGCAATTTATCAACATATTCTCCTAATTTTTCATTTAGGGACCCATAACCAGCAATTATCGGTCTTCCTTTAGGATCATCAAGTCCTTATGAAAAATCGATATACTCGGATTGTCACACCAAGGGGCAGATTTACCTAGGGTCGAATATCGAGGGTTAATTAACCCTCGATATTTGACTAGGAACTAAAATCGTTCGGCTTCGAATATCGAAGTCGAACGATTTAGCGCAAATCCTGCGATCGAACGATCGAAGGATTATTCCTTCGATCGAACGATTAAATCCTTCGAATCGAACGATTCGAAGGATTTTAATCCAACGATCGAAGGAATATCCTTCAATCAAAAAATCTCAGGCAAGCCTATGGGGACCTTCCCCATAGGCTAACATTGACTTCGGTAGCTTTTAGCTGCCGAAGTAGGGGGTCGAAGTTTTTCTTAAAGAGACAGTACTTAGACTATCGAATGGTCGAATAGTCGATCGATTTTTAGTTCGAATCGTTCGATTCGAAGTCGAAGTAGTAGTCGAAGGTCGAAGTAGCCCATTCGATGGTCGAAGTAGCCCAAAAAACACTTCGAAATTCGAAGTTTTTTTAATTCGAATCCTTCACTCGAGCTTCATGAATCGCCCCCCAAATGTAATCAAACTCTTTTTTATTTAGAATTCCCATGGCTTTACTAAATTCCAAGATTTTTCTCAATTTAGTTTAAAAGGCTTTGCGGGATCATTTTACATTGGTATTGAAGCTGCATCATAATATCATTATCATAATATTCCCTATCCAATATAACAATTGACCCACCTTTATCTGATTTACGTATTACAATTTTACCATTATCTTTAAGGGTAGACAATCAAATTATATTATTATATATATATTATATTAAGGGTAGATAATGATAATCAAAGCTTCATATTCTTTTATTCTTATTGCTAGTGAAACTTTACCAGCTGCTGAGACACTACTTCACATTTTAGTGAATAAGTGTATAGTGGTAGCGAATTTGCACCTGGTGAAGTGGTGCGAAGTGTTGCAAAGCTTTCACAGGCAAAAATTCTCCCTTTAGTGAATTTGTCCCTTGTGTCTCTTTCCCTTCCCCTTTAGATTGTAAGCTCTTTTGCCTAGGGGCTTCCTCATCTTTTGTACCGGCACTGGTTGTTATGTATGTAACTCTGTATGTTCTATGTATATAATTCATGTGATTTCTTGTATAAGCAGATTTCTTTTACAGTGCTGTGCAATATGTTGGTGCTCTAAAAATACATGTTAATAATAATGATAATAATAATAATAATAATTTGGGACTCCCCACTGCCGTCCCAAGTTAAGTGTTCAGTTTAATGGGGATAATATCCTATGAGAACTTTTTTCTACATTTTATTGTAGCAAATTTGCTTTTTTTTTTTCTTTTGGCTGGGCTTTCAATGACCCAAATCTATATTTTTCATAACCCAATATTAGATTTCTAGCCAAGGTCAGGTTTATGGAAATAGAAAACTGTGGCTACAAAATTGCCAGCTTCTATCCCAGAGATGAGAAAGTGGTCAAGTATTCATACAGAACAGCACTGAGAGAGCTATTTACTAACCGTCTGCCTCAGCAAAAATAAAGTCGGATATAAGGGTGTCTGTTCTCTCTGGTACATATGGTCATCTGTTTGGCTTCCCACAGCATATAAGCTTGCACTGGCAGTTGCATTAGTATAAACCGGAGGAAATTGGGGGATGTGAAAATGTGTGTGTGTGTATACTTGAGTATATTTTTTCATATGTTAACCACTTTCAGCCCACATGAACACATAAACATCTCCGGTATTGCTTAGTCATCTCATTTATTACTGAAATGGCTAAATATGATTGAGGTCTGCTGGAAGTCCAGCATATAATGAGACTTGGGAAAATTGGGGAAAATTTGCTCTTCTAGATGCTGCTGGAAATTCAGCTTCATGTCAGATACGATGAGGTTCAGGGACCTCTTGCTGGGCCAGATATTCTTGCAATTATGGCAGAATGACCGATGCAGCAGTTTTTATATAAAAGTAGACCTCAGAGAGGGACTTGATCCAAGCAGCTCCAGAGACTTCTGCTTTGCATTGTTAATATTTACAATTATATAGTAGACTACAATAGGCTGGCTACGCTGTTACAACAACATTTTTGGGGCCCCCTAGGCACCACCCACCCCCAAACCCCACTCCAGATCGCGCTCACTCCACATCACAGTTAAAAGACCACACAGATATCAGCGCTAAAAAAGGTAACCCTCCCCCATACACACAAGTTATAAAAAGCTATTGGGGACCAGTGCCCCCCTATAAGTTAAAAAAAAACATTGGCGCCAGGGCCCCCCCATGAAAGATTTTTTTTAAAAAGCATTGGTGACAGGGTCCCCCTTACAAGTAAAAAAAAAATTGGGGCCTCAAAGAACATTTTTTTTTTCAAAACATTGGTGCCAAGGCCCCCTTACAAGTTAAAAAAAAATTGGGGCCCCAAAGAATATTTTTTAAAAAAAAATTGGTGGCAGAGGCCTATAGAGTATTAAAACAATACATTGGTGGCCGTGGGTTTAAAAAAATTAGAAAACACACATTGGTGTTCAGAGGTATTGAACTCACCGCTTCAGGACTTCAACTTCGCCTCCTTTCATGACTTTGGGTCTTTTCGCCGCTTCAGGACTTAAATTTCGTCTGTTTTCACAACTTTGGGTCTTTTCGCCGCTTCAGGACTTCAATTTTGGCTGTTTCGTGACTTCGGGTCTTTTTGCCGCTTCAAGTCTTGAATTTCGGCGGTTTTGTGACTTTGGCTCTTTTTGCCAATTCAGGACTTAAATTTCATCTGTTTTCTTGACTTTGGGTCTTTTTGCCACTTCAGGACTTCAATTTCGGCTGTTTTCATGACTTCGGGTCTTTTTGCCGCTTCAGGTCTTGAATTTCGGCTGTTTCGTGACTTTGGGTCTTTTCACCGATTCAGTACTTCAGTTTC
Organism: Xenopus petersii; assembly: GCA_038501925.1. Classification (NCBI taxonomy): domain Eukaryota; kingdom Metazoa; phylum Chordata; class Amphibia; order Anura; family Pipidae; genus Xenopus; species Xenopus petersii. Next base: position 105,632,187 of record CM076685.1, on the reverse strand, counting down.
GCCTCCTTTCGTGACTTTGGGTCTTTTTGCCGCTTCAGGACTTAAATTTCGGCTGTTTTCGTGACTTTGGGTCTTTTCGCCGCTTCAGGACTTCAACTTTGCCTCCTTTTGTGACTTCGGGTCTTTTCGCCACTTCGGGACTTAAATTTTGGCTGTTTTCATGACTTCTGGTCATTTCACCAATTCAAGACTTAAATTTCAGCTGTTTTCGTTACTTTGCCTCCTTTCATGACTTTGGGTCTTTTTGCTACTTCAGGACTTCAATTTAGTCTGTATCCGTGACTTTGGGTCTTTTTGCTACTTTAGGACTTCAACTTTGCCTCCTTTCTTAACTTTGGGTCTTTTCGCTACTTCAGGACTTAAATTTCGGCTGTTTTCATGACTTCGGGTCTTTTCGCTGCTTCAGGACTTCAATTTTGGCTGTTTCTGTGACTTTGGGTCTTTTTGCCGCTTCAGGACTTCAATCTTGGCTGTTTTCATGACTTCTGGTCTTTTCACCAATTCACGACTTCAAATTCGGCTGTTTTCGTGACTTTGGGTCTTTTCTCTGCTTCAGGACTTCAACTTTGCCTCCTTTCATGTGTCGCACACCCTGTCGCTGTTTCTGAAGAGAAGCACCATTGGAGTTTCGGTAAGTTATTTCTTAATAAAGACGTAGCGATTTTAAAGTTTAAAACGTGTTGGGGTCTTTTTTTTTGTAGCATACTAACAAATTTTTTTTTTTAAATTTTTGCTTTTACTGGTCCTTTGAAAAGTAAACATAATTTCAAGCAACTTTGCAATATACATCAATTAAAAAATATGCAGACTTTTCATGATTTTTAATGGTTTCCGACATTTCCCTAAGACAGCCCCTTTCTCTCCTGCTGATCTGTCTGACTACTTTGCTGAGCTGGCTGACTACTGTTACTTTGTATCAACAGCCATCTGTCCTCAGCCTGCATCCTCCAAACTCCACAATTCCCTGCACACATGATTTCAATAAGGAACAGAACAACCCAGTGCAATGCATTTTGGGTTTTGTAGTTCCTGCATGCTGTCTGTAAGCTGTGGAGAAGTTGTTACAATTTGTAACATCAGTGTTTAGTCCCTCCTTCCCTGCCAGGATTTCAAATGATGCAGAAATAGAAAAACTGTTATACAGCTGGATTTCAGCATAGACACTCCTACCTCTGCTTCTGAACCAAAACAAATGCTGTGCAAGGACTGAAATGTAATCAACCAAAAATATTAAGGGAAACCAAAAAGAGAAGTCCCTAGTGCCTAGTCCACTGCACCTTCCCACCCATTAAGACATTGAAATAGTAACCTTTATTGTATACAAATAAAAAAAAGTCTCAAATCTTTAAAATAATGAGTACAGATCATCACTAGGTACTCTAATACAATGGAGATTTGCATTAGCAGCATTGGTTTGGGCTATCTCTTATACGGTAGATTGAAATGTCCTAAAAGGATTCCTTAAAGGGCAAGTCAACCCAGAAATAAAAATGTGCCTAATAAATGAGAACATAATTCAAAACAACTTTCCAATATGTTTTAGTAAACATTTTCAGTGCTTTTATAGTTATTTGTAAAAACAATCGTTATTGAAAGCAGCGTTTGCTTAATTCTTTGTTATTTTTAAACAAAGTTGCAAAAGCATTTGCTTAATTCCTAGATGTTACTTTTTAAACAATGTTGCAAAAGTCTTAGTTCCCCAGCAGCAAAGACAGGTCTGTTAATCAGCCCCTTGTCTTACATTGTATCAACAGTCTGAACCACCAGTGCAGAGAATAGAAAAGGACAAACACTGCTTTCAATAGCAAAACATATACACATAACTTAGAAACCATAGAACATTTGTAATAAATGTATATTGCAAAGTTGCTTAGAATTATGTTTTCTTTTATTTGGTAACAATTTTTTTTTGTACTGACGTCCTTTAAAGTGTCAATCAATCAAACACCACTGGTTTCATTAACATAGTAAGTGTCCCAGTGGATTACTTCAAACAATTTTTTAACACAGTCATTCAGTGCTCAGACACAGGATACAAAGTAAATAAAGATGCAAAAGAGGCAGATAAGATTTAGGGGGTTATTATCGAAATCCAAAACATTTTCACAATTATCTGAAAACGAATTTGACCGACTTTCCCGAAAATTCTTAAAAAACTAAATAAAATAGAGAAGAAATCAGATTATTGCGGCTTTTTCAATTTGGCGCAATACCGCAACTTTTTCGGATTTGATGCCCGAATTCCCAGGCACTTTTTCATCAGGATATAAGTGGGGCTTCTCCCATTGACTTCTACATGAACTTGGCAGGTCTAAGTTGGAGTACTTTTTTATTTGAAAAAGTTTAGCTTTTTTCACAAAAAATTGTGTTTTTCCCCAGTCCAATTAGAAAAAAACAGACTTTGATAAATAACCCCCTTAATATTCATAAGTGTAAATTTCTGCACCTGGGAATTAAAAATATGCAACCACTTATACCTTTAATGGGACGAAATTTACAGAAATGAAGAATATGGGGGTACATGTGGATAATAAACTTACCACTATCAGTCAGCAGCAGTATGGGCCAGAAGATGAGAGGGTTGTGTGTATGTATATATATATATATATATATATAATACACAAAAGTTATGAATTATATTCTTATAAATGGTGAGTTCTGATGTCATGTTTGTCACACGACTCCCTAAAACTTGTGTATTATAATAAATAAAGTACCCCCAGTTACAAAATATGATCAGCGTTCCATGACCTGTATAAAAAAACAAGGCCTTCGGCCTCGTGTTTTTATATGGTCATGAAACTCCTCGGTAACTTATAATATCCTTATATTTTACAAGAGGGGGTACTTTATTCACTATATAATCTACAGTTTGGTCATTTCCCTATCGGACCAGACTGTAAATTATATCCTTATAAACGGCCCGTTCTGACGTCAGAACGCACCGTTTATAACAGGGGCCCCCAGGCCGCCGAATTTGACGCAGCACATTGGAATTTGATGCTGCGCGACCAAAATTTGTCGCCGGAAACCAACATTTTGACGCCGACCCCGTCTCCCGACCCCCCCACAAAATGTAGATTATAATGCATAATGTACCCCCTACTAGAAATTTATAAAGATATTAGAAGTCACTTCAGACTTATGTGACCTGTATAAAAGGTCACATAACTCCTCTGTGACTTATAATATCTTAATAAATTACAGTAGGGGGTACATCCAATATATATATATATATATTCTGTTGTGTAAGAGAGGAAATGCAGACAGTGAGTGTGCAATAAGCAGCGGGGAATACCGCATCTAAACTTGCTGATTTAAAAAAATAGATGCAGGTTAAATTGGATAAATAGAAACAGGAGAATGAAAAACAAAAAAGACTTAAATATGACAGAGATGTGGTGGATTATGAGAGGGTCGTGTTTATCAGTGGAACAATCCTGATGTTAAAATGAGAGTAAATACAAGCAGCCTGAGTGTGCCATGGAGTATGGAGAGATCATTGCAGATGGATGAGATAAGTGAGACCAATAAAATAGACACAAAAAATCTTTTTTAGATGAACCAGGAGACGCAGGGGCGGCAGGAAATCCAGACACAACAAACAAAAGGAGAGTGATACCTCCAAGGAACAGACAGGGGAGGAAGTGGAACAAGTGATATTTAACATTTCTTCCATTCCATTGACAGATACACAGGTTTTGGGGAAAGGTTTGAATTACTGTGTGACATCACCAGTGGATCATTTTCAAATGGATGTGGATCTATACAGGTTCTATTGGACTTTACGTTCAAAGGTGCATTTTTCCACCATGGACATACAGGCACCAGTAACTGGTGAGACTTTTGAACTTACTCCTAAACAATTTGGTCTACGCAGTAAAAGTGAGTTTGTTCCACCAACATCCTACTCAGCTGTAGAGACATATATAAAACACATACAACAAGATTTGAAATCGATTTTTCAGCAGGAGTTTGATTCTCCTAGCATGATATCTAATACAACTAAGCAGGAGAGAGAGGCCATACGCAATTTAATGGAAGATATCAGGATCACAATCAAACCCTTGGATAAAGGGGTGCGATTGTGATCATGGACACTGCATATTATGTGATTGAGATCAAGGGACTGTTGGAGGATGGGGAGGTGTTTAAGGTTCTAGATAGGGACCCCTTACAATAACATTACAAAGAAAGTACAACAGGTGTTAACAACTATAGTTAACAACCAAGTGATTTCAGATTAATTGAAAGCATTTCTAACTGTGACTTTTCCACGCCTACCAATTTTGTATACGCTCCCCATGATCCATAAGGATACTGTCCATCCACCGGGCCGACCGATTGTGTCGGGCATTAACTCTGTATTTTGCCAAATGGTGACTCTATTGGACAGGGTCCTAGGACCTTTGGTTAAAAACACTTTATCCTATATGAGGGATAGTGGACACTTTTTGGAAATACTGGATAGTCTCAAGATACAGGATGAGGATAATGTTAGGTGTGTCCAGCCTTTATACTGTACCTCCATACCCCACAATGAGGGCATTAGGCCTATGAATGGTTGTTGCGAGGAAGTGGACAGTATGAAGATGCACAGATTGAATTTTTTCTGGAGATACTGGAGATCATATTGAGGATGAATTATTTCATCTTTCAGGATGTATTCTATCTACAGTGGAACCGCAATGGTCGTGTTGTGCGTGGTGGAGGTACATCGATGATGTCTTTGTGCTATGGTGGGGTGACTTAGATTCCTTATCGCGGTTCCACGAACGACTCAATAGATTTCATTCATCTATAAAGTTTTCATTGGTACACGATCAGAAAGAGATTTAATTTTTGGATGTAATGATGTATAGGGAAAAGGGGTTACAGACAAAATTATTCTCCAAACCAACTGACCGCAATCAAATTTGACATTTTAATAGTTTTCATCCCACTCACACAAAGGAGGCCATACCAATCAGCCAATTAACAAGTGTACAGAGATTGGTTAGTGACCCACAGGTTACCCAAATACAACAAATGAAAAATAAATTCAAACAAAGAGGTTATCCTACATGGGTACTAGACAAGGCAGAAAAGAGTTTGTTCCAGACTAGAGAGAAAAAGAAAAGGAAAAGTTTGAGGGTCACTTTTGTTACCCAATATAGCGAATGACATTAACTGTTACGTCGGGCGTATCCCATGGTAGATGAATTTGAACTGCCACCCCTTATATCATACAGGAGAGGTAAAACTATTGGCTCACAAGTCACAAAGGCACAGGTACAAAAAGAAACAAAATTGAGGGACACGTACTTTGGGACTATGTATCCATGTCTGAATTGCAAACAATGTCGTTTTGTGATGAAGGGGAAGTCTTTTGAACACCCAGGAACGGGAGAAATATATCTCATGAGGGGATACTATACGTGTATCTCACAATATGCGGTATTCGCTATAGTGTGCCCTTGTGGGAAGATCTATGTTGGAGAGACGATACAGAAGGTGAAGTCTCTCAACAATTAATGCAGGTAACAAGACACTACCACTTCCAAACACTTTAAAGAAAAGGGACATACAGCGGAGCAGTTACGATTCACGAGATTTCATTGGAAACAGAGAGGTGTGATGGATAAGGAAATTAAATTCACTACATCCACATGGATTAAATAAGGACTATCAATTTGTACTTAGTTTTATAAAATATGAGTATCTCATGTTTTCCATTGGAAGATACACTATCTGTTTTACTATACATGTTACAAGTGTCTATCTGTTTATTTTATACAGCATATGTGGTGGCAGCCCTGTATGTGGAATATGGCAAAATCTGTATGGACTGTCTTGATTTTAGAAACCATTGTTCACATGGCTAGAGAAAGAGCCGAATTCTGCTCGAAACGTCGCTGTAAAATGTGCACTTATATGGTGATGTATATTCTTTTTTCACTATAATATGACTATTTTGCATATAGTTGCGAGTGCTGTCCATTCTTGTGTACTATTTATATATATATATATATATATATATATATATATATATACACTATAATATTTATTTCACCAATGGACAGACATAATATCAAAGGCTATTGTGATACTAAGCTCTATAGTTAGTATGGGTATATAGAATTTAATTAAAAGTAGAGAGGGGTGTATGTATGGATGCTGGGTTTTCATTTGGAGGGGTTGAACTTGATGGACTTAGTCTTTTTTCAACCCAATTTAACTATGTAACTATGTAACTATGTAATTAATAATTCAGAGTCACATCAGTCTTGAAAGGGTAAAAAAAAAACCACATTGTATTGCACTGACATGTTGATTCCCAACCAGATCTGAATCAAAACTTTAAAGTTTTGACTTTGACCCCAAAAGTCCCCAAGCAGGTCAAGTGCTTATTTACTGTACAAGGAACAACAAAACTTTCCTTATTGTAGATAAGTTGTAATTAGCCATCTGGCACCAGTGACATCACTAAGTACTATTTATAACACTGTCATTTATCAGTGGACTCAAATACAGTATAGTTGATTTATGACCCAAAAACTGGTTTAGAACCAAGTTATCCACTTTGTTTTTTTTATTATTTATTATTTTCAATTGTAGAAGATATTTTAAGTAATAAAAGCAGGGCAGGAAGAGGACATGATACAAAGGGGCAAATTCACTAAGCGCCGAAGCGCCGAACGCTAGCGTTTGGCATTTTCGGTACTTCGCAAATTCACTAACGAACGCTGGCGTAAATTCGCTAGTGTTACTTCGCACACTTACGCCAGGCGAATTTTCGCTAGCGATGTAACTACGCAAATTCACTAATTTGCGCAGTGTACTGAACGCTACCTTTTACGCTAGACTTCCTTCGCCACCTCAGACCTGGCGAAGCGCAATAGAGTAGATAGGGATTGTTTCCAAAAAAGTCAAATTTTTTTCTAAGTCCCAAAAAACGCTGGCGTGTTTTCTACATGATGGGTGATAGGCTGAAAAAGATCGAAATTTTTTTTGGGGCTCCCCTCCTTCCCCCCTACATTTCCTGACTCATGGCAACTTACCTAGACAGTGGGCACATGTGTAGGGCAAAATAACATTTTTATTTGCTGATTTGAAGGTTTTCTAGGCATTTGTAGTGCAGATACGTGTTCCTCCATTGAAATTTGAATTTCGCGCCGTATGCAAATTAACCATCGCTAGCGAAACTTCGCTTCGCTTGGCGAATTAACGCTAGCGCAAATTCGCAAACTAACGCTACCCCTGTGCGCAACTTCGGATTTTAGTGAATTTGCGGAGCGCTGGCGAAAATACGCCTGGCGAAGTGCGGCGAAGTTGCGCCTGGTGCAACTTCGCATCTTAGTGAATTTGCCCCAAAGGCTACAACAAAGGCTTTTCCAATGGAAAACTTATACAGAAATAGGATCCATTATCCACAAAACCTGTCATCCAGAAAGCTCCTAACTACAGGAAGTCCATCTCCCATAGACATTACTATAATCAAATAATTCAAGTAGCAGTCATAAAACACTACCTTGTATTGATATCAACTAAGATATAATTAAGCCTTACTAGAGTCAAAACAACCTTGTTCATGAATTTTTTAGTGGACAGGAGATCAAAATGACAGAAAGATCTCTTATCTGGAAAATCCCGAGAATTCTGGAAAACAGGTCCCATACCTGTAATTATATATGAATATATAGCAGATGATTTTTGTGTAGGCTAAGCCTTCCTAAATTTCCATTGTTCTTTTGTCCATGTTAAAGGGATTCCAACCATCGGAGTATGCAGACCTAATTTTGGGCCTGAAACTATAGGTTAAGAATTGTTGATATACACGGCTAAATTAACAGGTTATCAGTGGTTGTGCATTATTATATTGCCTAAATTCCAATTTCCTCTTTCATGGAATAACCAACAGCTTCCCAAATCTTTAAAATATTGATAAAAAGGCCAGAGCAGCACAATGCGTTGCACCATCATTCTTTTTAGGGTAGTGGCACACGAGGCAACTGGGGGAGATTAGTTGCCCAGCTTCAGAAAGCAGTAGCGATCTGAGTGCCATCCCGCTGATGAGTATGTTCTAGCCGGTGGGAAGGCATTTATAGATTAGTCGCCCGAAGAAGAGCCATTTGCCGTTGGGCGACTAATCTCCCCCAGTAGCCTCGTGTGCCACTGCCTTTAGAAGTCCCCTGACTAATCTTAGTTCTGATATTCTTTTGTTTAGTGTTTCGCAGCTTCCGTAGTTGGACTGGATTTCTCAGTGTCCTTGACACTTATCTGAAGTTTAACACGAAAAATGAACAATTTAGTAGAAGAAACCAAATCAGTCTTTCTTTATAAAAACCCCCTTCGCTAATGAATGACTCTCCTCCACAGCAGCCAAGGTAGAAACGGTGAGAGCTGGGAAGAGAACAAAGCCCCGCACCAGGCAAAAGGTCAGAAATTCCACTTGCAGATATTCCATCTGTCCTGATACCGGAGGCCTGAAATAGAGAAGACCTTTGTTCCGAGAAGTAAACTAATGTAGAAAAGGAAGGAAAGGAACAACAAACCAGGAACATGCCTCTTATAATAGATTAGGAAATTGGGCATTACATTCTCCTTATCATCCAATTATCATTTGCTTTCTGAGCAAACAGCCCGGCCTCATTGGTGAAAAGGGCAAGGAAATTAAAGGAACAGTAACATCAAAAAATAAAAGTGTTTTAAAGTAATAAAAATATAATGTAGTGTTGCCCTGCACTGGTAAAACTGGTGTGTTTGCTTTAGAAACACGACTATAGTTTATATAAATAAGTTGCTGTGTAGCAATGGGGGAAGCCATTCAAAGGAGAAAAGACTCAGGTTACACAACAGATAAACTCTGTAGAACATAATGGTGTTATCTGTTATCCACTATTTAACCTGTGCCATATAGACTTTTTTCAATTTCCGCCATTGCTAGACAGCAGCTTGTTTATATGAACTATACTAGTGTTTCTGAAGCAAACACATCAGTTTTACCAGTGCAGGGCAACACTACATGATATTTTCATTACTTTAAAACACTTACATTTTTTGGTGTTACTGTTCCTTTAAGGTTTTATGGCCGGTCCTGCTGGCAGGTCAGAGCTTCATACAATTTGAAAGGAAAAACGTTCGCTTATGTTTCATCTGGAGTTGAATGAGGGAAAATAAAATTATTTTATAATAATATGGTTAGTTTTCTGTTTATTTTTCTGTTACAAATATGACCTTGTCTACTCTATGAACAACACATTCCTTCTCTGGGTATTTGTGTTTCTTCCAAGCTGTACTTACCTGCACAGAGGGAGTCTCTATAGCAGGGCTCCCCAACTTTTTTTCTACCCGTGAGCCACATTTAAATGTAAAAAAATATTTGGAGAGCAACACAAGCATGCAGCCGGTTCCTGGGGGTGCCAATAAGGACTGTCAAGGAGAACTAAGTGCTTAAAATTAATATGGTTAAAAATGGCATATTTTATATCAGGGGTGTCCAAACTTTTGGCTCGCAGGGCCACATTGGAAAAATAAATATTGTCTGGGGCCACACATGAAATACACAAACACGTTTGATTTGTAAAAGTAAATGAAATACACAGAAAAGAACTACAATACCAGTTGGATAACCAGATGGAGCTATACACTGGAATATGGGACACCTGGATATTAGATAGACTTATTATTATATTATAATTACTAACTGGGCAATGGGCAGAGTCCCCCCCAATGTTTCAAGCTGGGCCGCAATCATTTGCATCCTGGGCCGCATGTGGCCCTCGGGCCGCAGTTTGGACACCCCTGTTTTATATAGTGAACTTATTGCACGAGGCTAAAGTTTCAGCTTGACAATAGCAGCAATGATCCAGGACTTCAAACTTGTCACAGGGGGTCACCATCTTGGAAAGTGTCTGTGACACTCACATGCTCAGTGGGCTCTGATTGGCTGTTGAGAAGCTAAGCTTAGGGCTCGTCACTAATTATCCAGCAGAAAATGAGCTTCCCCTGTAATATAAGCTGATGCTACAGGTTTGCTGATTATTAAATTCTGATGATAATTGCACTGGTTTCTGTGCTGCCATGTAGTAATTATCTGTATTAATTACTAATCAGCCTTATATAGTGACATTTCTATTCTATGTGTACTGTATATTGTGAGTGGGTCCCTAAGCTCAGTAAGTGTCAGCAGCACAGAGCATGTGCAGTGAATCAGCAGAAAAGAAGATGGGGAGCTACTGGGGCATCTTTGGAGACACAGATCTTTACTGCTAAAGGGCTGTGGTTGCCTTGGGCTGGTACAGAAGCACAAAACTAGTGATGAGCGAATCTGTCCTGTTTCGCTTCACTGAAAAATTTACAAAACACAATGGGCATCAACATTTTTTATGCTCATCACATTTTTATGTGCTCATCAATTTTTTACTAACTCCAAATGCATTAAAGTCAATGGGCAATTTTTTAGTGGTGACTTTTTTTGCCTCAGCGACAATTTTGTCATGGCAACATTTTTTGCAACGGATATTTTGAGCAGTTTCGCGGAAAAAATTGCAAATGGCAATCAAAAGCCTTATTTGGCAACCCCTTGGAACTTTTTTCATGCTTGTGTCGCTACTCATTTCAGTGCAACTCACTGGTTTAAATAGGTTGGGGACCTCTGCTCTACATCAAACTAAATATTTATTTAAAGGGGAAAAACCCTTTTAAAAATAAGAAGTTGTACAGGAAGGTGTTTCAACCTTTTTTGGTCCTATAGTGTGTCTGGATCATCTTTTAAATCAATGAGGCCGGCAGCAAAACACACATTTGTGTGTGCCATTTTTTTTTACTTTGCACTACATTTGGAAGAATTACCACAGGTCTCTGAGCACCAATATGGAGAACAGAAACCTGGGTTTGCCTCATTAAAGGAACAGTAACATCAAAAAAATGAAAGTGTTTTAAAGAAATGACAAAGTAATGTAGTGTTGCCCTGCACTTGGACAACTGGTGTGGTTTCTTCAGAAAGACTATTATAGTTTATATAAACAAGCTGCTGTGTAGCCATGGGGGCAGCCATTCAAACACAGGATACACTGTAGATAACAGATAAGTACTACTATAGTTTATATAAACAAGCTGCTGTGTAGCCATGGGGGCAGCCATTCAAACACAGGATACACTGTAGATAACAGATAAGTACTACTATAGTTTATATAAACAAGCTGCTGTGTAGCCATGGGGCAGCCATTCAAGCACAGGATACACAGTAGATAACAGATAAGTACTACTATAGTTTATATAAACAAGCTGCTGTGTAGCCATGGGGGCAGCCATTCAAACACAGGATATACAGTAGATAACAGATAAGTACTACTATAGTTTATATAAACAAGCTGCTGTGTAGCCATGGGGGCAGCCATTCAAGCACAGGATACACATTAGATAACAGATAAGTACTACTATAGTTTATATATACAAGCTGCTGTGTAGCCATGGGGGCAGCCATTCAAGCACAGGATACACAGTAGATAACAGATAAGTACTACTATAGTTTATATAAACAAGCTGCTGTGTAGCCATGGGGACAGCCATTCAAACACAGGATACACAGTAGATAACAGATAAGTACTACTATAGTTTATATAAACAAGCTGCTGTGTAGCCATGGGGGCAGCCATTCAAACACAGGATACACAGTAGATAACAGATAAGTACTACTATTGTTTATATAAACAAGCTGCTGTGTAGCCATGGGGGCAGCCATTCAAGCACAGGATACACAGTAGATAACAGATAAGTACTACTATTGTTTATATAAACAAGCTGCTGTGTAGCCATAGGGGCAGCCATTCAAGCACAGGATACACAGTAGATAACAGATAAGTACTACTATAGTTTATATATACAAGCTGCTGTGTAGCCATGGGGGCAGCCATTCAAGCACAGGATACACAGTAGATAACAGATAAGTACTACTATAGTTTATATATACAAGCTGCTGTGTAGCCATGGGGGCAGCCATTCAAGCACAGGATACACAGTAGATCACAGATACGTTCTAAAGAATCCCATTATATACTACAGAGCTTTTCTGTTATCTACTGTGTATTATGTGCCTTTTCTCCTTTTTCAGCCTTGAATGACTGCTCCCATGGCTACACAGCAGTACTGAGGATTTGCGCATGCATTTAGCATTTCTCGCTTGCATGCTGTTGTTCGAGTGCGTCAGGCCATTTTTTGCACGTGCATGTGCTTGGGGCCCCCGAGGTTTGAATGCCAAAAACTTAGAAAATTGCTCTGGAAGGTCCCCATAGGCAAACATAGCACTTCGGTAGGTTTAAGTTGGCGAAGTATTGAAGTCGATTATCGAATGGTCGAATAGTTAAATGATTTTAACTTCGAGTCAAAGTAAATTCGAAGTCGTAGTATCCTATTCGATGGTCGAAGTATCCAAAAATTACGTTTTGAATTTTCTAATTTTTTTAGTTCGAAAATTCCCTCGAATTCACTTCAACCCTTAGTAAATCTGCCCCCATATAAACAATTATTAAGAAGTTCACAAACGTGAAGGCCGTTGACACCAGACCCCAGTAAGTGGAAGGCTTGTTCCATTAACTCCTTCAAAGGGGTGGTTCACCTTTAATTTCACTTTTAGCATGTTATAGAATGGCCAATTCTTAGCAAATTTTCAATTGGTCTTCATAATTTATTTTTTTATAGTTTTTTTTTGATTATTTGCCTTCTTCTTCTGACTCTTTCCAGTTTTCGAATGGGGGGGGGTCACTGACCCCATCTAAAAAACAAATGCTCTGCAAGGCTACGAATCTATTGTTGTTTCTACTTTTTATTATTCATCTTTCCAATTAAGGCCTCTCATATTCATAGTCCAGTCTCCTATTCAAATCAATGCATGGTTGCTGGGGTAATTTGGACCCTGGCAACCATATCGCTGACATTCCAAACTGGAGAGCTGCTGAATAAAAAGCAAAATAACTCAAAAACCACAAATGATAAAAAAATGAAAACCAATTGCAAATTGTCTCAGAATATCACTCTGTACTTCATACTAAAAGCTGATTTACGGTAAATGTGACCAACTCCTTTAACATGAGAGTTGTACCAAGGATAAGAGCTGTTAAGTAACTAAGAACTCCTTCACTTTGCCACTTTGATAAGTGGGTGACGGTTTGTTATGGATGGCTGGTGTTCTGATGCGATGTCCACCCACGCAGCTACAGCATCTCAATGACCTCTGTATTAGCAAACCTTTGACATGTGTATTAGCTTATTATTTCTTAAACTAAAGATTGCCTTCTGGTAATATCACAAGCATTTCTGTGTTTGCCAAACTATTTATGTTGGGTTGAGAGCAAATCTATGCAAATAAATTTTATTGCTGGCAGCTTCTTAATGAAAAACATCTGTAATAAGTAGGGAGTCACCGATTCCAGGATTCGGTTCGGGATTCGGCCAGGATTCGGCCTTTTTCAGCAGGATTCGGATTCGGCCGAATCCTTCTGCCCAGCCGAACCGAATCCGAATCCGAATTTGCATATGCAAATTAGGGGCGGGAGGGAAATTGCGTGACTTTTTGTCAGAAAACAAGGAAGTAAAAAATGTTTTCCCCTTCCCACCCCTAATTTGCATATGCAAATTAGGGTTCGGATTCGGTTCGGTATTCGGCCGAATCTTTCACAAAGGATTCGGGGGTTCGGCCGAATCCAAAAAAGTGGATTCGGTGCATCCCTAGTAATAAGGGTCTGACAGCCTACGATTATGCATTGTACAAGTATTCACTTTGATGGGTCAAGGCTGTCTATATAAATGAAGACATATCCATGCACAGTTGCCTAATGCAATTCATCGTCCACCACCCTCCCCCAGATCCTGCTCATCTTGTATGTTGGGTTGAGTTGGCCCATACTTGGGGGCATTTTTATCAAAGGTCGAAGTTAAAAAAAACTTCGAACTTCGAATTCAAAAAAGACCAATCGAATGGAGGTCGAAGGTTTTTTGGGATCGAAGTGGGCCGAATTCGGCCTACTTTGAATCGTACGTTCGTACTTCGATTAGAAGTTTTTTTTAACTTCGACCTTCGATCTCCCAAACTCCCCCAATTGCCTCCCCCATAGGCTAAAACAGCACTTCGGCATCTTTTAGGCAGCGAATGGTCGAAGTCGAAGTTTTAAAGAGTCAGTACTTCAAAAAGATTCGACCTTAGAAGTTTTTTCAAATTCGAATCGAAGTATGACTATTCCCTAGTCGACGTACACAAAAAATAGCTTGACGCGTTTCAGGTTACAAACACTTAGTCATAGCCTAAGTGTTTGTAACACGAAACGCGTAAGGCAGTGAACACAATAAATGATTTCACTTTGATTCAACTGCCTGGTTGAAGATTGCATTTATTGAGTGTCTGCTCCAAAGAATTTTCCGTTTGTCCGCTCCTCGTGCTGAGGGCTGTGCACTGGGGCCTCTTCCTTGATGTGGTGAGTTCTAATTTACTTTGGAGACCCCACCTTTAGGTTTATTATAAGCCTTCATGCAAAGTTCCCCTTTAACATGGTTCCTGCCAAGGTGAGACTTCCTGAGGCTTCACTGCTTTTCCAGTCACCTCATCATTTCTCAAAGAATTTTGACCAAGGAAAATCCCCCATATATAAATGATTGTTTATGGCCTACAAGCCTTTTTAAGCAAGTCTTCCCAATTTATCTGTGTTTAATCCATGGCCTGGGAAGTTTATGTTATGAAAAGAAGACACAAAAGTCCTCTCAAAAAGTTCCTGTCAACATCCTCCAGACCTTGAGTGAGGGAAAAAATTCTAGAAATAGATTTTTAGAAAAATGCCATTCTTTCCCCCTGGCTGATAATGTGAGCCAAAGCAGAAATACTTTAGACAGAACAAAGAGAAAACACTCTTCTCTGACATACTTTTGTGGCCTCTTGGGATGTGGGGGAAATGTCATACACTCACAGCACCTGAAGGATCAGGAAGAGCCATTGCGTTGGGTATTCTGTCAGAATTATGAATGTGAGGCTACAATTCCGGGATCCAGTTATCAGAATCCTGTTTTACATTGTATAGGGCAGTGATGTAAAAATTCCCAACAATCACTCATTGGATCACGCAATTCAAGTAACTACACCTCCCCCCTCCATACATACAATGTACATTGTGCACAATCATGCTTAAATCATGAACAAAGACCATTATTGCTGAAGATTTACATCATTCAGTGGATCACTTTTCATGAAGACCTCTGTAACGTAGGTGGTGTTGTATCAAAGGAACAATGACAACAACAAATGAAAGGGTATTACATTAATTAAAATATAATGCAGTGTTGACCTGCACTGGTGCAACTGGTGTGTTTGCTTCAGCAACTCTACAATAGTTTATATATACAAGCTGCTGTGTAGCCATGGGGGCAGCCATTCAAGCACAGGATACACAGTAGATAACAGATAAGTACTATTATAATTTATATAAACAAGCTGCTGTGTAGCCATGGGGGCAGCCATTGAAGCACAGGACACACAATAGATAACAGATAAGTACTATTATAGTTTATATAAACAAGCTGCTGTGTGGCAGCCATTCAAGCACAGGATACACAGTAGATAACAGATAAGTACTACTATAGTTTATATAAACAAGCTGCTGTGTAGACATGGGGACAGCCATTCAAGCACAGGATACACAGTAGATAACAGATAAGTACTACTATAGTTTATATAAACAAGCTGCTGTGTAGCCATGGGGGCAGCCATTCAAGCACAGGATACACAGTAGATAACAGATAAGTACTACTATAGTTTATATAAACAAGCCGCTGTGTAGTCATGGGGGCAGCCATTCAAGCACAGGATACACAGTAGATAACAGATAAGTACTACTATAGTTTATATAAACAAGCTGCTGTGTAGCCATGGGGGCAGCCATTCAAGCACAGGATACACAGTAGATAACAGATAAGTACTACTATAGTTTATATAAACAAGCTGCTGTATAGCCATGGGGGCAGCCATTCAAGCACAGGATACACAGTAGATAACAGATTTATTTTTCCGTTTCGCCCTATCGGGGAGTGGGCACAGTCCAACCCTGTCAAATAGCAGAAAAAATTAAATCTGCCCATTCGATATCAGGCCAATTTTTGACATCAGACTAGTCGAAGTGCTATAAAGCAGCTAGATCTTCCTCAATCTTCTGTCAATTAAATCATATCCTGTGAGCCGAAAATGCATTCAAGTTCCAAAGACGCTATGAAATGCTCATACTGCTCATGCACTTTGCATATTAGTGAATTAGCGTAGTGGTAGCGAATTTACACCTGGCGAAGTGGTGTGATGTGTGTGAAGCGGTTTCTTGGCGACAATTCGCCCTTTAGTGAATCTGCCCCAATGATCCTTCACAGCCCATGCATATGGGGGCTAATGAAGAGCATTTTTGTGGATTGTTGAAACTTGTGTTAAAGTGCAGGTCAGTGCAAAATAAACTTTGGATTGTTTGATGGTATCCTTGCTGGAGAAGTGGACATGTCACACACACAGGACATTCCTCCAACAGCAAAAATTACCTTATGTGGACAAATAAGCTACACGGGATGCATGAGATTTTTGTCTGGATGATCTGGAACCAAAGTGGGCCAAGGGCCTACAGTCAGATCCAACAGCATCCATTGAGACATGACAAGAGAGGACCATTTCCACGGCCATTTCCCAAACATGTTTAGCCTTTAAAGCGCCTATCCGAACATGTATAAATTCTAGGGATTAGCTTGATTGAAGTTAATCTCAAAACATGTCCTATCATTGGTCAGTCTTTCCCAGGTTTTCAATGATTTTTAAAGTCTATGATAAAATCAGCATTTTTTGAGGGCAAAATATAAAGCACCAACATTCAGCAGTTCTGTACAATAAATGAGTGCATACTCTGACCCAATACAAGAGGTAAAGAGTGCACTGCCCCAAAGACTTTACTATCTTCTCCTGTAATAGGCATTGTATATGGTTGTATCTGGTTTGTCTCCAAGTGTAAAGCATATAAACGGGCAACCCTCTTCTCTATTCAATCCTTTTTCTCTATTGCTTGTGCTCTGTCTTACTCCAGTCTATTTCTGGGTATTCAGAAACGCTTATCTCTAATACTTGGCTGGCTTTCAAATTGCACTGGAACATACGATTAATGAGTATTTGGTGATTTGTAGCTTTCCTGTATTTCAGTTCACGGCCTACAAGATCCCAACAAAGCGAAAGTACTTTTTTAATGTGCTCACTCTCTGGAACAGAAAGTCAATGAAAGTGCCCATTATTCAATGCAGCCTTAACTTTTACATTGCTCAAAAAATGCAAAAAGAGAAGAAGAAGTCTTTCACAATCTGGAAATGTGTTAAAAAAGGAAACATTTTGAGAAATAGTCAAAACAGTTGAAAATAATTGATCTATAGTGGACATTGTTCCTATTTTAAGGGTTTGTAACTAGGCCTTAATGTATTTAAAAAATAAATGGCTGCCACTGTCAGTATCTGCTTTGGCATTTCCTTTCCCGATTGCACTGCTGACACCAGTAGTTGAACATCTGATAATAAGTTTTAAATCAGCCTTAGTTTACAAACACCATCCAATCCCTTTGTGCCTGTGGCATAACTAGTGACTATCTAACTCCGAGCTAACTCAGCTTGGAGCTAACCCCCTCCCTTTGTACATGCCTTGGGAAACTTGATCTCTTTTGCACACGTATATTTTGATTCTGTGCATCAGTAAAACCCTCTAAATCAGTGATCCCCAACCATAGGTTCATGAGCAATGTGTTACTCACCAGCCTCCTGTTTGTTGCTCCCATTGACCTCAAAGCTGGTGCTTATTTTTGAATTCCAGGCTTGGAGACAAGTTTTGGTTGCATAAAAACCACGTGTACTTCCAAACAGTCTCCTGTAGGCTGTCAGTTCACATAGAGGCTACTGAATAGCCAATTACAGCTCTTATTTGATACCCCCAGGAACTTTTTTATGCTTGTGTTGCTCCCCAATTATTTTTACATTTGAATGTGGCGTATGAGTAAAAAAGGTTGGATAACCCTGATTAAAAAACCTTTCCCTTGCTCCCCATAAACCACTGGAACTGCTGTTATAATAGTCATTACTCCCTGTTCATACTGTCAATATTATTGAGAATGTAACATTATATTACTCTCAGGTTGGCTGAGAGTAAATCTGACCAGATGCAGAACAAAATTCGGGGCTGGCTTTGCACATTCAACAAAGCTTGCAACCAAATGGTGCCCACAAACATATCATCACATATTGATAGGAAAGGTTGGAAACTCCAGCCAGGCACAGATTGTGTTGGCTTATTGTGGCCTGTACAATATCATTGGTCCAACCAGATTTCTCCCACTACGTAAACCCACTAGGCCAGACTGAAAATTACAGATTAGAAATCAGAAATTAGAAAAATCCCTTGACAACATCATAGCCTAAATGAACAAATATATATATTTACCCAATATTTACACTACCATGTACACTAAAGGATAATTGTATTGTACTATTGCTCGCTTTGAAAACGTTTTTTCATCTTTGTTATTTACAGGGTGCCCTGTCATTTCCACAACTGATACAGTGACTTATTACAGCAGTTTTATGCTGCCAACTCTCTGTTGATGCTCAGGGGAAAAGAAGAGGAAGGAGAGAGTTGTACATAGTTACTATGGAGTTTCTGGATGTCCTTGGAGCTCCCTCCTTAAAGGCAGCTGCAGATGACTTAACAGGAAAAAACACTTCTCTGCATGAATGTATACAGGGCAGCAAACAATAACGCTCGAGAGGAACTGAAGGAAGTCGCTAAGACGAAAGCCGAGGGGTGATAAAGTTTGGGGCTGGATGCAGGTGACAAAATAATCCACATTTGCACAATATCCCGGGATTCTGTTTACCGCCGGGAGGGGGATGGTACACTCCTTTGGCATTTAAAAGGCCTTACAAGCAATGCCTGGGTAGGTAGTAAAATGCAAGCAAAACAAAAAATTTCCATTTTGTTTAGTACAGCTTTGTACTCCAATGAGTCCCTGAGGAATATAATCAAAGGCATCAGTGTGTGTTTACAGCAGGACAAAATGATTATGGGTGGGATACTGAATAACAAAACAACAAGTATTAAGGGCTCATCTTAGGCCAGAGGTTTTCATTCAAGTAGGGCTGGATCTTCTAAGGCAGGGATCCAAACCTTTTTTTTACATGTGAGCCACATTTAAAGTAAAAAGAGTTGGATGTCCCTTTAGATGGCAAATAAGGGCTGTGATTGGCTATTTGGTAGCCTATTTGTGACTGGCAGCCTAACAGAGGCTCTAGTTGGCAGTACACCTGGTTTTTATACAAACAAAACTTGCCTCCAAGCCTGGAATTCAAAAATAAGCACCTGCTTTGAGGCCACTGGGAGTTGGGGAGCAACATGTTCTAGTTCCCTCTGAAAGTATAGTAAGGTGACTTATGACAACAGTTTCATTTACCTATACTGTTGTATAGAGCTCAGGGTGGTCCTGAACAAATGTTGAACCATAGAGGAGCACTTGAACTCAAGTAAGGTCAGACAGGACATCTTGATTGGTGGATGGTGGTTGTGGTTTACTCCTCAATGCACATTTTTTAAGCGATAATCACAGGTCGTGGCAACCTATGACCTGAGAAATGATTTACCTAAAAAGAATACAATGGCTGGAAACAATGGATTAGCTTCCCAAATGGATGGAGGCCCTTAACAGCAATTGAGAAAACACAACTGGCACAGAGAACAGTATGAAGCCAGGGATTGGTTCACTTGTCCTTACAAATCCCAGTGCATGGGGCATCCCAGACAGAGACAGCTCGCATTTCTAAGCCAAGAATCCCAGACAATATTCTTAGTGCAGAGTCCCCAGGCGAGTATACTGGAAATGGCTGGTACTCAAGGCTCAACTTGTGAGTGGGTGAATCCCTTTTATATTGAGAAACCACAGGAAATTAATTGCTCATTGTTGCCAAAATAAATCTCTCTGATACAGAATCCCGCCACATTTACATTTATGCTGGGGTGAGACAATTTTAATATTGTCCGATGCTTCCATTCCAGTGGTTTTAGCCAGTGTCCAAAACTAACAAATGATATAACTTGTAGCCCATGAGAATGAATGTCTCATTTATGTCAACAGTTGCTCCAAAACGCAAACGTTGTGCGAATTCATTAAAAGCACTTGGTTCCAAAGCCGTTCCTTGTACTTCCATATAGATGTGCTGAAAAATCTGGGCTTTTCTGGAAAAACCGAGAAAAAAACGTACGATTTGGGGAAAAAATGTATGATTTAGGTTTTTGCTTAATTTTATCGAGGTTTTTAAATAATAAATGAGGTCACAACACGGATTCTAGCTGGTTGGAATTTTTTATTTTAAAAATTTTTTAAAAAAGATCGGATTTTGATAAATAACCCCCTTTGAGTCTTCCTTTGACTTTGGGATTGAATTTCAGAGCCTAATATGCTTCCTGTTCCCAAGAGGTGAGCACTGGAAATTCATGTTAAGGTTACTATTTACTTGGTTGGGCAGTACCAACAATTTATTTAAGTTAACTGAAAGGCGAACCACCCCTTTAAGTTATGAAGATCCGAATTACAGAAAGATCCGTTATTCATAAAGCCCAGGTCCCGAGCATTCTGGATAATAGTTCCCATACCTGTAATTATAATTGGATAAATTGTAAGGAACACCCCTTTAAGTTATGAAGATCCAGATTACAGAAAGATCCGTTATTCATAAAGCCCAGGTCCCGAGCATTCTGGATAATAGGTCCCATACCTGTAATTATAATTGGATAAATTGTACGGAACAGCCACTTGGGTGTGAAACGCGTGGATACATAGATTTTGATTTATCTGCATATTTCATGCATGAGATGTGGTGCAATGGTTTGGCTAGCACTCTTAAGGGGGGGGCGGCCTAAAGCAAGCAGTGTCATGTCTAGGCTCAGTTTGGGTTCCGTGTCTATTTGCTTTCCTGAAGACACCTGAAAGTGTGTTGAGATATGAAGTGAAAAGACGTCAAATAATAACAACTATGCCTGAATGACAGGTACACCGATATGTTTGCTAAATCTATAAGGTTACTATGTGCAAAAGGGGTCTTGCCAAAGGTTGGTCCTCCAAGAGGGAGTCTTGAACTGAAAAAGTCCAATAACCACTATTTTAGATCCACTCATTTGGGATTTTGACCTTAAAGGGACCCTGTCATAGGAAAACATGTTTTTTTCAAAATGAATCAGTTAATAGTGCTACTCCAGCAGAATTCTGCACTGAAATCCATTTCTCAAAAGAGCAAACAGATTTTTTTATATTCAATTTTGAAATCTAACATGGGGCTAGACATTTTGCCCCCCCCCAGTCATGTGACTTGTGCCTGCACTGTAGGAGAGAAATGCTTTCTGGCAGGCTGCTGTTTTTCCTTCTCAATGTAACTGAATGTGTCTCAGTGAGACATGGGTTTTTACTATTGAGTGTTGTTCTTAGATCTACCAGGCAGCTGTTATCTTGTGTTAGGGAGCTGCTATCTGGTTACCTTCCCATTGTTCTTTTGTATGTCTGCTGGGGGGAGAAAAGGGAGGGGGTGATATCACTCCAACTTGCAGTATAGCAGTAAAGAGTGATTGAAGTTTATCAGAGCACAAGTCACATGACTGGGGCAGCTGGGAAACTGACAATATGTCTAGCCCCATGTCAGATTTCAAAATTGAATATAAAAAAATCTGTTTGCTCTTTTGAGAAATAGATTGCAGTACAGAATTCTGCTGGAGCAGCACTATTAACTGATTCATTTTGGATTTTTTTTTTTTCCCATGACAGTATCCATTTAACAAACAGAACACTAATATTGGGACATCCATGTGGTCAAATTGAACTATATATGCCAGTTCAGCCAATGGGCTGATGGATTGGGTAACCCAAAGGCTGGCCGGTGTGTGTCATTTACTCCTACCCAAAGCAGAAGGTCCAAACATTACATTTTGGTTCTTGCTAACATATACAGTAGCTATTGAAAGATACGTTTAAATATGCAGTGCAATATTATGCAATTAATCTGTCCCTGACATTGGAAGGCCCCACAATAACACCAAAGAGAAAGGTGAGCTTTGTGTTGCTGTACTTTTGACCTGTTTGTTGTAAGAAAAGGGTCATAGACGCGGAGATTCAGAGGATGCACTGAGATGTTTGGCTGTGGTTTCTCTCCCGACTCCTGTTTGTCTTTTCTATTAATATAAATACTCAATGCAAACCACAATTAATAGACTCGGGGCAGGTTGGGGGTAACAGGACGTGTTTCGCTACTAACAGGAATTTGCTGCCTCTATTGTTTTGACCTTTTTTTGTACAGCACCTGCACATTATCAGCTGTACAGAACCAGAACAAAGGTCACAGGACAGTTTTATTACATTATTTACTAACAGACTTATGTAATAGTACTCAATGTTAAAGTGGATGCAGTCATCCCCTGGTTATAAACACATCTGGCTTCTTTAACTTGTGATATATTAGTTTAAATATTACAAACCTGCTGTTAGTAGGGATCAGGGTTTGTAAGGGCTATGTTTCGAATAAATTAGATTTTCATTTTAATTATGGTTGTGTTCATATTAAATTGATTCTATAGGAAGAAATTCCATTCTGACCAACCCTAACCACCATAGCAGTAATATATGGAATGCATGTCTTAAAGGGGAACTATCACAAGAATGGAAATTTATTATAAGCTTCCGCATACTGAAATAAGAAACTTTCTAAATAAAAGCAAATAAAAATTCTGTATCGTTTCTGATATAATCAAGTTTATCTTCACTATTCCTCTCTCATCATCTGTTTGTCTTCATTCTCTCTTCATCCATCAAAAGAACTGTAGCCTTTCTACTTAAAGGAGAACTAAAGCTAAACTAAAGAAATATGCTAGAAATGTTGTACATTATGTTTTGTGCTTCTGTACCGGCCCAAGGCAACCACAGCTCTTTAGCAGTAAAGATCTGTGTCTCCAAAGATGCCCCAGTAGCTCCCCATCTTCTTTTCTGCTGATTCACTGCACATGCTCTGTGCTGCTGTCACTTACTGAGCTTAGGGACCCACTCACAATATACCGTACACATAGAATAGAAATGTCACAATATAAGGCTGATTAGTAATTAATACACATAATTACTACATGGCAGCACAGAAACCAGGGCAATTAGCATCAGAATTTAATAATCAGCAAACCTGTAGCATCAGCTTATATTACAGCCAGGGAAGCTCATTTTCTGCTGGATAATTAGTGACGAGCCCTAAGCTTAGCTTCTCAACAGCCAATCAGAGCCCACTGAGCATGTGAGTGTCACAGACACTTTCCAAGACGGTGACCCCCTGTGACAAGTTTGAAGTCCTGGATCATTGCTGCTATTGACAAGCTGAAACTTTAGCCTCGTGCAATAAGTTCACTATATAAAATATGCCATTTTTAGAGTTTAGTTCTCCTTTAAAGAATAGACCAGTATGACATTATACATAGTTCCGAACTTGTGGAACTAAAAAAGCTCTTCCAAATGACCTCTCTCACCACTGTAGCTCACATACGCCCATAACTGGTAGGGTGTGGGCCACAGGTAGGTGGTGAGTGTGGGTGCAAATAGGAGGGTGATAATGGGGGAGTCGATGAAGTCATCACCAGCAGGGGCATTTCTGGGCTCCTTGCAACCCTAAGGTGGCTTTTCTCATGCCGCCCCCCTGGCCACATGGCCCATACCATTTCCATTGCCGGAGGGGGTGTAGGGGAGAGTGCATCACTAGTGTGGAGAGCACAATATGACTCTCTACATTAGCAGAGATGAAATTATGATTTTTAAATTAGAATTTGGCACCTAAAGTTACTAGGATGTGGCTTTTTTGCCACCCCTGCTAACTTGCCCCAATCATCAGGTGTCACATTCCCTTGTGCCCCAATCAAGTTGCATGCACCACTAATGACAGCATTCCAAAATACTGAAGCTGTTCTTCTAAAAATCAAAGGGATACTGTCATGGGAAAATGTTTTTTTCAAAATGAATCAGTTAATAGTGCTGCTCCAGCAGAATTCTGCACTGAAATCCATTTCTCAAAAGAGCAAACAGATTTTTTTATATTCAATTTTGAAATCTGACATGGGGCTAGACATATTGTCAGTTTCCCAGCTGCCCCTGGTCATGTGACTTGTGCACTGATAAACTTCAATCACTCTTTACTGCTGTACTGCAAGTTGGAGTGATATCACCCCCCTCCATTCCCCCCCCCAGCAGCCAAACAAAAGAACAATGGGAAGGTAACCAGATAACCGCTCCCTAACACAAGATAACAGCTGCCTGGTAGATCTAAGAACAACACTCAATAGTAAAAACCCATGTCCCACTGAGACTCCTTCAGTTACATTGAGAAAGAAAAACAGCAGCCTGCCAGAAAGCATTTTCTCCTAAAATGCAGGCACAAGTCACATGACCAGGGGCAGCTGGGAAATTGACAAAATGTGTAGCCCCATGTCAGATTTCAAAATTGAATATAAAAAAATCTGTTTGCTCTTTTGAGAAATGGATTTCAGTGTAGAATTCTGATGGAGTATCACTATTAACTGATGCGTTTTGAAAAAAAACATGTTTTCCGATGACAGGATCCCTTTAATAACCCACTTATGTCATTGCTTTATGGCATTAATGTGCCTACAAATTTTACCCATTGCAAGGAGGGGTACAATACACTGATGTATTTACGCCAGGACTGCTGGGAATCCTTCTGGATACTCCAATAAAATCTTTCAAAATCTTATCCCAGTACCTATTCTTGTTTATTGTAGCGCTCACATATGAGCAATATTAGTTTAGAACCCAGCAAGGCGGAATTACTACAGTTATCCTGAAAGTCACGAGTGTCTGAAATATGACGAATACAAAGGAAATGTTTCACCCCTACACCAAAATATAGAGCGATTTTTCTAAGGAAGTTTCCTTATCCAATAAACCAGTATTTGCAGCTGCACGGGTCTGGGCTTTATAGATTATTTTCTATATCTTATCTGCCCCAAATCAGTCAAAATATTAGTCTTGGCATTTAGAATGTTCCATTGTTTCCCGAAAGGAGCAGATGTTTTGTGTTTGTAAACACAGATATGTTACAGGCTATTGTCAGCTGTACCGAAACTCTGGCCCTAAGTCACTTGTTATGGGAAAATGGACCCTATTTTGTACATACGGTTTAGTCCTTTATTTCGGTTATCTGAAACTAATATAGTAGGACAAATAACTCCCCCCCTCAGAGCAGTTGTGGGTGTAAACACAGGGGTGGCTGTAAAATTCCATGTCTGAAATGAACATAAACACTCTCAACTGATATTATGGCAACACTAGTTATAAAAATATCTGTGCTTTCCTGTCTAAGGGAACCTTTCAAAGTTCACCGAAAACTATTTTTTTTTACAGGGTTATTCAAACAAGCTATGGAATATACAAGTTGAGTGAGAATTCTATCATCAGTCATCAGTAGAGAACTTAAGTTTAAAAAAGAATATGGCTAGAATTATGGTATAATATATATATATTTATACTTGAGAAAAGGTGGGGTAACCCCACATACCCATGCTATTATTATGCTTATTGTTTATATAGGTATGGGATGGGACCTGTTATCCAGAATTCTGGGGTTTTCCGGATAAGGAAAAATATTGTGGGGCACATTTACTTGGGGTCGAATTTTGAAGTGAAAAAACATCGAAATTCGGCTATCGAACTGCAGTAGTACGATATTCGAAGTGGAAGTTTTTTTTTGATCGAATATGGCCATATGCGGTCAAAGTAAAATCGGACGATCGATTGATTAAATCCTTCGATCGAACGATTTTCCAAAAAAAAACCAAAAAAACTCAGACTTCTAAAAACTTAGCCAAATGTTGGCTGTAGGTTCTAGGAGGTCCCCATAGGCTAACATAGCAATTCGGCAGGTTTAAGGTGGCGAAGTGTCAACGTTTTTTAAAGAGACAGTACTTCCATTTTCGAATGGTTGAATATTCAAAGTTTTTCCAATTCGAAGTCGAAGTCTAATTTGGCCTATTCGATGGTCGAAGTACGCAAAAATTACTTTGTAATTCAAAGTTTTTTGAATTTAAAATTCACTTTGACCCTTAGTCAATGTGCCCCTAAATAAACCATTTTGGTGTAAAGCAGGCACCTTATGCGTTTTGGTTTTACAAACACTTAATCATAGGCTTTGATTTGGGGGTTATTTATTTAAGTCCAGAAGAACAGATTTTTTTACTATAAAAAAAACCCTAAAATTTTTCGAGATTTATTATACCCCGAGGATGGAAAAAGTCAGAATCTGAAAATACGGCATCTCAGACCTGCCGAGGTTTATATAAGCCAATGGGAGAAGTCCTGAAGATATCCTGATCTGCGATGAGTTTCTTGCAAAAATCTGATTTCCAAAAAAATCATAGTTTTAGGGCGGAAAATCCAAAAAATTTGTATGCTTTGAATTTTCGTGCAATTTTTTCACGTTTTTTCCCCCACTGGAATTTTTCAGCATAAATGTATTGATAAATAAGGGGAAATAACCCGCGCAGATTTGCTTGGAGTTTATTTCAGAAAATAATGAGATAAATTGGGATTTTGATAAATAACCCCCTAACATGAAGCGCCTGGTCACACACAGCCTTAATACACAGCCAAAAGCACACTCAAGGGTGTGCTACATCATAATTTTTAGTGGCATAAAAAAATCTGACTATTTTGGGCTTTTCGGGCAAAAATCCGAAAAAATTCTGACTTTTGGGAAAAAGCCTCAAAAATTGAGTTTTTACCCGATTCGATTAAATTGTGCCTTTTTAATAATAAATAAGGTAAAACCATGGATTCTAATTTGTTCTGACTGTTTTAAATAAAATTATCAGAAAATGTTGGATTTTGATAAATAACCTACTCAGTGTTTGTGAAACACTAAACGCGTAAGGCATCCTCTGTGTGTATCTAATAAACTTTTTGAATTTTACCCATCTGGTGGGAAGTCTGCTCTTGGAGTGCATGATCTTCGCCTATTTGGTTTTGATCAGCTCCCCTAGCAGGGGGTGTAGGGCGGTGAACCTGGGCCATTTTCATTCACTGGTGAGTTACGTCAATCTGCTTTAGGACCTTCATTTTTATTTCTTTTTTAACATTAAATAGACCCAATAGGATTTGTTTGTCTGCTATAACGATAAATTATATGAGTTTGGATCAAGTACAAGCTGCTGTTTTATTATTACAGAGAAAAAAGGAAATTGTCAATTATGTGATTAAAATAGACTTGGACTATGGGAGACGGTCTACCTGTAATTATAGAGATTTGGGAAGTGATCAGCATTTCTAGGGATAGTGAAGTAGTTAAGTCATTTTAGAGAGTAGTGTTAGTGGTTTGTCTGTCTTGGGGGCTAAAAAGATTGACTTTGGCAGACTCCATGGATCAATAAGCAGATGGGGGGAGATGTTATCCAGGTAGTCTGGATGATCCTTGGGGGCATGAGCTTTAGGGATCACAATTTATTGAAAGAGGAATGACTAGGTGGTATGGCTGTTGCAGAAACTATATATTACTGAGAGTTATGGACTAAGCTACTGAGATATGGTACTGACCCAGGTTAAAGAAATACAACAGGTATGGGACCTGTTATCCATAAGGCTTGGGACCTGGGTTTTCTTGGTAAGGAATCTTTCCTTTATTGGGATCACCATACTTTAAATCTGCTAAATTAACATTAAATAAACCCAATAAGAATGTTTGGTCTCCAATAAGGATTAATTATATCTTAGTTGGGATCAAGCACAAACTACTGTTTTATTATAACAGTATATTAAAGCATTACTGTAAAACACAACCAACATTTTTCTGGTTTTCATCACTCACCTTACAAATTCATACAAGGTTACACAGCACAGAGGCTCCTAACATCCAGATCTACTGCTCAAAGGGTGACACCGTGCACCACTCCCCAATACGAACTGCACCCCAATCAATGTCTACATCACCCCAAAATCAATTTGCTCAAGCATGAGCATCAGTTATTCTAAAGGATACTTTTCTTCTATTACTATCTTTCATGAAAAAAAAAGCCAAGTGAGATCATGTAGAGTTCCTAGACAGGCGTATCTTTAGATCAAACATACCATTGAGGAGCCATCAGAGAAGGTTCTCCCAGAGGTCCTATTGCCCATGAAAAAAAATCTATGGGGAAGCACATTCTGCTCATACCAAATGTATTTGTAGTTGGGCGGCTGTGATACATCATTGGGCTTCAGCAGTGTAATCGTCAGCAAAGAGATGTTCTGTATGTTCTTCCTTGTTAATTTCCTCTACCTCCCAATGGGCACAGCCCACACACTGCCCCTTGATCTCAGTTCTTTTTCCAGGAGTGTATCTCTAGGACCATCAGCACAAGACTTCATATTTTGTGATACCATAAATGACAGACGCTTAAGGCAGACATTAATCCTTCACGCACTCCAAATGGACAGCATCAAAAAACTCAAGGCACTCAGAGAAACATTCTTACGTCTGGCTGTATTTTATCTATCATAGAGGGGCGTTAGAGATGCTATCTACCAGCCCAAGATCTGGCCAGCTATAACTAGTTCCTTAACTGGTTTTGGTGGGAACATGAAACTGATCCCTTGTCTACATAACATCATCATTATCAATGTTTATTTTGGTATGATGCCAACAGTTCTTTACAAAGAATGTTCTATAATTCACACCAGTCTCTGCACCAGTGGAGCTTACAATCAGTGGCATAACTACATATTACTGGGCCCAAAGCAAATTATTTTTCAGGCCCCTTAAATGTTTAGAGGTTGACTTGTTTTACCAATATTTATTCAAACTGTAAATGAATCAGGGCCTCATGAGGCCCCTATACCTGAAGGTGTGGCTTTCAGTAGCCTGGGAGTATCGATTCAGAGCTGAATATGATATAAAGTGTGATGTTCTGTTTTATTTTCTGTTAGGCAATGGAAACTGGAGGAGGTTGGTCCAGGAAAGACTCTTCTGGGATGTTCATTTGGGTTGGTGGTGGGGGAAGGAAGGCCGTATGGACAAGCCAAGACTTTGCAAACTGGCGTTTGATTTGGTGTGTTTGATGGAAAGTTGCCAAAGGACAGAGGGATAGACTGCGGGCTGTTGGAATATGGGTGGTTTTCAGGATTTGCTTTGTTTAATGATCTATGAATTGTTTATAATATGTTGAATATTTATTGTAAAGTGAGTTTATAGTTATAAAAAAATCCTATACCTCCTGGACTCCCCTGCAGCCACAGGGTCTGCTTCCTCTATGTCAGCGATCCCCAACCAGTAGCTCATGAGCAACATGTTTCTCTCCAACCCATTGGATGTTGCTCTCAGTGGCCTCAAAACAGCTGATTATTTTTGAATTCCAGGCTTGGAAGCAAGTTTTATTTGCATAAAAACGAAGTATAGTCCCAAGTAGAGCCTCCTGTAGGCTGCTAGTCCATATAGAGGCTACCAAAAATGCAATTACAGGCCTTATTTGGCACCCAAGGGACTTTTTCATGCTTATGTTGTTCCCCAACTCATTTTAGATTTGAATGTGGCTCACGTGTCAAAAAGTTTGGGGACCCCTGCTCTATAGTTACGCCCCTGCTTACAATCTAAAGCATACAAACGTCTCCTTCATCAGGAGACAAATGGATGAATTCAATTCTTCTGATTGAAGGCAGTACTGTTGGCAGTGCTGGAACTAGAGGTAAAGAGGTACTTATCTAGGGTGCAACAATGGTGGAAACCAGACATGTACTTTTCCTGTCTGCCAACCCCAAGTTCCAGCCCTTTTCCGGCTTGTCTGCAGCTCCCGTTTCACCCCCAAACCCAACCCCTGCTCCTACGCTAGTGCTCTGGGTTCTACCTTGGGTGCATGAAGGGTTTGGCCCAGCACTAGTCATTGGGGAAGGCAAGGACCTGCACCTACAGACTCTGACAGCGGGGCAGGGTGCAAGTGTGAAAAACATGGCAGGTTGGGTTTTTGTCTTGCTGTGATATTACAATGCTCTCTGGGGAATTCATTCGTAATTATCATTATTTAAACCATACCACTGCGGCCTATTCTCTGCACATGGCAGTCTGTTCTTCTCCTCCCTTTATGGAATAGTAGATATAGCATATTTAATGGATAAGTAAAATAAGTGAATGTAAAACCGATGAGGAGGCTATTGTAAGCCCTTTTGTAATTTACATTATTTATTCTTTTTTCATTCCAAGATACGAAGGGAAAATGTACTGTTAATATGAATGAATTTTGTTCCAACATCGCCACCTGCTGGTCAGTTTCCCACCAGTCTGACCAGCAAGTAGTCAAGGAAGTTGTCAGGAGAATGAAAGAGGCTGCTCTGATGTTCTTCTGCTTAGGAAAGATTTGAGAAAGGTTTCTAATTTTATTCCTAAGCAGAAGAACATCAGAGCTGCTTCTTTCATTCTCCTGACAACTTCCTTGACTACTTGGTGGTCAGACTGCTGGGAAAATGACCAGAAGGTGGCGCCGTTGTAATAAAATTCATTTATATTAACAGTACATGTATCCCTTAAAGGGATACTGTCATGGGAAAAACATTTTTTTTTTAAATTAATCAGTTAATAGTGCTGCTCCAGCAGAATTCTGCACTGAAATCCATTTCTCAAAAGAGCAAACAGATTTTTCTATATTCAATTTTGAAATCTGACATGGGGCTAGACATTTTGTCAATTTCCCAGCTGCCCCTGGTCATGTGACTTGTGCCTGCACTTTCGGAGAGAAATGCTTTCTGGCAGGCTGCTGTTTCTCCTTCTCAATGTAACTGAATGTGTCTCAGTGAGACATGGGTTTTTACTACTGAGTGTTGTTCTTAGATCTACCAGGCAGCTGTTATTTTGTGTTAGGGAGCTGTTATCTGGTTACCTTCCCATTGCTCTTTTGTTTGGCTGCTGGGGGGGGGGGAAGGGAGGGGGTGATATCACTCCGACTTGCAGTACAGCAGTAAAGAGTGATTGAAGTTTATCAGAGCACAAGTCACATGACTTGGGGCAGTTGGGAAATTGACAATATGTCTAGCCCCATGTCAGATTTCAAAATTGAATATAAAAAAAATCTGTTTGCTCTTTTGAGAAACGGATTTCAGTGCAGA
Organism: Xenopus petersii; assembly: GCA_038501925.1. Taxonomy (NCBI): domain Eukaryota; kingdom Metazoa; phylum Chordata; class Amphibia; order Anura; family Pipidae; genus Xenopus; species Xenopus petersii. The sequence goes on along the minus strand of CM076685.1, from coordinate 105,601,018 downwards.
ATTCTGCTGGAGCAGCACTATTAACTGATTCATTTTGAAAAAAATGTTTTTTCCCATGACAGTATCCCTTTAATATCTTGGAATTAAAAAAAAAAAATAATGAATGTACATTGCAAAAGTGCTTAGAATAACACCCTCATAAATTGTACATTCAATTATTTTAAAGGTTTACTTATCCTTTAATTCAAATATCAAATACATGCTTGCCCCAGTTGAAGCAGTGCCACCTGCCTGCTAAGGGCTCCTATAGGAACGTAAGCAGTGCCACGAATGGGTGAAATCTGAAGAGGTGTTGCTCCAAAGATAGTGACTGGAGTGGAGGTGTCCAGTTTCTGAGTTTAGGGTTCCTTTTCTGCATTGGCATGGAATCCCTATCATATTAATAGATCTTACTTTAGTGCATGGAGCTGGGTGAGTGACAGTAGGGTGGCTATGATGGCAACAATATGCCATTCCAGGGCTACAGGGCAATGATTCAAGCAATGTGTGGAGTATCTCACAGCTGTTATTAACCTCCTGACCTTTTATTCCAAGCAATGCAAACCTGGGTTAGCTATCACCATCAATTAGCCCATGTTGTTCTAACGACATTTATAAATCACTGGGCATGAACAAGCATGGCGGGAAACAGATCCTGGCTATGGAAACCACATATTCAGGATATGATATAATATAGCCATAGGATCCGTTATTCAGAAAGCTCCAAATTACAGGTCACAGTCCATTTAAATCAAATAATTATTTTTTCTAAAAATGATTTCCTTTTTCCCTGTAATAATAAAACAGTAGCTTGTACTTGATCCCAACTAAGATATAATTCATCCTTATTGGAGGCAGAACAATTCTATAGGGGTTATTTAAGGGCAGATTTATCAAGGGTCAAAGTAAAAATTTGAAGTAAAAAAATGTGAGCTATTTTTGTGTACTTCGACTATCGAATAGGCCAAAATTCGAAAACATTTGACTATTCGAATATCAAAATTTATCAAGTACTGTCTCTTTAAAACTTCGACTTCGACTATTCGCTACCTAAAACCTGCCAAATTGCTGTTTAAGCCTATGGGGGACCTCCTAGAACCTATTTGGCGTCATTTGGAGGACTTTGAAAAATCAAAGTTTTTTTTTTTTTTTAAAAAATTGAATCGAAGTAGATGGAATACGATCTTACATAGTTACATAGTAACATAGTTAAATTGGGTTGAAAAAAGACAAAGTCCATCAAGTTCAACCCCTCCAAATGAAAACCCAGCATCCATACATACACCCCTCCCTACTTTTAATTAAATTCTATATACCTATACTAACTATAGAGTTTAGTATCACAATAGCCTTTGATATTATGTCTGTCCAAGAAATCATCCAAGCCATTCTTAAAGGCATTAACTGAATCAGCCATCACAACATCACCCGGCAGTGCATTCCACAACCTCACTGTCCTGACTGTGATGAACCCCCTACTTTGCTTCAAATGAAAGTTCTTTTCTTCTAGTCTAAAGGGGAGGCCTCTGGTACGGTGATCTTACTTTGATTCAAATGATTTGAATACAGCCTATTCACCCCCAGAAAAAAAACTTTGATTTTTTTAAATAAATTTCGGTTGGTCTTTTTTTCTTCGAATTTCGAAGTTATGGGAGTTCAAAAAAACTCCCATTACTTCGAAAATTCGACCCTTGAAAAATCTGCCCTTTAATGTTTAAATTGTTTTTAAGGTATAGTGATCCTAATCCAGGAAACCCTAAATCCTGTATATTCTGGATAACAGGTCCCATGCCTATGATTCGAATACGACCGAATACGGACCTCTTCGACCCAAAAAAACCTTCGACTTCACTTCTGTCTTTTTGAATTCGAATTTCCGACCCTTGATAAATATGCCCCTTACTGTCTCTTTAAAAATTTGACTTCGGCCATTCGCCATCGAATTGCTGTTTTCGCCTATGGGGGACCTCCTAGAACCTATTTGGAGTCAATTGGTGGACTTTGAGAAATCAAAGTTATTTGGGGGGAAAACTTTGAATCGAATCCGATAGAATGCGCTATTGTATGATAAGATCGGTGGACAATCAAAGTTTTTTTTTTTAAAAAAAATACTTTGAATCGAATTTGATCGAATACGATGTTATTTTGAATCATACAATTCGAATTCAAACGAAAATGGCCTATTCACCTGAAAAAAAAAACTTCAATTTTTTTAATAAATTTCGGTTGGTCTTTTTTTAGTTTTTTCTTATTCGAAATTCGACCCTTGATAAATCTGCCCCTAAGTATTATAAATAAAGAAGTAGGACCGAAACATAATAAGGAAACAGTGTGGGTAGAAATGCAGCGCGAAGGCAGAAAGGTTAATAAACCTGGTTAGGGCATATCTGACATTCCATCTAATATTTAGTTGTTTTAAAGGAGAAGGAAAGCTACGGAGGCATTTTATTGCCAATAGATTAGCTGCAATAGTGCAAGCTAGAATGCTATATTTATTCTGTAGAATATTTTACCATACCTGAGTAAAAAGCTCTAGAAACTCTCTGTTTGTTTAGAATAGGAGCTGCAGTATTAATGTGGTGTGACATCACTTCCTGCCTGAGTCTCTCCCTGCTCTGGGCTCAGATTACAGTAGAGAAGGGAGGGGTGGGGGGAGAGGAGCAAACTGAGCATGCTCTTGCCCAGGGCAATGAGGTTTAAGCTGAAGGCAGGAAGTCTGATACAGAAGCCCATGAGTACACAATAGAAGGAAAGAAATGCTGTGTTTCTTTTGACAGGGGACTCAGAGCAACATTACTTTGGGGGTTTACTGGTATATTTAGATGGACCTTTCTGATAAGGCTTACTTAGTTTTAACCTTTCCTCCTCCTTTAAAAAGCAACTGCCAATTTCAAGGTGGTAATAACAGAACGTCTCGTCCTCCAACTGGAAGAACAGCACAGAACATACAAATGGGTATTTCAACTTGTCTTGTGACTTCACTCAGTGAAGGGAAATATTAGTAATCACCCAAATCAGGGCATCGTTACAACACGCCAGAACCTGCACTGACTTCATTTAATTGGAAAAAATCTGTATAAAGCTCATCAAACAGCTCAAACAAACACACCCACAATAAGAGACTCAATGACCCATTACAGTTCAGAAGGAAGTGTCCGATCTTATCAGAAGTGAATAAGGAATGATTTCAATTCTGGGAAGAATTGAACTTCAAAGGAGAATGAAACAACTTAACCGGGAAGTAAGGTGTAAATAAAAGGCTTGTTTATATATCTGAGGGGTCTGATTCATTATAAGTCGAGGGTTGGGATAATATATTTAAAAAAGCAAAAAATGTTTTATCTTTATCTTGCTCGTGATTTATTTGACATCGTTTTTTTAGAGGCACCTGAAACCTTGCCAGCTTTAATTATATTTGTTTTTTTATTTTATTTTAAATCATGAAAAACACCAAATTGTGGGTTAAAGGAGAACTAAATCCTAAAAATTAATAGGGCTGAAAATGGCATATTTTATATAGTGAACTTATTGCACGAGGCTAAAGTTTGAGCTTGTCAATAGCAGCAATGATCCAGGACTTCAAACTTGTCACAGGGGGTCACCATCTTGGAAAGTGTCTGTGACACTCACATGCTCAGTGGGCTCTGATTGGCTGTTGAGAAGCTAAGCTTAGGGCTCGTCACTAATTATCCAGCAGAAAATGACCTTCCCTGGCTGTAATATTAGGTGATGCTACAGGTTTGCTGATTATTAAATTCTGATGCTAATTGCACTGGTTTCTGTGCTGCCATGTAGTAATTATGTGTATTAATTACTAATCAGCCTTATATTGTGACATTTCTATTCTATGTGTACTGTATATTGTGAGTGGGTCCCTAAGCTCAGTAAGTGACAGCAGCACAGAGCATGTGCAGTGAATCAGCAGAAAAGAAGATGGGGAGCTACTGGGGCATCTTTGGAGACACAGATCTACTGCTAAAGGGCTGTGGTTGCCTTGCGCTGGGACAGAAGCACAAAACATAATTTACAACATTTCTAAACCATGTTTTCATCATTAGTAAACAATACAACTCACATATAATGCACATCATTGCTAGGGATTTTCTGGTTTTAAATGCATTTTGATATTTAGTGGTGTGTAGGACATGTAGGGGGATATTTACTAAAATTAAATTTTTTGTCATTATTTTATTAAAACAACTTAAACCAAACTTTCATGCACAATTACGGATTATCGCCCGAAAACCAAAAATGTTTCGGATTATCGTATGAAACCCAGAGCAGATTATGATATCTTCCAACTGTAAAAGGGACATCTGCTATTGACTTCTACATGATTTGAGATTGAGTTTTTTTTTTTGATTTGGACTTTTAGCAGCATCAGGGTATAATAAATCTTGAAAAAAATTTCATACCAGAAAAAAAATCAGACTTTAGTAAATAACGCATTCATTTTTGTAAAATGTATTTAAAGGGATTTACATAGACTAGGGATGCACCGAATCCAGGATTCGGTTTGGGATTCGGCCTTTTTCAACAGGATTCGGATTTGGCCGAATCCTTGTGCCTGGCCGAACCGAATCCGAATTTGCATATGCAAATTAGGGGTGGAGAGGGAAATCGTGTGACTTTTTGTCACAAAACAAGGAAGTAAAAAAAATTTCCCCTTCCCACCCCAAATTTGCATATGCAAATTAGGGTTCGGATTCGGTTCGGTATTCGGCCGAATCCTTTGCTTAGGATTCGGGGGTTCGGCCGAATCCAAAATAGTGGATTCGGTGCATCCCTAACATAGACTGACTTTGAGCTTGTGATCTAACACCATGTTACTTTTTTAAATGTAAAAAAAGACCCAAGTTATTTAATGCACAATCTTTTCTTTTTACAGGTATGGGCTTTCGGAATAATATATCTTTCTGTAATTTGGATCTTCATACCTTAAGTTTACTAGAAAATCATGTAAACATTAAATAAACCCAATAGGCTGGTTTTGCTTCCAATAAGGACTAATTATATCTTAGTTGGGATCAAGCACAAGCTACTGTTTTATTATTACACAGAAAAAGGAAATCATTTTTAAAAATTTGGATTAATTGGATAAAATGGAGTCTATGGGAGACGGCCTTTATGTAATTCAGAACTCTGGATAACAGGTTTCCGGATAACGGATCCCGTACCTGTGTGTGTATTATTATTATTGTTCTTTTACTCAATCTCCACTGCTTTCAGGCTATTAGTATCTGCTATTGATATAGCACCAGTCCCTGCCCCAGAGGAGCTTGCAATCTAAGGCCTCTATCACATTCACATTGTAGGCAATTGTATCAGGAGTCTGTTAACCTTCTTGCATGTTTTTGGGGTCTGGAATGAGACATACAAACTCCTTTCAAACAGCGTCTCTGCTAGTGCAAAGAGCACAATTTCTCTCTCCGAACTAGTGATGTTGCCCCCCCCCAACACTGGAATTGGTATGCGCCATGTACGGGGGGGCTCCACCTCTGCACATAAATACCCTATCAATGCACCATTTGCTCGGCATTATAAAGGTCATTTGCAAACACAGTGTAGTGTGGAAAGTGCCATATTCCTCACATTATTTGCATTTGCTGTTGATTTCTAATATGAGGTTATTCACTGCTGCGAGTGCGGATCTTCTTGGATTTGTAATATATTGATATATATCTTTTTGTATGTGTTTATATGCCGCCATCTTGTGGCAAACATTCTTATCTCTTAAATTTTACAAGAGCTGAATGCATAAATCACAACATTAAAACAAGTGGAACTGTCGACGGCCTGAAGAATCGGAGTATTTCAAAAGATGCCAACTGATCTTGTTATGGGTCGGCTTATCAAGTAAAATTAGAGACAATAAAAGTCATTTTTGGAAGGCAGTGAGAGAGAGCAATTGTGCTCTTGCAGTAGATGAGCAAAATTTTCGGTATAATAATAAGCCCCTGGTAACTCGGGGACTGCTGCTGCCTGAGAATTTCTCAACTCAGCAGTGCCCCTGGGTATGGCCTTAAAGGAGACATTTTGTGTAAAAAATAAGAACGTACCAGTGCATTATACTCATTTAGATATAGAAGAATTGTGCTTAAAAAAGTAGTGTTTCAGGCTGGTTTATTGAATATTTCTGCAAAAACACTAATAGTCCCTCCCTTCTTTTCCACTTCCTGCTCCCTGAATTCCCAGGCTGTGCAGGGAAGCTGGCCGGTCTCAGCTCACTGCACTGTAGGACAGGAACCAATCAGCAGCTAGCAGGACCTGATAGGGAACTGAAGCCTGTCTGTGCTTGTGCAAATGCAGGGCTGTGATTGGCTGTCCTCCTCTTACTGTGCTTCTGGCAGACTGATAGGACACGCCCACCTCTTATTTGAAACAGGGACCAGAGAACATCTATAGGGAGCTCCAATAAAGGGGCTATTTTTTTTAAAAGATAATATGCAGGTGTGTAATGACTTTGCTTCAGTATGATTGGTCTTCTTTTGGGAGGGTATATTTGAAAATATATATAATGGATGGTTCTATAAAAGCAACCATGTAAAAGCAACACCATCTATTACTCATAATTGCCTACAAAATTAGTTTTTTTTTTTCCATTTATCCTATATGTCTCCTTTAAGAGACTTCATTACTGGCTCCTGTGCTTACAACACAAACCCGTCCTTAGCTTTACATTTTCACGTTTTATCTCATACTTGCAAGTGAAAGTTGCCATATCATTTGGTATGCAAAAAATTTTTTTAGCTCTATATTCATGCTGATAAAAAGTTTTACTTTATGATTATATCATTTTAAAATACACAGCATTTACCCCCCATGGAGCCTAACACATTTCATGCTTACCCAGCACTAAAGCACATTTCACCATCCATTATATATACCCTCCCAAAAGAATAAGACCAATCATACTGAAGCAAAGTCATTATTACACCTGCACATCACTGGTGTTTCAGACAAGCCCACTTAGCTATAAAAACATTTGATATATATAGACTATTTTTTGTTATGAACAATTGTGATTGCCAGTCTCTTACTGATGGCGCCTATAGAAGCCTGGAGAGGGATAACTGTCTCTGGGGATGAACTAGAGCAGGATAGACCAAGTGTCTATTTTTCTACTTTTGGTCTGATCTACATGTGGTTTCCAGAGTGCCCTAAACCCTAAAAATTTCTCTTTGCCCCGATTTTCCACTCCCTACTTTGGCGAGTTCTTAACAAGTGGATGTTTTTATTCTTACATATGAATTTTTACCTATTTGTAGACAACACAGGTTAATACCTTGACTTCACTGTTATAGTTCTTTTCATGGAAACTTTTACAAGGCTCTCTCTTAACAAAGATTAAACACCTGCACATTTGAAAATATTTACATTTGGGAAATTTTATGTTAAACCAACTTGGTCGACCACTACATCCCTAACTTTTAAACTGCTGGTGTTTTCTGTGAAGCCTAAATACATTCCTGAAGTGGCTCTTCAGTGGTTGTCGGCACTACTGAAAACCAATGGCTAAACCAGAGGCCAAAACACACAGGGGCAGATTTAGGGTTCAAATTGGAAATTTGAATTCAAATTTCCTAGTTGAATTTTTGGTTGAAACTCACAAATTCAAGTTGGGAATAATCCAAACTCAAATTCGATATTTATCATACTCGGACCATGGAAACCACGCAAATTCAACTATTAGTCACCTAAAACCTGCCCAAGTTCATGTACAAGTCAATAGGAGAGGTCCAGTGCCCTATTTTAAGATGTTCATAGACTGATATTCAAGTTTTTTTCAGAGAAAAAAAAACATTAGAACTGTTAGATGTTTGAAGTTTTTTGTAAAGGGCACCTATCACAGCCAAAATCAAACACATTAACAATGCGACCAGTACAAGCTAAAAACCTTTAATCAAACTACATATATCGTTTTTTGAAAAAAAAAAAAAACTGCAGGTTCTACAAAATCCCTTACTTTGTCAATTGGGTACTTTCACTGAGGGAGGCCATACTGAGACTATAAGACTATAACATGCAAATTTCAGGAGCATGCTGATTGTAGCACTGCCTTGAGTATTCTACCCAGAATGCCTAGCTTCAGTAAACACCTCTACTAGAAGTATCAGGAGATTTCCCTATCTTGTCCCCTGCTGGTGATGTCATTATGCAAATGAAGGACACACTAACTTCCAGCAGGTGGCAGCACTACTGTACAGCAGCTAACACACAGGTTTGGCTGATTTGAAATTAGCTTAGAAGGGTTGATAAGCAAACAAGGAATTTCAACTGAGCTGTTGGCTGGGAAGATATAGGTAGGAGGAGCCAGTGAAATCCAAGATGCCTGCCTCAGCTAGAACTGCAGTGGAGGTGGGAGAGATCTTACAGAAGGAATAGTGAGCTGATGATTTACTTAAACAAACAGAAATCTTAAAAATTGGATTTCTTGAACTTTCACATAGTGTATTAACTTGGTAAATGATTGGTGCCCTTTAAATAAGATACTGTTTCATGGTCATTTTAGTTCATTCGAATTAAAAAAAAAAAAAAATTAACATTTGATAAATCTGCCCCTCAATGTGTCAGGACTTTGTCAACCGGAAAATATTTAATGTTGAAGAAAAAAAACAAACAAGCCAAACATGTCTTCCCAAAGAAGTTTTATTTTAAAGAAACAATCACTTCCATGATGGCAAAGGGAAGTTCCTTATTTAAGGTTTAATCTTCCTCCTCATCATCTGCTCCTCCGGCACCGCCTTGTCCCTTCTTTGCGTTCTTTCTCTTGACGCGGCCAGGACGTCCCCCGCCATAAGGTGAGCGCAGGGAGAAGTCGATGTGTTTCTGAGAATCCAGACGGACGATGAATGACGGGATGTTCACCACCTGCTTACGGACGCTAAGGAACAGGAAAGATCAAGTCAGAAGACAGATCCATTTAAAGGGGTGGTTCACCTTTAAGTTAACTTTTAGTATATTTTAACTTAGCTAACTCTAAGCAACTTTTCAATTGGCCTTCGTTATTTATAAGTTTTGAATTGCTGACTTCTTGACTCTTTTCAGCTTCCAAATGGGGGTCACTGACCCCACCTAAAAAACAAATGCTCTGTAAGGCTACAAATTTATTGTTATTGCTATGTTCTTTCTATTCAGGCCTAACATATTTTGGTTTCTTTCCAATCAATGTATGGTTGCTAAGGTACTTTGGAAAATAAAGATATTTTTTTCCCCCCCCCCAAAATTAGAAAAAATTAAAAATGAAGTCATTTATATTAAGACAAAAAAAAGGTTCTGGCCCAATGCGTTTCATGCCTGTTGGGGCACTTGCTCATAGGGCGGGAAAGCGTTAGACCAGAACCTTTTTTTTATCCTAATATAAATGACTACATTTTTAATTTTTATTTTTTTTGGGAAAAAAAACATCAAATACCTTTATTTTCCAAATTTGCGAATACCACTACACCATACTAAAATTTCATTTAAAGGAATTGTTCATCTTTGAGTTAACTTTTAGTATGATGTAGAGTGATATTCTGAGACAATTTGCAATTATTTTTTATTTGTGTTTTTTTATTCAGCAGCATTCCAGTTTGCAATGTCAGCAATCTGGTTGCATCTGGGCCCAAATTACCATAGCAACCATGCATTGATTTAAAAGAGAATATGGAATATTAATAGGGGAGGGTCGGAACGGAAAGATTAGTAATAAAAATTAGCAATAACAATAAATTTGTAGCTTTACAGAGCATTTTTTTTTAGACGGGGGTCAGTGACCCCCTTTTTGAAAGCTGGAAAGAGTCTGAAGACAGCAAATTAATAAACTATAAAAAATAAATAACGAAAACCAATTGAAAAGTTGCTTAGAATTGGCCATTCTACAACATACTAAAACTTAAACCTGAACCACCCCTTTAAAGTGGGGTTGAAGTTGGCAGATAATTGTTTTCTGACATTCCACTGGCTTCACATGACGAGTACATTAAAGGGATATATATATATTGGCATGGGAAAAAACTTTTTTCAAAATACATCAGTTAATAGTGCTGCTCCAGCAGAATTCTGCACTGAAATCCATTTCTCAAAAGAGCAAACAGACTTATATTCAATTTAGAAATCTGACATGGGGCTAGACATTGTCAATTTCCCAGCTGCCCCCAGTCATGTGACTTGTGCCTGCACTTTAGGAGAGAAATGCTTTCTGGCAGGCTGCTGTTTTTCCTTGTCAATGTAACTGAATGTGTCTCAGTGGGACATGGGTTTTTACTATTGAGTGTTGTTCTTAGATCTACCAGGCAGCTGTTATCTTGTGTTAGGGAGCTGCTATCTGGTTACCTTCCCACTGTTCTTTTGTTTGGCTGCTGGGGGGGGAAAAGGGAGGGGGTGATATCACTCTAACTTGCAGTACAGCAGTAAAGAGTGACTGACGTTTATCAGAGCACAAGTCACATGACTTGGGGCAGCTGGGAAATTGACAAAATGTCTAGCCCCATGTCAGATATCAAAATTGTATTAAAAAAAGTCTGTTTGCTCTTTTGAGAAATGGATTTCAGTGCAGAATTCTGCTAGAGCAGCACTATTAACTGATTCATTTTGAAAAAAATGTTTTTTCCCATGACAGTCTCCCTTTAAGTCTAGCTACCAATGCTGCCCCCAAAAGTTTCAGTTAGAAGTTTCTGATCAACAAGTGAATATACATTTAAATAAACAGGCTGAACTGAGGCCAATGCTCCAATGCATTTGAGGGAACGTAAGGACACTGGCAAGGCCCTTACGGGAGGGAAAATGGAAATTGCTTGTTCCCCACACAGACAATGGCAATTACCTGAGCTATTTTACTATTAATGTGGATATTCTTGACAATGCATCAGGTGCTCTGTAGAGAAACTCAGACCCCTTCACAAGGTGTATGGCCAGAGCCAAAGTGACCTTGCTGAATTATAACTCCCATTACTGCACAGCAGGCACGACGGAGCTTAGGATGGAGTCCCGAATGACCACCAGGGAAATGAAGGAGCATGGGACCCACCTAGCAGAGTCAAGTCTCCACACTTTCACAATATTTGTTCCATGTTCTGGGCAAGACACCAAAAGTACAGCTTTAGCAGAGTAGGGACAGAGCCAACATTTACATCCAGAAACTAACATTGTAGGTAAAGTCTTTTTCCCATAAAGTATTGCAACTACTACAACTTATAGTGTGGTTAGTGATGAGCAAATTTATTCGCCAAGCCGTGGATTCGCTGTGAAATTCCAAATTTTAACGTGCAAATTTTCACGAAACTGTGGCGAAAATTAGCTAAAGAAAAATTTACCACAAAAAAAACCACAAGAAAAAAAAGTCGCCATAAGAAAAAGAGAGATTTTTGTACTTACCGTTAAATCTTTTTCTCTTGTCCTATATTGGGGGACACAGGCACCATGGGGATGAAGATCCTGCAGCTGGAGATGGACACTATGTTGCAAAACGTGACTCCTCCTCCTGCCCTGGGCTTCATCCCCTGCCTCCTCCTATTACCCTCAGTTTCAACCGAAGAAGGAGCAGAACAGCCCAAAACAGAAGAGAACAGAGCAACAACACCCTCTAAAATATGAACAACCATAACCAAAAGGAAGTAACTTTATATGAACCTGAAAACAGTGTCAGAATCGGGAGGGAAGGCCTGTGTCCCCCAATATAGGACAAGAGAAAAAGATTTAACGGTAAGTACAAAAATCTCTCTTTCTCTTGCCTAAATTGGGGGACACAGGCACCATGGGGATGTCCCAAAGCGCCCCCTAAGGGTGGGACACTGTGAACAAGGTGTCTAGCTAAGAACAGCTCTGAGCACCTTCCTCCCAAAGGCAGCGTCGGCTGAAGCATGAGTGTGGAGCCTGTAGAAGCGAGTGAAGGTATGGAGAGATGACCATGTGGCCGCCTTACAGAGTTGTTCCGCTGAAGCTTGGTGGCGGAAGGCCCATGATGTGCTGAGAGAACGTGTAGAATGCGCCCTCACTTGGAGAGGAGGCGGCTTCCCCTTGACCGCGTAGGCTCTGGATATGATGGCTCGAATCCATTTGGATAGCGTCGACTTGGCAGCCTTGGTACCCCGTTTAGGGCCGTCGGGGATAATGAAAAGGGCGTCTGATTTCCTGAAGTCCGCTGTGGCCTTAAGGTAGCAAGATATCGCTCTGACCACATCGAGTGTGTGGAGTTTGTTCTCGATGGGACCCTTAGGATTAGGGCACAGGGAAGGAACCACAAGGTCCTGGTTCAAGTGGAATTCAGATACCACCTTAGGCAAAAAATCTGGCGTGGGCCGGAGAACGACTTTGTCCATGTGGAGAACCGTGAAGGGAGATTTGCAGGACAAAGCAGCCAGTTCGGAAACCCTCCTAGCAGAGGTAATGGCCAAGAGGAAAACAACCTTCTCGGATAGTGTAGACAGAGGGATTTGATCTAGTGGTTCGAACGGATCCTCCTGTAGAGCGGAGAGCACCAGATTGAGGTCCCACGGGGGCACAGGGCAACGATACGGTGGAATAAGACGTGTAGCTCCTTGTAAGAAGGTTTTGATGTTGGGGCGCAGAGCCAGTTTCTTCTGCAGAAGGATGGATAGCGCCGACACTTGCACCTTCAGGGAACTCAAGGCTAAACCTTTTGTGAGGCCGTCTTGTAAGAAGGAAAGGGTCTCCCTGTCACCCGCTTTTTGTGGGTTAAGATCCCTTTGCTCGCACCAAGATATGAAAGTCTTCCAAACCCGATGGTAGATCTTGGCTGAGACAGGTTTACGTGCGCGAAGCATGGTGGGAATAGCTTCCGGAGGAGCTCCTGAGCGTCGGAGAATCAAGGCTTCAAGAGCCACGCCGTTAAAGCCCAAAGATGAGAATTCGGGTGGACAACTGGACCCTGAGAGAGTAGGTCTGTCTGTTGCGGCAGATGGAAGGGTTCGTCTGCTGCCATGTTTGCAATGTCTGCGAACCAAGACCTTCTGGGCCAGAATGGCGCCACCAGAATGGTTAGAGTTCTTTCCCTCTTTATCTTCTTGACAACTTTGGGTAGAAGAGCGAGGGGGGGAAAGATGTAAACCCTGGGGAAGGGCCAGGGAATCACCAGGGCGTCCACCGCGTGGGCCAGGGGATCTAGGCTTCTTGAGACAAACTGTTGGACCTGTCTGTTGTGCCTGGACGCCATGAGGTCGATCTCTGGTAGTCCCCATTTGTCCACAATGAGGCGGAACACCTCGGGATGGAGTCTCCATTCCCCATGATCGATCGTTTCTCTGCTCAGATAGTCTGCTATCCAATTGTCCACCCCGGGAATGTGGACCGCGGAGATCGCTGGAACGTTGTCCTCTGCCCATCTTAGGATCTCTTGAGCTTCCTTGAGGGCCCTGAGACTTCTGGTTCCGCCCTGATGATTTATGTAGGCCACGGCCGTTACGTTGTCGGACTGGATCCGCACCGGCTTTCCCCGGAGTAACGACTCCGTGTGTTCGAGGGAGTAGCGTATCGCTCTGAGCTCCAGAAGGTTGATGGGCAGCTTCCTTTCCATTTGAGTCCATAGACCCTGAACTGTGGTTTGGCCAATGACCCCGCCCCACCCCCGTAGACTGGCGTCCGTGGTGAGAACCGTCCAGTGCAGGGGGGGGAAAGACTTTCCGTCCCTCGTGCGATGTGGTTGAAGCCACCAGTGTAGAGAGAGCTGGACTCGAGTCGGAATGGATATCTTGCGATCGAGGTTGGTTCGATCCCTGCGTTGATGTAGCAGTATGGTGTGTTGAAGGGGTCTGGTGTGGGCTTGTGCATACGGAATGGCCGGAAAGGAGGCGACCATCGTGCCCAGCGTCTGCATGGCTGCTCGAAGGGGAATGTTGTTGGGCCCCATGAGCGACCGGATTCGGCTCTGGAGAGTCAAGGCCTTGTCTCGAGGTAGGAAGGCTTTCCCCTGGCTGGAGTCCAGTACTAGCCCCAGGTACTCTATCGATTGAGTCGGTTGCAGGTTCGACTTCTTGAAATTGATCGTCCAGCCCAAGGAGGTGAGGGTCTCCAGGACTTGGGATGTGTGTAGAAGGGCTATAGGTGCGGAAGGACCCTTGACGAGGAGATCGTCCAAATAAGGAATGACAGTAATTCCTTTGAGTCGCAGTTCCTCTAACGCTGCTGCCATGACTTTCGTGAATGTGCGTGGAGCTGAAGACAGACCGAATGGCAGGGCTACGAACTGCCAATGCTGACCGTCCACGTAGAATCTGAGGAAGCCCTGATGAGCTGGGTGGATCGGTATATGGAGATACGCGTCCTTGATGTCGATGACTGTCATGAATTCGTTTTCTTCCATGGACGACAGGACCGACTGTATTGATTCCATTTTGAAATGGCACTTCCGAACAAAGGGATTGAGATCTTTGAGGTCTAAGACGGGCCTGAGAGAACCGTCCTTCTTGGGAACCATGAAAAGGTTGGAATAGTAGCCTCTTCGTTCGGCCTTTGTTGGGACGGGTTGGATGGTTCCCGCCAAGGCGAGGTCTTGGATGACGGAGAGGAATTTGGCTTTGTCGGAGACGCTGGTTGGTATTCTGGATATAAAAAATCTGTGGGGGGGTGGGTGAGTGAAGTCGATCAGCAATCCCTGAGACACCACCCGGAGGACCCACTGATCCTGAATCCTGCTGTGCCATACCTCTCGAAAGGATTTTAGTCGGCCTCCTAAGGGTATCCCTCCGAGAGGGGGCACACCTTCATGCCGTGTGAGACTTGTCTTGAGAGGGCTTGGAAGTAGACTTGGAGGAAGACCACTGTTGTCTTTGTTTGCCCTGGAAGCGGGAGCGAAAGTTAGAGCTGGACTTGTCAGTTTGCGTTTTGGACCTTTGCCCTTGTCTGAAGGTACGAAAAAAGGGCCTCCGTTTAAAGGGTGGTCTCTTAGGTCGAGATTGGGGTAGAAGGGTGCTCTTGCCCCCCGTCGCCTGAGAAATGATCTTGTCCAGTTCGGCCCCGAAGAGGAGTTTACCTTGGAAGGGTATGCTGACTAGGGAACGTTTTGAAGTAAGGTCAGCGGACCAAGATTTTAGCCACAAAAATCTGCGAGCTGCTACGGACTGAGCTGAAGCTTGAGCAACCATCCTTGCTGCGTCAAGTGCTGCGTCTCCAATGTATGTAGTGGCGTCAGCTATTTGGGAGAGCAAGTTGTCGGTCGTAGGTTCTTCAGATCCGATGAGCTGTGCCACCTGTTCTACCCAGACTTCCATGGCCTTCGCTACCCAGGCTATAGCGAATATAGGACGGAAGGCAGAACCGGAAGCTGTGAAGGTGGATTTACAGAAACCTTCAAGACGCTTGTCGATGGGGTCTTTAAATGCGGCCGCGTCCGCAACCGGAATGGTGGTATTCTTTGATAGTCTGGAAACCGGAGGATCTACTGCGGGAGGAGAAGACCAGAGGTCGATGCATTCCTTGGGGAATGGATAAGTCTGGGTGAAGCGTTTGGAGAGCTGTACCCTGTGATCAGGGTTTTTCCATTGTGACTTGATAATTTCATCGAGCTGTTCGTATGCTGGGAACAAACATGAGCTCCTCTTGTGTCTTTTAAAAATGTTCTTTGCTGGTTCAACTGAGGCAGTAGAATCTTCAATGTTTAGTGTGTTTAATACAGCTTGAATGAGTCCCTCCACCTCCCCTTGGGTTCTGGGGGCGTCAATGTCTAGATCAGGGTGGTCCTGATCAGAGTCTTCCGCGGAAATGACCAGACCTTCCTCGTCAGAGGGACTGTCCTCTGGGGAGTCTGGAGGAGAGAGGGCATGACGTTTTGAGGTCCCTGGTCGGGAGTCAACATGCGAAGGCTGAGATAAACGCTCAAGGACCTTGTCTAGGGTCTCGGGTATGCGGGCCAAATGTTGAATGCCTGCAAGTGAGAGGGATAAGGCCCTAAGTAGTTCAGAGTCTGAGTTAGTTGCCGGAGTAGGTGGCAGGGAGTCAGTTTTTCTGCAGGCCCCACACAGTGAATCAGCCGAGGCTGAACTAAATTTTGTTTTACAGGTAGAACAGGCTAAAAAAGAAACCTGTGGGTGCGTTTGAGCTGAGGACTTGTTGGTCCTGGGCTCTTCTGCCTTGTTAGCCATTTTGCTCCTTCACGGTAGAATGGCGGGGTGGATTGATTCCCCAATAGAAACCCTCTTTTTTTTTTTTTTTTTTTTTTTTATTTTTGTGAGGCAGGGGTATTGGGCTAGGCAGTACAGATAAGGTGGCCTGCAGAGAGAGAGAGAGAGAGATAATAGGGGTGACCCCTCAGTCCCATATTCCTAAGCATACCAGGACATGCTTTCACTCAGTAGCATACAAAGACATACTAGCACCCAGTAGCCTACAACACATTTTTCTCCACATGGCATTGAAAAAATGTATAGACTTGCCTGATGAGAACTGGCGTGTAGCCGAAGGCAGGCTAGACGCAGTTGTGAAGGCAGGTGCTGACTACACTACAGCTACAGGCAGGCGCGCTCCAGCAGGGTACTGTAGAGGGGAGAAAAGCCGATCAGCAAGAGCACTAAGGGTGGCTTCTGATGAAAAGGAGAACACTGACCTTCTCTGCAGCGTTAGTAAGCCTGGTCCCTCCGTAAGAGTCTGAGCACGACGAGTGGAGGCGCAAGGGAGAGCGCGGGAGAGACGCCAGAGCGAGGGTTGAAACGCAAGATGCGTGTCACCAGAAAAAGATGGCGCATATGCAGGCGCCAATGAAGAAAAGCGCGCCAGTGACCAGGAGAGGGCGGGATAGAGAGGGGTGGAACGCAGGAAGGGCGTTTCACCCTAGAGGGAGACACACATGGCGACAGGGAAGGGAAAAAAGATGAAGCGCCGAAAGAACGCTATCTGTCTAAGTAAGGCACAACACATCCTTCCTCTAAAGAGAATACCTAAGGCTAGGGATCTAGAGAGATAGAGGGTGTGATAATAAAATAAAATAAGTACTCACCTAGGAAGAAGCCAGCTCAGTTGTGCCCTGTGTAGGTTAACCCCTGTGAAGGTAAAGCACACAGAAAAATATATATATATATATACACACCTGCACAGATGATATATATATGTATATATATGTATGCTAGTATACACTCAGGTGAGTGTATACCGCTGCTGCAGACCTCCGTAGAGCGGGAAGACAGCGCAGGGGTGAGGAGCAAGCCTGCAGACCTCCGTAGAGCGGGAAGGCTGAAGGGCATATAGGGTGCAGCTGGAGAGGCTCTTGATTAAATCAGTGGCCCCTTAGTGTGGCGAGATCTTAGACCTGGGGCCCTGATCCTTGCTCCAGCCACAAGAAAAAACGTGTCTTCTCCTTCTGAGGACACTAAAAGAAACTGAGGGTAATAGGAGGAGGCAGGGGATGAAGCCCAGGGCAGGAGGAGGAGTCACGTTTTGCAACATAGTGTCCATCTCCAGCTGCAGGATCTTCATCCCCATGGTGCCTGTGTCCCCCAATTTAGGCAAGAGAAAACGCCCATTGACTAATGCATTAGGACAAAAAAAAAGTCGCCATAAGAAAAAACGCCCATTGACTAATGCATTAGGACAAAAAAAATCGCCATAAGAAAAAACACACATTGACTAATGCATTTGGAGAAAAAATTTGCCATAATAAAAAATGCCCATGGACTAATGCATTAGGAGAAAAAAAGTGACGATAAGAAAAAATGGCCATTGACTTTAAGGGTGCTGGCACAAGTGAAGATTCGGGGAAGATTATTTGCCCAGCAACAAATTTCTTCAGGCGACTAATATTCCCAAAATGTCTTACTGCTTGCAAGAATACGAATAGCCTGAAGGATGGCATACGGATCTCTTCTGATTATTGAAGTTTCCTCATAAGGCAACTTCGGGCGACTTTGGAAATGTATGCCATCCCCCCGTGATTCGTATTCTTGCCAGCGGTACGGCATTTGGGAAGATTACTTGCCCGTAGAGGAGAAGATTTGTTGTTGGGTGACTAATCTCCTTTGAATCGTTTAGTGTGCCACCACCTTCATGCGTTTCGTGAAATTTCACAGTTTTGCGATTTTTTTTTTGCGAAACGGGACAGAGTTGCTCATGAAGTGATGACAGTTCAGTAGTGGCACAAATCATAAATTTGTAGTTAAGCTCCAATGTAGTCAATGAAACACTAAAGCAGAAGAACAGCTCACAACGATTACAGACTAATACGAGTAAAGTATATAAACAAAGGTGAAACTCACCGGATGTGCCTCTGTCTGATCAGCACACGGGCATGATGGATGGACTTGGCCAGGCCCAACTTAAAGACCTGTGTTTGCAAGCGACGCTCCAAGAAGTCTTCAATTTTCAAGCCCAAAATGTAATCTAGTTTCATCTTCCCCTCATCCAACACTCCAATGCGCACCAGTCTCCTCAGCAGGGCATTACCTTTACAGACACAAGTCATTGTTATTCATTAGGAATCTTATTGCACTTATATAGGAAAGGAAAATCAGACAAGTCTATAAATGCAACAACTCCAATAAGCATGTCCTTAAAGGAACAGTTTAGTGTAAACATAAAAACTGGGCAAAAACAGTGTGAAAAATAAAAAATGTTTCTAATATAGTTAGCCGAAAATTTAATTTATAAAGGCTGGAGTGACTGGATGTGTAACATAATAGGCAGAACACTACTACTACACTACTGAGTTAGTCAAAACTGTTCAGTGAGTTTGTAATTGATCCTCAGCATTCAGCTCAGATTCTAAAGCAACAGATATGACCCATGTGCGCCCCCCCCCCCTTAAGTCACTGATTGGTTACTGCCTGATCAGTGGAAACCAAGAGAGCTGAAAAGCAGGAAGTAGTGTTCTGGCTATTATGTTACACATCCAGTCACTCCAGCCTTTATACATTACATTTTTGCCTAAATATTAGAAACATTTATGATGAACAGCCTATTAAAGTTTTTATTTTTACACTGAACAATTCCTTTAAAGGAAATGCTGTTTGTTAGTTGCCTGCTTACAGCGCAGTCTAAGATCAGCCTCTGGAACCATCTATATAGACTTGTACTTTTATTATGCATTTTTTTGTCTGACCAATAGAAAGCCTGCTTCATGAAACTGTATAAAGCTAATGCAGAGAAACAGCAAGCTAAAAAAGGGCACTGGATCAACAGAGTTTAGAAACTATTATAACCAGCAGTTTCAGTATTAAATGAGAACTAAAGCTTAACTAAAGAAGTAGCTAGAAATGTTGTACATTATGTTTTGTGCTTCTGTACCAGCCCAAGGAAACCACAGCCCTTTAGCAGTAAAGATCTGTGTCTCCAAAGATGCCCCAGTAGCTCCCCATCTTTTCTGCTGATTCACTGCACATGCTCTGTGCTGCTGTCACTTACTGAGCTTAGGGACCCACTCACAATATACAGTACACATAGAATAGAAATGTCACACTATAAGGCTGATTAGTAATTAATACAGATAATTACTACATGGCAGCACAGAAACCAGTGCAATTAGCATCAGAATTGAATAATCAGCAAACCTGTAGCATCAGCTTATATTACAGCCAGGTAAGCTCATTTTCTGCTGGATAATTAGTGACGAGCCCTAAGCTTAGCTTCTCAACAGCCAATCAGAGCCCACTGAGCATGTGAGTGTCACAGACACTTTCCAAGATGGTGACCCCCTGTGACAAGTTTGAAGTCCTGGATCATTGCTGCTATTGACAAGCTGGTGCAATGAGTTCAGTATATAAAATATGGCATTCTTAGGGTTTAGTTCTCTATTAAATGTGACAGCATGCCCTGTATCTCAGTGCAATGCACTTATTAGACATAAGAGTTAGGAATAGTGTATATGACATACCCTCAAATAGACGCTTGGGGTCCTTCTCATCCAAGGTCAGTAGCTCTCTGGCAGCCTTACGGATCTTGGCGAGAGTGAATTTCACCCTCCACACTTCGCGCTTGTTACGCAGACCATATTCACCTATAAAGAGAAAGAAGTACATTGTCACAGGCTCACACAAAACAAACACACGTAGCCCAACAGCTAAAGGGCCACTTACCAATGAGCTTTAACTCTTGGTCCAACCGCGACTTCTCAAATGGACGTCGCGGAGTGACGTAGGTCTTCCGGCAAACCCAAGTTCTGGCAACGGGCATCTTGGCCTATTCACCTGTTTAGAAAAAAAAATACAAATTAGATTATCTGGACTGGAACAGACAATGGAGGTCATTTATCAACACTGGGCAAATTTGCCCATGGGTGGCAACCAATCAAATTGCTGCATTCACTGTTCTACTTGCAGCTGGCTTCAAAAAGCTTCAACTGATTGGTTGCTATAGGCAACTGCCCGTGGGGAAATTTACCCAGTGCTGATAGAAGAGCCCCAATGCCAATACTCTCCCTCTGACAAACAATAGAAAATAAACTACATACGCTACCAAAGCTGCAATTTGGGGAAACAGCTAAAAACAAGAGCTTAATTTCCCAAGTGCCATCTGCACCTCGAGGTACCACAACACCAGTACAACCTTTTGTTTGGCCTTCACCCCCCCACAAGAGCCAACTTTTTTCATTCTCGAAACTCCGCTCTCCTGCGGTCACCGACATCGCAGCGCCGTGACGCTTTGTTGGACCTTCATCAGAACTCCGCTGCTCAGATTAAAGGGGTGGCTCATCTTTAAGTGAACTTTTAGTATGTTATAGAACGGCGCAACTTTTCTACTGGTCAATTATATTTTGAATTATTTGCCTTTCTCTAGACTCTCCAGCTTTCAGATGGGGGGGGGTCACTGACCCTATCTAAAAACAAATACTCAGTAAGGGTCTGGCCACACGTGCAGGTTAGTCGAGAAAGCCCATCTGATGGTCCAATAAGTTGCCGACTCAGTATGTCAGCAGCTTATATCAGCACGTGTATGAGGGGCGTTTAGTTGATTCTACATTTTTATCACTCCAATTCAAGTCAGTGCATGGTTGCTAGGGTCATTTGGACCCCCGGCAACCAGACTGGAAATTACAAGCGGCCGAGAGGCTGAACAAAACTATAAATAAAACCCAAACAATAAAGAAAACCAATGTCAAATCCTGACAGAATAGGACTCCCCACATCATACTCAATTAATATACTTCTAATCATAATTTAAAGGTGAACACGCAGTTGAAAAAGCGCCAAATGTGCAGGGCACCAAGGGAATCATTCTCAAGGCCAATTACTATTGTTGGCAGAAATAAACGCTTATTATTGAGAGAAGAATAATTCCGTGACTGGATTTGCCCTTTGGGAAGGACTTCGTATACACACGGGCGCGCCCAGCGTCACAGGACTGGGAATGAAATCCGCGCAGGGATACTGTAAGCCACATTACACCGCCGGCTCAATTCACTACACAGGCCGCGTTTTCATACGAGATCAATCCGCACCTGGACTAAGCACAGGCCCGGACAGCAGCGTTACTGGGAACAAATCGCATCAGAAGCAGCGAGCACCGGTTTTGTAATAACTAGTGCTAAGAAAATCTCTATAATCCCAGGCCTAGCTCGTCCAATTCGACCACGTTTCCCCTCAACCACGTACCGCGCCGCTTCGAGAAGAAAAGGATCTGGCCGTGTGCAGTCTCGGTTTATATAACTTCCCCCACGCAGGACACGCCTATTTTTGCGTCATACCGACTTATGTCATCTACATGCGCCTCTTCCACAAGAAGCGGTGAGAAAGTCCCGACAGCAAGACCTTAGGACAGTGTTTTTGCGATACAAACAGTGTAGTCTTCCGCCTGATACTCATCGTATCTGCTTAGTCTAACAGGGTATCCCGGTGCTTTCTTTGTGGAAGGTATACATTTCAAATTAACTTTTAGTATGATGGAGAGAGTGATATTCAGAGACAATTTGCAATTGGTTTTTATTTTTTTATTATTTGTGGTTTTGGAGTTATTTAGCAGCTCTCCAGTTACAGTTTCAGCAATTTGGTTGCTATGGTCCAAATTCCCCTAGCAACCATGCACTGATTTGAATAAAAGTCTGGAATATGAATAGGAGAGGCCTGAATAGAAATATAAGAAATAAAA
This sequence comes from Xenopus petersii, assembly GCA_038501925.1. Lineage (NCBI taxonomy): Eukaryota > Metazoa > Chordata > Amphibia > Anura > Pipidae > Xenopus > Xenopus petersii. The sequence continues at coordinate 105,579,034 of CM076685.1, read as the reverse complement.
AGTAGCAATAACAATACATTTGTAGCCTTACAGAGCATTTGTTTTTTAGGTGGGGTCTGGGGGGCAAATAATTAAAAAACAATAACAGATAAATAATGAAGACCAATTGAAAAGTTGCTTAGAACTGAACATTCTAAAAGTTAATTTGAAGGTGAACCAACCCTTTTAACCTTTTCTCTGCCAACCCTGTCCTATATGCGAACATCTACTGCCAAGCAGTTTTTAGACATTTTGTACTCTTTCCCTTTAAGGGCCTTTCCTGGGGCGGTCTTTTAGTTTACCCTGGAAAACAATATTTTTTTTTCAGGACAACCTAACCTTTCAAAATATGCAAGAATTGTGATGTAATTCTACTTCTGTAAAATAATATAGGCTTCTAAGTGTCTAATAAAATGAAAAAAATCATGTTACACAAAGAACAATCACATATATCAGAAACATCATTTATTTGATGTACGAGAACACAGCCGATTTGGAAAGGTCTATGTCTCCTGAACGCGGCAATACCAAATATATATAGTTTTATGGAGATTTCTCACTTGTATAGACCAATATCTACAAGCAGTACACTAAAAAATTTCCAAAGCAGCGGTCCCCAAACTGCATACTTCTGATTTCAAGGTCAAACATTCCACTAACAGTAGGTTTACCCTATAAAACGACCCATTATTAGAAAGAACAGATTCTGGTGAATCAAAAATGGGTAAATATATCGCTGTACTCCAAACTACCAAGTTGCAATTGTTTCCTAAATTTATAATGTTTTATAGAAATTGGTGAATTTTTTGAAAAATGACCTCAAAGCTTCCACTCTACAGCATCATATCTCCCACACATCATTAGGTATCAATGTAAAGCACCCCAAATATGAAAGCCTGGGGTCCACTGAACAGTTTGATGCCCAATATGTATAGGTGTACCCAAGCACCTGTTATATAGGGGACCTAAAATGTAGACACCCCATTTGAGCGATCAGTTCTGTAATGCCAGATACTGCAAAATCAACACATTTACATAGTTGGGGGGGGGGCAAAGTTAGAAAAAAGTACGTTCACCCCAGAAAACCATATATTTTCAGAAAGTACCCATTCCCCTGAATCTAAATTGGGTATGCATGTCTTTGTACTCCAAAGTACCAATCCGCAAACCATTCCTAAATTGGGTAATTTTGCTCACATTTCCAAAAATAACCTCAAAATATCCAACCTGCAGCATCGTATTTCCCACATACTTTTAGGTATCACGAGAAATCCCCCAAATATGAAAGCCTAGGGTCCTCTGAACAGTTTGATGCCCAATATGTATAGGTGTACCTAAGCATGTGGCATATAGGGGCCCCAAAAGGAAGACCCTCATATGGTCTGTCATTTCAGGTACTGCAAAATAAACACATTTACATCGTTATGGGGGGGGGGGGGCAAAGTTAGAAAAAAGTAAGTTCACCCCAGAAAACCGTATATTTTCGGAAAGTACACATTCCCACGAATCTAAATTGGGTATGCATGTGGTTCTACTCCATAGTACCAAATTTGGTGATTTTGGTGACATTTCCAAAAATCACCTCAAAATTTCCACCCTGCAGCATCGTATTTCCCACATACTTTTAGGTATCAAGAGAAATCGACCCAAATATGAAAGCATAGGGTCCTCTGAACAGTTTGATGTGCAATATGTATAAGTGTACCCATGCACGTGGCATATAGGGGCCCCAAAACAAAGAACCCCCATATGGTCTGTCATTTCAAGTACTGCACTACTAAAGGTAGAAAAAAGCAAGTTCACCCCAGAAAACCATGGCTACACAGCAGCTTGTTTATATAAACTATAGTAGTTCTTATCTGTTAGCTACGGTGTAGCCTGTGCTTGAATGGCTGCCCCCATGGCTACACAGCAGCTTGTTTATATAAACTATAGTAGTTCTTATCTGTTATCTACTGTGTATCCTGTGCTTGAATGGCTGCCCCCATGGCTACACAGCAGCTTGTTTATATAAACTATAGTAGTACTTATCTGTTATCTACTGTGTATCTTGTGCTTGAATGGCTGCCCCCATGGCTACACAGCAGCTTGTTTTTATAAACTATAGTAGTACTTATCTGTTATCTACTGTGTATCCTGTGCTTGAATGGCTGCCCCCATGGCTACACAGCAGCTTGTTTATATAAACTATAGTAGTACTTATCTGTTATCTACTGTGTATCCTGTGCTTGAATGGCTGCCCCCATGGCTACACAGCAGCTTGTTTATATAAACTATAGTAGTACTTCTGAAGCAAACACACCAGTTTTACCAGTGCAGCAAAATCAGTTCGCTATATATTTATTAGTTTAATATACTTTCACCTTTCAGTGATTATACATTATTCCCATCAGTCCCTGCCGCAGTGGAGCTTACAGTCTATCTCATCTACACTATGGCCAGCTTGATCCTGGTAACCTGCCTGTATGTACTCAGGGTTAATAGTAGACTGGGGGTTTAATATACAGAGGTTCATCTTAGTGGGTTCTGCTGAAGTCTCAACAGCTATTTGCTTGCACATGAAGGGCCCATTGTTATAACGAATAAGGATTTTTGGTAAATAAAATGAGTAATAATGATATTGTCATTTCTTGACCAATAAACCAGTACAGACTAGTTCATGTTTTTTTTATTAGTTCCGTGACTGTGTAGCCTCCGAATTGTCCCTTTTTTCAGCCACCATTCGACAGTCCTAGATAGTCAGTTACCGTAAATGTCCAATTTAAAGCGGTTGTTCACCTTCCAAAACTTTTTTTTATTCAGTTGTTTTCAGATTGTTCATCAGAACAGTGGCTTTTTCATCTTTTATTTTTTTACCATTTTCCCAAAATTTAAATTTAAGGGGCAGATTTATTATGGGTCAAATTGTAAATTCGAATTTTTGAGTTGGATTTTTGGTCGAATCTCACAAATTCGAGTTGGGAATAATCCAAACTCGAAGATTTATCATACCTGGACCCTGTGAACAACTCAAATTCAACTATTCGCCACCTAAAACCTGCCGAGTTCATGTACAAGTCAGTGGCAGAGGTCCAGTGACCCATTTTTTTGGACAAAAAACTAGATTCGAGTTTAGTCGAATTTGAATAGAGTTTTCGGGTCGGTAATATTCGTTCAAGTTTTAGATATTTTTTTCTTAAATAACCTCCCATTCCAGTTGTGAGTTTATTCAAATGTATTAAGTAAAAAAATTCACATAAACTCTAAATTCGACCTTTGATAAATCTGCCCCAAAGTCTTCTTTTCCTGTTTCAGTTTGGCAGCTCAGTTATCCAGGAGCATCTGAACTGTTACAATTTGCTCGATTTAATTGATACATTTAGTTGATCCATTTCTCAACAGTATCTGTGGAATATTAGCAACTATTGTATCAATTATAACAGGTGCTTTTAATGAAACTCTGGGATTCTGCTCAGCAGGTATAAAGATAACAAATGTATCAACTAAATGTATCAATTTAGAACAGTTACCAAGTTAGTTACCTTCCCACAAATTGAAGTAATTGGAAAAAGTCTTTATTTCCGGTGATCCAACTGAACTGGAAAAAGTGTTGGAAGCTAAACGACCCCTTTAAAGGGCAACTAAAGGAAAAACAATAAAATCCAAATGTTACTTTCTTTAATGGAAAAGAAACCTATCTCCAATATATTTTAATTAAAAAATATGTAACGTCTTTATAAGAAACCCAACTGTATGCAGTGAAATTTTGCCTTCATTTACTGCTGTGGATAGGAATTGTCAGACAGTCCCTAACTGCAGTGCAGGGAAACAATCATACTTATGAACAGCAGGGGGAGCCCCGCCTTACTTCCCAGCCATGCAGAACTCAAGCAGCTTTGTTTGTTTCCCTGTAGAGCAGTCGGCGACTGTGTAGAGATTTGTATTGGATTTTATTTTTGCCTTTACATCCCCTTTACTGTTTCCAACTCCAGCTGCAGGGACAAAGATCATGGAGCCAGATTTAAACAGATAAACTGGGATTCTATTTGGAGGATTATTTTGCTGCAGCCACTGGTTCTGCAGAGTTGGAGAAAGTTTGTATTAAACAATACAAAAATAAATAAAATCCACATTAGACTACATGACAACACAGCACCCAGTGCAGTCTGTATATTCTAATTATTAATCAGTCTTGTTGTATCGGCTTCTGGCAGATATTATTTGACTTGTGCTGTTTGGATAATTTATGATGATCCCTGAGCAGCCCAGACCACACTGAGCATGTGCACAGTCTTGGTCTTGCAAAGATGTATAACAAAGTTACAAGATGGTGACCCCCTGTAGCCAACTTTGAAAGCATAAATTATTTGTTTGATTAGGCTTGTGGTGCAGTAAGTTCATGTTTATGTTTAGTATACAAAATGCAGCATTTCTAGCCTTATTCTATTTTAGACTTTGCTTCCCTTTTACAAGTCACACCAAGGTCTTGCAAGATGAAACAGTGCTGTTAGTACACTAAGGAAGTATATTGCCCTATCCAAACACAAATATTACTCAGAATTAAAATTAATATTTATACCCCAAGATAGAAGATTTAGAAAAAACCTTGGCATGTTTATGACAGTATTAGGCAGGTACCTGACTGTCGGCACTGTAGAATTTATGTTTATGTATTACTTTCTGATCCATGCAGCAACAGAGAAACATGATTAAAGAGCCATGAGAGGTAAAGGGGTTAAATAAAAAATGTGTGTATAGCTCTTATCTCTATGACCTCACTATCAGAGCTTTGTCCTTTAGACCAGCAGCAATATAACTCTTAAGCTCCCTATACTTTTTCCATTCATAGGTTGTAGGTGAACTTTGAAACAATTCAGCAAGTCCAGCCCACTGACTCAGCAATCTATAGAGAATCCTTCATTTGGATGTGTGGATTCTTTTTTCGTTCTGTTCCATACGTGGATCAGACTCTTCAGTAAAGGTACATTTTTATTTTCCCCAAATTAATCCTGAAAGAAATAAGGACTCAACCCAGAAACAAAGCGGGGCTTAGTTTACAACACGAAACATGCTTTCCTCCATTTATAGTTGTATATTTGAGTAGAAAAAAACCATTGCTTATATTGATGACATTTCTTTCTTCCTTTGCAGATACAAAATGCAATTTGATTATTTCCTGTACAAAGGGGTAAAGTTTTCCCCGGGCTCGTACTCAGAAGAACTGCTTCAACATGTAGAGAATGAATTCCAAGTGCTGGACGATGATGTTTACATTGTGACCTATCCCAAATCTGGCAAGTCCTCCGTTTCATTTTCTTTATAAAGATGGTTGACAGATTGCCCCATGTGCCATTGCTTTTAGGCAGGACAAAGCGCTGTAAGTACAGACACGGGTTACTCCACCCAGGATTTTAAAAGGGCTGAGGTAGAGCTATGATGTTACTTGTGGGAGAAGATTGGGCCTGTGTAAAAAGTCTTCTATGGGAGACCTCAAAAGAGAGTCTGCCTTCAATGTGTTGGTAGTTAAGGTGGATTGATATTGGCCTGATCTGGCCTATAATGTTGCTGTTTTATATTTCTTTAAAAAAAATTTTTTAGATTTCCTTATAAAAATTTAAAATTAGCTAAATAGATAGGCCGTGCTAAATAAAAAATGTTTCTAATATAGTTAGTTAGCCAAAAATGTAATGTATAAAGGCTGGAGTTACTGGATGTCTAAAATAACAGAACACTACTTCCTGCTTTTTGTCAGGGGCCCGAAGGCTCAGGTTGGAGTTGCGGACCAAGGAGGAAGCTGTAGACTCCAAAACACAGTTCACGGTAACAAGGGGTGAAGAAGAAGAGTAGTCAAATCCAGGCAAAAGTCAGTTCAGGCAGCAAGGTCCTTAGTCAGGATACAGGCCGAAGTCAAGATCAGGAATCAAAATAGCAATATAACACACCCAAGAACACAACAAAGTTGAACCTATAATCGGGCAATGACTGCAGGCCTTGGCGTCCTTTTATAGGCGAGTTTTCCAGCAAAACATGCGTGATGACGTCACACGTCATCCACTGATGCTGAACGGTTTGACGTCCAACGTCCACGTGGTCCCCCCTGGGTGCCGCCATTTAAGGGAAGACGCCGGCAGGGAAGGAATTTCCGGCAAGCGCTCCTTACACTTTTCAGCTCTCTAACTCTGAGTTAGTCAGTGACTTGAAGGGGGGGGGCACATGAGACATAACTGTTCAGTGATTTTGTAATTGATACTCAGCATTCAGCTCAGATTCAAAATCAACAGTTATACCCATGTGCTCCCTTCTAAACATTAAGGGGCAGATTTATCAAGGGTCGAATTGAAAATTCGAATTCAGAATTCGAATTTTTTATGGTTAAAATTGTCAAAGGAATTATTCAAATTCAATCAAGTTTTTTTAAAAAAATTCAAATTAGATTTTCAAGATTTATCATACTCTAGACCTTTAAGAACTCAAATTCGACTATTTGCCACCTTAAAACTGCCAAATTGCTGTTTAAGTCAATTGTTTGCAGCCTTCCTGACATTCGAGTTGTTTTCGGAATCAAATTTTCTGGTCGATTTCATTAATCCAAGTTTAAAAAAATGTATTTATTAATAAATTTAGATTGGTCGAATTTCGAATTTATGGGAGTTTAGGGGAGTTTTTAAAAACTCACATGAATTCAAAATTCGACCTTTGGTAAATGTGCCTCTAAGGGTTTTCACGTTTAAATATTTTCCTTTCCCATCTGTCACAGGAACGAATTGGCTGATAGAGATTTTGAGTCTTATCAACCGAGATGCAGACCCTACGTGGTGCAACAACGTGCTAATATGGCTGAGATCTCCTTGGATTGAAACTAAAGAAGGCCAACTGCAATTAAAGGACCTTTCCCGCCCAAGGGTCCTTACATCTCACCTACCATTCCATATTTTTCCCAAGTCCTTTTTTACATCTAAAGCCAAGGTACTACATTATTAATGATAGAAATGTGAATACATCCTGGGTTTTCTGATACTATTTACTATTGGAATTTTGTACAAACTATCCTGCTCGTAGAATATTCCTTTATTTATAAACATAGGAGTCCATGAGTCTCAGGTTAGATGTATAGGTAATAAATTCCAAAATCCAAGGAATGGTGTAAGTACTTACATGATCTACTTGTGAAGTTCATTGCACATTTCTGGGAAACACAAAGCACCATTTTATTTTTATAAGATCTTGGCAAACATTTCATGGAAAATCACATTTATCAAGTGCCCCTTTCACAGCTGAGGGTTCCCCTTGAATTATAGCCAAGATCTCACAAAAGTAAATCTTGTGCCTTTCAGCATGTCTGGACCTAGAGGCCCTCTAATTTTTAAAGGGATACTGCCACGGGAAAACATGTTTTTTTTTCAAAATGCATCAGTTAATAATGCTGCTCCAGCAGACTTCTGCACTGAAATCCGTTTTTCAAAAGAGCAAACTGATTTTTTTTATATTTTATTTTGAAATCTGACATGAGGCTAGAAATATTGTCCACAAGTTGGAGCTATGTTACCCCTCCCCCATCCAGCAGCCCATCAGCAGAACAATGGGAAGTTAAAGAGCTCCCTGGTAGATCTAAAAATAACACTCAATAGTAAACATCCAGGTCCCACTACGACTCCTTCAGTTACATTGAGTAAGAGAAACAACAGCCTGCCAGAAAGCAGTTCCTAAAGTGCTGGCTCTTTCTGAAAGCACATGACCAGGCAAAATGACCTGAGATGCATCTACACACCAATATTACAACTAAAAATTACACTTGCTGGTTCAGGAATGAAATTTTATATTGTAGAGTGAATTATTTGCAGTGTAAACAGTGTCATTTAGGAATAAAAATGGCACCATAAAAATCATGACCAATGACCCAACATCCATGCACAGACCAACTTATGGCAATTTAAAGAGGCCCGAGCTTGCAGACAGCCAATCCAGACCATGCTTTGAGCACATTTGCATTGTTGTTTGTTGGCAATGCACCTCATTAGAGATGAGCGAATCTGTCCTGTTTTGCTTCACCGAAAAATTAGCGAAACTGCTAACGAATTTGTGAAACGGCAAAACATTTGTGAATCGCATTGAAGTCAATAAGCGACCAAATTTTTTTAAGAGAGGCAATTTTTATGCACACAACTTTTTTTTTCTTACTCCAAATGCATTAAAGGAACAGTTCAGTGAGAAAATAAAAATGGTGTAAATAGACAGGCTGTGCAAAATAAAGAATGTTTCTAATATAGTTAGTTAGCCAAAAATGTAATGTATAAATGCTGGAGTGACTGGATGTCTAACATAATAGCCAGAACACTACTTCCTGCTTTTCAGCTCTCTAACTCTGAGTTAGTCAGTGACTATAAGGAGGCCCACATGGGACATAACTGTTCAGTGAGTTTGCAATTGATCCTTAGCAGCTCAGATTCAAAAGCAACAGATATGTCCCATGTGGCCCCCCTCAAGTCTCTGATTGGTTACTGCCTTGTCACCAGTCAATGTAAACTAAGAGAGCTGAAAAGCAGGAAGTAGTGTTCTGGCTATTATGTTAGACATCCAGTCACTCCAGCCTTTATACATTACATTTCTGGCTAACTAACTATATTAGATACATTTTTTATTTTGCACAGTCTATCTATTTACCCAGTTTTTATTGTTTTTAAGTCAATAAGCATAATTTGTTATGGCCACTTTTTTGTCTTGGCGAAATTTTTTTTGACACAGCAAATTTTTTTGTGGTGAATTGTTGCCGCAGTTTTGCATCATCACTACATCTAATATTAGGTTTAACTTACGGAAAGCAGTGAAGATTATATACTAAGCTCTTCCTTCTGGTTCAGTTTGCATTTATCACTGGCAGATTGTCTTCATTGGTTTATAACTAGTGAGGGGCAAATAAATTCGCCAGGCATGGATTCACAGCAAAATTCTGTGTTTCGCCGCCTGCAAATAAATTAGTGAAACTAAGGCAAAAATTCGCCAGCGAAAAATCCACCTCAACAAAAAAAATTTGACGTGTGTCAAAATTGTTGAGCACATAAAATTGATGCGTATCAGAATTATTCGGACGCCCATTGACTTTAATGCATTTGGACAATATAGTGCGTATAAAAGTTGTCGCGTAAAAATTCACTTCAATATGTTCCGCATATTTTCCACCGTTTCGCTAATTTTTTGCCAAAGCGAAATGGGACAGATTCACCCACCACTATTTATAACAGAATACAGAAATCACCAACCTGTCTACTAAGTTAAACCCTAATTAGACTATTTGTAATTGCCCCAAAGAAGGCAAAAAAAAAAAGAAAACAAACAAACAAATCAAGCCATAAGGAAATTCTGTCCTTGGATCAGTAATCAGACCTGTCAATGGGTCACTAAACCTTTAAATTTTTAGCAGTCAACTTCTTAAATTTATTTTCTCTAATCTATTTCAGATCATTTATGTAATGAGAAACCCAAAGGATATTTTTGTGTCACTTTTTTATTTTGCAAAGATAATCTGCCACTACAAAGATCCTGAAAGCTTTGAGCAATACTTAGAAGACTTTTTGCAAGGGAGCGGTAAGTCTGTCACATAAAGCTACACATACAGTATTTCAAGTGTCAGCTCCTTGCCTCAGGTGGCACCGGAGAGCATGTTACTTTAAAGGATAAGTAAACCTTTAAAATAAGTGAATGTAAAACTGATGAGGAGGAAATGCTGCAGTTTAGAAAAAAACATTCATTTGTGTACACAAAATAGGGTGTACCCATAGTTTTACTTCTATTGCTATCAACTCATAGAAACTGCACTTCATATACTGACTCGCTATGAACACAGATGGTGCTATAGTTACTGGGGGTGGTCAGGGGGTGGTTCATCAAGGTTCAAATTTGAATTTTTGCCACAATTCAAATTTTTGTTGGCATAAAAACTCAATTGTTGGCGAGTTCATATAAAAGTCAGTGGGAGATGCCCTAGGCAAAATTCAAGCCATTTTTAAAAATTCAAGGTTTTTAAGCCTATAAACTCGAAAAATTTGAGGTATTTGGTGCATTCTTTCATGATTGTAGACAATCGAGTTTTTTACATTCTGATTTTTTTTTTTAAAATAAACAAACAGTTCAAAGTAGAAAAAAACCTCATAAACCTCACAAATTAGATTTTTGAAAATAAGCCCATCAGTGTGGCCTTTATATAACTGTTGGTGCATACGCTGCATAGGGGCAGATTTATCAAGGGTCGAATTTGAAAAACTTTTTGGCCGAATAGGTCCGTTTTAGAACGAAATTCATATTGTACGAATCGAAGTAATAGCGCATTCGAATCGTACAATTTGAAGTTTCTCCCCCAAAAAAAGCATAGATTTTTTCAAAGTCCACCAATTGACTCCAAAGAGGTCCCCCATAGGCTGAAACAGCAATTCGGCAGGTTTTAGATGGCGAATGGTAGAAGTCAAATTTTTAAAGAAAAAGTACATGCTAAATTTCGATATTCAAAATTTTTTTCAAATTCAAATCGAATTTGGACTATTCCCTAGTCAACGTACACAAAAAATTTTTTTTAATTTGAATTTTCACTTCGACCTTTGACAAATCTGCCTCATAATCTTAAAGGAGAAGGAAAGGTCTTTTAACTTGGGGGTGCCAAAAGTTAGGCACGAGAAAAAAGAAGAAGCCAGAAGACAATTGCTCTGTGGTGCTCGCTGGAAGAATCCCAGGCCGATGCAGTTTTCTCCTAATAGAAGCACCGGCCTGGAGGTTTCAGGTAAATACATGCGATCACTTGGGGGTGCCTAACTTTTGGCACCCCCAAGTTAAAATACCTTTCCTTCTCCTTTAATAAAAGATCTCGCCCATATACAGGCTTTTACTGGTCGATACACCACAGGCCCATCCCCTAAAGTACACATGACATAAAACCTCCATAAAAATATAAAAATTTACTCTCAAATATGCAAATGATTCAGCACAAACTGGTAGTATTAGCATAAATGATATGTAAATATGTAAATGCTAAAATATTCACCATGGGCATTTCACTTGTATTGCTTCTTGTTGTGATTTCCTTCTTTTCTCAACATCATCAACAACATTCTTCTCTTCCACCAGTTCTTTATAACTCTTGGTTTGATCACGTCAAAGGATGGATGCAAATGAAAGACAACAGCAACTTCTTTATCATTACTTATGAGGAGCTCCACCAGGTGACAATAAAGGGATAGACATGTGTTTATTTATTACCGTATATACTTGAGTATAAGCCGAGTTTTTCAGCCCCCAAAATATGCTGAAAAACTCTACCTCGGCTTATACTCGAGTCAAGCGCCAAAACGGTCGCCGGCGCCTAAGAATATTTGCCGGCGCCTTAGAATAGTAGCCGGTGCCTAAGAATATTCGCCGGCGCCTTAGAATAGTAGCCGGCGCCTAAGAATAGTCATCCAAAAACGAGATTGAAACTTACCAGAAGCTGCTGCATTTCTCACCCTCGGCTCAATAAGCTTTCCCAGTTTTTGGAGGTAAAATTAGGTACTTCTGCTTATACTCGGGATGGTTTATACTCGAGTATATACGGTATATATAATACCTTCAAATACATACTTATTCCTAAATACGCATAGATTTAATTGCTGCCTATCTGTTTCTTTTAACACACATTCCTGCTGAAGACACAGGGAGGCCCATTTTCTAAGGGTCGAATATCGAGGGTTAATTAACCCGCGATATTCGACCATTGAAGTAAAATCCATTGACTTCGAATATCAAAGTCATAGGATTTACCGCAAATACTTCGATCGAACGATTCGAAGGATTTTAATCCATCGATCGAACGATTTTCCTTCAATCAAAAAAAGCTTAGAAAGCTTATGGGGAAGGTCCCCATAGGCTAACATTGGTGGTCGGTAGGTTTAAAGTGCCGAAGTAGGTAGTCGAAGTTTTTTTTAAAGAGACAGTACTTCGACTATCGAATGGTCGAATAGTCAAACGATTTTTAATTTGAATTGTACAATTCGAAGTCGTGGTCGAAGTAGCCTATTCGATGGTCGAAGTACCCAAAAAAAACTTAGAAATTCAAAGTTTTTTCAGTTCGAATCCTTCACTCGAGCTTAGTAAATGTGCCCCCTAAACTAACCTCTAATTCATATATAGATCAGTAATTCAATAATTTTCATGGCATGTGCAGTGTCACTGATTAACTAAATACTAGGCCAATTTCAAGCCATAAATAAGATAAGGCAGTTGTTTCCATACGGTATCGCTAGCCATCTTGGTTAGGGCTGGAACAGTAGTGAAGGGGCTTTACCTATAGTGAGATTTTTGTAGCTTTATTCTTTTATTTCTATATACCCTTGAGAGCCCAGCAAGTATGATGGGATTTTGAGTTAATCGTTCACTTGCTTACCTAGATATACTTGAAACTTGTGATGAATGACTAATATGGCCATTTCTTTCTATATCACGACTCTTGTACGAGTTGTGGGTGGAGCTTAACAAAGGTTGGTACTTAAAGGATAAGTAAACCTTTAAAACAAGTGAATGTACAATTGAAGAGGTTGCTATTCTAAGCACTTTTGCAATGTACATTCATTATTTATTTTGTTTTTATTCCAAGTTATATTAATATGAATAAATTTAGTTACAACAGCGCCACCTGCTGGTCAGTTTCTGACCAGTCTGACCACCAAGTAGTCAAGGAAGTTGTTAGGAAAAAGAAAAACCTTTTTCAAACCTTTCCTAACCAGAAGAACACAAGAGCGGCCTCTTTCTTTCGGACTTTTTAAAAATCACAAATTTTTCGGAATTTATTAAACCCCAGGATGGAAAAGTCTGAATGTGAGAAGTCTCAATGGGAGAATCTGAAAAGTCAATAGGAGAAGTCTCAATGATTTTTTTGATGTGCGCTGGGTTTTTGGCAATACCCCGAAGTTTACGGAGCAAAATTCTGAGTTTTCGGGTGAAAAATCCGAAAATTGAAAATCTGATGAAAAATCCGAAAAATCTCATTTGTGAAAATGAGATTTTTTTTTTGATTTTTTTTGATTTTTTCCCACAAAGTGCATTAATAAATAAGCCCAAAAAACCCGTGCGGATTTGGTCGGAGTTTTTATCAGAAAATATTGAGATAAATTCAGACTTTGATACATAACCCCCTAAGTGTACTAACGACATTTCGCTTTGCAGAATTGAACGAAAGGTTCACTATGAAATGCTCGTGCTGACAAATTAACGATAGTGAAATTTTGGCTGCAGCGACGCAACTTTGCATTTTAGTGAATTAGCGTAGTGGTAGCGAATTTGCGCCTGATGAATTGGCGCGAAGTGTGGCGAAACCTTCGCAGGCGAAAATTGCCCTTCAGTGAGTTTTGACAGACATAATATATTTCGATTTAGGGGCGTACATATTATGTATACATATTTTTTTTGATCTTCCACAGGATCTGCGAGGCTGCATTTTAAGAATCTGTAAGTTCCTTGGGAAAGAACTAGATGATACCAAAATTGATATCATTGTAAAGCACTCGTCTTTTGAAGCCATGAAAGAAAACAAGATGTCCAACTATAGCCTCGGCACAAAAGAATTTATCGATCACACAAAAGGCAGCTTTATGCGGAAAGGTAAGAGATCATTTTAAAGGGATCCTGTCATGGGAGAACATGTTTTTTTCCCAAAACACATCTGTTAATAGTGCTCCTCCAGCAGAATTCTGCACTGAAATCCATTTCTGAAAAGAGCAAACAGATTTTTTTATATTCAGTTTTGAAATCTGACATGGGGCTAGACATATTGTCAGTTTCCCAGCTGCCCCAGTCATGCGACTTGTGCTCTGATAAACTTCAGTCACTCTTTACTGCTGTACTGCAGTAATTTAATAAATTCCGAAAAATGTGTGATTTTTTAAAAGTCAGATTTTATAAAAAAAAAATTGGAAAAAAAAAGGATTTTTGCATTCAGAGTTTAGTAAATAACCCCCTGGATATCTAACATAATAGCCAGAACACTACTTCCTGCTTTGCAGCTCTCTTGGTTTATTTTGCACAGCCTATCTATTTACCCAGTTTTTATTTTTATACTGAACTGTTCCTTTAATGTGCATAAGTTATAGCGAAAAATAAAATGCACCTGGAGTGTAGGAAATGTATGAAACATCTTTTCCCAAAGAGGTATTATTGTTTTTTTAATATAGTCTTTGAGACATTAAAGGAGAACTCAGCCCTCCTACTAATAAAAACCCCTACCCAGTACCCTACATAGTCCCCCCTCCCTGCTCCTCCCCCCGCATAAGTGATAACACCTGTAAGTGCCCCTAATCCTTTACTCACCTATAGGTGCAGAGTAAGCGCAGCGGAGCTCATGGGATTTATTTGGGAAGTGAACGCCATATTGGTGCATACACAGTTGAATAGTCTTCCTGTTCATAAGAACTGCGCATGTGCCAAAAGTGATGGAAATTGCAGAAGGGAAGGAAGAAGACCCGAAGAAATCTGAAGAGCTGCAAGAGAGGGCACTTACAGGTGTTATTACTTATGTGGGGTGGGGGGGAGCAGGGACTATGTAGGGTACTGGGGTAATGGTTTTTATTAGTGGAGGGTTGAGTTCTCTTTTAAAGGACCAGTAACATCCATTTTTTTAAAAAAAACAATTTCTTTGTATACTATGAATAAAAAAAAAAACACAAACCCATATTAAACTTGAAAATCGCATAGTCTTTATTTAGAAATAACTTACTGAATCTCTGCTTGCGCTCCTCTTCAGAAAAGGCGACAGGGCGCTCAATTTCTCCTCCCTGGCTATCTCCTATAAGGAAGACAGGGAGGAGAAATCGAGTGCCGCACAATGGATCATGCGGTCGCCTTTTCTGAAGAGGAGCGCAAGCGGAGATTCGGTAAGTTATTTCTAAATAAAGACTTGGCGATTTTAAAGTTTAATATGTGTTGGTGTTTTTTTTGTAGTATACTAACGATTTTTTTTTAAAATTTTTTTACATTGATTTTTTGAGTTATAAGTGCATTTCCTCAGACTAACACCTGCTTTACTGCTTCAGACAATTCAAGTCACAGGCTTTGGAATATTGCCATTACAAAGCCATATTTTTGTTTTTTAGCCTAGGGAAATCACTATAGGTGGCCAATAAAAGCTCATAAGTCTGCCATTCAGGCCAAGTTGACAACTTATTGGCTGTGTATGGGTGCCTGTGTATTGGCTGTGTATAGGTGCCTCCAAGCAGGTCTGTGAAGGCCCATTATAAGATCCCATTTTTCACCATAGGCCAATTGGATCATCCTGATTTAACCCAGCATGCGTATGTAGTGTAACTATTTACTCAGAATGGTACAGAATAACAAAATATACAGACAGCATGCAGGAACTACATAACCCACAATGCATTGCACTGTGATGTTCTGTTCCTTATTGAAATCACGTGTGCAGGGAATTATGGGGTTTGGAAGATGCTGGCTCAGGACAGGTGGCTGTTGATGCAAAGTAACAGTAGTCAGACAGCTCTGCAAAGTAGTCGGACAGATCAGCAGGAGAGCAGGGGCTAGGCTTAGGGAACTGTCAGAAACCATTAAAAATCATGAAAAGTCTGCATATTTTTTAATTGATGTATATTGCAAAGTTGCTTGAAATTATGTTTACTTTTCAAAAAGCTTAAGTTATGTTTTTGTGGAGCTCCCCTTTAACTTAGGGGGTTATTTACTAAACCCTAAATGCAAAAATCGAAAAACAATTGTGATTTTTAAAAAAATAAAACCGGACTTTTAAAAAATCTCGAATTTCGTTCAATACCCCGAAGTTTTCACAATTTGAGAGCAAAAATCTGAGTTTTCGGGTGAAAAATCCGAAAAAAATGTTAAAATCTGATTTTTTTTCTCACAAACCAAATTTCCAGGAAAATGTAATAATAAATAAGTGCAAAAAACTGAGTTGTAGAAGAAAATATTGAGATAAATTTGGACTTTTATAAATAACCCCCTTAGTATGATGCAGAAGGCAAAAGTAATAGGATCCTAGCACTGTAGGGGACAATACAAGGATACAATGAGGTTGTGTTAAGTTCAGCAACAAAAATCTTCTGACGGTTTCTAGGACTGCAGCATATTTTTTTTTTTACAGGGATCACTGGGGACTGGAGGAACCATTTCACAGTGGCCCAAAGTGAACGCTTTGATAGAGTTTATCAGGAGAAGATGAAGGATCTGAACATGAAATTCTTCTGGGAAGGAAAATGAGTGTTTTCTCTTTTCTGTTTTAAATATGTTATTAAATTAAATTTGGTGTGAATTGTCATTTTGGAGAGTTTTCGCCCAAAAAAAACATTAGTAAATGTGCCCCATAGTGAGTGTGCTGGAATTAGAAGAAAAAAAAAGAATATCAGAACTAAACTACTACAGGTATAGACACCGTTATCCGGAAACCCGTTATCCAGAAAGCTCCAAATTACAGAAAGGCTGTCTCCCATAGAGTTCATTTTATCCAAATAATCCAAATTTTGAAAAATGATTTCCTTTTTCTCTGTAATAATAAAACAGTAGCTTGTACTTGATCCCAACTAAGATATAATTAATCCTTATTGGAAGCGAAACCAGCCTATTGGGTTTATTTAATGTTCACGTGATTTTCTAGTAAACTTAAGGTATGAAGATACAAATTACTGAAATATCCATTATCCAGAAAGCCCCAGGTCCCATGCGTTCTGGATAACAGGTCACATATATATACTTCTAACATTTTTTAAAAACATTTGCCTATTGTTTAATTTACAGTAGGGGGCAGCACTTTCCTCCATGCTTTATTGTCATATTTGCACCAGTGAATCCGACCTTCCGTCGATAAAAACAAGGAACCATGGGGGAAATTTACTAAAGGGTGAAGTGGCTAACGCTGGTAGCTGGCGTAAATTCACTGGCATAATTTTGCCAGACTAAACTTCGCACTCTAACGCCAGACTCATTTTCAGTCTGGCAAAAGAGCGTTACTACGCAAATTCACTAAGTCTTTGATTTTCCTGACCGTTACCTGTATCGCCAGACTTGCCTTCGCCACCTCAGACCAGGCGAAGTGCAATAGAGTAGATAGGAGTTCCTAGAAAAAAAGTTTAAATTTTTTTTGGGGTACCCTACTTCCCCCTACATTTGCTAACATATGGCACATAAACTATAATGTGGGCACATGTGTAGGGCATTATAACAACTTTTATATAATTTTATTAAGGTTCCCTGGCCTTTTGTAGTGTAATGTATTTGCTGCAACATATATGGCCATTGTAGTTTCTGTATGCCGTATGCTAATTAGCCAACGCTAGCGTAACTTGGAACTGCTGAGCATAATTTCGCTGGCGTAATTTCGCCAGCGTTTGGTACCCTGTGCGCAACTTCAGATCTTCGTGAATTAGCGTTGTCCAGGCAAATTTACGCCTGGTCAAGTGTTGCGATTTGCGCAAAGCCAGTGCTGGTGAATTTTCGCAGGTTAGTGAATTTGCCCCCATGATCGTTGTCATGCAATTTTTCATCTGACTGTTCCTGTTCTATCTCTCACTCCTTTGTCCCACAACATAAGCGTAAAATGAAATCATGCTGAATACAAAATCCCCCCCATGATATCATAAAAATCACTGGAGACTATATGCATTTTTTAGAGTCACTGCCTAGTACATTACCCTTTCAAATACATGACCATGATTATTTGCACTTGACAAAGGGGTTTTACCCCCGAAACGTTGCACACCACAATAAAAATTTTAGCAATTGGTCGCCCTACCAGCATCTACTTTTGTGCCTGTGATTTTCGTTCCTCTGCATGAAAGAATGACAGTTGCAGATGACTTGGTTACTATGGAGCCTATTGACTAAAATTCTATAAATTTCATGATTAAGGGCAGCTGTGCCTGAAAAGCTTCAAGCTAACCATACAGCGTGTTCTTTAACATGGATTAAATAAAGGTTTTTTGGATTTCAAACTAGCAGTCCAGGGTGCGGAATTCTACTATTTTCTCCTCTCAGATATGTACAGCGTGGGACGCTAAGAAACTCCTGCACCCGGTCAGATGCTTTGGGCTGCCGATCTTCAACTACATACCTGCGGTGAGTCAGAGCGCTTACGCTTTTTCCAATCCTCTGTTAAGAACAGCACCAATTCACTGGCATGAAATGAAGAAAGTGCGTCATCCTGTAATTTTATTAGGGAGATTAAATTTCTCTGTATTTAACAACAAAGGTCTTTTTATTCTTTTTATCCAGTTTCTGGTTTATTTTTTAAGGATTTGCACTGCTTATTGCAGATTATACTATATTTATGTGGCTTTATATAAATGTGCAGTTTTAACCACTTTGGGCCAGATTCAGTTCCATGAGAAAACATTATTTTATGGTTTATCATGTAAAAAACTATTGGGTGAGATTCATATCCAGTTCCAGTTTTTTTTGCCATAGACTTTAACAGTTTTCATGTGATAAACAGTGATAAGTTTTTTCTCCTTGAATTGCATTTGGTTCTGGAACTGAATTAGGAATTAAGGGGCAGATTCACTAAAGGGCGAAGTAAATTCGCCAGCGTGACATCATTTTGTATCTTCGCCAATTCACTAACGGGCGCTGGTGTAAATTCAATAGCGAAGTGGACCTACTTCGCACCCTTACGCCAGGCGAAGTTGCACTATGGCAAATGGGACGTAACTACGCTAATTCTCTAACTTGCGCATTTTACTGAACGTTACCTCTTGTGCCAGACTTGCCTTCGTCAACTCAGACGAAGTGCAATAGAGTAGATAGGGCTTGCTTCAAAAAAAGATGACATTTTTTCTAAGTCCCAAAAAACGCCGGCGTCTTTTTCTTTTTTAAGGGTGATAGGCTGAAAAAGATAGTTCATTTTTTTTGGAGGTACCCTCTTTCCCCCCTACATTTCCTAACATATGGCACCTAAACTATACAGTGGGCACATGTATAGGGAAAAATAACAACTCTATTTTATTTCCCAGCTTGTGTAGTGTAATGTATTTAGTGCTACATATACGTCCATTGTACTTTAACTTGGCGCCGTATGTGAATTAGGCATCGCTAGCGTAACTTCGGTTTGCTTGGCAAATTAACGCTAGCGCAACTTCACTACCATTCGCCTCCCTGAGTGCAAATTCACATTTTAGTGAATTTGCGTAGCGCAGGCGAAAATACGCCTGGTGAAGTGCGGTGAAGCTGTCGCTGGCGCAACTTCGGATCTTAGTGAATTTGCCCCTAAGAATCTGGCCCTTAGGGGTTTTCAAAGGTTGAATTTTAGAGTTATGTGAATTTTCTTTTAACTCGAATAAACTCGAATTTACTCACAACTTGATTGAACTTTATGCAAAAAATCAGTCTAATTCAATCGAATAGGAATGACCTGAAAATTCAAATCAAATTAGAATCGAGCTTTCCTCGAAAAAAACTAGAATGTCAGGAAGGCAATAAACATCTTCAAATGGTTCAACGGACCTCTCCCATTGACTTCTACATGAACTCGGCAGGTTTTAGGTGGCAAAGTATCAAATTAGAGCTTTTTCCAGGGTTAAGGTGTGATAAATCGAATTAGAATTCAAACTCAAAATTGTGAGTTTTCACTCACTATTTGAAAATTCAAATTCACCATTCAAACCTTAAACTCTGCCGCTGATAAACAGTATGGTTATGTGGGGATATTTGCAAGGTTGCTGGTAATTATCACTCATTTTGTGTCGGTGAAATTATAAGAGCAAGATCAAAGAGCAATTCTGCACATCAGCAAGAAAAGTTGAGTTCATAGAGTGACACATGAGCTATCAAGCAGTGCCTTACTTTCAATGAGCTCCTGAGAGAACTTGCTGATGGATTAAATCCCAGGAACAGAAAGGGCCTATTTATCAAAATACGAAAATTTCTGATAATTTTCGGTAAAAAGGTCCGACCAAATCCACACAAATTATTTGCCCTTATTTATGAATACATTTCCCCGAAAATTTCCTGTGCAGGAAAAAACACGAAAATATCGTATTGTATGAAATTTTCAGATTCGTGCCCGAAAACCACAACATTGTAGGATTATTGCACGAAACCCAGTGCAGATCAGGATATCTTCAGAACATCTGCCATTGACTTATATACAACCTCATCAGGTCTCAGATGGATTCAGACTTTTTCCATCCTCGGGGTATAATAAATCCTGAAAAATTTTAGGTTTTTTTTCCACTAAAAATTCGTATTTTAAGGTAAAAAAACCTTTTGAGTTTTTGGCATTCGGACTTTAATAAATAACCCAGTCTTCTGATCTGCAGTACGTTACAGCACTCCTTGTTTTATTAGGCAAAGATGTCATTCGACAACTTCACATATAAAGTAGAGATAACAAATTAAAAAACAAACAAATACAAAAAGTATTTGTAGAAGTGATACCTATATTGGCTAACAATAAAAATACATTGCAAGCTTTA
This sequence comes from Xenopus petersii, assembly GCA_038501925.1. Classification (NCBI taxonomy): domain Eukaryota; kingdom Metazoa; phylum Chordata; class Amphibia; order Anura; family Pipidae; genus Xenopus; species Xenopus petersii. The sequence goes on along the minus strand of CM076685.1, from coordinate 105,558,638 downwards.
GAGCACCAAGGCCCCTTCGTCAGGCAAAATACCTTTTTTGTTTTGCCAGATGAAGGGGCCGTGGTGCTCCGTAAGTACTTTTTGTATTTGTTTGTTTTTTTTTATTTGTTATTTTTGCTACTGGCTAACACGGTACCACAGTTTTTTTTTTGTGCTTAACATATAAAAGAGTCAATTTTTGTGTTTCTGTACACTGAGGAGATAATCAGGAAAGTAGAAGAATTCCTAGTCTTGAATGGTGATATTTGTAATATTACCTATCCTAAATGAGGTGAGTAAGGGGGGGGGGGAAGTCATAAAGATAGTGGATAAGAGAATGCTGAAGGATCCTGAAATGTTCCCCTGCTTCTTGTGCAGGTACCCACTGGATGCCAGAGATATTCAATCTGATTAAACACAATGGAGATCCAACACTGGTCAATTCCGTATGGATGTGGTCAAGGTCCCCATGGTATGAAACTATTGGGGGCTATGAAGAAGCAGAAAAGCTCACCTCTCCGAGGATAATTTCATCCCATTTTCCCTCCCAAATTTTTTCATTCATTTTTCAAGTCCAAGGCTAAGTTAAGAAAAGTGGGAAATAAAAAGTATAGGCAGGTCATTTTGAAGCTGAATGATTTCTACATGATAAATAATCTCTGTATTATGTCTGGCATCACATGGCACAAAATGCAACACATGTTTTGCCCATATTTTGCACATGTTCGCAAAAGCCATTTGGTCGCAAACTTTGCGAGGAAGTCGTTGAGGTCCGAAAACTGTAAAAATGGAGAAAGCAATGAAAATGTTCGCAATGGTCAAAATTGTCGCGAATGGACGCGGCCATCAAAATCGACGCGGAAGTCAACATTTGCGTTTCGCGAATTTCGCACATTTTCTGACGAAGCGAAACGGGACAAATTCGCCCATCACTGCTCAGTTGTAAAACATTCCTCTTTCAAAGTCATGAAGGAGAACAAGATGTCTAACTTCACTCTTATCCCAGATGATGTTTTAGATAAAAGTAGATGCAACTTCATGCGCAAAGGTATTATATCAATTTGTTCCATTTTTAAGCTTAATAATAATAATAATAATAATAATAATAATAATAATGAAATACTAGGGGTCATTTATGAAGAAAGGGTACAAAGTGCAAAAAAATGGGTGCAATCTGCCATGTTATACCTCCTCAAGGCAGATGGTAATTCCACGGCTCCCTTGCATCCGTGGGCCCTGTACTTCGAACCTACAAGTAAATGCTTGCAATTCACCCACAAATCAAATACTATAATAATTTTATACACTGTCTGTAGTAGATAAATGAAATATCATGGGTAGACATTTTGCCAGCCAATTTTATTGCTTGCAAATACACAAGGTGCAAATCTGCTGCATTTATTTGTGAAACGTCCTAAGGGAACCAGGAAAATAGCACCTTCTTAAAGCCGGTATCACCTTTTGTCCAAGCTACTTACCTTTGTTATATATCAAGAAAAAGTCTGCTTCTTCCAGTTATTATTTCTAAAGATGTCCAAGGTTATAGGCTAGTACTTTATAAGATTTTGCCATAGGCTACAAGAAAGTCTTTGCCGATAAATCAAATAATATATTAATTAAAATGAATCTGGCCACATATTCCTCCACTATAAATTAGTACAATATATTTTGAAAGGAACATACAGTACATACAAATGTAAGGCTAATGTGATGTGAAATTATAACTGCATGCAGTGCACAAGAAATGGGTGCCAGTGGTTCTTGGAACTTAACCAAAAAATTTATTTTTTAAAGAACAAGTTATAGGGAATCATAACATTTTTACTGGCTAACACGGTACAGCAACTTTACCTTAAAGAACAAGATAACTCACATAGAAGTTCAATCAGAGATAAGCAGGAACATGTAATAGCAGCAGATAGGCATATACTCACAGCACCAATGGTCAGTGTAGACCCCGCAGGGTATATAGAATACACCAAGTCTACAGAGGTACACCCAGCTTTCAGCCTTTACCTTAATGGGCATGTAAAGGCAAAAAAATAAAATCCCATTTTTACTTTCTTTAATAAAAAAGAAACATATCTCCAATAAACTTTAATAAAAAAATGTGTACCGTTTTTATAAGAAACCTGACTGTATGCAGTGAAATTCTCCCTTCATTTACTGCTGTGGATAGGAATTGTCAGACAGTCCCTAACTGCTCTTCAGGGAAACAATCATACTTATGAACAGCAGGGGGAGCCCCCGCCTTCCCAGCCATGCAGAACTCAAGTAGCTTTGTTTGTTTCCTGTAGAGCAGTCGGCGACTGTGTAGAGATTTGTATTGGATTTTATTTTTGCCTTTACATCCCCTTTACTGTTTCCAAATCCAATTGCAGGGACAAAGATCATGGAGCCAGATTTAAACAGATAAACTGGGATTCTATTTGGATGATTATTTTGCTGCAGCCACTGGTTCTGCAGAGTTGGAGAAATTTTGTATTAAACAATACGAAAACTATAAAATCCACATTAGATTACATGACAACACAGGACCCAGTGCAGTCTGTATATTCTGATTACCAGTCTTGCTGTATCGTCTTCTGGCAGATATTATTTTTGTGCTGTTGTGATTTATTACGATCACTAAGCAGCCCAGACCACACTGAGCATGTGTCTTGGTCTTGCAAAGATGTATAACAAAGTTACAAGATGGTGACCTCCTGTGACCAACTTTGAAAGCATAAATCATTTGTTTGATTAGGCTTGTGGTGCAGTAATTCATGTTTATGTTTAGTATACAAAATACAGCATTTCTAGCATTATTTTATTTTAGACTTTAGTTGCCCTTTTAAGTCCGTATGTCAAAAACCTACTATAAACTTACTATAAAATCTATAGTTACATAGTAACATAGTAAGTTAGGTTGAAAAAAGACACATGTCCATCAAGTTCAACCTTTTAACTTTTTTTAACCTGCCTAACTGCCAGTTGATCCAGAGAAAGGCAAAAAAAAACGACATATGAAGCCTTTGCAATTTGCCTCAGAGGGGGGAAAAATTCCTTCTTGACTCCAAAATGGCAATGGGACCAGTCCCTGGATCACCTTGTACTATGAGCTATCTCCCATAACCCTGTATTCCCTCACTTGCTAAACACCATCCAACCCATTCTTAAAGCTATCTAATGTATCAGCCTGTACCACTGATGCAGGGAGAGAATTCCACATCTTCACGGCTCTCACTGTAAAAAACCCCTTCCCAATATTTATGTGGAACCTCTTTTCTTCTGAATTTTTAGTGGAAAATAAACTCAAATTTTCAAGATGTATTATACCCTGAGGTTGGAAAAAATCAGAATCCAAAAATCTGGTGTCTCAGACCTGCCGAGGTTGTATATAAGTCATTGGGAGAGGTTCCTATCCTATTTGGAAGTTTATATGGACTGCGCTGTAATTAGCCCGAAAATATTTTGGACTTTTTGGGCATAAATCCGAAACATTCAGGCTTTTCAGGAAAAAGCCAGAAAAAATCTAGCGATTCGGGAAAAACGGGCAAAATGTACAATTCATATTTTCGCTCAATTTTATTGAGTTTGTGCACGATCCGTTGAAGTTGTGCTTTTTCAATAATAAATTAGGTCAAATTGTGGATATATATATATATATATATATATATTCATAAAAATTCAGATTTTGATAAATAAGGCTCTGAATATTTATTTCAGTTAACTATGGTTCTTGGTTTGACCATATCAAGGGATGGAGATGATGGGAAATATTAACTTTCTATTCAACACCTATGAAGATCTCCAGAAGGTACACAAACATACTGTGGGTTGATGTTTTAAAATTCAGAACCACCAAAATTCAATCCAGAGTAAGACAAACACCATTTTCAACAAATCAACCTTACCAGGTGAAGAAAACATTTCCACTGGCTGACTGACCATTGAACTCAACTAAAAAATTAATTATTAACCATATGGTAGGAATTTCAATCCTGACTGCCCTGACGAAACTCCCTTGGAACCTCTTACACAGATAATGGAGCCTACTTTATGCATAGGGAAGTTTTCTTATAAAATGTTTGATCACTCACTACAACTCAATTCTAGGCTGGAAAATTAATTTGCTGGTGGGAAAACTGACCTCAGATCACCCTGATATATTTTCTGGAGCTCTTATAAAATATAAATGAATAAAATATTCTAAATCCTGCTGTAGAGCTGCATGTAATCTCCAGTTGACTGACTGCCTCTGAGAGCACCCGGTGAGTGAGCCACCCAAGGGAGGATACTGGCAAGGATACAAGCGTGGGGCCCCAACTTGAAAAAGATAAATATATAGGAAGGCCGGTAGGTTTTTTCCAGAAAAGGTGGCAACCCTAGTCCCCAGTGCAGGAGTGTATTAGATTGCCCAAGTTCACTATTGTGTTTATATAAAGTTTATATCTGTTTCATTTGCAAACTGTGTGTTTTATTTGTCATAGTGGAAGTTCCCTGAGGTGTGCTCCTCAGTGTTCCCTAGGTGGAGGCACTGCGCTGTAAATCCCAGTTCCCAGTACTTTTCATACGCAAAAAGGACTCAGGGCCACTGAACTGCCAAGGGCAATAAATTAATAAATTTAAAGAAACAGTAACCAAATTAGGGTTACAATAGTAAAATTCTTGAAGGGTTCCTTTATTTGTTGCAGTTTGTAGCAATGTTTGCCATGGGTTAGGTGCTCTGTAGTAGAAAGTCTCTTGAGGTTTTAGGCATTTCAAAGTTTGTATGTTATTTATTTTATATTTAATTTTTTTTAAATATATTTTCTTGTTTGTGAATAAAGCTTTGGCTTGTTTCATCCCAATTTGGATATCCTTATTGTCTCCTAGGTGGGGTAAATGGGGAATAGTGGCATATAAAAGGGGGAGTTAATATGTAAAATGGTAGACAGGCTACCAGATGCTGCTCCTCTATCAGTGAGTGAGCAGCAAAGAGCTTCCCTGTTTACAGAATCTGGTTACAGAATACTCATGCTGCATGGTAACTCAGCAGACAATTCTAATTAATAGTAAATTAGTTTATATTGAGACAAGTGGCTCGACCCATGCCCTACATCAGGGGTGCCCAAAAGGTAGATCGGGATCTACCAGTAGACCTTGACTCAAGACACTCTCAATAAACAGCTTGTCTATCTCAATCTCCTATTTCATGCTTTTCATTTAGATATTTATTATGTTAAGGCTACATAAGAAATAGTTGTTTGTTAAAAGCAATATAAATTCTCTCATAAATCAATATAATATTTAAGTAATATTTTCCATGAAACAGAATGCTAACAATGATTTTATGGATGTAGACCATAATGGGACAACATCACTAAAAGTAGACCTCACATTATCAAAGTATGGGCACTTTTTCATACCCTCTGCAGTGAGACCTGCCCAAAACGGCACAATAATTGCTTTCTTGTGAGTAACAACTGGGTACCCAAATCTCTGCAGGACTCAAGCCTGGGGTACTTAGCTGTAGAGCATGACTGTTCCTTTTGTATTGTGCTCCCAGAGGTCCCTGGCTGCAGCATGTGTGCTGGGGGGTACATATGCAGTGCAGTATGGTTTCCATATGCAGGAAATTACATGGAAAATTCTCCATTGGATGCGACAAGATTGTATGATGGCAAGGCTGCATCTTCAGCCGATGAGATGAAGTACAGTGAATATTAGAAGTAGATGCATGAACAAACTACACCATCCGACTTTATATTATAGCTATAGGGGGGATCAGATTTTGTAGGATCCAACAAATCACATGCTATTAGAGGTGTTGCATGCAGGTGCATGGCAAGATCAGATAAAATCTGATCAAAATCTCCTGTGGAGTTTAGTCCTAAGTCTCTATACAATAACTAGGTGCTTAGGTAATATCATTCCTGAGAGATAATGTGTAGGAAATTATTTTATTGGCAAAACCCAGCAAGCCACTCTCTTACATTCTTTATCACTCAAAAATAGTGATGGGCGAATTCATTCGCCATGCGCGAATTTGCGTGATTCAACGCCGGCGAATACGTTTACAAAACGGGCACAAATTTTTCGATGTTTCGCGAATTTCACAAATTTTTTGGCAAAGCAAAACTACGCGAATTCGCCCATCACTACTCAAAAACAGTCCCCATTCCCACCCCTAAGGCTACTATTAAAGTACAACACTCATACCCTCCTTAGTGGGGATGGCACAAGATGGATACCTCCTTGAGGTTGGAAGGCTTCCAACAACAGTCCCAAACCACCCCAAACAAGAAGCAGGGTCACACTGGGCCTGCAGGACACCAGGAAAAAACCCAGTGAGCCTCCAGCTCTTGTAGGCCCCGCTGGCCCAGATCCAACAACTTCTTCCTGCCGGGGACAAAAAAACATAGTGAGCACGTGCATACACACATGCTGTGAAGTGTGCGGGGAGGGGCTGGAGGGGGGCACTGGGACTGCAGCTCCCCCCAGTCCGACCCTGACTAGAAGCAGTTCTTGTACTCTTACTTCTTGGATGATTCCTCCCTTTCTCCTTCCTTCTGGTTCTCTGGGATGCTATTTAAGTATGGAGCACCTCCATATTCTTTATCATTAGCACAATTGTGTGTCTGCATTGCATTAGATTGTATACCGGTTAACATATTATAATGGTGATATTTTTGCTGTATCTCTTTTGGTAACAGTGGGTTCCCTTAGTGGAAAAGCCAAAGGCAGCCATGCTCCCCATGTAATGCATCATAATGTAGGAGGCTAGTTTGTTTTTAAAGAAAAGACTTTATGGTCCACAGGTCCAGGGTTAGAGAATTAAGTCGTTTACAGCACAGTTCCACTTTTACAGCTTGGACACAGCAATAAAGCTCCAGAGCCTAAACAGCAGCTGGTAAACACACCTGTTCTTATATGTGGCGTGACTGGTTTATGTACTTGTGTGTGTTGTGACGTTTATTTCATAGTACAATATTTTAATCTCTGCAGCTTTGTGTAAATGTAACTTCCTATTACTGTTCCTCTTCTCTAACCTTTATGGTTTGCTGTTACTCTTATTTTGTTTTGCTTTCTTATCTGAACCAGTCAATCCTTGTCACTTCCCTTTGTGCTGGTTGTAACACTACTACTACATATACTAAGTAAAACGATGGTGTTGGGGAGAACCTCCTGTCTTTCATTAGATGGCGTGCAAGGTCAAATAGACTAATATAAGTGAAAGAAAGAGAAATAACTGACCCATGTTCTGCACCTTCCCATCTATTGGATCCTGAGGCTCATATAGAAGATAATTAAAACATAACTTTTAATAGTTAATAAATAGTTAGGTTTCACACCTCATACTCTGTTCCTCCACCATCCCCTAAACCCACATGGAATCTCTCCCAGTAAAAATGCATTATGTTGCAACCATGGGGGTTCCCAGGTAATTGGTTTAGTAGATTAAGGAATCAATCCGTTCACCCATTCAGGTTCTATTCCACCACCAACCCCTTCACCCATATGGAATCCCTCCCAATAGAAAAAATGAGCATGTTAAATCTCATGGTTCAGTTGATGTACCTCTGCTGTGCCTCAGGCACTTGATAATTCACAGAACGCTACCCAAAGATCCTCGCCAGCACCAACCCCTTCACCCACAGTATATTCCCTCCCACATCATGGTTAGCTGCCCCTTGATTTAGTCTTAATCTGGCGCCCTGCCTAACCATCTTATAAATTTCGCCTGACGCAAGTTTCGCCCACAAATAAAGGCTTCATCAAATTGATATATAATTAAGCTGCTGTGTAGCCAAGAGGGCAACCATTCAAGTTACAGGTTACATAGAAGATAACAGAGGCACTCTGCAGAATACCATTGTATTGGCTAAGGCTTGTCTGCTATATGCTATATAACCTGTGCCTTTTCTCCTTTTTTCCAGCTTGAATGGCTGCCCCCATGGTTACACAGCAACTTGTTTATATAAACTATAGTAGTACTTATCTGTTATCTACTGTGTATCCTGTGCTTGAATGGCTGCCCCCATGGCTACACAGCAGCTTGTTTATATAAACTATAGTAGTACGTATCTGTTATCTACTGTGTATCCTGTGCTTGAATGGCTGCCCCCATGACTACACAGCAGCTTGTTTATATAAACTATAATAGTATGTATCTGTTATCTACTGTGTAGCCTGTGCTTGAATGACTGCCCCCATGGCTACACAGAAGCTTGTTTAAATGAACTATAGTAGTACTTATCTGTTATCTACTGTGTATCCTGTGCTTGAATGGCTGCCCCATGGCTACACAGCAGCTTGTTTATATAAACTATAGTAGTACTTATCTTTTATCTACTGTGTATCCTGTGCTTGAATGGCTGCCCCCATGGCTACACAGCAGCTTGTTTATATAAACTATAGTAGTACTTATCTGTTATCTACTGTGTATCCTGTGCTTGAATGGCTGTCCCCATGGCTCAACAGCAGCTTGTTTATACAAACTATAGTTGTACTTATCTGTTATCTACTGTGTATCCTGTGTTTGAATGGCTGCCCCCATGGCTACACAGCAGCTTGTTTATATAAACTATAGAAGTACTTATCTGTTATCTACTGTGTATCCTGTGCTTGAATGGCTGTCCCCATGGCTACACAGCAGCTTGTTTATATAAACTATAATAGTACTTATCTGTTATCTACTGTGTATCCTGTGCTTGAATGGCTGTCCCCATGGCTACACAGCAGCTTGTTTATATAAACTATAGTAGTACTTATCTGTTATCTACTGTGTATCCTGTGCTTGAATGGCTGCCCCCATGGCTACACAGCAGCTTGTTTATATAAACTATAGTAGTGTTTCTGAAGCAAACACATAACTTATACAAGTGCAGGGAAACACTCATTATATCAGAATTACTTTAAACCACTTTTGTTTGTTGGTGTTACTCTTGAGTCTCTCCTAAAGCCAAAGATTCAATGCAGGGCATGTGAGCATCTCTGACGTTAAATCTGATTTTTTTGCAGCAAATCTTTAGAAATCATGGAAAATAGTCAGAAATGGGGGTGATGGGACACCAGGGTACGGAGCCCAAAATCAGATAATTCCTGCAAAATAAGGGAAAGTTGACATCTTTGCCCCCACCCTTTGCAGAGCTTCATCACTTTGGGCACCTGACTAGATTTTCCCTCTGTGGGGGATCCTATTTATCACTTTCTACTTCACTGGATTTCAATGCCTCAGGTTTGTAATATTGCTCTTTATTTGGTCGTTCAATGAATCTATTGTTCAGGAGTTGCTGGGAGTTGTGGCCTGTGACAAGTAACAAATGAACAGTGTTCTGAGGGAACAAGTAATGTTTTAAGTAACAACCACCAAAATGATGTCTCACACTGCTCCTCCCCTGTGGTTTCTGTGTGAGGAAACACAGCTAATGATTGGCTGAACCTGTCATGTGACACCAAGTGATGGAAAGAAACGAAACTTGGTACTATGACACTTTTTATCACAGGCAGGAGGAAGAAGGCAGCACAGAAATTGGCCGCACTTTCAAAACAAAGAGTCTCGGTCTCACTTGTGCCCGGCGTTGGGCATGTGCCCCTGTAGCTGACACTCTGAATGGAGGCTGCAGTTTCTTCTCTGTGAGTATCAGCATCAATGGGTTCTGTTTTATTGTGAAAACCGTACTGAGAAGACTGATGCTTTGTTTGGAGAGGCGGGGTGAGCTGCTACATTGTACTGAGCAGTGTTGTCATAGTAACACCTGGCTAAACTTCCTCATTTACACTGTTTCAGCACGAAATAAAGGTGTGCCTAAAGAAAGAAAACGCCATTCTGAGCAACTTTCCTACAAACTATACCCCCGAAATTAATACTTAAGCAACAGATAGTTTATATCAAATTAAAGGGGTTGTTCACCTTTCAGAAAACTTTTAAAATGGTGTAGAGGGTGATATTTGCAATTGGTTTTCATTTTTTATTATTTGTGGTTTTTGACTTATATAGCTTTTCATTCAGATGCATTTTAAGCAATCTGGTTGCTAAGGTGCAAATTCCCCTAGCAACCATGCATTGTTTTAAATAAGAGACTGGAATATAAATAGGACTGCTTTCTAAACTAAGGTCTGTTGGGCTTAATGAAGTCGTTTGCACATGGATATGAAAATTGGCTACAGGATCGGGTACAGAGCGTGGTTGTTAATGGGACATTCTCCACTTAGAGTAAGGTTCTTAGTGGGGTCCCTCAGGCAGGGCCCGGCCAAAGGGTAGGCAGAGTAGGCACATGCCTAGGGCGCAAATCTAGGGGTGCGCCAGGCATGTACCTCCTCTGTCGCCTACCCCAAGTCCGGGTCCCTTCTTGCTTTATTCCGCTTGAGCGCATGTGCACAAATTCATGCATGCGCATACAACCACAAATTTGCGCATGCACACAATAAGCCGGCGCCACGACTGGCCGGCTTGCCTAGGGCATCTGGCCAGCGTAGCCCAGCTCTGCCCTCAGGGCTCGGTATTGGGTCCACTTTTATTTAACTTGTTCATTAATGAGTTAGGGGAGAGTATTGTAAGTAATGTATCAGTGTTTGCAGATGACACAAAATTATTCAGCCCAAATAATTCCATCCAGGATGCGGCATCCTTGCAACAGGATCTTGACAAACTGGCAATCTGGGCAGCTAAGTGGCAAATGAGATTCAATGTTGATAAATATAAAGTCACACCTGGGATGTAATAATATCCACTTATACCCTTAATGGGACTGCACTAGGCAAATCCATAATGGAAAAGGACCTTGAAGTCCTTGTAGATGATAAACTTGGATGTAGCAAGCAATGCCAGTCAGCAGCATCAAGGGCAAATAAGGTCTTGAGCTGTATTAAAAGGGGCATAGAGTCACGGGAGGAGGGGGTCATTCTTCCACTGTATAGAGCACTTGTAAGGCCCCATCTAGAATATGACGTACAGTTTTGGTCTCCATCACTCAAACAGGACATTATTGTATTAGAGAGGGTACAGAGAAGGGCAACTAAGCTGGTAAAGGGAAAATCTTAGCTATGAGGAAAGACTGGCCAAATTGGGGATGTTCATGCTGGAGAAGAAGCGCTTAAGGGGTGATATGATAACTATGTATAAATATATAAGGGGATCATATAATAATCTCTCTAATGATTTATTTACCAGTAGGTCTTTCCAGCTGACACAAGGTCACCCATTCCGATTAGAAGAAAAGAGGTTCCAGCTAAATATTGGGAAGGGGTTTGTTACAGTGAGAGCTGTGAAGATGTGGAATTGTCTCCCTGAATCAGTGGTACAGGCTGATACATTAGATAGGTATAAGAAGGGGTTGGATGGTGTTTAGCAAGTGAGGGAATACAGGGATATGGGAGATAGCTCATAGTACAAGTTGATCCAGGGACTGGTCCCATTGCATTTTGGAGTCAGGAAGGAATTTTTTCCCCCTCTGAGGCAAATTGGAGAGGCTTCAAATAGGGTTTTCGCCTTCCTCTGTATCAAATGGTAGTTAGGCAGTTTAAAAAAAATTAAAACATTGAACTTGATGGACGTGTGTCTTTTATCAACCAAACTTACTATGTTACTATGAGAGGGGCTGGATAGAAGGATGAAGAATACCAAGTAGCAAAAACAATATATTTGTAGCCTTACAGAACATTTGCTTTTTGAATGCTGCATATAGCCAGAAGAAAAAAACAAATAACTATAAAACTATAAAAAATAAACAATGAAACAGATTTAAAAGTTGCTTAGAATTGGCCATTCTATAACATACAAAAGTTACCTCAAACTTAAACCACCCCTTTAAGTATAAGGCATATTAAAAAATTTTACCAAACTGGAATATATATTTAAGTAAATATTGCCCTTTTACATCTCTTGCCTTGAACCACCATTTTGTGATGGTCTGTGTGCTGCCTCAGAGATCACCTGACCAGAAATACTGCAGCTCTAACTGTTACAGGAAGAAGTGTGGAACCTTTTAATTGGCTCATGTGACCTAAAAAGTATAGTTTGTGTTATGAACGGAGACTTATATCAATGAGGTACATGCTCAGGATCCCGTAGCACAGACTTTATTAGTGGCCAGTTGTAACATACCGTATTACTACAGTTTGTTTGGTATGTATGTGTGCACCGTTAATCATATGATCCCAGGGGGCTGCCCTTATTTTTTAAAATGGTAATTTTCTATTTATGATTACCCAACTGCTAAAAAAGTATTATTGTGAAAATTGTTTATTTCCATGAAGCAGGGTTTTAAATACATTTACATATACATTTTTATAGAGACCTACATTGTTTGAGGGGTATAGTTTTCCTTTAAACGCTTTACAATGGTTTCAAACGTTGTCAATGTAATGTCTACTGAAAGCTGCCGCCTCTGTCTGTGCCTTGCTACTTTGATGCACCGTGGCTCTTACTTTTGAAACTTTGTAGCAGGAATCGGCCAATGAACAGACGTGAGAGAGTCAGAACCAGCCGTGCAGCAGGGATAGCAAATTCTACTTTCACTTGCCGTTACTTTTAGAAAGAACTTTAAAAACATTGTTGGTTTGTATTGTATAATTGCATATAGGAATGTTGCTGAAAGTCACTCCCTCATCTGTCCATTTACCATGTACTTAGGGCTGCCATAGGGGGGTCGATGGGATACTGCAGTCAAGGCCCCCATGGCAGAGGGGAAGTGGGATTTGTGGGTGGACATGGTTTTGGTGAATCATGGACAACATTTTAAAATAATGGGGAGTGGCCATGGCAGATCAGGCCATGCACACTAGGGACTTTTAACTTTCTGACATGGTCTCACCACCTATGGGTTTGAGTTGACCAATGGGTAAGTAACTGGGGCCACCGAAGGGGAGGAATCCCTGCTAACTTAGTAGTACGGGGTCTGGTAAGGCTCATGTTACACTTGGCATATTCTCTATTGGCCTAGAAACACCCAAACCTTGCTCTGCGGGTTCTTATTTGATTCCATGGTTACAGCTTTTCACGCGTGCCATAAGCTTTAGAATAAAGACATAAACATGTTGGCCATAATCCTAAAAGTCTGATTAACTTGGCATATGTTAGCATTGCTGTGGCAATAATACTGAATACCAACAATAAGGAAACCTAGATTCTGATTGTTTAGGAAAAATAATGCAAATTGTCCCAAGGTGCACAGCACGGAAACGTCTGTAGTCACCTAAAGATTTCTGGGTCCATGCGATAAGCACACCTGTAGTTAAAACAGGCACATAGCACCTTGTGGCACATTACTGTTCTGTTAATGCTAAGAATAATATATTCTGCCAGGAACGCATTTGAAAAAAAAAATCAATATTATACTCAAAAAACATGTAAAGGCAAAAAAATAAAATCTCATTTTTACTTTCTTTAATGAAAAAGAAACCTATCTCCAATATACTTTTATTAAAAAATGTGTACTGTTTATATAAGAAACCTGACAGTATGCAGTGAAGTTCTCCCTTCATTTACTGCTGTGGATAGGAATTGTCAGACGGTCCCTAACTGCTCTGCAGGGAAACAATCATACTTATGAACAGCAGGGGGAGCCCCTGCCTTACTTCCCAGCCATGCAGAACGCAAGCAGCTTTGTTTATGACGATCCCTAAGCAGCCCAGACCACACTGAGCATGTGCACAGACTTAGTCTTGCAAAGATGTTTAACAAAGTTACAAGATGGTGACTCCCTGTAGCCAACTTTGAAAGCATAAATTATTTGTTTGATTAGGCTTGTGGTGCAGTAAGTTCATGTTTATATTTAGTATACAAAATACAGCATTTCTAGCCCTATTCTATTTTAGACTTTACATGCCCTTTAACGTTCTGTTCTGCTCTGTATCCTTTAGTCCCTGACCTGCTTCACGTTTGCTAGGTCATTCTTCCTTGCTGAGAGAGCAATTTGAATGCTATGGGTTCAGTTTATCATATTTGTTGAGTTGAATGTTTGAATCCTTAAACCCCACTTGTCGTTTGCTGTGAATATTAACACTTCGGAGGGTGTTAGAGCTCAGTGCCACTTCTTAGCTCTACAGGACCACAGGGCAGAATGATGTGACTTACCTTTAGTATCCTTCTTGATAAATGTGTCACTTTGGTAAAACACTTTCCTGACTGTCTGAAAATTGTTGAAAAAATTGTGATTTTGGATTCTTTTGTTTGATATTTGACAAATCTGCCCCTATATCTACGACTAGATTGTTGGGAGAATTCACAAATGTATTATAGAAATTGGTCCTAAACATAATAGGTCTGTGTCAGGGGGCCTAGCGGCTCCCAAAGGGAGTAGTCCGGACCAAAGAGGAAGCCAGGAACAAGAGTCCAAGATCGTGGTATCCGAGGTGTTAAACAAGAGAATAGTCCAAGTCCAGGCAAAATTTCAGGAGGCATGCAGATCAGGTTTAGGTCAGAGTTTCAGGCAGGAATCAGGATCAGGATAGCAATAATACACCCAGGTTCTATAGCACAAGAAACCTATAATTGGGCAGGGTTTCAGTGTCCAGGGCACCCTTTTATGACAAAATCCCGGCACCAGTGATGACATCATCATGCAGCAACGCTGCACCCATATGTTCAACATGGGTGCCGCCATCTCGGATTTACATCGGCACCAGTGATGACGTCATCATGCAGCGACGCTGCACCCATGTGTTCAACATGGGTGCCGCCATCTTGGATTTTCATCTGGACTGCCGGGAAAGTGAGCAGCACCATCCGGTGCTTCTGGCAGTCCTGACACTCTGACTGCCTACTGTGTATAACACTTTCCTGACTGTCAGAAAAGGGTTGAAAAATTGTGATTTTGGATTCTTCTGTTTGATATTTGACAAATCTGGCCCTATATCTACGACTAGATTGTTGGGAGAATTCACAAATGCATTATAGAAATTGCTCCTAAACATAATGACTCTGACTGCTTACTGTGTATATTTTCATATATCTTAATAACGCATATTTCCTTGAATGCCACTTAACTCCTTTTTCTTATATCCAGATGTCCAGTCGACAAGCAGGAATGACATTTCAAGCCCAAGTACCTCACTATCAGTATTAAACAAAAGTTTCTCATCACCCAATATGCAAAACCATACTCAGAATAACCACGTTAAAACAATACCAAGCCCTACAATCCAAAGTCCACCATCAATCACTGCCAGTACTAATTCACAGAATGGAAATAATACATGTCCACAACAGCTGCCACCGGCCCCCACAAACAATAAGCAACAGCAAAACCGCTCCACTCAGGAACCAAATGTTCAAACAAACCTTCAAACCATCAGCAATTCAAGCAGACAAGCTAAATCAACTCCCCCAAATCCAACTACAAATATTCCATCTCCTAAGACTAACAATAGAAGTGCTGAGCAAATCCCCAATGCAGCAGGCAAGCATCCATCCAACCGTGGTCAAAAACAAGATAAAAAACCTTTCAAGAGTGTTTCAAATCCCAATTCCATTATTAAAGAAAAACCCAAGCCATCAAACCAATTGATAGCAAGAGTTGCTCCCTCATTGCCATTTTCCAGCTCTGTAAGTTATGCAGTGGTTTGTGCAAGGAATCTCCCAGGAATCTACCAAGCCAATCAAGCTACTCAGAGGGTCATACAAAGCCCTATATTTAACCTGAACTATCACGCACAAGTGGCTCCACCTGCGCAGGTGGCACATTCCAGATCCAGAACAGAATCTCGGAGCACAGTGCCAGTTGAAACATTAAGAGAGAACCTCAGCAACATCATGAAACGGCACAATGGTGGAATACCGATCTTTAAGTTGCAGAAGGTTTACCTTTTTAAATTCGGAAAACCCCTTTCCCCTAATGGATATCCCTCACTCAGGCACTTCTTAGTAGGAATGAGAGATGTAGTTCAGATAAAAGGTGTGGGTGTCCAAACACTGGTATTTCCAGTGTCTTCTGAAATGATTTCATCAGCAGTGAAAGAGCAACATGGTATGTATCACTGGATACTGCATCCCTATCTCTTTCCCAGGACTTGCCTCAAGAATAGGCTAGAATTATAGTAGTAGTAGAATCAAACAATAAAACTTCCATAATACTGTATTCTTCCCACCAACCTGAAAAAAAGTTTGCATAGGAAGACAAAGTTGTGTGTCAGAAGATTGTAATATGAATGAATGAAGTTTAGATTTGATTCGTATGTACTATAGTTTATAAGATGATTTTCTGTAACTCTTAGGCGCAAATTCACTAAGCGCCGAAGCGCCGAACGCTAGCGTTAATTCGCTATCGTTCGGCATTTTCGCTACTGCGCAAATTCACTAACGAACGCTGGCGTATTTTCGCTAGTGTTACTTTGCATCCTTACGCCAGGCGAATTTTCGCTAGCGATGTAACTACGCAAATTCACTAACTTGCGCAGTGTACTGAACGCTACCTTTTACGCTAGATTTCCTTCGCCACCTCAGACCTGGCGAAGCGCAATAGAGTAGATAGGGATTGTTTCCAAAAAAGTTTTTTTTTTTCTAAGTCCCAAAAAATGCTGGCGTGTTTTCTACATGATGGGTGATAGGCTGAAAAAGATCGAAACATTTTTGGGGCTCCCCTTCCTCCCCCCTACATTTCCTGACTCATGGCAACTTACCTAGACAGTGGGCACGTGTAGGGCAAAATAAAATTTATATTTGCTGATCTGAAGGTTTTCTAGGCATTTGTAGTGCAGATACGTGTTCCTCCATTGAAATTTGAATTTGGCGCTGTATGCAAATTAGCCTTCGCTAGCGTAACTTCGCTTTATATAGCGAATCAACGCTAGCGCAACTTCACAACAATGTATTCAAAGCGATTTTCAAGAACCAATGTCTGTAATTATCAGACATTGTCTGATGGTCTACCTGATTTCTAGATAAATGGTGAAAGATCGCAGTTTTTGAATTGTCAATTTTCAGGAATAGGGCTATTATTTTTTAACAATTATGTTGAACTCAAATTTTTTTTATTGGATTTTTTTCTAATGGTTTATAGGTGTTTAACTTACTTAATTGCGAAAGTGACTCCGCTTTGTAATCTTTTTCATTTAATATAACAACTTGGCCACCTTTTTCTGCTTTTCTCATTATAATACTATTATCCATTTACAGACTTTTTAAAGCTCTCTGTGCTTTTAAAGTGGATTATTTTTTTTTTTAGAAAAAGGTAACCCTTGTTTTTATTCTAATTTATCGTGAAGTAATGCTAGTTACAGTTCAACATTTTTTTGAAACATTCATACATTAGCTTGGTCTGATATTTTTTCAAATTTTTACATAACAGGCTGCTATTCTTCCTATATTTGGGTCAGTTTATATCTTTAATGTTTAAGTTTTACTTCCTTATCATCATCACCTAGGGCGGCACTGGGCTGAAATACAGCCCTGTCTGTTATGAAGGTGTAATGTTTGTTTTATTAGACCTATGCTGCAATATGCTAACATATTAAAGAGGTGTAACAGTCTGTGTTCTGTTTTGTCAGATTCCTACCTAGTACAAAAGAATAAGTCTTTGCACAATGAGAAAATGCTGCCTACTTCAGGTCCCATGAGCTTCCATAGACAAGAGCCATATATTGCTGAAGAACCTCAGAATGCGACTGTTGAACAGACAGGTGCTCCTATGGCCACACCGAGGGATCCCCATTTATTATCGACTTTGACTGTCTCACACTTACTCTTAGGCAAAAAGGGAGAACAGAAATGTCGCAAAGAAGAGGGCAATAGTAATATAAACAAAAATGATGTGATCACTCAAGGCCAGCAAATTGTTACAGAGTTCAGGGATAAACACCATCCAGAGGGATCAGTACCATCTGAGATTCTTGATAAGAGTTCTCTACATAATCCATCAGTTGTTCATCCTGCCATGGAAAACAGGACAGCTTCAAAAGTAGCTTCAGTAGAGTCCTCCAACCATGGAATTACACAGCAATTAAATCCAGAATACCCTGCAGTCGCTTGCAATAATATTTCAAAACAGTTGACAGAACATTCAGATCAGTTATTCACTGTACACAAAGTTGAACTTGCACTCCCATTGTCTTTATCAAAGGAGCAATTACACGATGAATCTCCTGATACTCAATCACACCAGAATGACTGTGAGCCCTTTGTGAACGATCCGTCCATGCTAAAAGAATCTCCACTTTTTCAAACTCCAGAATTGTGTGAACCTCAGGGATCTCAAAATGTGTCACAGAAAAAAACGCAAATAAAAAATGATTTTCCATTTTTCAAAGATCAGCAACACAAACTTATTTTACATTCTTTGGGATTCTCTGTGGTCAAACAAGAAACTGATCAAGTATCTAGCAAAGAAAACAATGAGCGTGAGCTGCCCTATCAAAGCATATCTAGTTCTCTTAACCTACAAATGGGATATGAATCTCATCTGAACTCTGTACATTATAGAGAAAAGGACACTGATAGAATGGGACTCAAAACCTGCGTGCAAGAAGTTCTTCCAAGTTCAACGTCACAACAGAAAACTCCTAATGCTCATGAAAGCATGATGTCTGATCTGCTAACATCAAACCTTCAAGAAAATATTCATGACTTTCACATGGACAGTTTTAATAAGCAAACAGAATGTAAATATTCATCACATCACAAAGATTCAGATTTGCCTAAGATCTCTCTTTCAGGACAGGCTACATTTTGCCCTTTACAATCACAAATTCAATTATCAGGTTACAACACTTTCACTATGGAAAGGCAAATAAAATCTTCTCCAGAAATAAACCGTAATGCAGACTATTCAAATACTGACAATAGCGAGAAGCAACATTTTAATTCCCCTATTCATAAAAATCAGAAAAAGGACAATGTGCTTGCAAATAAAGAAATAGATGGAAAACAATCACTGTTATCTCAGATTCACCAAACCCCATGTACTCAGTCTTTGAACAAGCAAGTGCATGATCCACGAAACATAAAAGCAAATGGAGATAATGTTTCTACATCTTTACCTGCCAATATAGTTAGGAATCGTTGGTCATCAGAATCCCCAAATTTAAAAACACATCAAATTTGCCATGCTACATGTAACAACAAATCCCATAGGGAAGAAGAATCTCCTACATTGCAGACATATCAAATGGAGACAAATCTTATTATTACTGATAAATTTACAGTTTGTCCCCATGTATGTTCAAATACAAGCCAGCAAGTCTGCAAACTCAATAGAAACACTGTCCAGACACTAACGAGTAATTCATTTGTCAAAAAGAAGCCTAGAAGAAAAAAATCAAGGGAACTCCAAAAAGCAGAGAAGGTGCCAGCTGATGCTTCTGAACCATCAAGTTGTCCACCTCCTTATAATGGATCTATTGCCTGTAAAATAGACGAGCCTGAATCAACTATATCATCTTATGATAAACACCACAGTAGGTCTCCACCTGTGGTCAACAATAATGCAAGTATAATGGCCACTGAAAAAGCACAGGATCAGTTTATGACATCCTGTACCAAAGACCTTACAGCTTGGTCCATTGTATGTTCAAAGACAAACAGGCAAGTCAGAAAACTCAATGGAAACACTATTGAAAGAGTTATTGAGTCTCACACTGTACAGAAAAACCAGGAACTTAGTATGTGCATTGTCAAAAAGAAGCCCAGAAGAAAAAGATCAAGGGCAATCAAAAAAGCAGATGAGGTGCCAGTTGATGCTCCTCAATCATCAAGTTGTCCATCTCCTTATAATGGGTCTATTGCCTGTAAAATAGACAAGCCTGAATCAACCATATCTTCTTCTGATAAACACCACAGTAGGTCTCCACTAGTGGGCAACAATAATGCAAGCATAATGACTACTGAAAAAGCACAGGATCAGTTTATGACATCCTGTACCAAAAACCTTACAGCTTGGTCCATTGTATGTAAAAAGACAAACCGGAAAGTCAGCAAACTTAATGGAAATACTATTGAAAGAGTTATTGAGTC
Source organism: Xenopus petersii (assembly GCA_038501925.1). Classification (NCBI taxonomy): domain Eukaryota; kingdom Metazoa; phylum Chordata; class Amphibia; order Anura; family Pipidae; genus Xenopus; species Xenopus petersii. The sequence continues at coordinate 105,538,747 of CM076685.1, read as the reverse complement.
TCACTTTGTACAGAAAAACCAGGAAATTAGTACTTCCATTGTCAAAAAGAAGCCAAAAAGAAAAAGATCAAGGGCACTCCAAAAAGCAGATGAGGTGCCAGTTGATGCGCCTCAATCATCAAGTTGTCCACTTCCTTTTAATGGATCTATTGCCTGTAGAATAGACAAGCCTGAATCAACTATATCTTCTTCTGATAAACAGGGCAACAATAATGCAAGCATAATGAACTATGAAAAACCACAGGATCAGTTTATGATATCCTGCACACAAGAAACTCCACCATCATCTGGTTTTGCTTTCCAGAAAATGCATATGGAAGCCAAGAATTTAAATATTAATATACTCCAGCAAACTCAATATACTAAGCCTTTGGACTTTGGTGGAAAAAACAAGCAAGCGGATGATCCACTAAATAAGAGAGCATCTAGAGAAACATATATTTCATGTTTAGCTGCCAGCATGAATGATTCCAATAGAAATACGAATAATGGGTCATCAGAATCCACAACTTTAAAAACACGCCAAACATACCGTGATATATGTACCAACAAAATACCTGGGGAAAAAGGATCTCCTTCTTCAGAATCAGATCAGGGAAAGAAAAAACGTAGTACTACTGATACAATGGCACAAACTGTATATTTATGTTCAGAAACAAACCAGCAAATCAGCAAACTGACTGCAAATAAAAGTCAGGAAATTAATAGTTCCATTGTCAAGAAGAAGTCTAGAAAAACAAAATCTCTGTCTTCACCAGCATGCCAAAAAACTAAAGGCATCCTAGGCAGTGCCCCTCAATCATTACATTGTCCAACTTCTCATCATAATGGACTTATTTCCAAGGCTGAATCTACTGTATCATACTCTAAGGTGCACCAAGTTGTGTCCCAAGATAAAGCAAACATTTCGACATTGGCAAAAACACACGTTCTCACTCCAATTGATCCTACAGAAAAAGATGGATCAACATGGCAGAATCCCAAAGATTTCTCTAAATCATGGTGTTCTATTCTTTGATTTTAAGGTCAGTTGTAGGGACTAAACGTTCAGGTATCCAAAAGAAAGCATAAAAAGGAAACAACAAACAACCAGCATATATGCCTGTATGTTTCGTTCATGATACAGTAAGACACAAGATGAAAGAAATAGTCAAGATTTACCTCCATATTCTGTTGATTGGTTGAGCTCAGATTTCACTGATTTAGAGGCAGTAATATTTATACAGAAAGAGTTTAAAATTTTGTACAGACAGAAAACATAAAATCCAACAATTCCTTTTTATTGAGTTGATAAAGGAGGTAAAATACATATTTTTACTTGTTTTTTTTGTGTACGTTTTTTTTTATCATGTTTTGGCTGCAAACCCCACTTTTGTAATCTAACATTTGGACAAGGAACCCCCCCACCAAGCATTTATAACACTGTATTTTTTTAAGGAAAATGAAAAAATCTATTTTTGTAATGAATAAACTTGATTGACCTTTTTTCTCTTTTATTTTAAAAAAATGATGATGCCTCATAGACGCTGGTGGTGAATCTGTCATTGCAGCATTAGAACAGTGCTACAGAGGAGTAAGGCAAATACTCAGAAATGACAGGGCCGTCAGAGGGTTATGAAGTAGGGAATTGGAAGAGTTTAAGATGGGCATTATGGGCGTTGTAGTTTTGTGGTAGCAATGAAGACCTGATGGGTTAAAGGAAGTGAAGAGGGCATCCCCTTTTAGAATATACAAATTAGGAACCAGTGTATGCAGTGTATTAAGTACATTAGATGAGCTTACCACTATGTACGGTGGGGCCTGGGTGCAGGGCCGGAACTAGGGGTAGGCAGAGTAGGCACGTGCCTAGGGCGCAAAGCTGGGGGACACCAGGCACGTACCTACTCTGTCGCCTACCCCGTGTCCGGTCCCGTCTCTCCCAGACTGCCTAGTGTAACTTTAACGAAAATGCGTCTCTGCGCATGCTCGAACACCATTTTGCGGATGTGCGCTGGAGCGTAATTTTGCGCATGCGCAGTTTCGCGCACACTGAGCTGGCGCCGTGCCCGCCAGGTTGCCTAGGGCGCCTGGCTGGGTTGGCCCGGCTCTGCCTGGGTGCACACGCCCCAGACCTTCAGCAGAGGGAGCAAACACCAGGAAACATCAGAAGAGGCCGGCACAGGCCTGGACCCACAAAGTAGTAGAGCCGGAGTCAGATTGTAGAAGGCTAAAAACTTACATTTTATTTTCCATAATTAAGAACCAGGGCCTGACGAGTTTCGTGTCTACCAGGGACACATAGTCATATGCCTATGACTGGTAGCCACAAAACACGTCAGGCCTTGATTATGGAAAATAAAATGTAAGTTTTTAACCTTTTACAATCTGACTCCGGCTCTACTACTTTGTGGGTCCAGGCCTGTGCCGGCATTCTCTTTTACCTTGAACAGATCCCCCATCCCTCCCCAGAGCAAAGGAGTAGCAAATTAGGAGGATGGTATTGGTGTAGAGACTGCGGAAGGGCCTCCCCTGGGGGAGGAGCCAGTGATAGGGGTATGAAGCATAGGGCACAGGCGTAGGGCCAAAGTGAAGGAAAGGGGGTTAGTGGAACGATGCACCTGCGAGTGACAACAGGTGGACCCCTCACTTTGGGTTATAATTGTATGCAGCAACTATCACAGGTTACAGCAAAGGTTATTGTTAAACACTGGATGTAGCATTGGCCTTTTCTGATGTTAACATTAATATATTGGTTATTTTTGTAAATTGTTTAATAAACAAGCTGCTGCCTTTTCAACCAAAGCATTTCATGCAGTTCAATATGTTATTTTAATTCAGGGAGGCGGGCTTGTTGTTGTTGGGAGGGGCGCATCAACTTGGTGCTGCCCTTGCTGTGTCTATCGACACCTTAGAATTATCACATTGTTCAGGGTGGTGGTAGCTACAGGGTTCTCCAGTAGCAATAGGCACACTTACGCACGATTCAGCCCAAAATGAAGGATAGAGTTAAAGGGTCATTTATGGGCCAAAGTGCAGTTGTGGAAGGGTTGCCACCTTTTTGCTTGCCTGGAAAGGCGCAGGGGACAGTGTGGATGATGTGTGGGGGCTGATGATGTTGGGAGCAGGACTGATGGCATTGGGGATGGGGGTGGTGACATCGGGGGTGAGCCCGATGATATAACAATCAGCGATTGGCTGATCATCATGTCATTATTTTAAATGTCCTGATAAGGGGCAGGGGACAGTGTGGATGATGTGGGGGGGCTGTCAGATGACATCGGGGGCGGGGCCAATGATGTCGGGGGCAGGACTGATGGCATAGGGGCAATTTTTGATGTGGCTATTAGCTATTGGCTCCTAATTTGGAAATCCTGACAGGCACCTGGTCAGCCCTTCCAAATACCGGCTGTTGGGTTGACCTCAATTACACTTGAATATCAGGTAAAAATGCTGCATGGTGGGTACAAAACTCCCTCAAAACTGCATTTTGAGGGCCCCATTTGCAGTCTTAAATGAGCCCTGTAATTGCACAACTATATAGTGCAAGAAGCGTGTCTGCTTGGTGCCTCTGCTCCATTGATTTCAATCTGATCCGCCTGTGTGTGGTGACACAGGCTGAGGTCAGCCCAAATACTGACCTCAGCTTCAGCTCCGCTATGTGTAAGCGCACACAGGCGCACAGGAAATTTTAAAAATCATTGTATCTCCAGCGCATCCCCAGTGTTTCTTAACCAATGTGGGTGTGGTGGGACAGCATGTGCCCCCTAAGTCCTGCTGCCCTAGGCCGGGCCTTGGTGGCCTTTCCATTAATCCAGGCCTGCAAATACCCTGTTATGTGCTGTTTGAGTTTTTCTTTTGGATCTTCTTCAACAATAAGAAGGTCTGAGAACATATTTCCTGCAACTTCACACATTGCATTCTTAAGAATGTGTGACCTGTATACCCACCAGCCAGTGATCACATGTTTATTGGGAGGTGAAGAACATGTCCTAATGAAACTAGGGTGTTTGTAATTATTATTATTTTATTTAAAAAGCGCCAAAGTATCCAACAGTGCATATGCCACAGTGCTTTATAGAAATTATACATCATTCCCATCAGTCCCTGCCCCAAAGGACATTACAATCTAAGGTCCTATCTCATTTGCACCAGGGTCAATATTATCAGGAGTCAATTAACCTGCCTGCATGTTTATGGAAAGTGGGAGGAAAGAGGAATATTTAAAGGAACCCCTTCCAGTATTAGCCTCAAGCCCCCCCCCCTGCAACTGTCTGCCCTGGATAGCATCTGAACCCCCTTCCACCACTGAGGTACCAATGACATTCACTCCCTGTACAAACCTGCCCTAATCACATACATTATCTGTGCCAATTTCTGCACAAAGAACCAGGGCGACAGGGACCACTAGTCTGAACTTGAAGAGAGTCAAACTCAGAGAGTATTACTTTGCTAGGATCAAACCTAGGGCCCCATTGCTGCCAATATGACTAGAGCCAGAATAATGCTTAATATACTTTAAAATGATAACACAGAACTTCGTTAAAGAATCTACATTTTCTGCCAAATGGACCCTCTGATATTGATGGCCCTTTCTGCCCTACACTTAGTCCAGCAATGTCTCACTACAGTGTAAAAGTGCCCATAGACGTGCTCCGACCTGCCACTAACCATTCAGATCAAATAAAGTAAAAAAGAACAGATCAGATGATGTTCTGTCCCCGACCGCAATTGTACGAAAGTTATGTCCGACAAAAGCTTGTGACAGTCTCCCACCAGCAATACATGCAGAGATATTATCACCACCCAACAGAAATGTTCTAACCTGTCCAATCAACTGAACGACCAATGAGATTCGTACTCAAATCTTTGCTTCTATGGCCAGCTTTAGGTTACAGACTGATAGAAAAGAAATCATCAGAGACCTCCCCACCCCTGGGGGTGGTCTAGAGTTTAGTTGGGAGATCTGGAGTTTAGTTAGGGGTTTATTTCAAAAACATCCTGCAGCCTACATTTTGGATGTAAATCAAAATAAGTCCAACTAATATAAATATTGCCACGGTTTCAGTAAGTTCCCAATCCTTATCCGGCTTGCACTTGTATCCCTTCATGTCAAATTTGCAATACCAAAAATAAGAGCCAGTGCCAAAGGCTCAAAGTAAAACAAACAAGGAAAACACATGTGTGATATTGTTTGTCATATAGGACCACTTGTGTTTAAATTAAAATCAATGCGGACACTGCAGGTGTGCAGACCCCCTCCAGAAAAGAAGAATAAATCACCGCCGCACCCAAAGATTTCCTTATATAGGTGGGTACACACAAACAATGACTTTCACAACTTGTACCAAGAAAATCTTATCTTGACGCGCAGTGCACCAATTAGTATGATCTGTAGGACAATATGTAGTAGTATTAGTGTAAAATGTTAAAAACAAATTAGGAAAACTGTGCAGGATTTCCCCTGATTGATTGCCTCGTCATAGCCCCACCCCTGATGTCAACGATACGCCCCTGATATGCCATTGACCCTCCTCCTCCATGGCACGGCCTGCCCCTCCACATCATGGCCCTGTCCAGAGTTACCCGTGGGAAAGGTGGCAACCCAATTTACAACCTTGTTATGGCCAAATGCTAGGCCTCAATGACAGTTTTAACCAACCAGGTCTGATAACCAATTCTCTAACATGAAATTTAAAATACTTATCTAAAAAAAAAACTCACTAAATATATAGACCAGCTGCAAACTGCCATAGAATACCACTGACAGCACTGTAACCATAAACTAATCTGTAGACTGCTTGTAAAGTCACTTAAGATTAAGTAGCCACACCTGTTTGGTATAAGAAAAACAATTTAATTCACATTCTGAATGACTGTTGAAGAAATCTCCCTGCATCAGGCCATATTCTAGGTTGAATATATCAAGCCTCATATAGATATAACAGTATATTGTTAGATGATATTGTTCATTATAGATGTTCATATTCAAACATGAAATGGATAGTTTTCAATAAAAAGGAAAGTTTGATTTACGTTGGTGCTCCCGGCGCTGGTGTCCATAAATCACATCTGACTTTAAAATAAAATTGAAGCTTTAGAACAAAAATCATGAGAAGAAGAGTGTTCGTCCTGATCTTGGTGAGTTAAACCATGTGTTGGAAGCCCCGTATGTGAGCTGGCCTTGTAGTCTTGTGGGTGTGATCACAGCCGAAGGCTTAAAAACCGGTGAGGCCAGGTTAGAATGTTCTCGGGATCTCGGGTCATCACTTGGAAATGCTCTGTGGCGCATCAACAGCATGGCAGGGGTGTCCGTTGAAAGCCATCTGCTTTTTGAATGCTGGCAAAGAGGAAAAAAGTCATTATTTACACAAAGGAACCATTCTAAATCAATTTTAATCCAAACTATTGGATCGACATGCGGCCTCAAATAGTATAATACAGACAATGCATAGTATTACCTAAAACTCACCCTGCTGGTCCAGTTCCTGGCTTGCAGGTATCTAACCCAAGCTACAATAAATTAAGGAGGTAATAATGACCTAGGTAGCTAGCTCGTATAATTGTTGCCCTGTAATATCAGACTGCGATGGATGCGCTGAACTCCTGGTGGAGTCCAAAGTATTCAACATACTGGCCAACTCCTGATACTTAAAGTAAGCTCCATAGAATATGCCCTGTTACTAGCTAGCCTAACTATGGAAGAGGTTGTTGGAACTGGCTCTCACGTGGGTGCGTCTGCTGAGGTTGGTATCCTCATATTACTTAAACACAAGCAAAAGCCTAAGCAATGTAACAGGTACTTTTTGTCAACAATACATTGATATACTTTTGTGATTAAGGCTGTATGGCTCAAACTTTTTTGCCTCTGCTACGGAGCAAAGTCTGAATGTGAATTGTGTTCTAGTGGGAGAAATTGAGCCCCTCATGTAGGTATGTAGGTCTTAAATGTTGCCTAGAGGCTTGCCATTCACAAGGTGCTCCTTTGGCACAACTGTGACTGCACGGCATATCTGGAATCCTCTATTAGGTTGAAGGCAGATATTAAATACATGCCTCCTTTGTGCACTCTTTTGTCATGAATGTGCCAGAAAAACCACAGCCAGAGCTCCCCTTGTATAGGTGCAAGTGATAACTTAATGGCACCCACGGGGCTAAATAGTCCATCCCTTAGTGTGCTGGCACTTGCCCCTCTCTAGTGCGAATATTGTTGTAATACCACTCTCCCCCAAACAATGCAGCTGCAATTTATTTATGTGGGCTAAAGGCAAATTGTATAAATAGACAAAGGTAAATTATTAGAAAATGCCAAAGAAAAAAGGTCATAAAGTTAAGTATAGGAGGAGGTTCAGGTGCACTGCCCTGAACCTTCAGCTAAGGGAGTGGATCCAAACTGTAATGTAGTGGAGCATGGCACTTAATCATAGGCTATGATTAAGTATCTGCTGAGATACGAAATGCGTAAGGCCATGCCTTAAAATAACCAAATAATTATGCTTGAATATTAATACGTCTGTGTGGAGGAATGGTCCATGAGTGCCTGCTCAACGACATTACGGAAAGTTAAGGTAAGCACAGAAGTCTAGCGACGGAGTAAAGATTCCATTTAGCATTTTCCAAGAAGACTGCTAGAGGGAGCTCACATGACAAGCTACGATAACTTTCTCATTCTGTACAAGCATATCCATACGGCTGTATATACACATCATCGAATAATACAGCAAAAACCTTTTTTTTTAAATATTAGTTAATCATATGCCTCTTCAGCAAACATCTCACACCTGCACATTGAACGTTCCAAGAAAGTTCCTAGGCTCCTTGGTTTAAACCATGAGTACATTGAGAAAATAAGATAAGGCTTGCTGGTAGTGTTTTGAATGTTTTGATATGGACAAATTACACCTATAAATTAAATTTACCCTTTAATTCTCATTGCAATGGAGTCCGTCCCTCCAGTTCACTGAAAACAGCACTGACAATAGCATATAACATAAATGCTCTCTAAATGTTGCACCATTGCTTAATCTCCAGCCAGATATTTTACAGGTGACTCATAATAAAGGGGTACAAATAATGGCCCAAGCCACAGAGAGACATAATACAAGATTGGGCAGGTCTGGTATGTATTGTACGTTGGATTAAATGTGGTGTCTGGCACAAGTAGTTATGCCGCCATAGAAACCAATGCACAACTATAACTGTAGCAAACAAAGATGAACAACAGTATCTCATAAAGGTAATGGCTGAAATACCACTCATAATACACATAGACATACAGTAAGTGTTTCATCTCAAAAGCCTTTTCTGTTTTGTTCAGGACAATTAACTGGGTGGTTTCAAATTCCATTTCAAACAGACACACAAATGGGCTCATTTATGTGCAAAGTGCAAAAAACAGAAGCAATCGGAACCATTTTTTTTGCCTTTTATTCTAAGCTTTCCTCTCCCTGAATTTCCAAAATTCTCTGTGGCCCCAGGGCCATTTCTGAAGAAGGAGCCACCTGCAATGCTGCAGCACTTTTTCACACTCGTAAAGCAGAATTTCTGGTTTAAAAACTGGAAATGTGGCTCTGAAAGGTTCAAGATGGTCTTTTTGCCATCCCTGATAACTAACCTCATTGGTACAACACTCAGGGGCGTTGCGCCAATGAGGCAAGTTCAGAAACTCCCCTCCGGTGGCTGCGCCTCTCCATGGGCCACAAAAAATGCGGCTCCTGGTACTTTAAGAGGCAAATTTCAGTTTTTCAAACCGGAAATTCAGCACTTCTCGCGCAGAGAGTGCATTTATGTTCTCTGCGCTAGCGTCCTGGCCTTCTCCGCCGCCCTTGTGGACCCCCTCCGGCACAAAAAGGTGAGCGCACAGAGGAGGGTGCGGCAGCAACAGCAAGTGGCGGTGGGGCCAGCATCGCCCCTGACAACGCCCCTGTGTGGCCCATTCTGTGGACACACACTTTGTTGCCCCTTAGTGCTCTTGCACTTCTGCCCATGTTGACAGTAGACGATCCTCAATCATGTTGCCCACAAAACCATTTTTGGATTGTTTCTAGCATATATAAATTTAGTAATTCCCCAAATAGTCATAATTTTTTTTCTCCAAAGTTGCAGTTTATGCAGGTTCATCACAAGCTTCTTTGCTTAACCTAGTGACACCTGAAAGTACAATTTCCATTGGCTCCTAAGGACACATGGTTATATTTATTTGCAGCTCCCCTTCCCCCATAAAATTCCATTAAATTAATTTTCAAAAAAAAAAATTCTTTAGGGCAAGGCCAGACATGGCGTTTTTACGTTGCATTTTTAAAAAAGCTCAGTCGGGCGTAAGTGCACAGAAACTGCACTTCCACTGAAACTAATGGAAAACGCACTATGGCAATTCTCACAGGGCACTTGCAAGCTGAAATCCGCCACGGGACACCAGTATTGGCGTTTTTTATCAGAAACGCCAATACGCCAAGAAACTACCAAATCAATAGACTCTTTGTGATCTGCAAGTTTGAAACCCCACCCTAGGTAAATACGCAGCGTGTTTTAAATATGGCGTCCAAATTTTGACGAGATAAATGACACATATACGTTTTTAGGGCCGGTGACGTAATTACATAGCGTTCTGACGATCATTCCTTCTCCATTTTGCATGTGAATCGTTTTTCTATTTCTAAATAGATTTTCTATTTCCAGCCAGCGGAATAATGGGGAACGAGAACAATAAGAAGTGCATGTGGAGAAAACAAACCTACGTGCTGAAAAACGCATTAAAAACGTATGTTGACAGTCGCATGTGGTTTCAGTCTGGCCTTGCCCTTAAGGTTAAGGATACACATAGCATTGTTCTGCTGGCAGTTTTCATTGTCAAATGTTTTATCAGGCAGTTTCCATTCATATGAATGACAGGTGGCATGGAGAGTCATTGGAGTGAATTACACTAGAGACAGTGGTGGAACTACCAGGGGAGCAGGTCCGATTGCACCAGGGCCACCCGGCCCTTCCCATAATTCAGATTTTCTGGATAATGGGTTTTCAGATAACATATCCCATACCTGAATATTGTATGGTCCCACTGTGCTCTTTAAACTGTCTCAGTTACCCCAAGAGACCTGCTTATCTTAAATAGTTACAACTGTTTCTTTGCCTACCTTGTTACAAATGTATCAAAGTGCAGCTGCTGAGTGTTCTGGGCTCTCTGCCAAAAAGCCACTTATTTTAGTTGTTTCAGAAACTTTGTATATTTTTCTGGCATCAGTGCAGGAGATCAAAGAAAGCAGGGATGCACCGATGCATCGAGGATTCGGTTCGGGATTCGGCCTTTTTCAGCATTATTTGGATTCGACCAAATCCTTTTGCCAGGCTGAACCAAATCCAAATGCTAATTTGCATATGCAAATTAGTGGCGGGGAGGGAAATAACGTGACTTTTTGTCACAAAACAAGGAAGTAAAAAATGTTTTCCCCTTCCCATCCCTATATGCAAATTAGGATTCAGATTTGGTTCGGTATTCGGCCGATTCTTTCGCAAAGGATTCGGGGGTTCGCCGAATCCAAAATAGTGGATTTGGTGCATCCCTAAAAAAAAGACTGCAGGCTGAGCTGTCAAAATCGGGACTGTCCCGCAGAAAACAGGTCAGTTGGGAGGTATGCGGAAAAATACATTTTGAGGGGTGCTTTGGGCCCCCATGAGGGGTGCTATGGGCTGTCCCATAGCTACTATGAAGCCACAGAGTCTGCTTCCTTTATAGATGATTTGGCCTTTCAATAATAAATATATAATTTTTTAACATCTCTGGAAGACTTAGGCACAAATTCACTAAGCGCCGAAGCGCCGAATGCTAACGTCAATTCGCTAGCGTTTGGCATTTTCGGTACTTCGCAAATTCACTAATGAACGCTGGCGTAAAATCGCTAGTGTTACTTTGCACCCTTACGCCAGGCGAATTTTCGCTAGCGAAGTAACTACGAAAATTCACTAACTTGCGCAGTGTACTGAACGCTACCTTTTACGTTAGACTTCCTTCGCCACCTCAGACCTGGCGAAGCGCAATAGAGTAGATAGGGATTGTTTCCAAAAAAGTCAAATTTTTTTCTAAGTCCCAAAAAACGCTGGCGTGTTTTCTACATGATGGGTGATAGGCTGAAAAAGATCGAAAATATTTTTGGGGCTCCCCTCCTTCCCCCCTACATTTCCTGACTCATGGCAACTTACCTAGACGGTGGGCACATGTGTAGGGCAAAATAAAATTTTTATTTGCTGATTTGAAGGTTTTCTAGGCATTTGTAGTGCTAATACGTGTTCCTCCATTGAAATTTGAATTTGGCGCCGTATGCAAATGAACCATCGCTAGCGAAACTTCGCTTCGCTTGGCGAATTAACGCTAGCGCAACTTCGAGAACTTACGCTACCCCTGTGCGCAACTTCGGATTTTAGTGAATTTGCGGAGCGCTGGCGAAAATACGCCTGGCGAAGTGCGGCGAAGTTGCGCCTGGCGCAACTTCGAATCTTAGTGAATGTGCCCCTTAGTGAGAGTATCTGGATCTTCCCAGAACCTGGTAGCTCCACTGTAAAGTTGCTGGAGATTTTAGCTGACACTTGCTCTTGTGCGTGGACCTCATGTGGCTATACTCCTCTGCCACTTCCCCACAACATTTCATTGCTGTCGGAAAGTTACCAGTTGGGTATTTCCCAGAACGTGAGAATGGAGAGTTTTGAAGCACAATCATTTACTGTAATTACCGTGCACGGTTGCACTAATCATTTTACAAGTTTTCCTGTATGGAGAAGGAGCACGCACATTATCTATCTGCAAGGGATAATATGATTCTACAGGAGTATAGTTAGTGCGCATTCTGCAGCTTTATTATTAACATGTATTTACAGAGCACCAACATACCAAGTTTTAGATGTCTATAAAATTAGTTAATTTTTAATGTGGGATTTACGATGAATAGTCGTGCGCATAAAAATTGTTGCGCGTCAAAATTATTCTGATGTCCGTTGACTTTAATGCATTTGGACAAAATAGGCACGTGTTTAAAAATTGTCGCAGGTGTCCAATTTGACTTGCGTCAATTAACTTCAATCCATTTTGTGAATTTTTCACCATTTTGCGAATTTCGCTGTCAATTTCTAAACGGGACAAATTCGCCCATTACTAGAGCCAAGTGAACAGATGCTGCTTGTTAACATTAGAGATGTCGCGAACTGTTCGCCGGCGAACTTGTTCGCGCGAACATCGGGTGTTCGCGCTCGCCGGAAGTTCGCGAACGTCGCGCGACGTTCGCCATTTTGGGTTCGCCATTGTTGGCGCTTTTTTTTGCCCTCTCACCCCAGACCAGCAGGTACATGGCAGCCAATCAGGAAGCTCTCCCTTGGACCACTCCCCTTCCCTATAAAAACCGAAGCCCTGCAGCTTTTTTTCACTCTGCCTGTGTGTGCTGAAGAGATAGTGTAGGGAGAGAGCTGCTGCCTGTTAGTGATTTCAGGGACAGTTGAAAGTTTGCTGGCTAGTAATCGTTTTGATACTGCTCTGTTATTGGAGGGACAGAAGTCTGCAGGGGTTTGAGGGACATTTAAGCTTAGGTAGCTTTGCTGGCTAGTAATCTACCTTCTACTGCAGTGCTCTGTATGTAGCTGCAGTGGGCAGCTGTCCTGCTTCTGATCTCATCTGCTGACTGCTGCAATAGCAATAGTCCTTGTAAGGACTGCTTTTATTTATTTTTTTGTTCCAATACAGAGCAGTATCAAGCAGATTACTAGCCAGCAAACTTACTATCATCTGTCCCTGAAATCACTAACAGCTCTCGCCCTACACTATCTCTTCCAAGCACACACAGGCAGATTTTTCAGATACATTTTTGCCCTTGATCCCCCTCTGGCATGCCACTGTCCAGGTCGTTGCACCCTTTAAACAACTTTAAAATCATTTTTCTGGCCAGAAATGTCTTTTGTAGATGTTAAAGTTCGCCTTCCCATTGAAGTCTATGGGGTTCGCGAACCGTTCGCGAACCGCTCGCAATTTTGCGCAAGTTCGCGAATATGTTCGCGAACTTTTTTTCCGACGTTCGCTACATCCCTAGTTAACATTGCATGCTGGGAGTGATGCTATTCAAACACAGATCCAAGTGTGTGGCATCTTGGGTAACAAAACATGGCAATTTGGGTCTAAAATGTGCACTTTACACACTTCACTGCGTTCAAAAATATGTCTTTTTACTGAAAGCTGAATTGTACATTTTATTGCACTAGGCTGCGGAGTTTTAAAGTATTATCTCATGTCAGTGCTCTGTGCTCTCAATAGCATTTAGCATTAAATACTGAATGGCCATTATTTGATATCTACTATCCAGTCACAAATATCAGTGATTATTCCCTGTTTATTTCTGGGTAGTCTCATCTGAAAGTTATGCAGGCAAACTAACATATCTCTGAGACATGAAGAGTAAATATTGAAGGAAGGCGGAGAGAATATTGGACAAGGGAGGAAACCATTCCTGGAAGCTCAGCATCTCCGCACAACTGCTGTTTAAGGCCAAAGAGCAAGGTTTTTTATTGTAGGGTTTTCAATAACTATCCAACAAAGCCAAGTTTCTTAAATTGCAGCTGCCTGTGTCATTTGTAAGAGAGGGACGCAATTCCCATCACTGTTTAGGGCCTGGAAATATTTTTATTCTTCTGCAAGAGATAACTGGTAGGAGCACCATATTCATATTCAAATCAATATCGAACCTCCACAACAGGTTGCTTTAAGCCACTACTGTATTGGTGTTTATTAGAGATCAGCCTAAGGTCTGTTGTCACCAGAAAGCATTTTGTGAATGCTGGGATTCATCACATTCCAATTAAGAATTCCAACCTTCGGTAGTTTTATATTATTCCATTGAGATTGACAGGGTATGGTGATGTTCCCTGGCTAAGATTCGGTTTTATAGGTCAAGTTTAGTTACCTTTAGTGATGAGTGATTTTTTTTCACCAGGCATAGATTCGCAGTAAATTTCTGTATTTTGCCATCTGCAAAATTTTTCGTGAAAAATCCGCCGCGACAACATAAAAAGTGGCCAAGACAAAATTGTCATTGAGACAAAAAATGCTTTAATGCATTTGTGCAGAAAAAGCCACCAAAACAAAAAATTGCAGAGACAAGAAAGTCACCACAAGAAAATCGCCCATTGACTTTAATGAATTTGTGCAAAAAAGTCACCAAGACAAAAAAGTTACCAAGACAAAAAAGTCACCAAGACAAAAAAGTCACCAAGACAAAAAAGTCACCAAGACAAAAAAGTTACCAAGACAAAAAAGTCACCAAGACAAAAAAGTCACCAAGACAAAAAAGTCGCCACAAGAAAATCGCCCATTGACTTTAATGAATTTGTGCAAAAAAGTCCCCAAGACAAAAACTCACCAAGACAAAAATGTCACCAAGACAAAAAATGTTGCTGAGACAAAAAAGTCACCACAAGAAAAACGCCCATTTACTTTAATGCATTTGGAGTGAGAAAAAATTATTGGATGTGTAAAAATTTTTGACACCAATTGACTTCAAGGCTTTTCGCAAATTTTTCGCCATTTCACAAATTTGTCCGCAGTTTCGCAAATATTCCGGCGAATCAAAATGGGACTAGTTACCTTTAAAAATGCTTTTTGCACCCTAAGGGTGATGGCAGTCAGGGAGATTAGTCACCTAGCGACACATCTTCTATACTGTGGGCGACTTATCTCCCCGTAATGCCTTCCGGCTGGCAAAAATGCAAATTGTCTGTGGGTTGGCATTACGGATCACTTCAGATTCCTGAAGTTGCATGATGTTTCTTTGTGAGGTAACTTCAGAAATCCGAATCGATTTGTATGCCATCCCGCCGGTGATTCGTATTCTTGCTGGCGGGAAGGCATTTGGGGAGAAGATGTAGGCAAACCTGAACGTCTATCAAGAATCCAATAAATTTCACTTACCTTTGCATCTTCCCCGAGTTCCATCTCTCCACCATAGCCAGCCATTTGGGACAACTGTGTAAGATCCCAGAGAGATTTACTAGGTCTCCCTCCTGTGGTTTTGGCAACAGATGGTTTGGAACGTTGCACATTCTTAAGAATATCGCTGAGGGCACTGTGTGAGTCTTGTGCACTTCGTAAGTTTACTGTAGGTCCTTCAAAATTCTGGCAGGCAGCTAAGCGATGCCGAATAGATGAGTCAGGCACATTAACGGTTTCTTTGGCTTTAACTGAAGAGTCCTGATGGCGATCAGATGACTGATTAAATCCAGCATCTGCCCCCGTCATTTTCATTATAGGTGGAACTATCGTCCGTCGTTCTGCTATCTTATTAACACTTTTGGATAATGGAACCCCAATAAATGGGGTAACTAAAGGGGTCGACATTACATCTTTGGGTTGTAATGCACCACTGGTGTTAAACCTCTGTGGTGAAGAAAATCCATTTGTATAGGGTTCTTGTACTTCCACTGAAGGCTTGGCATTATTGACCATGTCAACCTCCTTGGCAACTGGTATTTGAGGTAAAGGTTCTTGTACTCTTCTAATGGCTTCTTTGTTGGAGTCTTTGGCAGAATCGTATCTCTGTAGAGGCCTTGAGGAAGCAAACAGAGTTCGGAACTGTTCATCAAATGAGTCTGTTATTTCTCCAGTTAGGAGAGTGATCAAGTTTCTTTCCAGTCGTGAATCGCTCCATGTGAAGCTAAAATGTAAAATGGGATATGATTAGAAGAAAATAAGTTTAGAGATCAATGTTCTTCGTCACATACCAAATGATAAAGAAAGTTTCTTAAAGTAAAACTCCAAAAAGTTGGTTGAGGGATGCTTAAAGGGATACTGTCGCAGGAAAACACGTTTTTTTTAAAATGCATCAAATAAAAGTGCTGCTCCAATGCTGCACTGACATCTGTTTAGGCATGGGGCTAAATATGATGTCCATTTCCCACGTCCCCCAAACCATGTGACTTGTGCTCTGATAAACTTTAGTCACTCTTTACTGCTACACTGCAAATTGAAGTTACAAGTTGCAACTTGGAGTGATAGCACCCCCTCCCAGCACCAGCCTATCAACAGAACATTGGGCAGCTAACCAGATTACCTACCTAACACCTCTGCTGAAGGATTTGTTTGCATTGTTAAAACCCGTTTTTTTCAGCTTGCATGCTATTCCCATATCTACCACTAGGTGGGGACCGTGAGCGCGACTTGGGTAGTGGTTAAATACAATGAGAAGGGAAGAAACAATAGCTGTCTCAAAGCAGTTCCATCCTGAAGTGCTGGCTCCTTCTCAAAGCTCAGAAGCAGCCACAAAGCACTGAGATGACTGCCCCACGCCAATATTACACACTATTAAACTTAAAAATATACATTTGTTGGTTCAAGAATAAAATTTTAAATTGTACAGGGAATTTTTAATGCTAAAAGAACTTCTTTATGCTATGGGAAGCTTCCGTCTTTGTGACCAAGTGATGGTGGCCCTAACAGATCATCAGTTTGAACATGAAATGAATTAATTTCCAGCCATGTTATAAAGATCCCTAATAAACGGAGAATCAAGGTTCTGCGAGTACCGTCAATAATGGCTTAATACGTGGAATTCATTTGAATAATAAAAACCCTCTCTAAATGCATTGGGCGGATATACAGAATAGTTTCGGTAGCCCTGGGATATTGGTCTTGAGACTCACAGTGACAGATTCACTAAAGGGTGAGATTGTCGCCAGCGAACGATTGGCCACACTTCACACCACTTCGCCAGGCGAAAATTAGTTACCACTGCGCTAATTCACTAAAATGCAAAGTTGCATCCTGGGCGCCGAATGCTGGCGACTTTTGGCTAGTGTTACTTCGGCAGTGCTAGCGTTCATTTCTGCCTAGCGAGACTTCGTTCGTCCTCTTACGCTTAGGTCAATTTGAATAAGGCGGGTACGTTAAAGTTGTATGGACGTCTTTATAAGAGATGTTGGTGCAAATGCTTGAAGTGGCCACTTTTTATTACTAATGTCCAAGGAACCTGAATATAGACAAAAGTGATCCTCTAATGCCCCACACATGAGCCCACCCTAAAATGAATGTTCCATGCCCCTCAAATGTCTGGGGAAAAATGTTAACACAAAAAAGTTTAATAGGACTTTTGCTGGCAATCCCGCTTAAAAAAAGTCGCCAGCGATTTTACAACTTTAATGCATTTCCGGCAGACAGGATTTGATGTCACTGACACAAGATTGGGAAAGATTTAGCTTCATTTCAGCAGTTCGCCAGGTCTGAGGTGGCGAAGTCAACGAGAAGTCGCCTGGCGATAGAGTGCGAATGACCGCAGGTGGTGGTCCCGTCCGCTAGCGAATTGTCGCCTACACCTGTTAGTAAATTGGCGATGTCCCTGCTGATGGGATTTCTGGCAAAATGTCGGTAGCATTAGCAACTTCGCCCTTTAGCGAGATAAATCCTTACCTATATGTTCCAGTGATTACAGTGTCACCATCCACTAACAGGAATTTTTCTTTAACACTTCCCGTGACTTGCTTTAACTGCCTTGTGTTGTAGGTACATCCCGATACCACTCGCACACGTATATTCTGTCAAAAAAAGGAAGAATTACTATCAAATTGAATTATGATTTCAATTTGTTGATCTGATATCTTGTTAAGACAACCTTTATAAACCTGATAGGAAGAAGATCCAAAAAAAAATAGTAGAATTCGGATTAAATCGTGATTTTTAAACTAAGTCCAATCGTGGATTCTAGTTTGATCTGACTTTTTTCATTAAAATAATCAGAATAATTGGGACTTCCATAAATAAGGCCCTAAGTCTACTAGAAAATCGTTTAAGCATTAAATGACACCAATAAGCTGGTTTTGCTTCCAATAAGGATTAATTATATCTTAGTTGGAATCAAGTACAAGCTGCTGTTTTATTACTACAGACCTTTCTGCAGTTCAGAGTTTTCTGGATAATGGGTTCCAGGTAATACCTGTACTTGTAAATGACAAATGGTCTCTTTTTGGTGCTTTAGATAAAAACCATAGGTGATATAATATACTGATCCCCCTTCCTATCTGTAATTTTGCAAGACTTAGGGGGTTATTTACTATTTACTAGTGATGGGTGAATTTATTCGCCAGGCGCGAATTCGTAGCGAATTCGTGCGATTCACCGCCAGTGAATAAATTTGCGAAACGCCAGCGAAAATTCGCCTGAAAAAATTCGCCGGCTTTTAAAAAAAAAATTTCGCCGGCGTAGAAAACGGGCGCCCGCGCCGTTTCTCAATTTTTTCACCATTTTGTGAATTTCGCGCAAGATTCGTGAATTTTCAGGCGAAGCAAAACGGCGCAGATGTGCCCATCACTACTATTTACTACTTTCTTAAAACCACTTCGGCCAAACTCCTGTGCACATTTTTACCGTATTATCAATAAATTTACTTGAAAAGATCAAGTGTCGGAAAAGACTCGATAAATTGTAAAAAAAAAAGTCAGAATTGTACCATTTTTTTGGATTTGACGCCAGAAGACTCAGTTTATTGTACAAAATCCAGCACAGATCATGATATCTTCCAATTGTACCGACCATAAAAAAAACCTTAATATTTCCTTTTGAGGCAGAATGAACACAATGATAAAGAATAGAAATTCAGCTGCAAAAGTACTTCCTTAACTTTCCATACCTCAGTAAACCGGATATTGACTCCAGTTGATTCCACCATATGTAGGAAAGAAGAAAGATGGCTTTGGCTCAGAATAATATAGACTGGGACCTTGCGTCTTGTGGCTGCTTCATGCAAGTCCAAAAATATATCTGGATCTGTGAAAAGGTCCATGACAACTGCTATAACCTGAAAAAAAAATAGATTTATACAGATATTTGTGAACTGTGTAAGAATTGCTTTTATTCTGTATCGTTAATTATGCATAATCAAGTCTTCTTATTTCTATATACATGGCTTTCTCTTTTTTTTATGAAAAGGACACTCTAATTTTAATGCACATTGGACTTCTGCCCTATATAAAGGAGAAGGAAAGGCATATTTAATTGGGGGTGCCAAAAGTTAGGCACCGCCAAGTGATCGCATGTACTTACCTCACATCCCAGGCTGGTGCTCCTATCAGCAAAAAACTGCACCGGTCCAGGGATTCTTCCAGCGAGCACCATGGATCGATCGGCTTCCTTCATTAAATTTCCTGGGGCAGACGCATGCACAGTACAAGGAAATAACTGTGAATGCGCACCCATGTGAAGAAAGTAGAAGCCGGAAGCTGAAGAACCCCGGGCCAGTGCAGTTTTCTGCTGATCGGAGCACGAGACTGGGGTGTGAGGTAAGTATATATAATCACCTGTGGGTGCCTAACTTTTGGTACCCCCAAGTAAAAACTGCCTTTACTTTTCCTTTAAAAGGCATCTAAAGGCAAAAAAATTAAATCCAATTTTTACTTTCTTTAATGAAAAAGAAACCTATCTCTAATATACTTTAATTAAAAAATGTATACTATTTTTATAAGAAACCTGACTCTGTGCAGTGAAATTCTCCCTTCATTTACTGCTGTGGATAGGAATTGTCAGACGGTCCCTAACTGCTCTGCAGGAAACAATCATACTTATGAACAGCAGGGGGAGCCCCTGCCTTACTTCCCAGCCATGCAGAACTCAAGCAGCTTTGTTTTTGTTTTCCTGTAGAGCAGACGGCGACTGTGTAGAGATTTGTATTGGATTTTATTTTTGCCTTAACATCCCCTTTACTGTTTCCAACTCCAGCTGCAGGGACAAAAATCACGGAGCCAGATTTAAACCGATAAATTTAGATTCTATTTGGAGGATTATTTTTCTGCAGCCACTGGTTCTACAGAGTTGAAGAAAGTTTGTATTAAACAATACAAAAATTATAAAATCCACATTCGATTACACGACAACACAGGACCCAGTGCAGTCTGTATATTCTGATTATTAACCAGTCTTGCTGTATCAGCTTCTGGCAGATATTTTATTTGTGCTGTTTTGATAATTTATCCCTAAGCAGCCCAGACCACATTGAGCATGTGCACAGTCTTGGTCTTGCAGTGTTGTTTAACAAAGTTACAAGATGGTGACCCCCTGTGGCCGACTTTGAAAGCATAAATCATATTAGGCTTGTGGTGCAGTAAGTTCATGTTTATGTTTAGTATACAAAATACAGCATTTCTAGCCTTATTCTATTTTAGACTTTTTTAAGGAGTCCAATCAAAGCAGTGATTGGCTCACTGTGACTGACAAGGCAGCAGCCAATTGCTATTAGCATCATTATCATATGAACAGTGATAACCTTAGGGTATTTTCTGCCTGCCCTTTCTCATAAATGTTTTGTGATCATTAATGAGAAGATAGGAACTACTGCTGTTATCATTTACAACTAATATTATAATGCTGTACACAAACGACATAATAAACTTTGCTCAAATGTTACCTTCTAATATACAAAAGCTATGCACACCTGCAAAATACCCGTTAAATGCTTAATTTGCGCCTATCCTTTGATAGATACTTGTGTCATACGACACTGGGAAAAATGTGTATAGTTATGTGTAATAATAATGTATGCTCTGTTTCAAAACAGAAGGATAGTTGTACAGGTATGGGACCTTTTATCCAGAATGCTCAGGACCTGGGGATTTCCAGATAACAGATCTTTCCGTAATTTGGATCTTCATACTGTAAATCTACTAGATAATCACGTTTAGAACATTAAGGGGCACATTTACATAGGGTCGAATATCGAGGGTTAATTAACCCTCGATATTCGACCGTCGAAGTAAAATCCTTCGACTTCGAATATCGATTTACGGCTATTCCTATGGTCGAACGATCGAAGGAATAATCATTCGATCGAACGATTAAATCGTTCGAATCGAACGATTCCAAGGATTTTAATCCATCGATCGAAGGATATTCCTTCGATCAGAAAATTGTTAGGAAGCCTATGGGGACCTTCCCCATAGGCTAACATTGGCCTCGGTAGGTTTTAGGTGGCGAACTAGGGGGTCGAAGAATTTTTTAAAGAGACAGTACTTCGACTATCGAATGGTCGAATAGTCGAACGATTTTTAGTGTGAATCATTTGATTCAAAGCGAAGGTTGTAGTCGAAAGTTGAAGAAGCCCATTCGATGGTCGAAGTAGCCATATTCGACCATTCGAAATTCTAACTATTTTTCCTCTATTCCTTCACTCGAGCTAAGAAAATGGGCCCCTAAATAAACCCAATAGGCTGGTTTTGCTTCCAATAAGGATTAATTATATTTTAGTTGGGATCAAGTACAAGCTTCTGTTTTATTATTACACAAAAAAAGGAAATCGGTTTTAAAATTTTGGATTGTTTGAATAAAATGGAGTCTATGGGAGATGACCTTGCAGTAATTTGTTGCTTCCTGAATAACGGGTTTGCGGATAACAGGTCCCATACCTGTAGTCACTTTGGAGTGCTGTCAACAAAGGCAATTCACCTCTGGACAGAGAAATGCGCAAAAATGATCTTTTGTGTACATTTCTAGGGGGTAATTCATAAAAATCTTTTTTCTGATTTTTTAAATAAATAATGTCTAACAAAGATTAGACCTTATTTATTATTTAAAAAGCTTGCTTTAATTGGTTTGGGTAAAAACTCTATAAAACTGAGTGAAAACCCGTATCGTACATTTTTCAGTTTATTCAAGCTTTTTTCAGAAAAGCCCTAATTTTTCAGATTTTTGCCAGAAAAGGTCAGATTTTCAGGCTAATTACAGCGCAGACCACAGAAACTTTAAAATATGTTAGGGACTTCTACTATTGACTTGTACACAACCTCGGCAGGTCTGAGATGGCGGATTTTCGGATTCTGGCTTTAATAAATCTTGGAAAATTCAAGTTTAAAAAAATGAAAAACACGAGTTTTGCCCCAAAAAACCCTACTTGAGTTTAGTAAATAACCCCTCTTTGCTGGGTGCAAAGAGAAGTGGGTGGATCCCAATAAATACTAAAAGATTGCATTTTTACACACACCATGCGATTTAGTTTCAGGAGAAAAACTTATCTCAAGTATCTCCTAATTCAATTCTAGCAATCCCTTGTATTGCAAAGGAGCATTCGTGTGTGGCCCTCTGAGGAAGCCTACAGGGAAATATGAAATATGAATTCTATTTTTCTTATCAAACTGAATCTGGTCTCCAAAAGTCAATTGCAATTCAATATTTTCTCTTTAAAGAGAATTACAGATTTTTCCGTAGGCTTCAATAGAGTTTTAAACTATGAGAAATATTTTTCTCATCAAACTGAATAGATATCTATGGGAAAATTTAGAACAGAATTTGGAGATACATTCTTCTCACCATATTGAATCTGGCCCAAAAATGAATAGACAACATTTTCACATGATAAATACTTATATTGTTTTTCCTCATCAAATTGAATCTGGTCCAGAATGTATTAGAATTATATATGAATATTAGAATTACAAGAATTCTTAAAAAAAGTTGGTTGTTCTCGAACGGTAAAGCTTTGGGAAAGGATATATGTAGGTGCATATTTATGTAAAACCAATAAAGAAAACTCATACTCTAGGCAGAATAGACAATGAACTTAGAAATAATCACAGTTAAAGGTAACCAGGTCTTGCAAACGCAGCAAAATCCTGACTGTGTAGCAAATTCATGTCAAAAATGGAAAGTCTTGATTTCCTGATTTTCTTCTGCAATTTCTTCTGTTTTTTAAGAAAAAAGTATGGATACTCCATAGAAGACAATAGAAAGTGTGCATGCACCATTCATGCAAGTTGAATATACATGATGAAATGCAATCCGCTACTTTTCCTCCAATTTGTCACCGCAGCTTTATGCAATCTTCAGTTTAGCCTTTTGCAATTTTTCAGAAATACAGTATATGGGAAATCATGGTAAAATAATGAGAAACGTTGGAAATGTCACCATTGGTGGATTCTTTTTTTTCCATGACATTTTTGGTGAAGGTGCAACTTATAGACTCTCCACTGAGAAAGGCTTGAAAAGGAGATATATATTCTGCGTTGGATAGTGTATCGTTAGTTATTTCTTGTGTTTGCCTGAACACCCACAGAAAGTTTTTGCATGAATGCAATTGCAAAAATAAAGTGGAAATGCAACTTTAACAAAAGGAATGCATTTCCTTGTATTTGATGGGAAGCACATGGGCAACATTCAGGGCCTTCAGCTAAGATTACCTTAGTATATGTGACAAGGAAATACCTATCTCTATAGGCTACCCTGGGGATACGATGGCATGCTTAAAGGAAATAAAAAACTTTATTTGACTGGACTGAACCCAAACTTCTGCCTATAAATATTTTACATAAGTTTTACAGAAGTCAGCATATTTTCTGCCAATTTTGTAGAGACTGTAAGGGCCTGAAGGCACAGTTGGAGTGCGGACCAAGGAGGAGGCAGGTAGTAACCAAGTTTGTGGTAACAGAAGGATGAGGCAAGAGAATAGTCAAAGTCCAGGCAAAAGTTCAATCCAGGCAGCGAAGGGTCAATCCGAAATAACAGGCAAGGTTGGTACACAGGAATCAATCAAATAACACACCCAGGAATTCACGAAGATAAACCTATACTTGGGCAATGTCTGCAGTGTCCAGAAGGCTTTAAATAGGGTAGAATTTGCGCCAAAGTTTGGGAGCAATGGCGTCATGACATGGCGTCCAGACGCTGGCGACCAATCGGCAGGCGGGAAGACGCTGGCGTCATATCGCTGCGACCCACGGGATCCACATGGAGAGGCAAAGGGTCGCCATTTTGGAAGCCGTCGCCATCTTGGAGGTGAGTAACTTCCATTTCCATTACAGAGACACACGAGAATCTATAGCCCAATTGTTGCTCCCTACACTCCAACAAGTACATAGAATCTGTATAGATTGTTGTGTTCTCCTCACCTGAGCATGTTTCAGTGGACAAGGAAGGTCACTTGACTTCCCAGACAAGGGAGTTTGGCTGATGTTGACTGTATTGATCAACTACCTGTCTTAGCACATGGATGGGTAACCTCAGATAAGGATGTAGAAGGTGGTAAAATAGTTGAATTGAGTAAGTGTTCTTAAATGCAGGAGAAGGAAATTGGAAGTGATTTTTTTAACCCCTTGAACTACATTCAACTGTAAATAAAGGTTAGAGAGCAAAACAATCATGAAATGTTCCTGGATGCTGCAAAATAAGTGCTGTTGGCCATTTGGTAGCCACTATGAAGACTGGTAGCCTACAGGAGGATCTGTTTGACAGTACACTTGGTTTTTATGCAACCAAAACTTGCCTTCAAGCCTGAAAATTCAAAAATAATCACCTACTTTGAGGCCAATGGGAGCCAAGGGGTTGGTTGCTCATGAGTCACTGGTTGGGGATCACTGGAATAGGCAATTCAGCAGAGATTCTAAAGGTCCCCATAGACGCAAAGATTTCTCTTGCTGAACGACCGATTTTAGGGAAGCCAAACCAATCCTTCGAAATTATTGTGCGGACAATTAGTGGGATTCGAACGATCTTATGATTTTTCAGCCGACATCTGTCAGGATATTGATCGGCCAGGTCAAAAAATCTTTGTCGGTCCCAGTGCAATCTATCTATAGGTGGCCATACACGGGCCGATAAAAGCTGCCGACAGACCGTGTCGGCAGCTTATTGGCCATGTATGGGGCCCCCCGACGGGCTTCACCGATCAAGATCTGGCCGAAAGTCGGCCAGATCTCGATCAGATGGGACAAAAAATCCCGTCGGATCACGGTCGCATCTATTCGTTGATGCAGTCCCGTGATCCGACCGCCCGTTAGGCATTGTTAGGATCCGATCGTTGGGCCCTAGGGCCCACGATCAGATCAGCCCGATATTGCCCACCTCAAGGTGGGCATATCGGTGGGAGATCCGCTCGTTTGGCGACATTGCCAAACGAGCGGGTCTCTCAGTGTATGGGCACCTTATGTTTGCAGGGCCAAGCAGGCAGCTCCCCTTTGTTTTCCTGGCAGATTGGTCTTTTTAGTTGATGGTAAATTCGTACGATCGTACAATCGTTCCGAGAAGATCGTGGTCTCACGATCAGGATCTGATCTTTTAAAAATCTCAACATCTATGGCCAGCTTAACTGATGGGTGCTGGTGACAAAAAATAACTCAATTTACATCTTGCTCCAAATTAGCACTATGCAGGCTCAATGTATGGTGAAAGTAAACAAATATAGTTTGCTTTAAACCTGTTTCAACTTGCACAAACTCAATAGGCAAATATTGCAAATATTTCTTGTTTATAACTGGATTTTTTTAGTTCTTAGAGTTAGATAAAATCTTATTCTATAGTTAGATATTCTTATAGTTAGATAAAATCTAAGATAGCTTATCTCATGCATACAATATTCCATAAATCAATTTCTAGGTTGTACATCAGTGGAATATACCATATTCTTTTGTTTAGGGTGAGGCATGTAACAGCCCTGAAATGAGGGAAGGGCAATTCCAAGTCTTTTTTCTCCTTTCTACTGAGCTAGAGATTGCCAGAATGCCCCCATGTGCCTTTGCTCTAAAATGGATATTATGGCTGTTTAAATTCATATAATATAACCTTAAATATTATGTCTTGTTAATGTAAACACATCAGTACCCACAATCTTATTGTTTGCTGTAGAACGATCATCATAAATGCATGTTATTATCATTGCCTTGTGGTTAACAGTTACAGTAAATGATCTCATTGTAAATGCACTATGAACCTTTTAACACACTGTATACCATCCCACTGATGTATTTACATGTAGTTAAAAAGTTAATGTTATATTTGCTGGAATACAGTGGTGCAAGTATGTGAAAACAAGTGAGAACCAAGCTCCCTTAAAATATATACTCAGGTACCTTTTATCCATGTAAATTTCCAATAGGATACAGAGAAGTAGCCTCAAACCCCAGCCTACCTCTTCCTTTATGATTAGGTTTTATGGACAGTTTCCTCCCTGACATTTTACAGTATGATTCAGAAGCTCAATGACCAATAATGTCATGGAACCTTCCAAATGTTGACCTATTAAAGCATTTGAAATACTGTGGAGAACTAGTATTCCTTAAACATTACCAAATTTTTATCTGTTAAGACTAGAATGAACGAAGCCATAGAACTTGTATGGCAGAAGGGGCCTGTCAAGTGGGTGGATCAGGGGCTGGACCATGGAAAAGTTTAATTCTAGTTGACAGGCACCTTTCCTGGAGAGGAGAAGTGAGCCTTAAAGGAGAATTCAACCCCCTAATTTGCATCCCCCTTCCCCCTACTCTAAATAGGCCCCCCTCCCTCCTCCCCCCTGGCCTACCTGGCACCCTGGGTAAATGCCCCTAACTTTCTACTTACCCCTCCGTGCAGGTCCTGAGTTCACAGCAGCCATCTTGTCTCCCTCGGTCTTCTTCCTGTAGTGATCGGCATTTTCGGCGCATGCGCAGTTGGGTGATCGGCATTTTCGGGCGCATGCGCAGTTGGAGGAATCTTCCGTTGCGGAGCTATTGCGCATGCGCAGAAAGTCACATCATTTTCAATAAAAAAAGCGGAAATTTCATGACTTTCGCAACATGCGCAGTAGCTCCACAACAGAAGATTCCTCCAACTACGCATGCGCAGAAAGTCACAAAATTTCCACTTTTTTTATTGAAAAATATGTGACTTTCTGCACATGCGCAGTAGCTCCGCAACGGAAGATTCCTCCAACTACACATCCGCCCGAAAATGCTGATCACTACAGGAGGAAGACCTGAAGTCAAGCGGAACCCTCCCTGATATGCCCACATTGAGGTGGATAATATTGAGATGATCTGATCGTGGGCCCTAGGACCCAACAATTGGATCATAATTCAGGCAATACGGGCGGTCGAAACGCGGGACCACATGAAGAAGATATACGGCCACAATCCAATGCTATTTTTAACCCTGTCTGATCAACATTTGCCTGACTTTCGGCCAGATATCGATCGGGGAAGCCCGTCGGATGGCCCCACACACGGGCCAATAATCTGCCGACTCAGTGTGTCAACATCTTTTATCGGCCCGTGTATGGGGGCCTTAAGGTTCTGGTTCATTGTCACTGTTATCACTATATTTGCAAGTAGGCATGGCTCGTTTCACCTGTTGTTAATCTGGACACAGGTGATCAGTGTAAGCCATTATTCTGGCTATAAAAACCACTGCTCTGCGCTGACTCATTGGCTGTTATGGGTCAATTGTGCGTGGATTCTTTGGTGTTAAGTCCTGGTGTCACTCTAGTAGCTGAGGTGGTCAATGGTGGCTGTTATAGGTAGAAGAATATGCCCAGACAGGAATCTAGTCATTCCCCTGGTCTGTCAGCAGCTTTTATCAGCCCGTGTATGGCCAGCTTTAGTAAAAAGTCAACTTTCCCTCCTAGCCATTTGTAGCTGAATGTATAGTGTACTTGAAAGGGTGTGGAGCATATGGAAAAACTTGTAGAAACTGGTAGAAATGTTGGACTTGGATATTTGCATAAGATCAAATAAAAAGGGGTAAAGAGTCAGGAGCTCTTTCACGATGAAGCCTCTTGGCCAAAGTTTTGGGAACCAGAGAGATGAATGGTGTTTGTTTTGCAGGATGTTCTGTGTGGACTGGATCAGCTTAGGCATGGGGTTCTTTGGTGGCAGGTACTAAAGCAGCATCAAGCCATTGAATTTACAATTGATTAGGCTATGAGAATCAAGGTTAATAGATGCTGTAGATTGTAGAATCTATGGCACTTTAAAGACTGATATCAAATAAAAGGTGTTTATTGTCCTCCGGGAAAAGGAGACACAGTGGTTAAAAATAAAAGGGTCTTCAGGTTGTGGGGATGGAAACAGGGGGTTCTCTGCAGGGGTGTTTCAAGGGCTACTGCCCATCCTCACCTCTTGTTCTCTGTTCTTTAAGGGTCATGAACACATTAAGTAAAGTTTCCCCAAACAGGAAAAAAACAGGAAAAACTGGCATTGGAATTGAGACCATTTGTTACATCATGCTACCTTTCCTGACCGTACAAGTTTTTTGCAAGTGCAGATTACGTTTTTTAAACTTGTCCCACTACATTTTCCCCTAATGTATTCCTCTTTAAAGGAAAATATCCTGTAATATAACTTTGTAATTAAGATTTTACTTTGAAGGCCTTTGTTGCCAGACTGCTTTCAGTTGCCAAGGTCTTGATCACAACACTTGCTTTCATGTTTAAGTTTTCCCGGAAAAGCAATTCCCAGTCATTATAATAAACAATATAGTAGAAAAGGTGCGACTATAACAGGGGTGCATTCACCTCCCTATGCCTCCTTAATGAGATGCCTCCCAAAACAAAGTTGATCTTGGAATGAGCTGCAGAACTAAATTATGTTTACTGAATAGACCTTTTTGAAATACAGCGCATGCACTGGGGAAGTTATTGAATCTTAGGCTAGTGCAGTACAAACTGGGATATATGCCATTTATTCAACATTAATTTTTAATTTCCCATGATTATTTGTTTACGTTTTACAAGTTTCAGAAGTCTGTATTATTACAGTATAAACTCTTTTCAACTTTCACAAGACAGATTTTATCATCAGCTCAGCCTTTACAAGAGGAACATTGGAACTGAACAGTACCAAATTTTGTTTTTAGAACCCTGGTAGTAAAAACAAGACCCCCTACTGATGTAAAACTTATATCTCCTTGATGGCAGAGCCAATGAGCAGCACTTTTTCTGGATAAAGATTTGGTTAATGTCCCACTGTTTATCTAATTTGATTTTAATTTACAAATAATAGTCCAACTGCTTATGTACACCTGCCAAAACTTCAAAATGAAAATTCACTTTTTAATTCCCCATACCCCTCAGCAACACAGGCTGCACTTCCCTCTGCCCATTGAGCTCTTCCTTTGCATTTGTCTCAAGACAAAGAACACAGATACTAATGGTCAGGGCACCCACTCAGATTCGAGGAGATTAGTCACCCGGCGACAAATCTCCTCTTCTTCGGGGCGACAAATCTCCTGAATTGCCTCCCACCGGCTAGAATGTAAACCGCTGTTGGAATGGCTATCGGAGCGCTTTGTTTTCCTAAATCGCCCAAAATTTCCTTGTGAGGCAACTTCAAGTGACTTCGGAAAACAAAGTGCTCCGAGTGCCATCCTCCCGGTGATTTACATTCTAGCCGGCATTGAGACTTGAGACAGTTCGGGGAGATTAGTTGACCCGAAGAAGAGGAGATTTGTCACCGGGCAACTAATCTCCCCGAATCTGAGCATGTGCCCTGACCCTAAGGGTAAGGCCAGACGAGGAGATTCGGGGAGATTTTGTGCGACTATTGACGACTATTGAAAAACGCATCGCCGCGTGTGCATTAGCGCAGGCGATTTTGCGCTGTAGCATATGGGGAAAAGACGCTAAGGCAGTTCGGGGAGATAGTCGCGCAAAAGACATGGCGATAAATCGCCAGGCGACAAAATCTCCCCCAATCTCTTCGTCTGGCCTTACCCTAAAAGTAGCACAAACAATGAAAATTAGGGATCAGGTTTCCACTATGCACTTTCAGTGTTTTTTCTGCAGACTATTATCTTCATGTTTGGATGGATAATAATAAATCCTTTTTTTTTAGATCAAAGGAGCACGATAAACCGATATAAACCTTTTTTAAGTGTGGAAAATAAATAGAACTTCTCATTTGCTCTCATTGGCTCAGGAAAAACACAAAACTCTTGTTTTTAGAAACAACAAGCAAAATATATGTTCAGCACAAGTCCTATTCGTGGAACCCATGTTGCACAATTCAATCTGCTCCTATATATATTTATATAGTCAATCTACTACTCCAACCAAGCCTATGAGTGAAGAGGACAATTGCCATACAAGTGACCATATTCAATACTGATCCGAACGGTAGGACCAACGTAAGATTTCCATCAAGACAGATAATCCTCAATTCAGCAGGATTATGGGCCAGATTGGAAGGGACTGTAGAGATTGAGGGCATACACAAATATGCCCACTAATTAGCACTAGGCATGTGTCACAAGTATATAATTCAAGATGGTGAAAATACCAAGGTTAATCTAATTATTACAGCCACAGAGAACCACTACAGCACCCCTATAAACGTTTTAACTTCTATTTATACTACTAGAAATTATGAGCACAGATCCTAAAATATCTTTTAGACCGAAATTTTTGTATCATAACCAGATCATATTGGACATTTTTGCCTTCCAGTTAAGGACAATAAGATAGACCAGCCCCTAAATGCAGAGGGAAACCATCGGTGGTTCTGATTGATGTTCTAAGGGAAAGAGGTCATATTCCTTCTGCTAAGAATCGCCAAAATGTACCCAGTTATAGTATTACATTGCCTAGAAATGATTTATGGGTTCATTTCCCATAGGTTTGTAATAATAAAATTATTGTTGTTTTATTTTAGGAAATAAAATCATTACTGTACCTTTGTAGCTTTTTGTATAGTTCTTCTAATCACCACCTTAATATGAGGAGCATTATTAGTAGGAGGATGTGTGTACAGTTCTGCCCTTGTAATTCCTTTCCATGTACCTTCTTCAGGCCAACCCAGTTCCAGCATGGGGGTTGGCACATCGGTTCTTGCAGGCCAGTAACTAATACTCACGTCTTCATCAAGCTCAGCATCATCTTCCAGTTCTAGTTTACCCAACTGAGAATCAGTCACTGAATTCACAATGGAAGCAATTTCTTCCTTTGACAAAAATTGGCGAAGTCTTTCCTTTTTGATAAAGTTTTCAAAAGCCTGAGTTCCAGAAGAAATAAGAGTTTCCATGGCTGTCCTTTGATTTTCCGAGTAATAAAATTCAGGGCTTGTCTCAGTTACATCTAAAAATTGCTGATCATCTTCCAGGCATTTCAGTTGAGAGTTTGCCATCTCTAAAGTCTTTTCAATCCCTAAATATTTAGAAAAATACCTATTAAAATCTTCTAGGCAAATGTTATATTTTCCTTAATGTTCACTGCAGTTGTGTAGCTGATGGACATTATTCTTCTCCACTCAATATATTGAAGGACACCGGCTGCAACATATAATATGTATGAGACATAGACATAAACGTGTGTAAGTGATCCAAAGAATATCTCTATTCATAATAGTATTTTTAAAGGTGTTCATTGGTTGGTTTGCTCTGGTTAAACAAATGCAAATATAGGATCTATTAAAAAGAATACTTGAGAACAGGAGTTTTCTGGATAAGGGATCTTTCCATAATGAGGCAAACCTTAAGTGAAAGATCATTATGGAAAACTGAATCCTAAAAAAGAAATATGAGTAGATTTGCTGAATTTTATATACTGAATTCACTGCACCAGAATATCTTTTCAGAATTTCATGATTCATGGCACAGGGTGTAGCTTACAAAATGATCACATATCTGTTTTTTCTTAGGAGTGTCAGTGACACTGCACATGCTCAGTGTTGTCTGGGCAATTGTTGAGAAGACCAGCTTAGGGAACGTTGTAAGTCATCAAGCAGAAAACAAGGTTCACATGTCATAAAAGGTAAAGCTACATTTATTAATTCTCATGCACTGGTTTCTGAGCTGCCATTGATTAGTCTTGTACTGTGACCATTATATTAAATATAAATAAATAAATTCAAAAACGAGACGCCGGTGCCGTTTCACAAATTTTTCGCTGTTTCGTGAATTTGGTGCGAAATTCACTAATTTTCCGGCGAAGCGAAACGGAGCAAATTCGCCCATCACTACATGTTAACTATTTGCTTAAAGGATTGGCCTCCATGTAATGTGGCGCTTGCAGGATAATGGGTTTCTGGACAAGGGATCCTATACATGTATTGCTCCCACATTGCATGTTCAGTAGGGTCAGTGTGAGATGTATTCTTTTTTATATTAAAATTATTCAGACCTAATGGGATCCCCCTAAAATAGCACTTAGCAACCAAGTGGTATCAGTTTGACATATATGAGATCGCATAATCTAGTACTTCTAGTACCAAAACATTTTCTATACATAATAAATGAACTAATTACCTAATTAATTGGAAATCTATATCAAGCCATCCCTACAGTAATTACTCTTTCATAAGTGAGCAATTGGTGTATAACCAAATGAATTGTTTAATTAAATTGAATTATTGCATTGGACACTTATTGAAGGGCAATTATTAAATGGTTAGTTTATAGATTACCAATTAAATAGGGGTTAACAAATAATTCATTAATTGATTGATCATGTAAATTCTACATTTAATGACTTGCTAGAATCACTGCTTGTTTCATCTATAAAGAGGGAAGCCTCCAGGGCAAACATGGTCATTAAGCTTATCTCACGAGAGAACAGACTGCTTCAGCCAATCAGTAACAGGAAGGTACTCTTAACTGATTGGTTATTCTGAGGACCTGTCTATCTACCTAGACATGCTGACTAACTAGAGAAACCAGCAAATTATCACCTTAAGGGATCATTTACTCAACGAATTTACTGGAATTTTTTTTTTCACTGTCAGCAACCAGAACAATAATCTATAAAAAAAAATCCACAGTCTCTCTCTTTCTCTCTCTCTCTCTCTCTCTCTCTCTCTCTCTCTCTCTCTCTCTTCATGCAAATAAAGGTGACTTGATTCAATACAATTTGGAGTGCGGTTCTCTGTGATTAATTATATATATATATATATATATATATATATATATATATATATATATATATATATATATATATATATATATACTTTCTCCAATGAATATCCGCACTCCAAGGCTACTGTTGATGGCGGGGTGCACGGTAATTATATGTATATATCAATTAGCAATGGACCAGCACTCCCTTTTCTTAAAACGTAATATTCTTTATTGTTGTCTTGGTATCAAACCAAGACAACAATAAAGAATATTACGTTTTAAGAAAAGGGAGTGCTGGTCCATTGCTAATTGATATATATATATATATATATATATATATATATATATATATATATATATATATATATACAGGTATGGGATCTGCTATCCAGAATGCTTGGGACCTGGGGTATTCTGGATAATGGATCTTTTTGTAATTTGGATCTTCATACCATAAGTCTACTAGAAAATCATTTAAACAAACCCGATAGGCTGGTTTTGCTTCCAAAAAGGATTAATTTAATCCTTTAGTTTGGATCAAGTACAGGGCACTGTTTTATTTTCAATTTGGAGCTGTTTGCTGGCTTCCTGACATTCGAGTTTTTTTTTTTTTCGTAGAAAACACTCGAATCCAATTCAATTTGAGTTTGCAGGTCGTTTTCACTCACCCGAGTGAAATTAATTTGTTAATAAATTGCAGCTGGTCGAATTTCGAGTTCATGGGAATTTTAAATAACTCCGATGAACTCGAAATTTGATAAATCTTCCCCTAATTAGTATCATAACAGTGGCGTAACTACCAGGGGTGCGATCGCTCCCAGGCCCACAACCCTTGGGGCAGGACGGAGCTGTTATCACGGGCAAATAGGCAGGGGGAGATTTTACAGCTCGCACAATTCATAGGGGGCAGGGCTGACAGGGGTGCCCAGGTGCCCATTCTGTACCAGGACCCGCCAGCGAGTAGTTACGCCACTGTATCATAGGGTAAAAGTTTTGCACTGCCATTAATTGTATGCAATTACTATGTGCACAAACACTCACACACACACACACACACACACACTAGGGTTGGTCAGGACAGTAACTTTTTCCGGATAGCGTACAATATTCACGCCAGCAGTAGTCATGTGTATACAGATAGAGAAAATAATCGACATTTGGCTCAGCAGGCTCAACCATGTGCCCCCATGTCACTCCATATAAACAGTTTGTTACAGAATTTTCCATTTCAATGAAAGTGGTTGTGTTGTGGTGCGCCCTGGTGCGACGACGTGGGAGCTGTGGCATGCCACACCATGTTTGCTCAGTCTGTGTGTGTCTATATATAAATATACAGACAAACACACACATCTCATATTGCAAGGATGGTCTAACTGCTAACCATAATGTTGATCCTTAGAAACAATTGATTGTGTTTTATTTAAATATTTTTTGCATGTCTTGTGCATGGCCTCTTACGTTATTCATATGTTCTGTCATCCCACCTTCTGATGAAGAGTATGAGAGTATACTGTTTTACATATAAATATATACAGGTATGGGACCTGTTATCCAGAATTCTCGGGACCTGAGGTTTTTTCAGATGAAGGATCTTTCCGTAATTTGGATCTTCATATCTTAAGTTTACTAGGAAATCATTTAAACATTATATAAACCCAATAGGCTGGTTTTGCATCCAATAAGGATTAATTATACAGGTATGGAACCTGTTATCCAGATTGCTCAG
Organism: Xenopus petersii; assembly: GCA_038501925.1. Classification (NCBI taxonomy): domain Eukaryota; kingdom Metazoa; phylum Chordata; class Amphibia; order Anura; family Pipidae; genus Xenopus; species Xenopus petersii. The sequence continues at coordinate 105,504,476 of CM076685.1, read as the reverse complement.
GACCTGGGCTTTTCCGGAAAACAGATTTTTCCGTATTTTGGATGTTCATACCTTTACGTCTTATAGAAAATAATCTAAACATAAGCTAAACCCAATAGGCTGGTTTTGCTTCCAATAAGGATTAATTATATCTTAGTTGGGATCAAGTACAAGCTGCTGTTTTATTATTACACAGAAAAAGGAAATCGTTTTTTAAAAATGTGGATTATTTCATTATAATGGAGTTTAGGGGAGACAGCCATTCTGTAATTGGGGGCTTTCTAGTAGAGATGTACTGAATCCAGGATTCGGTTCAGGATTCTGCCTTTTTCAGCAGGATTCAGATTCGGCTGAATCCATCTGCCCGGCCAAAGCGAATCAGAATCCTAATTTGCATATACAAAAAATCACCTGCTTGTCACAAAACACGGAAGTAAAAAATGTTTCCCCCTTCCCACCCCTAATTTGCATATTCAAATTAGGATTCGGATTCAGTTCGGTATTCGCGAAGGATTGGGTGGTCCGGCTGAATCCAAAATAGTGTATTTGGCGCATCCCTACTTTCTAGATAACGGGTTTCCGGATAACAGTTCCCATACCTGTATGTATATACACATGAGTGATGTTGAAATAAACCTTTTTTGGTTGAAGATTTGGTGTGCTGGTCCACTTTGAACATTATATATATATATATATATATATATATATATAATAGTTTTTAAAAATGTGGATTATTTCATTATAATGGAGTCTAGAGGAGACATATATATACAGTATATATATTATACACAATATTAAAATATTTACTGTAGCAGTTAATGAAATTTAGAATCATGAATGATTAATGAATAATAAATATTAGAATCAAGATGAGATGTAGCTTACAATGATATAAGCTGTTCAGTTTACAGTCCAGCACACAAGGCGCTGCATTTTTATATGTATATAACAGATTTATTGCTAGATAAAGAATGAAGGGAAGTGAATGGTTTGAAATAAGTGAGTAGTAAATAAAGCACGGTACCTGCTGAGGCTTTCCCTGTATTACAGCACAAGCAAAGCCAATCCACACCAACGTCACGACCATTCAGAGTTTGGTCTCAGAGATTTCCCAGCCATTGTCCTGAATGTGTTTGTTCTCTTGTACCTGTTGCTTTGTTTTGCTGCAATGGAAGCTGAAAGTCTTCTCCTTCTCTGCTCCAGCATCAGACCCCCAGCTTTGCCTTTACCTGATGCTCATTGGAGGTGCAGGACATGGTCCCATCCAGAGCAGGGAAAGGTAGCAGAGCAGTTGTCTGTTTGTGGCTTGTCTGTGAGTTGTTCCTCTGCACCTGCTCTCGCTCCTCCTCTCGTCTTTTGTTCTCCCTGTAACCAGTAACACAAGACACACCAGCAGGTCATGCAACTCGCAACCAGGAAGAGCTCTCACCTTAAACAGATCACTTGACTGATTTGCAAACTAAAGGATGTTAAGCCACTAGGAACTTAAAAGGGGTTGGCTTTTTCCAAGGAAAACAACCAGCAGAAATCCTGCGGTTTAGTGGAAGAAAAGAAAAAACTTCTCGGAACTGGTAACTTTAGAATTATTTTAACGTAGAACCATAAACCCCAGAGAGGACAATGGCCCTTTGTTTATAGATGTTATAAGGGTGCGATGCATGGTAGAACATTCTACTCTTATTTTAATAGTTGCCTTAAATAATGAAACTTGTGGGTTGTGGGTTTTAAAGTTGATGACCTTTGATAACAAACACACACACACACAAAGAGACTTTCTTCTGTTTTGCAGCTTGGATTCTCTGAAAGATGCACTGTACTCTCGAAGGGACAAATTTACTTACCTTCGAAGTGGCGCCAGAGTTGGATTCACCGCACTTCGCTGCACTCCGCCAGGGAGGCGAAAGGTAGCGAAGTTATGCTAGCATTAATTCTTCAAGCAAAGTGAAGTTACGCTAATGATGCCTAATTTGCATACGGCGCCAAGTTAAAGTACAATGGACGTATATGTAGCAGCAGATACATTATACTACACAAGCCTGGGAAAGCTTCATAAAATAAAATAGAGTTGTTATTTTGCCCTACACATGTGCCCAGTGTATAGTTTAGGTGCCATATGTTAGGAAATGTATGGGGGAAGGAGGTTACCCCCAAAAAAATTTACCATCTTTTTCAGCCTATCACCCATAAAAAAGTAAAAGACGCCAGCGTTTTTGGGGACTTAGAAAAAATTAAATTGAATTTAATTTTCAATTGCAGATCGCCTGGTCTGAGGTGGCGAAGGCAAGTCTGGCGCAAGAGGTAACGTTCAGTAAAATCCGCAAGTTAGTGAATTAGCTTAGTTACGTCCCTTCGCCATAGCGCAACTTCGCCTGGCCTAAGGGTGCGAAGTAGTGCTAGAGTAGGTCCACTTCGCTAGCGAATTTACGCCAGCACCCGTTAGTAAATCGGAAATAACGTCACGCTGGCGAATTTTCGCTAGCGTTAGCCACTTCGCCCTTTAGTAAATTTGTCCTGAAATACAGAAATATACTCCAGTAAGAGAGATACAGGTATGGGGCCTATTATGCAGAATGCATACCTCCCAATATTCTGGAAACGGAAAAAGGAATGAAAAAACTTGCAGCGTGGAGCCCCTTTTTGCGGCTACACCCCCTAATTACCATGCCCATTTTACAAATGATCTTAAGTATCTATTCTGCGCTCCAAAAGAAAATTAAGTTAGAAACATTGTATCTTTTTTGACTGTTCAGTGCAGAGAAATCGGGACTTTCCAGTACAAAAGCGGGTTCGGCTGTCAAAAGAGGGACAGTTGAGAGATGTTCAGCACCTGGAGTTTTCTAAATAAGGAATCTCTCCAGTATTTGGATTACTATACTCTATCTCAACTTAAAGTCATTTAAACATTAAATAAATCTAATAAGGCTGTTTTTGCCTCTGATAAGGAATTGAATATATCTCAGTCTGGATCAAGTACAAGGTACTATTTTATGATTACAGGGGAAAAGTAAATCATTTTTAAATATTCAAATTATTTGTTTAAAATGAAGTCTATGGGAGATGGACTTCCCGTAACTTGGAACTTTCTGAATAATGGGTTTCTAGATAAAGGGGCCAGTGATGTTGCTGTGGAACCCAATAAAAATGAATTAAGGTGACAGCTCATATACAGTAATTCTGTAAATAGCTCCCAATATAAAATTCATATTTCTTTAGATGTAAGTTCAGTTAATTATTTCTCCAGAGATTACAGGCATTTGAATTTATCGTTTAGCCTTTGAAGTAATGGTAATTCATACAAATATTACTGCATGCCTTGTTACACCTGAATAATGCAGGGAGGTAGAGCATTTATTTTCTTTATTTATGTTATTTATCAAAATCCGAATTTATCTCACTATCTTTGTAAAGCCACTCTACCAAATCCGCTGACTTTTGCCCCAATTCATGAAATTTTTGCGAAAAAATTCATGTACGGGAAAAGTCTTGATAAGTGAAAAAATCCAAAATCCGCAACTTTTCCTGATTTGATGCCTGAGTACTGTGACTTTTTGGGATTTGACTCCCGAATACCGCAACTTTTTCAGATTTGATGCCTGAATATAAAAACGTTTTCAGATTTGACGAAAAAAATGTTGGTTTTCCCCTTTAAAAGTCCAACCAGAAAAAAATCGGAATTCTCTATGCTCGCATCTAGTGCTGACCGATATATCAACCTGAGTCGCTACCGGTAATATCAATGTGGCTTTATTAAAACACAAAAAGTGACATAAATATGGCGGTGGGTGTACAGATAAAGCTTACGCGTTTCGTGCCTCCAAACTCGGCACTGCCTTATGTTTGAGCTAAGCTATTACTCAACTTGATTCTGATTAACAAGTAGAGCAGCCTATGGGTTTGCTTTTAACTTTGATGTCCTTCTTAAAGAAGATAAAAAAAATTGTCCCATCTGATAAATGGGCCTTACTTGAACTTTAATAGTATTTGTGGAAGGTTGGAATTGTATGAGCTACAGTGGTATCATAATGCTTTAGCTTTTGTCATTTTGTAGGTAGGTACAAATGACAACAAGTATATATATATATGAATATAATAACAGAAGCAAGACATAGATAGGATAGACTACTGTACATATAATATTTACAAATGACAACCTTTGTTCCCTATCCATTAGCCGCTGAAAATGCCCACGGCAATCGGGAGATAAGTGAATGCGATGTGTGGGGAGGCTGCTTAATCACTTCCACAACTATTTTTACTTAGCTGAAAGTTTTACTCCTTTATTTGTTCTCTCCCTAATACTGATACATATTGGCATTTTTAACTAACCCAGAAATGCAAGACAAGGAGTGGGTTTTTTTTTTCTGGCCAATACTGTGTCTGCAATAAAGGCAAGCAATACTTAAAGGGATACTGTCGTGGGAAAACATGTTTTTTTTTTCAAAGCACATCAGTTAATAGTGCTGCTCCAGCAGAATTCTGCACTGAAATCCATTTCTTAAAAGAGCAAACTGATTTTTTTATATTCAATTTTGAAATCTGACATGGGGCTCGACATGCCAATTTCCCAGCTGCCCCCAGTCATGTGACTTGTGCTCTGATAAACTTCAGTCACTCTTTGCCGCTGTACTGCAATTAGGAGTGATATCACCCCTCTCTTTCCTCCCCAGCAGCCTAACAATGGGAAGATAACGAGATAGCAGCTCCCTAACACAAGATAACAGCTGCCTGGTAGATCCAAGAATAACACTCAATAGTAAAAGCCACGTCCCACTAAGACTGATTCAGTTACATTAAGTAGGAGAAATAACAGCCTGCCAGAAAGCAGTTCCATCCTAAAGTGTAGGCACAAATCACATGACTGGGGGCAGCTGGGAAACGGACAAAATGTCTAACCCCATGTCAGGTTTCAAAATTGAATATAAAAAAAATCTGTTTGCTCTTTTGAGAATTGGATTTCAGTGCAGAATTCTGCTGCGACTGCGGGCGACAAATCTCTCGAAAATGCCTCTCCATTTGAAATACTTGAAATTGCTGGTGCTATGACCAACATATTGCCTCTGGAGGATTTTTCCGTCGACTTAGTGATATGTTGGTCATAGCACCAGCAATTTTAAGAATTTCAAACGGAGAGACAGTCGCCCATAAATAGTGACAAATCGTCCCGTCTGCCACTGCCCTGAAGGGGTGGTTTACCTTTAAATTAACTTTTAGTATGTTATAGAATTGTCAGTTCTAAGCAGCATGTCAACTGGCCTATATTTTTTTAAATTTTTATATTTTTCCTTTCCTTTAATTATTTGCCTTCGGCCTCCAGCTTTCAAAAGAGGGTCACTGACCCCATATAAAACACAAATGTTCTGTAAGGTACACCTTTATTGTTATTGTCTATACTAGGATACTGGAAGGAAGAACACCACTATACTAGTACCAATGGCATGAATGTTGTCCCTCTCTCTCCTTATAATAATTTGTAGTCATTATTTAGACTGGCGACAATATGACTTTGCCACCGAAACCAAAATGTGTAAGAAATGGAGAAGTATTTGTCCAGCCAGCGCCACCTGTTGATGCTGATGTTTTTTTATGACCCAAACAATTCAGATACTTTTGTCTTGTACAGATAAAGCCAATTGGATTTGGTGTAGGTGCCGGTATTTTATGGATCCGCCGTTGGCACTGCAACTTGGGAAATGGAAATGAACTTCTCATAAGTCCACGGGCTACATGCCATTACTCAGTAGTCTGGTGCAAGTTCACCGGCACAGCCCAAAAAGGCAAAGACACCAATGACTCAAAGGTACGTTTGTCACTTTCTATCAAAGGCAAGAGTGAAACACAATAATGATGGGCTGTGCCGATTCCTGATGTCAATAAGTCAGCACCAGCGGCAGTGTTTGTACATGACTTAGGATAATATTTGTCTTTTTGTGTAATGTAAAGCAAACTCCTCCGATAAACAGATTCCTCCCATGATTCTCAGTGGCTGCACACAGTCTGTACAATCCTATCTGTGGCTCATCTAGATAGGAAGCAATGACTTATCCATTCCAGGCTCTCACCGGCTTGTATATATATATATATATATAGATATATATATATATATATATATATATATATATATATATATATATATATATATATATATATATATATATATATATAACAAAATTATAGAAAAATACCCGCACTCCTTCACATGCGTTTTTTTGCCGGGTGCATGGTCAAATATAGTTATATAAAAAATGACAGAAAGGACCAGCACTCCGTGTTCCAAAAAAATCAAATAGTTTATTCAAAACTCACAGTGTCTCCAACGTTTCGACACTCTTTGGGGTCTTTATCAAGGGATAAAGACCCCAAAGAGGGTCGAAACGTTGGAGACACTGTGAGTTTTGAATAAACTATTTGATTTTTTTGGAACACGGAGTGCTGGTCCTTTCTGCCATTTTTTATATATATATATATATATATCGACTCTAGAACTGCCCAAGGCAAATTCTCAGTATGGGCTGATGGGCTTTACTCAATAGCTGTATAGCAGGACTTCCAGGCTCTTCATTAAAAATGAAGCTGAACTTGAAATGCTCGTATTTCAATAAGAACAGCTGCAGCGTTGTGTTTGCATTATTGAGCAAACATTTGCTGTGCAAAAATCTAGCTCTTGCTACAGTAGCACCGCGCTTCTCCTTTTTCTGCTTCCCATCCCAGGGCTGAAACAGTAATGCAGTTTTAGACACGTTCAAATAAGATATCTTTTCCCACTATTCCATAATATTCGTGGCTGTTGACTCCGACCATAATGGGAATCCACAGCCTTTGCAAATGCCAGTCCTATAAGGGAGGAATTCAACGGACGATTTTGGAAGAATCTGAAACAAAAACGTCATCAGGACACAAAAATTCACTTATCTTATTTCTGTTGCATCCAACATGACGCCTGCGTCTTTGCACAGCTCGTCGGATCGTGCGGAAATCGTCCGCGTAGTCCTACCCTAAGACCTGCTTTTTGTGTCCTGATTCCAGGCAGATACAGTAACTTTTCCTTTCTCTTTGCCACTTGTAAAGTTCCTGTTTATTGAAGCATCAGTGTTCAGTCAAGGGTAACACTTTCCCTATAAGCACTGTGACTATCATGTCTGAATGTTGGTGAATGTCCAGCAGTTTGAAGCCTATATGCTGGATAATCCAGATAATGAATGTATGTATGTATGTATATTTTTATTTGTAAAGCGCTCGTTGAGGGCAAAGCACTGTACAGCAAAACAATAAATTAGTAGTAACAAACAAGAAATACAATTCACATAAATATAAAATATAATTACAATACAGATTATGTGCTCAGTGTCAAGGAGACAAAAGGCTAGAGGACCCTACCCTGTAGGGCTTACAGTCTAAATGGAAGGGTAACATACAGACACAATTCAGAGGGGTATTAAGGTGCTGTGAGTTACAGTTTGTTACACTGTTATGTAAGTGCCAGTTCAGGTGATATCCAGGTGCTCCCAGAGGTAGTCTTTGAGTTTTGTTTTAAAAACCCTGAAGGAGGATTCTCTCCTGAGAGATTCAGGAATGGCATTCCAAATATAAGGAGCCGCAAGAGAGACAGGTTTGATACGGGAAACAGCAGTAGTAGTGGGGGGTACAACCAAGCGGTTGCTCTGAGAGAGCGGAGGTTTCGGCAGGAACATATAGAGAGACAAGAGATGAGATGCATTTAGGTGCAGAGGAATGAAGGGCTTTGAAGGTTATGAGGAGGAGTTTATAAGTTATTCTTTGTTTTATAGGAAGCCATGATAAGGACTTCAGCAGCAGAGGGGCCTGTACCCTTTTGGATGAGAGGAGGATAATTCTTGCAGCAGTGTTTAATACAGACTGTAGAGGGGAGAGATGGGAGTTAGGGAGGCCAGTTAGTAGAAAGTTACAGTAATCTAGTCGGGATAGGATGAGAGCATGCATGAGCATCTTGGATGTATCAGGTGAAAGGAAGGGACAGATTTTGGCAATATTGCGTAAGAAAAAGTGACAGGTTTTGACAGTGGTGTTAATATGATCAGAGAAGGAGAGAGAGGAGTCAAAGATTACCCCCAGACAGCGAGCTGAGTTGACAGGGTTAATGAGCATGCCATCAATAGAGATAGTAAATAGGGGAGTAGGACCAGGCTTAGGTGGAAAGATGATAAGTTCAGTTTTTGTTAGGTTGAGTTTGAGGTGGCGCTGGTTCATCCAATTTGAGATGGCCAGGAGGCAGTTAGAGATCTGAGCCTCTGTTTCCGCTGTTAATGAAGGGTTGGATAAATATATTTGGGTATCATCAGCATACAGATGATAATTAAAGCCAAATGAATGGATGAGATCTCCCAAAGACAGAGTGTACAGGAGCAGCAGACCAAGTACAGAGCCTTGCGGCACCCCCACATTAAGTGGAACTGGAGATGAGGTTTTGTTATCATAGGAGACAGTGAATGATCAGTTAGAAAGGTAAGAAGAGAGCCAAGATGCAGCCTGGTTACAGATGCCAAGCGAATAGAGAATCTGCATCAGGAGAGAGTGATCAACTGTATCAAATGCAGATAATAGGTCAAGGAGGAGAAAGATGGAGAAGTGACCTTTGGATTTGGCAACCTGAAGATCATTTGTAACTCTGCACAAAGCAGTCTCAGTAGAGAGAGATAATACACACATTTACTGCAGGATTAACAGCAGAAGCCATTGTAAAGTGAAGGAGGTTTAATGGTTAGACTGAAAACAACAATAAACAGAAGTGCAAACCAGATACAGGCCTGGGTAGAGACAGAAGACTGAGCTGGCAGAAGACTTAGGAATGTCCGAATGGCAGGCAAGGTCAGTGGCAGGCAGCAGTCAAGCAGAGTTGAGTAACAGGCCAAAGGTCAAACCAGGGAATCCAGAGAATACGGATATCGGGAACCAGGTGGGAACAGGATCAGAGGAAACATGTCAGACTCAACAGTGTAATCCAGTCGTAGAAGGAGCTGGAGCAGTAGGTAGTGAACCCACAAGCGCCTCACACAACCGCTACCCACCTGGAGAGGAACAGGGAGCAGGGTTGTGGAGAGTAGCCGGTGAGACAATTAGCGAAGTACAAGGGATTAGGCAGAGTCGTGGTCAGGAGGTCCGAGGTCAGAAGGCAGGCAGCGAGATCCGTAAACGATGAGGCAGGCCGATAGGCCGAGACAGGCAGCAAGAATCACAGTCCAGGTACAACCAAGGGTCGATAACAGGAATTCAAGAAGTGCAGAGACGCTAGGATTTCAGTTTAAACAACCTAATAACCAGGCAATGCATCTCAGTCTGAATCAGGTTTAAATACTGTTACTTTGGCGCCAAACTGACGTCATTCCGCTGGCGCCGCAGTACTGACGCCAACACGTCCGTCTTAGGTGTTTTCGCCTGCGTCTTTGCGCATTAGCGCGCCCGCGCCGGACAGAACGCAGACGCAATTCCTCACAGAAACAGGCAGGGAGCACAGGAACCAGAAATCAGGAACCACAGAAGTCACGGAAATCAGAGGCTAGATTGGGCTCAGGAGCTCAGATGATCAAGCAATAGGATGTTTAATAGCACAGGCTTATAAAGGGCCTTGCTTGGTTGACAGCACATGTTGTTAATGAGGTAAGACAAGGCAAGTGTGTTGCAAGAAACATAGTAAGTCTGCTCAGGGGATCCCATGGTTGAAAAAAAAAACATTTTTCTAGGGGTACCAAATACAAAATATGTCTACAAAGTTGACCTTGTATATGCAAACTGTCTGGTAACCTTATGGAAATAAATAAATACCTTTTAAAAAAAAAAGTCTGTCCAGGTCAATGTACAGTTTAAGCATTAAGATTCCCCAGTGGCTCACCAGTACAGTGCAGGATCATCCAAAGGCCTTGTGATTCCTGACAATGTCACTCATGTTGATTTGCTGTCATACTTGAAGAAGAATATGGATTTTTGTTGAAATCTGCTCTCCCACAAAGAGAATGTTCTCATTTATTTTGACAAGAGAGCTGTTGTTTTTGTCCCTTTTCTTATTGGAGTCCTTCCTGCCAAGTAAAAAGCGAACGTAAGCTGGCCATAGATGCAAAGATCCGATCGTACAAGTCCTCGATTCGTATAATTTTTGGACCGTGTGTGGAGAGTCCCGACATTTTTTGTCCCATGGAGATCGGTCATTTGGTCAGTCGGACAGGTTAAAAGATTTCTGTCGGCTGCGGGTAATATCTCTGCGTGTATTGCCGATCTTACGATTTTCAGAGGGAGACTGTCACCAGCTTTGGTTGGACATAACTTTCATACGATTGCTGTCAGGGGCAGAACATCGGCTGATCTGTTCTTTTACTACTTTATTTGATCTGAATGGTTAGTGGCAGGTCTGGAGATGGGGAAGTCCGATTGTTTGAGGAACGTTTGGATCTTTGCATCTATGGTCAGCTTTAGGTTGTGAGCAGTGTCGACTGGGATGCCAGGGGCCCACCAGAAAGCCTTAGACCTTGGGCCCACCAGAAAACCTAAAACCGTGCGCCCACCAGAAAACCTTAGACAGTGGACCTTTCCAAACTATTATTCTTCCTCTACTCACTCAACCTCTTTATTCTCCAAGTCTTTTATATATATTTACAATATTCTCCCATTATTAAGCATTTTCTCCATAAAGAAATAGGGAATGACCACGAAATAGGCCAAATGTTTAGAAACAAGAGGGCCCACTAACACCTGGGCCCGCCGGGAGTTTTCCTGGTATCCCGGTGGGCCAGTCCGACACTGGTTGTGAGGCTAGAAGACAATCCTTGTCGATCCAATCAAACTGGATTGCTAGAAAACAAAACATTGAGATGGCATATCAGCATATGTATAGGCTTATAATTCAACTTGTAATAGTACTACCTTGCTCCTCCTTACTAATAAAATATACCAGACAATGAACCTAAGTGACTCAAGTAAAACCCAAATCATATTCTTACTCACTCCCTATTATATTTGTTGGAGTAGAAATAAAAATGGGAGAAATCTAAAGATGAGCAGCCATCTTCCCCATGAGTGAGCCCTTTATAGAAGCAGGTCTTTGTACCCAAAGAATAGAGCTCCATGACATATACAATATAGTACTATAGCATTACTTGTATATTGATGAGGGGCATGTTAGTCCCATCCCACCTCTATCTTGTGCATCACTGAAATGTGCAAAACAGGACTCAGGGTGCAAACAACAGGGCTGCTCAATGCACCCGGCGTAGGTAGGCCCTAAGAAGCACACTTAGGGGGTTATTTAACAAAATCCGAATTGTTATGATCTTTTAAATAAAAAAAGTCTGACCAAACTAGAATACTCTATAAATCAATTCAATCTTATTTATCAATAAAAAAACTTGAAAAAATCCGCAACTTTTTGCCATTGTCACGCAAAAATTCTGAATTTTTCAGATGTGACACCCAAAAAAAAAAACAGATTTTTTTTTGTGAAATTGTCAAAAAGCCTGAAATGTTTGGATTATCGTACGAAACTCAGCACAGACAATAATATCTTACCATTGACTTCTACAGGATCTCAACCGGTTGAAGGTGGAGTACTTTCAGATTCTGACTTTCTGTAGCTTAAAATTCTGACTTTATAGTAAAAAAAACTAAAATTATTCGAGTTTTTAGCATTCGGACTTTAATAAATAACACCCTGAGTGTCCCCCATACCCTACATTAACCAGACAAACAAATTAGGGGGCACTGGTGGATTTTTGTGCATACAAAACCTGAACAGAGTTTCTAGAAAGGGCGGCCAATTTAATAGAAGAGGGAGGGTTCAGGCAGAAGCCAATTAGGGTGAAATTTGAGGATAAATGATTATTTCCTGTTTTGATTATTTGTGGAAGCATGTGATAGTGTCATATATTTATATTCAGGGTGAAACCTCAGTTGTCAACAGCCCCAGGATCGTCCCTGTTCATATTATTATCAGGAGGCCTGAACCCAAAAATTCTGAAGACCTCTTCTTTAAATGGGAATTGTTTTAATGCCGATTCCTTTTATATCCTTGACTATGAAGTACAATGCTGGGCACACCTCCTAATGCAGCTGAGCCCAGTTAGATGAAACGGTTAAATAAAAAAAAACTATGGATAGATGGCAAAGCTTTATTTGATAGCACTGAAGGCAGTTGCATGTTAACTGAATCAACTATTTGCGTGATAGTCATGAGATAGAATCTAAAGTAAATAGTTTTCTTTAGATAGTCAGACAAGCCCATCTATAATACCTGAAGGCACTGGTTTAATATAATATCATTATTTACTTTTTAAATGTCAGTTGTAGGCACTGTAACATGACTTAGAAACACGCACATATACTCAGACTAGACGGGTTTATTGGTGACACTATCCAACTTTTGGCAAAGCAAGAAAATGTCTCAAAACGTTCAGAATGACATAAAACCAAAGTATTCCCATTTCTTCTATTTTCTGTATGTCTTGGTCCTCCATTGTCTTTTGGTCACTGTTCTAGACCCAGTGTGCCTCCTATGAAACACAGGATCCACAAACCTTCTATTCTAGGATGCTGGCTCTACACTCTCAGTTGTTTTGGGTGGGGACCCTGCCGACTTATTAAGAGAGAGTAATGAAAGAGAATAAAATTCTGCGTATGCATATTCCCACCGGTAGTCCCCTTACTTGGATGGATTCTGTTCTCAAGTTAGATTTGGTCAATACTCACCCGGCCTTGAGGCAGAGCCACCTACTTGGCTCTAAGAGCAGTTCTTTGTTTTTTTGTTCTGTGGAGCAATATCTTTATGCTCTTCCACTGGTAACTCACTTTTCACAAGTCTATAAAAACCCTGTGATCTCCTTGTTCGGATGCACAGAGCTTGTGTCAAATAAACTTTGTCTCAAGTTGTTTCTGGTAACTGAATTTCCACAAAAGGCACAACCATTGTCCTACCTGGCTCAGGGCATCTACTGACTCTCCAACTCTTCTTTATCAGTTGCCCCTTTTGCTATTTTAGCATTCAGCATTAACAACATTGACCTCTTTGAGAAGTGCGGCCTCTGCTTTTTTACTAGACTGGTGGATTTATTAGGTTGTGTATCATTTAGATGCGGTTGTAAATATTCCAGCAGGCTGTAAGCCTTTAGGGTTTCCTTCTTGGAAGATTCTGTTGCAATTCGTCACCATATAGGAACTTTTAAATACATACATTTATATAATGTATGGAATGAGATTAAGGCAATTATGAAAACACTCTATGATCCATATTATGAGAATTTGCCATTTTTATTTTTGGGAATTGGCTGCAGTTACCACCTGTCAGTGTTTTTATGGGGACCTCAACAGTAAAAACTGATTCAGGAGGGATTCTGGTCTCCTTTTCCCCCATGAATTTAAACTGTGTGGCCTGTATCTAAGAGACTTTCACATACAAAGCTACAAACCAGTGGAACAACCTATTGTTTGTGGTAACTACATTATTTGTATATGTAGCCTTTCTGGATATAGGGGGCATGCAAGAGATATCAGATCAATAGGATGGCAAAAAATTTAGCCTAAAGTGAAAATATAATGTGGTTTTACATACAGGAACCTATACATCTAACTTGCCTGGTCCTACCACTTTCCTGGTTTTATGACTCATGTTACTTGCAAGTCAAAAGGCCTAACCTGCAGCTAAAAAGAGAAATACTGAGGGTTTTGGAGATGTTACCAATGTTTACTTCTTGCTTGTTAACAGCAGATCAGTTACTGTAATTGCACCTTGATCAACAGGTGCCATTAAGGCCAAAATGCAGCATCATTTTGCCAAACCTCTAGTCACCAGAAGTGTTATAATAATATTCTAAATCTGGAAAGTCCAAAGCAGAAAAAGCTAATTGCATTCTAAACATATTTCAATAAATATGAAATTGCTCAAATGTACTGTATTTCTCTCTGTTCATGTTCAGTATAAGAACCCCGTCCTGTGAAATACAAAAACTTTCAGCACATACAGTGCAAAAAAGTCCTCCCAGTACAAAACTTCGTCATGTAATGATCTCCCGCTACAATACGTTCCACTTGCCATAGCAACATTATTGCTGCACTCATCTCTTCACTCTTATTCAGGTCTTACAAGTGACAGTACCATTTGGTTTCCTAGGGTTCCACCACAATTACTAACTTGCTGCAGTAACAAAGTCCATGACTGGAGAAGCTTCAATAAGGAATTGTCCCTAAATGGACCAGAGTTGTAATGACCAAGTAGGGTGAAACAAACCCAGTTTACTTTCTAAATGTTTTCACTAATGTATATTTAGCGATAAAATGGTAATCCCTCCTGTTGTCCCACAGTCATTTAGTTACAGGTAGCCAAAATGAGCAAACTGGCAGTCAGTGCTCAATAGCTACTAGTGCTATACTAATATAACCTAATACATAGATAATAGATGATAGATAGATAGATAGATAGATGATAGATAGATAGATGATAGATAGATAGATAGATAGATAGATAGATGATAGATAGATGATAAATAGAGGATAGATAGATGATAGATCGAGGGTAGGTAGATAGATGATAGATAGATAGATTGATAGATAATAGATAGATAGATGATAAATAGATGATAGATTGATGATAGATAAATAGATAGATAGATAGATAGATAGATAAATGATAGATTGATAGATAAATAATAGATTGATTCATAGATGGATAGAGGATAGATAGATAGATAGATAGATAGATAGATGATAAATAGATAGATAGATAGATAGATAGATAGAGATGATTGATAGATAGATAGATGATAGATAGATAGATAGATAGATAGATAGATAATAGATAGATTGAGTGATAGATGATAGATAGATAGATTGATAGATAATAGATAGATAGATGATAAATAGATGATAGATTATTATTTTATTATTAACATGTATTTATATAGCGCCAACATATTGCGTAGCACTGTAAAGTAAATGTGATTATACAACTACATCACATGAATTACATATATAGAATATATGGAGTAACAAACATCACAATCAATACAGGTACAAAAGGTGAGGAAGGCCCTATGCATAGGCATACAGTCTAAAGGGAAGAGAGTAATACACAAGGTGTGGGAGTGGGCAAGATCGAAGTAAGTGGGTGAGAAATGTGGTATTGTATGTGGTGTTGCGTTTGGTAGTTAAGCAGAGTGAGGGTAGGCTTCTCGAAAGAAGTGCGTTTTCAGAGATTTTTTGAAAGCAGAAAGGTTGGGAGAAAGTCGGACAGACCGTGGGAGAGAGTTCCAGAGGAGGGGTGCAGCCCTTGCAAAGTCTTGAATGCGAGCATGTGAGGAGGTAATGAGAGAAGAGTTGAGTAGCAGGTCAGTAGAGGAGCGTAGTAAGCGAGTGGGTGAGTATATAGAGATGAGTTCGGAGATGTAGGGTGGAGCAGAGTTGTGAAGTGCTTTGAAAGTCAGTGTCATTAATTTGAATTTGATTCTGAAAGGTAACGGAAGCCAGTGCAGGGATTGACAGAATGGCGAGGCAGAGGAGGAGCGGTTGCTGAGGTGTATGAGCCTCGCAGCAGTGTTCATTATGGACTGGAGAGGTGACAGATAGATGATGATAGATAGATAGATAGATAGATAGATAGATAGATAGATAGATAGATAGATAGATAGATAGATAATAGATTGATTCATAGATGGACAGAGGATAGATAGATAGATAGATAGATAGATAGATAGATAGATAGATAGATAGATAGATAGATAGATGATAGATTGATAGATTGATAGATAAATAATAGATAGATAGATAAATAATAGATTGATTCAAAGATGGCTAGAGGATAGATAGAGAGATAGATAGATGATAGGTAGATGATAAATAGATGATAGATTGATAGATAGATATATAGATAGATGATAGATAGATAGATAGATAGATAGATAGATAGATGATAGATTGATAACAGATAGATTGATTGATAGATAGATGATAGATAGATGATAAATAAATAAATGATAGATTGATAGATGATAAATAGATAATAGATAGATAGATAGATAATAGATAGATAGATAAATAATAGATTGATTCGTCGATGGATAGAGGATAGATAGATAGATAGATAGATAGATAGATAGATAGATAGATGATAAATAGATGATAATTAGATAGGCAGACAGACATACAGACATACAGACAGATATATATATATATACAGTAGATGACAGAAAGATATATTAATATATAGAGAGACAGATAGATATATAGATACAGTATATTAATAGATAGATATATAACCCTTATCTGAAAATCTGCAGTTTCTTGAGAAATGGAAGGAAAGTCGTGTCCCCAGCTTGTGCTTCCTTAAAACCCTGCAGGGCTTTCCAGTGAATTTCAGAGTTGCCATACAGGTTTGTGTATCCACAAAGAATATATACAAAACAGTGTTTCCCTGCTGATAAAACTAGAGGAGACTTGGGCAAACTGAGTATGAGTTTTCTGTTACATGTTGTTATTAGACTTATATCCGGAGTATCAACCAGCCCAGTTTCACTCTTATTGCAGGGGGCAATTAAACTGGCTATTCTTAGCGAGCTGTGCCAAAAGGAAAAAGAATCACACGGTAACACCATCCTCACTAAACTTTAGCAAAAACGGTGTCACTGATAAACAAATGAATATTCCTGTAACTGCATTCATGTTCATTAACTGGACTCAGTTGCCATTCTCTCCTGCATTAATGCTAAAATTGATGAGGCGTATTGCATTATGGGTAAAAAATATTGCCAATTACGTCGAAAACTGTATTTTGCAGTCTGCAGTGAGCTCTAATATATCCAAGATAAATTCTATTTATATTCCAATTTTATTAATTCAAATAATAATATATCATAATATTACCCCCGTATTGTGGGTGGCAGGTGAAATGATATGTGGGGCCTGGTTGTTCTGCTGGTTTGTAGAGCTGAGCTATTAAATGAAGGTGAAATGTTCAGCACCTAAAGAAGAAGTAGAGGGTGTCTTCTAGGTATTCTAGATTTTGCGTATTGACCTTTCCAAACAGGGTGGCTTCAGCCATGACAAGTTACTGGTCTTTTTGTACTGATTGCATTAGTGTTGTGAATAAATGGAACTGCCAAGAACTCTCTGGCAACTAAACAACATTCTTTTCTGTTCTTTATTAATTAATTCATAATAATAATAGTGATATTTAGTGGTGCAGACTGCTTCATGACAATCTCCATACAGGGCATGGCATGGTGGGAAGGGGAAAACATTTTTTACTTCCTTGTTTTGTGACAAAAAGTCACACAATTTCCCTCCTGCGCCGAATTTGCATATGCAAATTAGGGTTCAGATTCGGTTCGGCCGGGCAGAAGGATTCAGCCGAATCCGGGGTCCAGTAAAGTCCAAATGAATAAACAATTGTAACATATCTTGTAGAGCTGGTAAACTAACCATTGGTTTGGGTTCCCAAATTAAATTTGCTGTGGGGCCTATTAACATCTAGTTATGTCACTGAAACCGCTACGCTGTACCAGTTTCAGGCTGCAGGGTCGGACTCGGCTGGGATAAACTATAGTAGTACTTATCTGTTATCTACTGTGTGTCCTGTGCTTGAATGGCTGTCCCCATGGCTACACAGCAGCTTGTTTATATAAACTATAGTAGTACTTATCTGTTATCTACTGTGTATCCTGTGCTTGAATGGCTGCCCCCATGGCTACACAGCAGCTTGTTTATATAAACTATAGTAGTACGTATCTGTTATCTACTGTGTATCCTGTGCTTGAATGGCTGCCCCCATGGCTACACAGCAGCTTGTTTATATAATCTATAGTAGTACTTATCTGTTATCTACTGTGTAACCTATGCTTGAATGGCTGCCCCCATGGCTACACAGCAGCTTGTTTATATAAACTATAGAAGTACTTATCTGTTATCTACTGTGTATCCTGTGCTTGAATGGCTGCCCCCATGGCTACACAGCAGCTTGTTTATATAAACTATAGAAGTACTTATCTGTTATCTACTGTGTATCCTGTGCTTGAATGGCTGCCCCCATGGCTACACAGCAGCTTGTTTATATAAACTATAGTAGTACTTATCTGTTATCTACTGTGTATCCTGTGCTTGAATGGCTGCCCCCATGGCTACACAGCAGCTTGTTTATATAAACTATAGAAGTACTTATCTGTTATCTACTGTGTATCCTGTGCTTGAATGGCTGCCCCCATGGCTACACAGCAGCTTGTTTATATAAACTATAGAAGTACGTATCTGTTATCTACTGTGTATCCTGTGCTTGAATGGCTGCCCCCATGGCTACACAGCAGCTTGTTTATATAAACTATAGTAGTACTTATCTGTTATCTACTGTGTATCCTGTGCTTGAATGGCTGCCCCCATGGCTACACAGCAGCTTGTTTATATAAACTATAGAAGTACTTATCTGTTATCTACTGTGTATCCTGTGCTTGAATGGCTGCCCCCATGGCTAGACAGCAGCTTGTTTATATAAACTATAGAAGTACTTATCTGTTATCTACTGTGTATCCTGTGCTTGAATGGCTGTCCCCATGGCTACACAGCAGCTTGTTTATATAAACTATAGAAGTACTTATCTGTTATCTACTGTGTATCCTGTGCTTGAATGGCTGCCCCCATGGCTACACAGCAGCTTGTTTATATAAACTATAGTAGTACTTATCTGTTATCTACTGTGTATCCTGTGCTTGAATGACTGCCCCCATGGCTACACAGCAGCTTGTTTATATAAACTATAGTAGCATTACCAAAGCAAACAGTTCAGTTTGATCAGTGCAGGATAATAGTAAATGATATATTAATTTCTTTAATACACTTTAATTGTTTGTTGTTACTGTTCATTAAAGGATCCCAAGCTCAATGCTTCCCCAAATCTTGGCCAGCCAGGAACCCATCTTTCATCTCAAACTCAGTCCAGTGCCATCTCAGTGCCAAGTGTTAGCTCACCTGGGAAACCTCTAATAAGAGACAGCTTGTAAAGCAAGCCTCCAGTCAGTGTTGGACTGGGGCACCAGGGGCCACTCTCAGAACTATTATTCCTTGTCTCCTCATTCAACCTCTATTCTCCTAGTCTCTTTTCTTTACGAACTATAATCTATTATTCCATCTATTTAGCCTCTTTGGGAAATAGGGAATGGTCATGAAATAGACCAAATGTTTAGCAGCAGGAGGGCCTATCGGGAGTTTTCCTGGTATCCCTGTGGGCCAGTCCAACACTGACTCCAGTATTATATTCTCCCATTGAATGCAGAGAACTCCTTGATCTAATCCTTACATGAACTGGCAATAAAGGGAAAGAGGTGACATGGGATGAGAATAGTAGCCTCGGGCTACTGAGTAACTGTGATGACTCCTTGGTTCCTCTTCTCTAGTGATGGGCGAATCTGTCGCGTTTCGCTTCGCCGAATAATTCGCGAATTTCCAGCGAAATTCGCGAAACGGCGAAAAATTCGCGAAACGAGTCGCGCGGCCCGATTTTGTCGCGCGTCAAAATATTTTGTCGCGGACGCAAGTATGTGTTTTAACGCGCGACGTTATTTTTGACGCGCAGTGCAATTTGATGAAGCCCATCTTCTATGGGTGTTTTGTTTGTATAACCTTTTTTCATCTTTGGGCCTACAAATAAAAATTTTCCCCTTAGTTTCAAGCTTTGTAGTCTGTGATGATAAATGAACATGGTATCTTTTGCTTTGTGTCTGAATGTGCTGAATTGGATTGGACTCCATGGGAAGACCAATACACATGCGTGTTTCACTTAGTATACTGCTACACACATGCCCTGCATTGTTAGAGGACTCTTGAAAAAATGGCTCCCATTTTGCAAGTTTCTTAAACTTTTAACGTTTGTGGATTTTTTCACATTACCTCTGGTCAACTGGTAATGGTATCTACTACTACTCTATATAGGGACACGCATTGTCCCTGCTAACAAAGCGTGTCGCCTGCTCAAAGGGGGCAAGTACTTGGCAGAGCTGCCTCATTTGCTGCCACTGCTCTGCACTAAAGTACCCCAAATCCGCCCCCTGAGTACCCCTGGCACTGTGCTCCAGCAGGTAATTGCTGACCGCCCAGCGCTGCTCTACGAGGCGCTCCACCATGTGCAGGGTGGAATTCCAGCGCGTCGGCAGGTCACAGATGAGCCGGTGGGGTGGCAGACTATGCTGCCGCTGCATCCGTGCCAAAGACGCGCTGGCGGTGGGGGACCTGCGAAAATGGGCACATACCCTACGTACCTTCTCCAGCATGTCACCCAACCCTTGGTAGCTCTTGAGGAAGCGCTGCACCACAAGGTTGAGGACATGTGCAAAGCAAGGCATGTGGGTCAGGTGCCCTAGGCGGATGGCGGCCAGCAGGTTGCGACCGTTGTCGCAAACAATATTACCTGCTTGGAGCTGGCGGGGAGTGAACCACCGCTGCACCTGAGTCTGGAAGGCAGCCATGAGCTCAGGTGCAGTATGACTCCTCTCGCCCAGGGAGAGGAGTTGCAGCACAGCCTGACATCGCCTGTGCTGCACTGAAGCGTAGCTGCGGGGACGCTTCAGGGGTGGCTCATCCATAGTGGAGGAGGAGGAGGAAGTGGACATGTGGGGTTTGCCCTGTACCCCACGGGGAGGCACCTGTAGCCTGAGGGGAGCGCCCCGGCTTGCACCCTCCCCAGCACTCATGAGGGTGACCCAGTGCGCAGTGTAGGTTATGTACCTCCCCTGCCCATGCCTGCTGGTCCACGTGTCAGTGGTGCAGTGCACCCTGCCGCCAACAGCATGATCCAGCGACAGGGACACATTCTCAACCACGTGCTGGTGGATGGCAGGGACAGCCTTCCTGGCAAAATAATGGCGGCTGGGGATCCGCCGGTTAGGGGCAGCGCAAGCCATCAGCTGTCGGAAGGGGGCTGCTTCGACTAGCTGATAGGGCAGCAGCTGCACTGCCAGAAGCTTTGCCAGGCAGCCATTAAGCCTCTGCACTTGGGGGTGGCTGGGGGAGAGAGGCGTCTTGCGGCTGAGGAACTGGGGGAGGGAAACCTGGCGGGACAGGGGCCGCATTGAGGAGGAGGAGGCTGCAGAAGAGGCTGAGCTACACAGTGGCTGCCTCCGACTGTGAGCCCCAGAATCCTCTTCACCTGCTGCAGGGTCTGGGGAGCTGACACCTCTTCCCTGAGGAATGGGAGGAGGTGGACAGGAAGCACCACTGCCACCCGGTGCCCTGCCACTTTGGTGCTGCTCCCACGTCATCCTGTGATGACGTTTCATATGGGAACTTAAAGCTGATGTTCCCATATGTGACCCTGCCTGCCCCCTTCGAACCTTCTGCCGGCAGAGCTGGCACACTGCTATTGCCTGGTCCTCTGCCTGGCACGTGAAAAAAGCCCACACTGCTGAAGTGCGGGCCACTGCCTTGCCTGCTGTGGAGGGTTGAGGATGGTCCCCACCCGTACGCACATAGGCTTTGGACCTAGGCGCAGTGCTGCCCTGTTGCCTGCCCCCCCTAGCAGTGGTCGGTGGAGCCGGCTCTTCATCCTCATCAACAACAAACAGTTCCCCCCCTGAACTGCTGCTGTTATCCTCTGGAGCCGGCTCCCAGGGTCTGTCCCTGTCATCGTCCTCCCCCAGACCAGACCCTGCCTCATACATGGCATCAATACCCACATCCAGCATGCTGGTGTCTGACCCCACACCAGCAACTTGCTGCCCTGCCATAAGGGGACCCTGCCCAATATCCCCTATTGATGTGGGCTGTGACATGACCACCTCCTCCTCTTCATCAGACATGAATGCCCCCCCCATTCCTGCCTGATCATCAAAAAGATCCAGGGTGTCTGGGCCCAAGTCCACCTCAGGATCAAATAAGAGGGATGGGGTGTCATCCCACACTGAGCTAGCAGGTGATGCCACCTCCTGCCGCTCACTGGTGCCTGCTGCAGATGAGGTAGCCTGGGTCAGCCAGTCTACCACTGCCTCTGCCTGCTGCGACCGTATGGGTCGCGAAGCAGTGGCAAAAAAATCGGGCACAGTCCTACGTGGACCAGTTGCCCCGCTGCTGCGACCCACAGCCACCTGCTGCTGTGGCATTTGCTGCTGCTGTTGTTGCAGCTGCTGCTGCTGTTGTTGTTGCAGCTGCTGCTGTTGTTGTTGCAGCTGCTGCTGTTGTTGTTGCAGCTGCTGCTGTGATGGCAGCTGCTTTGATGGCAGCTTGTGCTGCGACTGATTTACAGTGCCCAGACTGGGCATGGCACATGGCTGTTGTGGGGTTGGATGCCCACGGCCAGCACCACGGCCTCTTCCTCGGCCACCCCTCCCTATCCCACCCTTCTTCCCACCACCACCACCACCCATCCCTAACCCACCCTTCTTCCCACCACCACCACCCATCCCCCCTCTCCCACGGCCCGTCATATTGGGCAACTAAACTTAAAAAAAAAATATATATATAAGGGGGGGGTTTGGATATTTCGGGGAAGGAAAGGAGAAAAAAATAAAACCCTCAACTAAATCCCCTCAGCAGAAGTGTGCACCCACAAGGAGTACACACACCAGCACAGACAAAGACAAAGACAGTTAGCCCTAAAAAGGGCTATTGGGTGGTGAGCAGGCAAGCAGAAGAGGGAAAACAGTAAACTGAAATCCACAACCTCCACTTGCACTGACTCAGAAAAAAAAAAAGCTCTCTACACAAACTCCACTAGCTAAATCACACACAAATCTCTCACTATCCTGCTCTCTCTACCTCTACCAGAAACGCCACGAGTAATGGCCGCCTCTGCAGCTCCTTATATAGCCAGTGGGTTGGCTCAGGGATGGCTCACATCTTATTGGCTGCTGTGGGTGATGTTTAGTTTGTCGCGCGTCTTTTTGTTTTGACGCGCATTAGCGGCGTCGCGGCTCGTCGCGCGACGAAAATTTCGACGCGCGGCGAAACGAGTCGCGAGGCGAATTTTTGCCGCAATTTCGCGAAAAATTCGCCCGCGGCGAAACGCAGAAATTCGCCGCGAATTTAACCATGGCGAATTTATTCGCCCATCCCTACTCTTCTCTACAAATCCTAGTGAGGGATCACATTGTAATGAAGTCTTACAACTCTTCACAACCAAGGTAGCTGGAGGCTATTTAAATATAAGTAAAGAGGTAAAATAATGCTTTTTATTAATTGCAATGTCTAAATATAATACTTGAGGAATGAAGTCTGAATGCTTTTGAAATAATCTCATTGTAGCATTCCTTGCCTTCCCCGTTGTATCACGTAAGCGCACGAGTGTTGCCAGAGTAATGACGGACAGTTCAGAACATTTACTTTGCCTCTGATAAATGGGAAGGGATTTCAGAGTTTGCACAGGCTTTAGGGGGTTGTATCAGCCAATCAGAGCTAAGCAGTTAGCCACGATATTCCATGAAGTCTCAATGCCCTTTCATACTACAGAAGAGAAAGAAGACAATTTGAGGCGAGATAGGTTTGATCAGCCAAGACTGTATTATCCAGAATGCTCAGGTTTTCTGTATAAAGAATCTTCCAGTAATTTGATTTCCATAACTTAAGTCTACTAAAAAATCATTTAAATACAGGCAGGGCCCCATACGACAACATTTCCTGGGCCCCCTGGTCTGCGCCCACCGCAAGCCCCACCTACAGGTCCGCCCCACACCACACAGTAAAAAAACAAAAAAAATATTGGTGGCTAGGGTTCCCACATGTTAATAAAAAATAAAAAGATATTGGTGTTCAGGGCCCCCCATAAAAAAAAAAAACATTTGTGGCCAGGCCCCCCCCATTAAAAAATATTGGTGGCTAGGACCCCCACATGAGAAAAAAAAATGGTGGCCAAAATTGGTGGCCAGGGCCCCCCCCCCACATTATAAGAAAATTGGTGGCCAGGGCCCCTTAAACGTCCATGCCTTCCCAAAGTCAGCAGCTCTCAGAAAGATGGGGGGCCCGGCTAATCAAGTAAGTGTGGCGTGGTCGGGCCCCCCTTACCCTCTGGGCCCCCTACAACTCTCCCCCCTGTCCCCCCCTGATGGCGGCCCTGAATACAGGTATGGGATCTATTATCCAGAATTACATCTGCTAAAAATAATTTGAATTTCCATACCTTAAGTCTACTAAAAAATTATTTAAATGCAGGCATGGGATCTATTATCCAGAATTCTCAGGACCTGGGGGGTTTCAAGATAAAGGATCTTTCCATAACGTGGATCTCCATACTTTACGTCTGTTAAAAATAATCTTAAACATTAAATAAACCCAATAGGATAAATTATAAGGATTAATTATATCTTAGTTCGTATCAATTACAAGGTACGGTGTCATTATTACAGAGAAAAGGGGAGATGGCATTCCCCTAATTTGGAGCTTTCTGGATAAAGGGTTTCTGGATAATGGATCACGTACCTGTATTTGTATTTACCGGGCATCACACACCATCCAGATCACCCAATTCACTAAAAAAAAAAGAACTGTGTTGGTTTCCGGAAAACAGATTCTATACCTATATTAATTAAAGCCAATAGGATTATTTTGATTCATTAGATTTTGTTTGGGATGAAGTGCAGGGTACTGTTTTATTATTACAGAGAGAACAGGGAAACAAAATTTGGATTTTTTGGATAAAATGGAGTCTATGGAAGATGGCCTTTCCGTAATTTGGAACTTTATGGATAACGGGTTTCCAACGGGTCCTATACCGGTATACAACTATAAAAGGTGGTCAAACGTCTTTTTTAATCTTAATTTGCCTTTGATAAGTGTTTGAAAAACCATAATCCCATTGTCCAGTAAAAAATATACCGAGTAAAATGGACAGGAATTCTTGAAATACCCCTTGACAAAGGACAATTGAAAACAATTCAGTTTCTGATGGTTCAATGTAAATGGCAGACCATTAAAAAACGCGTAATAGGATCAGGGAAATTGGTTTATCACACACGAATGTTGTTATTGATGCCCTGCGCCTCCATATGCCAGAAGTGAAGCTGTTCAAATTGCCGTTTATTACTGTATGTTGGAGTTCTGGTGAAAACACTGTATTGTGGGGGGAAAAAAAACATGGCTGTTTGTGTACATTTTTGCTTTTGCACAATTGCACCAACATAGGACTAGGAGGGTCCTGGCCCATGGGGCTGCCACGCCAGGGACCTGCAAACCCTTTGCCTGTACTTATTACTGGCTCAGGACCAGTGCCAGGCCAAGTCGGGTAGGCACCCTAGGCAACGTGGCCGACTATGTTGTCCCCTCCTTCTACACATGTAAATGTGTTCCTACTTCAATGTTAGAGGGATTGCTGCTGCAGACACAAGGGTCCAAACTAGGGGAAATCTGCAGAAGAGGTACATGCAGGATCAGACTGGGCTGGCGTGACTCCGGGAAAAAACCCGGTGGGCCCCAGACCTGCTCCCCCATCAGCTATCCAGCATGTCTTTGTCTCGTGCATGTTCACACATGAACGGGGTGGGAGTTTGAGGTTGGGAGGTGGGCCCCGGTGACTGCCAGGAGGGCCCTTTGCTTTGCAGCCCCGGTGGACTCCAATGCTTCAGTTTGACCCTGGGTACATTCCTGGTGACCCTCTACTGTACCTTTGCACACTAGGGACGTGACTCTTCTTCAGACTCTTAGTTATGGCCATGCTCAGAAGAGATGTTAAGTACAGGTCTGTGCACCTTTCAGTCCTTCTGTCTAGGGTTCAAGGTGCAGAACAAATTATGCTTTTGATAGGTTGAAACTGTGTGCCCTTAGAATTCTGTCCCATACAAAATGGCCCATTCACTGCAGCTGAACCATTCGGAATACTGATAAAGAGGTCCAATGTCCTAAACAGCTGATCCCACCGAATGAGTCTTCTACACATAGATAATCCCTTTAGTAAACCCAAGGCAATAGGTTGTTTCTACCCCCAGTGAACACAGCCAAACAGGAATGTTTAGAAATATTACTAATCTTTTCTCTGTAAACCGAAATGTTGCACAAATAAATCAATAAAAGTGACCAATCATCTCACAGTAGTCCCTGGTTAAAGGAATATACAGTATGTAAATATAGAAGCGATTGAGAAATGACTGTATAGTGAAGTCATTGTGTAAAGCTCCCAGATACCTGTGTTCTGAGCAATTCTCTGATCAGAAGTTCAACTGGTTTTACAGTATGCAAATAACAGGTTTTATTATGCCCACAGCTAAATTGTTTTCATTTTCTACAGTTGCCTGGAAAGAAACTTGATAAAAAAAAAAACAAACTCGCTGTGGGCTGGCCCTGAACCATGAAGGCAGTCATTCATAATGGAATCCTTGCTTTTAAAGGAGAACTAAACCCATATGCATAAAAGTCGAAGGGTATTTTTTCCTTGCGCCAAATGTATTGAAGTGAGTTTTTTGTTGTTTGTTTCTTGCAGATTCGCAAAAATATTCACCACTTTCACAAACATGAAAAACGTGAATTTTTCACGCACGCCCCTAGCCATGGGCACTAGTGCAGAAATGGAAAATTGGGCATAACCCAAGTGTCCGTTCTTGTCTGAGAAAGCCAAGTTGATTCCCAGTCCCCTCCCCGTAGCATTCAGTGAGCCAGAATCAAGTTATTTCAGCTCTGAGCCAAGGGTTGCATTGTTTGTCTTGAGATATATGATTCATAGATCATAATTCCTTCTTCTATCCTGGGGTATATATATTATTATATCTTTATTGTCAGTACACAGCTATGAATAGACACCAGATGGCTGTGTTGTAAATGTGTGAGCTTCTGGTTATTGTTTGACGCGCCTTGGCCAGTAGTGATGGGCGAATAAGTCAGTCAGGTGCAAATTGATGGCAATTTTTTGCGTTTTGCCACAGTAAATAAATTCGCAAAACTGCATAGAAAATTCTCCTGCAAAAAATCTGCTGCGACAAAAAAAAATGGGCACGCATCAGAATTGACGTATTGCCGTACGTCTAAATTATTCGGACTCCCATTGACTTTAATGCATTTGGACCAAATAGTCGGGCATATAAAAATTGACGCGCGTCAAAATTATTTTGACGCCCATTGACTTCAGTTCATTTCAGGGCCCACATTCACCCAACACTATTGGACAGTCATTCTTGGGTGGGACAGAGACTCTTTATATCATTATAATATAATCAGGTATGCAAGGATGTAAGATTATAATAATATTAATATTATTAATAATAATATAAATAATAATAATAATAATATATCCACCCCTCTTACTAGGTTTTTGGTTCTTTTGAACAAGCAGACAAAGAATAAGGGGCAGATTTATCAAGGGTCGAATTTCGAGGGTTAAAAAACCCTCAAATTCGACCCTCGAAGTAAAAATCTACTTCAATCGAAGTATCTGCGGTAAATCCTTCGAACTCGAAGGATTTACCGCAAATACTTCGATTGAACGTTTTTAATCGATCGATCAAACGATTTTTATTCGATCAAAAAAAACTTTGAAAAGTGCTGGGGAAGGTCCCCATAGGTTAACATTGAACCTCAGTAGGTTTAAAGTGGCAAAGTATGAAGTCCAAGTATTTTTTAAAGAGACAGTACTTATATCGAATGGTCGAATAGTCGAACGATTTTTACTTCGAATCGTTCGAATCATTCGATTCGATCGAATTTGAACAATTTGATGGTCGAAGTACCCAAAAAATACTTAGAAATTCGAATATTTTTCAATTTGAATTATTCCCATCAAGCTTAGTAAATCTGTCCCTAAGTGTATATTGTATAATAAATCAACGGATTGTTACACATAAATGATTACACTTACACTAAAACAGTATATACAGTATTTACAGCTACAAAATTATACAAGCTGACATTACGGATGAGCGAATCTGTCCCGTTTTGCTTTTTCAGGAAATTCACAAAACTGCGAAACATCGAAATTTCGCAAAGTGAATTGAAGTCAATGGGCGTTTTTACGAGCGACGTTTTTTACACACAAGACGATTTTTCTCGCTCCAAAGTCAATGGGCTTTTTTTGTGATGGTGACTTTTTTTCTCCAAATGCATTATGCAAATTATGCAAATTTTGTTTTTCAAAATGAATCAGTTAATAGTGCTGCTCCAGCAGAATTCTGCACTGAAATCCATTTCTCAAAAGAGCAAACAGATTTTTTTATATTCAATTTTGAAATCTGACATGGGGCTAGGCATTTTGTCAATTTCCCAGCTGCCCCATGTCATGTGACTTGTGCCTGCACTTTAGGAGAGAAATGCTTTCTGGCAGGCTGCTGTTTTTCCTTCTCAATGTTACTGAATGTATCTCAGTGGGACATGGGTTTTTACTATTGAGTGTTGTTCTTAGATCTACCAGGCAGCTGTTATCTTGTGTTAGGGAGCTGTTATCTGGTTACCTTCCCATTGTTCTTTTGTTTGGCTGCTGGGGGGAAAAGGGAGGGGGGTGATATCTCTCCAACTTGCAGTACAGCAGTAAAGAGTGATTGAAGTTTATCAGAGCACAAGTCACATGACTTTGGGGCAGCTGGGAAATTGACAATATGTCTAGCCCCATGTCAGATTTCAAAATTGAATAAAAAAAAATCTGTTTGCTCTTTTGAGAAATGGATTTCAGTGCAGAATTCTGCTGGAGCAGCACTATTAACTGATTCATTTTGAAAAAAAATTTTTCCCATGACAGTATCCCTTTAAAGTTAATGGATGTTTTTTTTTCTGGTGACTTTTTCTCCAAATGCAATAAAGTCAATGGGCGTTTTTTCTTATGGGCGTTTTTAGGCAGCGAATTTTCGCAAAAAAAAAAAATATACAAAAAATTGCCACATGAAATTCGGAAATTTGTCGCAAATCCTTGGCTCGCGAATTAGTAGTCAAAATTGTTGTCAGCTTCATTATGGCTTCCCTCTGGTCTGCAGTCCTCTGTCTTGTCCCAGGCTCCTCCATCTCTTCTCCAGGCTCCTCTCACTTCTGTCCAGTGTTCTTTTATCCTGGTTTGTGACATTGCCCCAACAGCAAACCTCCCAACTGATAAGATGGGGGTGGTAAAATCTCCCAACTTCCCCAATTCCTGTTGAACGGGTTTTACATTATTACAATAATTATATTTATGGTCCCTGCAGCAGACATAGGACTGGACTTACTAGTCACAGGAAACCCTTTGTTATAATAATGTAAGATTCCTGGGCAACTGGCTTCCTATTAAATAAATTTACATATTATTTAAACATAATAATATTAAACATATGGCTTGGGTAAGGGCAGTGGCACATGGGGAGATTAGTCGCCCGGGATTTCTTTTTTGCATTTCGGCGACAAGTCGTGCATCTATAGCGAAGCAAAGATTTCATGCGATTTCAGCTCCCAATCGATTTACTACCCATGATGCAACACACTACTTTTCTCCTCCCACAAGATCAATAAGTCGATTAGTATTGAATAAATACTTCAGAAATGGCATTTTAGTAGAAACTTTTTCTCTGGCGGTGATTTCCTTGGCGTGTTTTCTTTCGCGTGGTTTCGACAGCGTGTTTTTATTATGAATGGTGAATGGACGCCAAGACGCTGTGACAAAACAATTCAAAACCGCCGCCCAGGAAATTACGTATAGCGTCAATGTGTGACATTTACTTACAATCGTGTGTTTTGCTTTGGTAGATTTCAATACTTGGTAATGGAATTGCTATTTCAGTGAAGGCGCTTAGAAAAAGTCTCTGTGCGTTCTGAAACTGCGTTCCATTAAAAGTATGTTTTGACGGTGGCGATTTACATTATTCTCATTTGGAAGACAAAACAGTCGCCAAATCTCTCTTTTAAAAATCGCGGGCGAAAATCTTCCCGTGAGCCACTGCCCTAAAACATATACGGGGGAATGTAATAAAAGTCGCTGAGAGCAAAACAATTCGGAACCAAAAGAATAAAAATCCACATCTCGCAATATACTGTTATTGCTATGGATGCACCGAATCCAGGATTCGGTTCGGGATTCGGCCAGGATTCGGCCTTTTTCAGCAGGATTCGGATTCGGCCGAATCCTTCTGCCCAGCCGAACCGAATCCGAATTT
Source organism: Xenopus petersii (assembly GCA_038501925.1). NCBI lineage: Eukaryota > Metazoa > Chordata > Amphibia > Anura > Pipidae > Xenopus > Xenopus petersii. The sequence continues at coordinate 105,474,492 of CM076685.1, read as the reverse complement.
GCATATGCAAATTAGGGGTGGGAGGGAAATTGCATGACTTTTTGTCAGAAAACAAGGAAGTAAAAAATGATTTTCCCCTTCCTACCCCTAATTTGCATATGCAAATTAGGGTTCGGATTCGGTTCGGTATTCTGCCAAATCTTTCACGAAGGATTCGGGGGTTCGGCCGAATACAAAAAAGTGGATTCGGTGCATCCCTAGTTATTGCATTGTGAATTTTAATTGCGCACTCTTAAGAAGTGCTTGAAGGTGTCATAATCTTTTGGAGCAAACACAGCGACTTTTTCAGTAAGAAGTTTTATTACATTTACTGCGCATTGGCGCAAACGATAAAATTCGCAAACGGTCTCCCACTGTTGGAAGTGGTCGCTAAACAGTTTCTGGGTTCGGAAAAGCTATATTAAATTCGTGCAAAGCAAAATTTGTTCGCGCAATGGCATAACTTTTCGCATTACGAATAGTTTTTCCCCTACCGACTTTTATTACATTCCCCCGTTAATGTCAAAGTCAAGGTGGCAATTTCTTACATCATGTGGTCCCTTGGGAATTGCAGATTATACTGTATATTTGCATCTTTATGTATTTGTTTTATTTTACTTATAAACTCTGAACTCTGATCAATAACACACCCTGCTCAAACAATATTAACTGGCTACAGCACACAGAGGAGCAGAGCAACTTGGCTTTTCCACTTACTTATGACCTTACTTATTTAAACTGGTAGTATTTTTTTTTTTAGTTTTATTACTATTTCTATTCTTATAGGACAACACATTTGTATTTGTGCCTCTGTTGCACAGAAACTATGTGGTGCGTTAGGCAGCCCTACAAAATGTGTTCCACCTTTGCTCGTTTTCTCTTGTTACTATAAGATGCGGAACATACCACTCTGTAAATTGCCCGGGGCCCACCAAGGGCATAAAACGGCCCTGACCCCAGCTCTTCCAATTGTGTGCTGTTATAACATACCACCCAATGGTCTGGTTTTTCGCGGGACAGACCTGATTTTGATCGTTCAACCCACAGCCCTGGGTTTGTTACTGAAATGTCCCGACTTTCTCTTTGATGTCTTGCACTGAACAGCCAGAAAAAGATACAAAGTTTCCAACTTAATTGGCTTGTGGCAGAGAGCCCAGAATATGTGGCAGGTGCACTTAGATACTTTAGTAACAATTTAAGTTAAGCAAAGAAGCAATTGTAACAAGCAGGTCTCTTGGGGAAACGATTCACCTTCATTAGCAAAACTGTAATAAAACATAAAAACCATAGAAATGTGTTCAAACTTTCATAACCTGACAAATTTTTTTAAAATGATCGTGGTAATTAGGGGGTGTGGCCGCAAAAAAATCGTCAAAAATGTTTGCAATTATTTGGACACCCATAAACTTTAATGCATTTGGACAAAATAGTTGCACATATAAAAATTGTTGCGTGCGTCAAAATAATTTTCACGCCCATTGACGTTTTCCGAATTGTCGCAGTTTTGCGGTTTTTTTACGCGAATTATTCGGTGCAGGGAAACGCCCCAGATTCACCCAATCACTAGTTAGAACGGATTGCCCAGGTGGTCCCATGAGTGATATATATATTGCAAGGAAGTGCACAGGGTTGAACTGTGGGACAGAATATGTCCAGGGAGCAGTTCTGTATAAAGAGTTGATCACAGCAGTGAGATTCCTTGGGATGCCATTATAAAATCCCTTTTTATTTCAGCATCACGTATTCTAATGCTCACACTTTTTCGACCATCTTTATTTTTTTTTTGTTTAACGTCATATATTCAAAGCAAAATTTGCTTTCCCATAAACTTGCCCTGGATTTCAGAGAACTGCAATGAAGAGCTAGATATTAAGCACAGAGCACCCTCTAGTGGGAATTCAATTGTAAGAGGGATTTCTTATTTAAAGCACTATATCCCAGATCAGCTGGGCTGAGAGCTTTATCCCCTGAGAAACAAAATATGTTAACAATATACAGTGTATCAAAGCATTCCAGTATGTAAAGCAGGAGTGCCCATTCTTTACTAGTGCCATTATGATCCACATACATCATTCCATTAAATATATTACATAAATATTGATTTATGGGAAAATGTATATTGCTATATTTAATAACTATTTCTTATGTAACCTTAACGTAATAAATATCTGTATGAGGGTAATATAGACAAGCTGTTTGTTGACAGTGTCTTGAGATATACTGATCACCAGCTAAAGGTCTACTGGTAGATCCCCATCTACTTTTTGGACACCCCTGATCTAAAGATATATTCTATATATTAGGGATGCACCGAATCCAGGATTCGGTTCGGGATTTGGCTAAGATTCTGCCTTTTTCAGCAGGATTCGGATTTGGCCGAATCCTTCTGCCTGGCCGAACCGAATCCTAACTTGCATATGCAAATTAGGGTTGGGGAGGGAAATTTCGTGACTTTTGGACACAAAACAAGGAAGTAAAATGTTTTTCCCTTTCCTACCCCTAATTTGCATATGAAAATTAGGGTTTGGATTCGGTTCGGTATTCGGCCGAATCTTTCCAAAATAGTGGATTCGGTGCATCCCTAATATATACATATATATATATTAAAACAGAGTCTATGGAAGATGGCCTTGCCGTAATTAGGAGCTTTCTGCAAAATGGGTTTCTGAATAACGGCTCCCATATATGTTAAAAACCATTCTCTAATGAATAGCGATGGGCGAATTTGGGACGTTTTGCCGCAAAATTCGCAAATTTCCCGTGAAATTCGCGAAACGGTGAAAAATTCACGAAACGGCACCGGCATCTTGTTTTTGAAGCTGGTGTCCAAAAAACGGGCACATTTGCTGGCGAAAATGCGCCAGCGTCCAAAAAAACAGATGCGGTTTCGCGTATTTATTTGCCGGCGGCAAATCGCAGGAATTCGCTGCAAATTCTCGTCTGGCGAATATATTTGCCCATCACTAATAATGAAGTGAGATATGTATCTTTAGAAATCCAAAGGTCACTATTTAGCCTTACCAAAGGGCCAAGATAACGTCATTTATTTTTGTAACAGTTTTGTCCATGGAGCCTTATAGGAAAAGACAGGCTTTCTTTTGTTTATAGCAATGCTGCTAGGCCAGGCATTGAGAGTATAACAATGGTATACCAGAAACGAATAATAAACAGGAAAGTGTGGATAAAAATAAAGGCTCAAACTCTATGGAAAAAAAAGAAATAAACAAGATTGTTAAAGAAAAAAAAAAATCAAGTTTCTTTTTAAAGGGAAAGTGACTCCTGGAAGTAAAAAATTTACTAAATGTCCATAGATATTAAATTACTCCAGTGAAGTTGCCTATAGCACCCAACATGTTTTTTTTAATTTGCAGTAGATAGATCAAAACTAATTGCTGATGCATTGCCCCAGGTCCTGAGCAATGCATTTGACGCCAGAAATAATTTGAGAAAAATTGCTCATTTACTTCAATGCATTTGCTGCAAGAAAAATGCCAAATGGCAAATGCATTTGCACAAGAAAAAAAATAGAGAAAAATTAACCATTGTCTCCAATGCATTTAGGAAAAACTCGAGGAAAAGATGTCAATTGACTTTCAATGCTTATGGCGTGGGAAATAAAATTGCCCAGTGATGCCAGAGTATTTGGTGCAAGGAAAAACAAATATTGATTTCAATGCATCTGGGGTAAGAAAAAATTCAAGAAAAAAAGCTCATTGGCCCCAATGCATTTGGTGTAAGAAAAAGGTGGCGAAAAAAAATGCTTTATTAATCAGTAGGTCTTTCCAGCTGACACAACGTCACCCATTCCGTTTAGAAGAAAAGAGGTTCCAGCTAAATATTGGGAAGGGGTTTGTTACAGTGAGAGCTGTGAAGATGTGGAATTGTCTCCCTGAATCAGTGGTACAGGCTGATACATTAGATAGGTATAAGAAGGGGTTGGATGGTGTTTAGCAAGTGAGGGAATACAGGGATATGGGAGATAGCTCATAGTACAAGTTGATCCAGGGACTGGTCCCATTGCCATTTTGGAGTCAGGAATTAATTTTTCCCCCTCTGAGGCAAATTGGAGAGGCTTCAAATGGTTTTTTTTGCCTTCCTCTGGATCAACTGCGGGTTAGGGAGGTTAAAATAGAGTTAAAAAGTTGAACTTGATGGACGTGTGTATTTTTTCAACGTAACTTACTATGTAATGACTATGTAAAGCCAAGGGGTATTTTTCATGGCAATGTTTCCAAACCACGCTGCTTTTTTGCAATGACTTTTTTTAGTGCACAATGATACATCAAGGTTCGCTCATAACTAATTATCCAATGAGGTTTATCTGAGAATTTATGGCCGTAGATTAAATCCATGCAGGTCCAGGATAGACATACTGTAACTGGTTGATGAATTAACATTCTCTAGTTTGTTCAATTTACTGCTCCTTTTAGGAAAGTCAATTTGCAGTCCGGTGCAGTAGACATTTACATACGACTTCAGTTTGGTGTATTCCATATCCTGCTTTCCCTTTATGCAAAGTCCTTCAGTCAAAGGAGGAATTTGATAATTAGGCATTGATTTGATTCCAGTTTATTTTTACAGCTTTGGTATGAGAAACTGTTGAATCGACCGCCTTTTATAGCCAAGAAAATGAAAAACGTGATTTCCTTTCCGGGCTGCTTTACATTCTGTATTGTATAGTGGAACTCACTCGTCTACCATGTGGCAGTTTTTATTACATTACATTCATTTTGGTATTTTTTACTTTAGCCAAAAAAAAATGGATTTAACCCTGTAGTGCTGTGTAGCCCCATCTCCAATCTCCACTTTAGGCTTTCTTGTACTATGATATGGTCATCCAAGCTGTTCTACTAAAGGTCAATAGAAATATATTTGAAGCCAATGTTGGTCTGCAGATCACCATGCTTTGTACCCACAATGCATTTAAGGTTTTAAGGGTATGATATCACTTCCAGTCTTGACTTCAGGTTCAAAACCTGATATTCCTCTCTAACACCCTTGTATTTTGCCCACTGGCTATCACTGTGATTCTATGTTCACTACTTTGACCAAGAACTCCATTCACACCTTTACAACAATTGCCCATACATAATATTCCCATGTCCACCTCTGAGGACTGTTTCCGTTAAGCTTATTGAATTGCCAGTCTCAGTGAATTATTACACATCAGAGTTATATGCATGCTACAATGCCCCTATACATGCCCCATCTCCGTCTCCAAGCACTACTCATCAAGATGCACCAGCTTGTTCTCAGTAGAACGTCTAGATCTTGGGTGTCATATCAAGTAACCAGAGATGGCAAGAGTTACATTAACCATAGTCTATATGAATGTCAAATGCAGCTCAAAATGGGTATTTGTCGATGACCAGCCAGAACCGGGCGACCCACCCTAAGTTCTTTTATCTCTTATGGCTTTTGCCTGAACCATCCACCAGAAATGACAGACACATCCTGCATTCTAATCAACTCTAATAAAAGGCAGGTACATTTAGCAGAGACAGTTATTTGTCATGGTTTCATGTAGAGGTGGGCTGTGAGGTTCTGTTGGTTTCTTTTCTAGCAATGACCCCAAGATAAGCCCTTTTATCTGGTTAATATGGTTTGTAATTGTGGTTTATCCATTCCCATGGCTGTTGGTGTAGGGCTGCTCACCTGGAACCCACGTCTACACTGGTAAGCACAGACTATTTCTTTATTGCCTGCCTTATTGTATATATATATATACTGTATATATATATATCAGCCAAGCAGATCAGCACTCTCTTAGTTAACCCTTACGAGGTCCGCCCGGGAGCCGCTCCTTGGATCTGGATATATATAGAGAAGAAAGGTCTTGATAAAGGCTCTAGAGGGGAGCCGAAACGTCGATTTTTTACAATGTCGAAATAAGGTAAATTTTTATTCAAGTCCCAGGAGTGCGCTACCATTCTTCTCTCTCTCTCTCTGTCTCTCTCTCTCTCTCTCTATATATATATATATATACATTCACCACCAATTGGACTTGGGCCCTGGGCCCACTGGTGCCTTAAAGCAACACTGGTTAGATGCTATTGTATAACATGCCTCAAGCACAGTCAACACCAGATCCCATATATTATTTTTTAACGTAAGAAGATAAAGAAATATTTGAAGCATGATACAGAGTGAGCTGGTTAGGTGGTTACAGAGTTCCAAATGATAAATTAGAGCAGAGGGGTCTATATTGCTAGTATCAGGTAAAAATATACAAACATACTGACCCCGAATGATTCACCTTATGCATTTCGTACCCTCCGGTACGTAGTCATAGGAATTCCTTTTATGAGCATCGGGACATTTTCTTGTTTATTGTCTATAGGTGGTTACAGAGGCCTACTGTAATGGGCCCGAAGGTGCAGCAGTAATAGTAGTGGACCAAAGAGGAGACAGAAAACCAGGTTCGAGGTACAAAAGGGTTTATCCAGAAGAGTAGTCAGGGTACAGGCAAAATATCAATTCAGGCGGCAGACAATGGAGATACGAAAAAACAGGCAGAGGTCGATACACGGATAATCAGAAATCAGAAGTCACACCCAGGAACACAAGTCAATGGAACCTATAATTGGGCAATGAAGAAAGGGGCAATGGGGTTTAAATAGTCCAAGTCTTGGCGCCAAAATATTGACGCGCTGGCGTCAGACGCTGACGCGCTGGCGTCAGACGTTGACGCCAGCGTCCCCACGCTGACGTCCTGATGCCGGCGCCCGATTCTGACGCCGGCGTCCGTTCCGTCGCCGACGACCAATCCCAGATCGAGAAGGCGCTGATGTCACAGGACGGCGCCCAGCAGGAGCCATGCGGTGGAGCAGAAGGTTGCCATCTTGGACGCCATCTTGGGTAAGAGTTGAAGTTTCCATTACACCTACATCCAGTATTGAAACATCTCGACATATCTTTACAAGCACTAGAACAGTTGAGAACTGTATTAACTCATCAGGACTGTGTAAGTCAAAATACAGATTCCATATGTTCTTATATGAAGTTGCTGTGGACCCACACCAGGTCAATATTGTTTTAACTTGGTCAAAAATGGTGAAAAGTGTCAACAACACTAGTCTGTTTTTCAGTTAAGGTACAGCTTGCAACGCATACTGGGGGTCAGTTATTAACACTTGGCAAATTTGCCCATGGGCAGTAACCAGTGTCGGACTGGCCGACAGGGATACCAGGAAAACTCCCGGTGGGCCCAGGTGTCTCAAACATTTGGCCTATTTCATGGCCATTCCTTATTTCTTTGAGAACAAAGAGGCTAAATAGATGGAATAATAGATTATAGTATGTAAAGAATAGAGACTAGGGGAATAGAGGTTGAGTAAGGAGAAGAAGGATAATAGTACAGGTATCGGACCTGTTATCCAGAATGCTCGGGACCTGGGGTTTTCCAGATAACGGATCTTTCCAGAATTTGGGTCTTCATGCCTTATGTCTACTAGAAATTCATTTAAACATTAAATAAACCCAATAGGCTGGTTTTGCTTCCAATAAGGAATAATTATATTTTAGTTGGGATTGTGTACAAGATACGGTTTTATTATTACAGAAAAAAAGGAAATAATTTTTAAAAATTTGGATTATTTGGATAAAATGGAGTCTATGGGAGACAGCCATTCTGTAATTCGGAGCTTTCTGGATATCGGGTTTCCGGATAAGGGATCCTATACCTGTACTGAAAATGGACCCCTAGTCTAAGGTTTTTTGGTGGGCCCCTGGTGTCTCAGTCCGACACTGGCAGTAACCCATCAGATTGCTGCATACATTGTTCTAATTGCAGCTGTCTTTAAAAAGCTAATCACTGATTGGTTGCTATTAGTAATTGCCCATGGGCAAATTTGCCCAGTGTTAATAAATGAGCCCCAATGTCTATATATATATGCAAATAATGCAATGCCCATGTATTGCCCGTATTGTACCATTATTACACATGCATGGAGGGTATATTGTCCCTTTACCAGAGATTGAGATTTCTTACTAATGGACAATACAGTCTGTTGACTTGTGCTTCTAATTTAATACTTATTACCGTTACAGTTTGCCGCTGTCACGTTGCGCTACTCATCTCCTAAGTAGTTTGAAGAGACATAAAAAAAAATGACAAAAATCTCAAAAATGCAAGAGCAAAAATATCTTGTTCTGCTTAGAACTTTCTCCCCCACCCCTATGAAAATGGGACATCAAAGGAAGCTTGGAATCCACGCAGGCCTACACATGTTAAATCCCATGTAATGTGGGAAGTTTCCCCTCCGATATGATGGGCTGCTTTAATACTTTAGGTCAGTCCAAATAAATTTAGTTGATGAAGAGTGCCCTTTCCATTATATCATAGTTTTTTTTTCCCCCTCCTCAGTTACAGGCCGGGAAGCTGCTTTACGTTATAATACAAGGGAGGCAGCTGAGCAAGCTGGATGGAACCCTTAGAAAGAATGTGCTCTGATTTATACAGCAGATGTTGTTCTTGGCTGTGCTGATGTTAGACAAAGTGGGGAGGGGTAAATATAATTGCCTCCATCCATCCATTTAACCCTTCCTTTGCTTTTTTCAGTAACATCAACTAATATGGTTTGGGGCATAAAGGATTTCCAGCAGGGCATCTGCATCTGCTGCTTGCAGGGATTTTCTACTGATAGGAAGACAGGGAGGCAGTAAAATATAGTTCGGCACTTTGCACCTGATTAAACACGTGGCTATTCATTTGGAATAAGCAGATCATTCAGTCTGCCCATTTGTGCTACACAGGACTTAAAAAAAAGTGTTGATGAGAACATAGTAACATAGTGAGTTAGGTTGAAAAAAGACACACGTCCATCAAGTTCAACCTTTTAACTTCTTTTAACCTGCCTAACTGCCAGTTGATCCAGAGGAAGGCAAAAAAAAAAACATCTGAAGCCTCTCCAATTTGCCTCAGAGGGGCAAAAATTCCTTCCTGACTCCAAGATGGCAATGGGACCAGTCCCTGGATCAACTTGTACTATGAGCTATCTCCCTTAACCCTGTATTCCCTCACTTGCTAAACACCATCCAACCCCTTCTTATACCTATCTAATGTATCAGCCTGTACAACTGATTCAGGGAGACAATTCCACATCTTCACAGCTCTCACTGTAAAAAAACCCCTTCCGAATATTTAGGCAGAACCTCTTTTCTTCTAAGCGGAATGGGTGACCTTGTGTCAGCTGGAAAGACCTACTGGTAAATAAAGCATTAGCGAGATTATTATATGATCCCCTTATATATTTATACATAGTTATCATATCACCCCTTAAGCGCCTCTTCTCCAGTGTGAACATCCCCAATTTGGCCAGTCTTTCCTCATAGCTAAGATTTTCCCTTTACCAGCTTAGTTGCCCTTCTCTGTACCCTCTCTGATACAATCATGTACAATAAAGAGACATTCATCACTTTGGAATGTTCTGGCAATGCTTGCAAGTTACTTGTATGTTCCTGCCATCTCTATGTGCCCATTGGGAAGCTGGCTCCCATCAGACATCCCATGGGGAATTCATATTGTCATCTATGGACCTGCCAGGACATGAGTCAAGACCCTTTCCTTCTACCTAACCATTGTCACCCCCTTTTCAGCATTCAGCCAGACTCCTCTGCACTCAAAAGGCAGCAAACTATTTATTGATAGTAAATGATTTAAACATAATATAATTTTACACTTAGACATACATCACTAACATCAAATAAAACCTGTCTAAATTGTTCCCCTTGAATAGATGCTGAAGGCTGCTCTTGATTACCCACCATATTGAAAACCCTAAAACTAGCTCCAATGAACGTGTCCACTTAGTCTTAACCTCAGATCTAAAACTTTCTGCAAAGGAATGCTAGCGAGGTTATCACTCTGCTGCACACCTTCTTGTACTAGTATTTCACAGAGCCCTCCGTCTGTGCTCTGGAATGCAACCCATACTCTCCAGGAGTGAGCCAAAGGGGCATTTATTGGGCAAAATGGCATTACACATCATAGCATACCTCTAGGTACTGGAGCAATTATATTATGCCGCGTCATATTGTAGTCACACAGCTCATCCAAAGCTGAACCATTTTCCTTAGCCTTGTGCCAAAGAATTCAGATCTACGTCTGATAGTGATGGGATCTATTGTAAAGAATAGGCTTGCCTTAACATTATGGCTCTGCAGGTTTGTTTTAGTTCTTTTTCATCTACTGTAGTACAAACAGAGTGCAACCATGCTATATCTCCCATTGCAAAAGCTTCCAAACTGAAGCACAAAGAAAAAAGAAGATTTCAATGTTTCACATAAAATTTTAGCTGAAAGATTATATATATATTTTTTTGTTTCGGTCAATGTTTCCGGAAAAGGCTGACTTATCTGTGGGCAAAACTGCTGTGGGAACCAAAGCCACAATCTGATTCTCCCAAGCTTAACTGCCAAAGGGACAACCACAGTCCCCAGCATTATACCACAGACAATTGGAAATACTCACGACATCGTGTCCTGGGTCCTGTGGTGGAAGGGGACACCAAGAATTGGTTCCGGCAAGTACAGACTCTTCTTAAATGCTAATAAGACAGAGAGCCCTTAAAACCTGTTATTCCCATAGAGTGATCTGAGGCAATACAGTATATTATATAAATCCCTCTGCAGGAGGCTCTGTGTCTGGAGGCACAGGGATATAAGGAGACCTGTAAAAGCTGCACCAGGTTTGGGTTACAGAGTTTCTGTTTCTAGCGATTGCAACAACTACATTGGTTTAGCAAAGCCATGTTCTGAGGTTCATTTTAGTGCATTTAGGGTGAAATCAGATATTGTTTGTATAAAATGATCTGTTTGGGCACAAGTATGAAAAAGTAAATATTTACACTTAAACGCTTGGCACATTGCTACCAGTTGCATCGATTAAAGGAGGGTGACCACAGTCTTGTGGTGAACAGTTATACAATGAAAAGGGTGCGAGGTTGGATGGACAAGCCATGGACACAGTTTGACATAAAGACACATAGGTGATGCCTTACAACCAGATTTACTTGACTTTGTACTTAAATGACGTAATGAATTGCCGTAACATTCAGCATATTCTACACTGCAATCGTTTACTATTCCTATCATTTTCCAGTATCGGTGCTCCCTGTCTAGCACCCACAAAGGTTGCCCATGCCTCCACTCCTGAGATGTATGCCAGACATCATGATTAAATCCAGATTTCTTCATAAGTAGATAATACAGAACTGACCATAAGGACCCATCTTATGGAGAACATAGTGGGGTTGTTTATGTGTAGGAGAGAAGACCCCCTATGGGGGTCATTTATCAACACTGGCCAAATTTGCCCATGGGCAGTACCCCAGAGCAACCAATCAAATTGCTGAATTCATTGTTCTACTTGCAGCTGGCTTTAAAAAGCTAATCACTGATTGGTTTCTATAAGTAACTGCCCATGGGCAAATTTGCCCAGTGTTGATAAATGAGCCCCAGTAGTGTGTTTGACTGGCCTCCCTAGGGGGAAAGAAGTTGTTGCAGCAGGGGCTAAGGGTGGCCACACATGATAAGATCTGTTCGTCAGATTAGTCGCCTGCAATTTTTAAAAGAGAGATTTGGCGACTGTTTTGTCTTCCAAATGTGAATAATGTAAATCGCCACCGTGAAAAAATACGAGGCTACTTTTAATCACATGTCGTTCTAAAACACACAGACACCCATTTTTGAGTGACTTCACTGAAATAGCGATTCCATTACTAAGGGGCACATTTACTAAGGGTCGAATATCGAAGGTTAATTAACCCTCGATATTCGACCATCGAAAAAATCCTTCGACTTCGAATATTGAAGTTGAAGGATTTACCGCAAATACTTAGATCGAAGGAAAAATCGTTTGATCGAACGATTAAATCCTTCGAATCGAACGATTCAAAGGATTTTAATCCATCGATCGAACGATTTTCCTTCGATCAAAAAAAGGTTAGAAAGCTTATGAGGAAGGTCCCCATGGGCTAACATTGTAGCTCGGTAGGTTTAAAGTGCCGAAGTAGGTAGTCAAAGATTTTTTTAAAGAGACTATCGAATGGTCAAATAGTCGAAACGATTTTTAGTTGTATGTAAATTTCACGCTTTGACGCTATACGTCATTTCCTGGGCAGCTTGAATTTTTTTGTCCCAGTGTCAGTTATGTTGAGATTTGGGGGGAATATGCTTTTGCTGCCTAGATATTCTTGAAACTATGACTAAATAACCCTGGTATTGTCCTACGCCTGTACTCATTTCATGACCTAAGGGGGCTCTAACCAAAGGTTGGACCTTCAAGTGGGGTTTTAATTGAAGAAGTTTGACAACCACCGCTGTACAGTATTCTTGTAATTAGATGTAGGCCAAACAGACAGATACTGTTCACTAGTTCAGGCCAACAGCTTGAATTATCAGGACAGAAGAATGTCAAGAGCTCCCCTTCACTTCCTCGCCTGTCTATAGACCATACATTGGCCGACTTGGCGCCTAAGTAGATGACAATTTCAAACCTGCCCAATCAATGAATTAAACTTTTACTCAGTATGTGTATTGCCAACGTCACTGCTTCATCAATCAAGGGGAAGGTATCAATGGACTGTGACCAAACTAACAAGGTAAAGTGGAGCAACTAAATCATGTGTCATTTCTCAATAACCATGATGTGTTTGCACCCCAAAAACTTTGTTAAGATGTTAAAGTGGTGTACGGTGTAATCCTCTTTCACACACATAGAAGCATTTCACCAATGTATGAGAGGTGGAGACTGAAAGGGGCCACCGATAGGAATTCATCTGGAACCTATTCCCACCACTACTCAGTGGAGAGCAGTTCCCGACTGAGACACATATGCGCCCAACATGTTCTGAATATGCAGAAACAGTGTCAGAATGGCATTTACTTAAGTATCGAAGATGTTTTCATTTTGTGCTTTTATAAGTTTGGTATTTCCTCTTTGTCATATGGCCCTGTCTGTCTGTCTGGTATGGTTCTGTCATATATGGCTGAGAGTATCAAGTCACATGAGACGTTTATCCCCTTTGCCAAACCAATTGTTTACAACTCTGTAGCACACACCACCTTTAGGGTCAGGGCACACGCTCAGATTCGGGGAGATTAGTTACCCGGCGACTAATCTCCCCGAACTGCCTTCCGCCGGCTAGAATGTAAATTGCCGGCAGGATGGCACTCGGAGCACTTTGTTTTACAAATTCGCCCGAATTTTCCTCATGAGGCACCTTCGGGTGACTTTGGAAAATGAAGAGCTCCAAGGGCGGGAAGATGGGGGAAGGCAGTTCGGGGAGATTAGTCGCCCTGAAGAAGAGGAGATTTGTCACCAGAATCTGAGCGTGTGCCCTGACCCTAAAGGGAGTAATAGTCTGAGGTATTACAAAAGCTAGATATCTTAGACTAGTGGCACACTTGGTGTTGGAGTAGAAACACAGGAGGAGAAAAGCCAAGTGTGCAGGTAACCTTAAAGGAGCTTAACTATAGAAGCTAGCTAGAAATGTTGTACATTATGTTTTGTGCTTCTGTACCAGCCCAAGGCAACCACAGCCCTTTAGCAGTAAAGATCTGTGTCTCCAAAGATGCCCCAGTAGCTCCCCATCTTCTTTTCTGCTGATTCAATGCACATGCTCTGTGCTGCTGTCACTTACTGAGCTTAGGGACCCACTCACAATATGCAGTACAGTAGCTGAATAGTAATTAATACAGATAATTACTACATGGCAGCACAGAAACCAGTGCAATTAGCATCAGAATTTAATAATCAGCAAACCTGTAGCATCAGCTTATATTACAGCCAGGGAAGCTCATTTTCTGCTGGATAATTAGTGACGAGCCCTAAGCTTAGCTTCTCAACAGCCAATCAGAGCCCACTGAGCATGTGAGTGTCACAGACACTTTCCAAGATGGTGACCCCCTGTGACAAGTTTGAAGTCCTGGATCATTGCTGCTATTGACAAGCTGAAACTTTAGCCTCGTGCAATAAGTTCACTATATAAAATATGCCATTTATAGCCACATTTATTGTTAGGGTTTAGTTCTCCTTTAAGTAACAAAAACTTTACAGTACTGTGAACTGACATGCATATACAATTTTAAAGAGAATATTCAGAAGTAGGAATCATTGAGTTTTTTAGATTTTAGGGGCCACTTTCAAAGCACAACACAGTCTGCAAAGTGACACACAAGTTAGGAAACATCAAGAGGTGCAGCACAGCTGAGCTTACCCTGGGGCACAAATGTGAGCACTCTTGCACTCTTTAACACATTTGCATCCTGTGATTGATTAAATGGCCCCTTCTCGCTTTGTCCTTTGACATACAGTATAGGGGATGTTGTTTTCTTCTGATTTCCTTTTGTTAAGGTTCTATTGATTAAACAGGAGCAACCTCTATAAGTTGCTTCTCAGAGTCAACAGGTAGCACACCATGGGGCTAATTATAAACAAATTTGTAACCTATAGTAACCAATCAGCGGTTGACTTTTTTTCAGCCGGCATACATCAGTTTGATTGGTTAGTTTGATTGGTTGCCATGGGTTTCGGGGCATATTTACCCAATGTATTCTCCCATGAGAGGCAGTTGCTTGAAAATGTGGAAATCTCTGTTCTCTTGATGTCCTTCATACTGAGAGCCATAAACCCACCGCTTCCCGTTGACAACATTGGAAAGTATTCAGAGGTAATCCCCCATGCTGGGCGTTTTGTATAAATGCAACAACAACAACAACAATGTTTAATGGGCTTTGAACTTCTAACTGACAGTCCTCCAGTGCTGGCAGTTTCACTTATGTAGGTTAACAGTTAACAAATGCCCAGAATATAAGGAACTGAACTTTGAAACAAATAGTTTCTGCTATGGTGTAGCACCTCAGGCATGCAGAAAGGTGGTCCCAACAGATCCGTTTAGTACTTTGTAATACAAAGACACAGCAAAACAAACATACGGGTTCCAGTCCCGCCTTAGTTATTCCTTTTTGTTTGCTTTGCAGATTGCAAGATCAAGGTCTAGTCCTGGAGGAATGCATGAAAATGTCTCCCAGCATTCGGAAGGATCCACCTTAAGTGATGCCTCTGAAATCTGGCCACATATGAAACAGATCAAACCGTGAATTATCCTGTGTTATGGTAGGGAGGCCTAAAAGAAGGGCGCACATGGCAGCTGGAAGATAAGCGCTGAGAGGAAGCTCAGAAAAAAACGCTCATGCAGAAAGCTGCCATTTTATCCTAATTTTTATTGGCTTTAACCAAGCATTATATATATATATATATATATATATATATATATATATATATATGTTGCACAAATCCTGTAGATATGTGCTTTGTCTGATTGTTTGATATAGAGGGTATGGCTTTTATTATTAAATACAGGGCCGCCATCAGGGGGCACCGGGCCCAGACCTTAAGGGGGGCCTGGCTGTGCTGCAATTTTTCGAAAGAGCCAGGCCCCCCTTCACAGCGCCAAAGCCATGGCGCCCCTTACGAAGTCCCGAACAGCCGAAGTCCAGGAGCGGAGAAAAGATCCGAAGCCACGAAAATAGACAAAGTTGAAGTCCTTAAGCGGCAAAAAGACCAGAAGTCATGAAAATAGACAAAGTTCTGAAGTGGTGAAAAGACCCAAAGCCACGAAAATAGACGAAGTTGAAGTCCTGAAGTGGTGAAAAGACCTGAAGCCACAAAAATAGACGAAGTTGAATTCCGTAAGCGGCGAACAGACCAGAAGTCACGAAAATAGACAAAGTTGAAGTCCTGAATCGGCGAAAAGACCTGAAGCCACAAAAATAGACCAAGTTGAAGTCCTGAAGCCACAAGTTCAATTCTACTGAACACCAATGTATGCTTTTTTATTTTTAAAAACCCTGGCCAGAAATGTATTATTTTAATACTTTAAAGGCCCCTGCCACCAATTTTTTTTTTTAAACTTGTAGCGGGCCCTGACCACCAATGTTTTTTTAAAAAAACTTTTATGGGGTTACTTGTGCCTATAGTTTTTTTTTTTAACTTATAGGGGGGCCTAACCACCAATGTTTTTTTTTAACTTGTAGGGATGCCCTGACCACCAATGTTTTTTTGAAAACTTTTATGTGGGACCCTGGCCGCCAATTTGTTTTTTTTAAATGATGAGGGGGCCCTGACCACCAATGGCTTTTTATAACTTGTGAGTGAGGGCCATTTTTAGCGCTAATGTTGACTTTTTACTGTGGTGTGGGTAGGATCTGGGGTTGCGCTTGGGGGTGGGATCTTGTGTGGGCGGGGACCAGTGGGCTCAAATCATTTTGCTGTATGGGGCCCTGTGATTTTTGATGGAGCCCTGATTATATATATATATTTATATAGTGCCATTACCGATGGCAGAGATACTCCATGAGGAAGTGCAAATACAAGGCATAACAATTAAAGCACAAACACTTTATACCGCGAAAGAATGCCAAACCACATGCAAAACATTCAACAAGATGAAAATATTATTATAAATAAAAACATGGGGAAACGCTGAAGGACAGACTTGTAAAAATGTTAAAAGTCTTCTTGATTTCTCTTGGCGCGTTGCATGTTGGAAATGTCTCGGTTCCCACAGACTTTTACATTGAGGAATTCTCAGGTAAGTGAAGTGCTGGAAAGATGTCCATCCATTGTCATTGTCAGAAAAGCATCGCTGACCAATTAACACTCTAAATATGTTCTAGTAACCTGTAGCAACCAATCAGTGAGTAGCACTTGTGAAAGCAAAGATCTAATTGGTTGCAACTGGTTATTCGATGGTGGCAACTTTGAGATTTTTTATTACGCTATCATAGCTGCCAATTTCAGAAATCGAACCTAGGAACAATGCATTATTTTGAATAGGATACTGTAATATGAATAGGCCAGGCCTGAATAACAAATAGGGATGTAGCGAACTGCCGATTTGGTGTTCGCGAACGCCGTTCGCGAACACCGGCAAAAAATTCGAACGTTCGCGGACAGTTCGCGAACTTCGAACACCCGGTAAAATCGTTCGATTCGAACGATCGAAGGATTTTAATCATTAGATCGAAGGGTTTTCATTCGAATCGAACGATAGAAGCCATTCGATCGAATGCTTACAATCGTTCGAACGAATTGAAATCGTTCGATCGAATGCTTACAATCGTTCGAACGAATGGAAATCGTTCGATTTTTAGCGGTCGAAGGAATTCGAATGGTCGAACGATTTGTATTCGAATCAAACGCGAACTCAAAATGCGAACGTTCCCAAACGTTTGCGAACATTCGGCGGACGCGAACGGTCGAAGTTCGCGCGAACTAGTTCGCAGCAGAACAGTTCGCTACATCCCTAATAACAAACAACAACAATAAATTTGTAGCTTTCGGCTTGTGACACACGGGCAGATTCGGGGAGATTTAGTCGCCTGGTGACTAATCGCCTCTTCTTCTGAGCGACAATCTCCCCGAACTGCCTTTGTGTGTTTTCCCGTCCGCTATAATGAAAAGTTGTCTGCGCTAAAGCACACGAGGCATTTCGTTTTCCGAAGTCGCCCGAAGTTTCCTAGTGAGGCAGTTCGGGGAGATTGTTGCCCAGTAGAAGAGGCGATTAGTCACCAGACGACTAAATCTCCCCGAACCTGCCCGTGTGTCACAAGCCTTACAAATCATTTGCCTTTTAGATGGGGCCAGTGACCCCCATTTGAAAGCTTAGAAGAAGAAGGCAAATCATTCAGAAACGAATAAAAATAAATAAATGAAGGCCAATTGCTTAGAATTAGCCATTCTGTAACATACTAAAAGTTAACTTAAAGGTGAACCAACCCTTTAAGGAGACTCTAATTCTATAGGAGTACGGGCACAGGAGAAAGGAAGAACTGTGCAAATACATAAATAATAATAATAAAGTTAAATCGATCTTATTTTTCTGTCGAAAGACGCCTATTAAGCATAGTTAATAAATGAACGTACATGAGGACAAGACGAGTTAACATGGACGGGCAAACCAGTATATTCAAACAAATATTCATGAGTAATATGATTAAATTGATTAAATACAGCTACTCACTGCATTGAACTTTTCCAACACTAGATGGAGCAGTATGATATGGGACTATTGTATCCTACATTCAACCAGTTTCCACTCTTTGGGGCAGATTTACTAAAGGGCGAAGTGGCCGTCGCTAGCGAAAATTCGCCAGAAATCCTTTCCGCAGGGACATCACCAATTTACTAACAGGCGTAGTGGACATTTCGCTAGCGAAAGAGCTCAGTGCTAATGAAGATTAGTTCCATTTCGCCAGGTGAATGATTCATCAAAGTGCGAATTTTAAAGAACGTTATCCCTTTCGCCAGAGTTTCCTTTGCCTGGTTAGACCTGGTGCACTGATGAGATGAAGCTCCATCCTCCTCAAGTGTAAGTGTGTTAACAAAGTTTCGCTAGGCAGAAAGGAACGCTAGCGAATGTTTGCTTAGAAATGCTCGTGCTGACGAATTTTCATGGAAAAAATTTGCCAGTGCTCATCTACCGAAACAAACTTCACATTTTGATGAATTAGCGTATATGATGCGAATTAACGTCTGATGAAGTGGTGCAAAGTGTGGCGGAGCCGTCGCCCTTCAGTGAAATTTACCCCTTTGATTCCTTTTCAGGAGTCAGAACTAGGGATGTAGCGAACTGTTCGCCGGCGAACTAGTTCGCGCGAACTTCGACTGTTCGCGTCCGCCGCAAGTTCGCGAATGTCGCGCGACGTTCGCCAGTAGGCGTTCGCTAAAATCGAACGATTTTCGTTCGAATCGAACGATCGAAGCCATTGGATTGAATGAAATCATTCGATCCAATGGCTTCGATCGTTCGATTCGAACGGAAATCGTTCGATCGAACGATTAAAATCCTTCGATCGTTCGAATCGAACAATTTTCGGATGTTCGAAGTTCGCGAACTGTTCGCATTTTTTGCCGGTGTTCGCGAATGGCGTTCGCGAACACATTGTCGGCGGTTCGCTACATCCCTAGTCAGAACAAGCAGTGCAGTGAAAATAAACATATACAGTACTTCCTTATACTTCCAATTCGTAGCAATTACCTTTACAAACATGTTTAAAACCACTAAAAATGGTTGACAGATGCATATTGGAAAGTTGCTTAGAATGACATTTTTTTTCAATATGCAAAAACAAAACATGTTTTAATTGCAATGAAAATCGTATTTTGCCAGATTCTAGCTGAAGTTTTTCATTTGAATTTTCAATTATTCTTCACTAGGGATGCACCGAATCCACTTTTTTGGATTCGGCCGAACCCCCGAATCCTTCACAAAGGATTCGGCCAAATACCGAACCAAATCTGAACCCTAATTTGCATATGCAAATTAGGGGTGGGAAGGGGAAAACATTTTTTACTTCCTTGTTTTCTGACAAAAAGTCACGCAATTTCCATCCCCGCCCCTAATTTGCATATGCAAATTAGGATTCAGATTCGGCCGGACAGAAGGATTCGGCCGAATCCGAATCCTGTTGAAAAAGGCAGAATCCTAGCCAAATCCCGAACCAAATCCTGGATTCGGTGCATCCCTATTCTTCACTAGATCAATCTTAAAAAGTTGCGAAAACTTGGGCAAGTTTAAAAAATTTCTCGAATCACAGAACTAAAATAAATCTTGGATTTCTAATCAGTTTGTGTTTTCATGGGTGGATGGGTAATGGGCAATGTTATAATAACTTTGATAAACATTGGGCAGTTTGGTGCTTGTGCATCCAATGTAATTAGTGCTATTTGGAGCAATTACCCGAAAAAAAGTTGCATTTTCCTTTCATCTTCACTTTGTTTAATCCTATTATGTCCTTCTTGACCCTCGCTCTGTAGTTAAAGCTGTCCATACACAAGGAGATAGGGTAAGTAACTTTCCCCATTCAGAAAGCTGGAGAGGGGGAGGTGTCATCATAGGGGCGTGGTTGAGATGAAGTGGAGTGGATGATGGCATCACAAGTGTGGGACTATGATAATTGGTCAGTCAATCTTGGGGAGTCCTGCCCAGTTTTCCTAATTTGGTGGTTTGATTTGGGGAGCCCTTCTGAAAATGAGGCCGTCTGGATCAAAACAGGACAATGGGCAACCACACATGGGGGCAAATTCACTAAGATGCGAAGTTGCGCCGCACTTCGCCACACTTCGCAACACTTCGCCAGGCGTATTTTCGCCAGCGCTCCGCAAATTCACTAAAATCCGAAGTTGCGCACAGGGGTAGCGTAAGTTTTTGAAGTTGCGCTATCTTTAATTCGCCAAGCGAAGCGAAGTTTGGTTAGCGATGGTTCATTTACATACGGCGCCAAATTCAAATTTCAATGGAGGAACACGTATCACCACTTCAAATGCCTAGAAAACCTTCAAATCAGCAAATAAAATTTTATTTTGCCCTACACATGTGCCCACTGTCTAGGTAAGTTGCCATGAGTCAGGAAATGTAGGGGGGAAGGAGGGGAGCCCCAAAAATATTTTCGATCTTTTTCAGCCTATCACCCATCATGTAGAAAACACGCCAGCGTTTTTTGGGACTTAGAAAAAATTTTGAAACAATCCCTATCTACTCTATTGCGCTTCGCCAGGTCTGAGGTGGCAAAGGAAGTCTAGCGTAAAAGGTAGCGTTCAGTACACTGCGCAAGTTAGTGAATTTGCGTAGTTATGTCGCTAGCGAAAATTCGCCTGGCGTAAGGGTGCGAAGTAACACTAGTGAAATTACGCCAGCGTTCGTTAGTGAATTTGCGCACTAGCGAAAAATGCCAAACGCTAGCGAATTAACGCTAGCTTTCGGCGCTTCGGCGCTTAGTGAATTTGCGCCATGGAGTTGAGTAGTGATGAGCATATCTCCCATTTAGATTCCCCAAAACATTTATGAAACTGCAGGAAAAATTCACGTAACGGAGAAAAAATTTGCAAAACACATTGAATTAATGGGCGTCAAAGGCTGTTTTTCTTGTGACGCCTTTTTTGTCTCAGCAAATTTTTTTTGTTTTATCTTATGGCAAATTTTTTGTCTCGGCAACGATTTTTGCCCAAATGCATTAAAGTCAATGGAGCGTTTTTCTCGTGGCGACTTTTTTTGTCTCGGCAACTTTTTTGTCTCAGCGAAGTATTTCTCCAAATGCAATAAAGTCACTGGGCGTTTATTTTTCTAGGGATGCCCCGAATCCAGGATTCAATTTCGAGATTCGGCCAGGATTTTTCAGCAGGATTCGGGTTCAGACGAATCCTTCTGCCCGGCCGAACCGAATCCTAATTTGCATATGCAAATTAGGGGCGGGTTGGAAATCGCATGACGTTTTGGCACAAAAAGTAAAAATGTTTTCCCCTTCCCATCCTTAATTTGCATATGCAAATTAGGATTTGTCCAAATGCATTAAAAGTTAACAGTCTTTTTCTTGTGGCGACTTCTTTTGTCTCTGCGACTTTTTTGTCTCTGCGTCATTTTTGTCCAAATGCATTATAGCCAACGAGTGTTTTTTCGTTATTCCAACTTTTTTGTCTCTGCAAAGATTTTGTCTTGACGACTTCTCTTGTCGCAGCAAAAAATTTTGAGGCAGATTTTTGCCACAGTTCCGCAAAATAATTTGCAGATGGCCGAAATATAGAAATTCGCAGCGAATCTATGCCTGGTAAAAAAATTCACTCGTCCCTAGAGCTGAGTTGTGATTATATATCAGTCTGTATAGGACCAGCTGTAGGAATTAGTTTACGGACTGTAGTCACACACTTCTTGTTATCATTCAGCGTCAACCCCAATTTATTATATAGAATAATAAACAAAAATGCTGTTCTGAGCATCTTTCCCATACATTTTAATAAAGGGCAGCTTTACACTCTACGGGGCAAATTCACTAAGATTCGTAGTTGCGCCGCACTTCGCCAGGCGTAGTTTCGCCAGCGCTCCGCAAATTCACTAAAATCCGAAGTTGCGCACAGGGGTAGCGTAAGGTTGCGAAGTTGCGCTAGCATTGATTCACTAAGCAAATCGAAGTTACGCTAGCGATGGTTAATTTGCATATGGCGCCAAATTCAATGGAGGAATACGTAGAATCACTACAAATGCCTGGGAAACCTTCAAAACATCAAATACATTTTTTTTTTGCCCTACACATGTGCCCACTGTATAGTTAAGTTGCCATGAGTTAAGAAATGTAGGGGGGAAGGAGGGGAGCCCCAAAAAAAATTTCAATCTTTTTCAGCCTATCACCCATAATATAGAAAACACGCCAGCGTTTTTTGGGACTTAGAAAAAATGTGAAATTTTTTTGAAGCAATCCCTATCTACTCTATTGCGCTTCGCCTGGTCTGAGGTGACGAAGAAAGTCTAGCGTAAAAGGTAGCGTTCAGTATACCGCACGCATTAGTGAATTTGCGTAGCGAAAATTCGCCAGGCGTAAGGGTGCGAAGTAACACTAGCGAACTTACGCCAGCGTTCGTTAGTGAATTTGCGAAGTAACGAAAATGCCCAACACTAGCGAATTGACGCTAGCGTTAGGCGCTTCGGCGCTTAGTGAATTTGCCCCTAAGAGGGTCAACATTAAAGGATGTGATTTGTCATATAATTGAGTGGCCTATTTATACTGCTCACATTTTACGGACTGTAATGGCCAGCGATTGGCTAAGCACAATTTGGCCCTGCGTGTAAGTGGTTTGGTGAGATATGGCAGTGTATGGCCAGCTGTGGTCTCACCACCTTTCTATGTATTTATATCCCATAGTTTATTATCGTCAGTCTTGTTAGCACTTAATGATGTACTTCAACAAAGTAAAATAAATATATTCTATGTTCCACCAACCTAGAGCTTTATTCTCACCCACGGGTGGACCCAGCTGCTCTCAGCCCTGCACGTCACCTGCTCACATGAGTCAGCCCCTGTATTTCTCTTTGTAGTTCCACTCAAACCTACATTTATTGACGTTCTACATTGTTTATTTCTTGACTCTACCTGTTATTGTCCCTCATTTATATCAGTATGACAGTATAAGTATAATTACAACCGTCACTCTATAAGAACTCTATGTGCTAAATATGGGTGTGTCTAAATGTATGTGTATAATTATAGTCCGTTGTGTAATCTTGCCTAGCGTTAATTATCACTTAATCGCTATGTTGTCATTATTAAGTGCCCAAACTTTGCTGAGCCCTTTAGTTCTGCCCACACTACTACTGTGTACCAAAGGACAGTGATTACCCATATGTGTGTGTATATATATATATATATATATATATATATATATATATATATATATACAGGAATGGGCCCTGTTATCCAGAATGCTCAGGACCTGGGTTTTCTGGATAACAGATCTACTAGAAAATCATATAAACATTAAATAAAATCAATAGGCTGGTTTTGCTCCAATAAGGATTAATTATATCTTGGTTGAGATCAAGTACAAGCTACTGTTTTATTATTACAGAGAAAAAGGAAATCATTTTTTAAAATTTGGATTATTCGAATAAAATGGAGTCTATGGGAGACGACCTTTCTGTTATTCCAAGATTTCTGGATAATGGGTTTCCAGATTAAGGATCCCATACCTGTATTAGTATTCATTCGTACACATTCTGCTACCCTGTACAATAAAATGATTGTAGACATTAAACATTGTGATGGGCGAATCTGTGCAGTTTCGCTTTGCTGAAAAATCCGCGAATTTACTGCAAAACAGCGAAAAAACACATTGAAGTCAATGGGCGTCAAAATAATTTTGATGCGCAACAATTTTTATGCACGTGCCAATTTTGACACACGTTTCGTGGAATCATGGAAATTAGCTCTGAATTTGTGTCTGCCGATTACATACAAAAATAACCAATCAATAACCAAAACAAGATATGGGATCCATTATCTGGAAACCTGTTATCTGGAAAGCTCCGAATACCCATTGAATCCATTTTATCCAAATAATTCAAATGTCTTGTATATGTCCTAAACAAAGATCTAAGTATTCCTTACTTATCAGCCTGTTGGGTTGATTTAGTGTTTACATGATTTTCTAGTAGAATTAGGGGCAGATTTATCAAGAATATTTATACCACAAATGTATGTTTAAATAAAGCCAGATATTGATATTATCCCCACCGTCTCCCGTGGATACGTTTTCCAGCGCTGCCAGCGGAAATTTGGTCGCAGATTTATCAAGGGTCGAAGCGAATTCAAGGATATAAAAAAAGTCGTAATCCAAAGTAATTTTTTGGATACTTGGACCATCGAATAGGATACTACGACTTCGACTTCGATTCAAAGTAAAATCGTTGGAATATTCGAACATACAATAATCTAAGTACCGTCTCTTTAAAAAAACTTCGACTTCAATACTTCGCCAAATTAAACCTGCCGAAGTGCTATGTTAGCCAATGGGGACCTTCTAGAGCAGTTAACTACGTTTTTTGAAGTTGAAGAAAAATCGTTTGATCGATGGATGAAATCATCGATCGAACGGTTTTACTTTGACCGCAAAACGGTCAAATTCAGTGAAAAAAAACATTGACTTCGATATTCGAAGTAAAGCCATTCGATGGTCAAATTGCGAAGTATTTATCACTTCGAAATTCGACCCTTGATAAATCTGCCCCTTAATGTATGAAGATCCAAATTACAGCTATATCCCATACCTACCTATATATGTATATCGGTCAATGCAAGAGCAGCTTCCAGCAACTACACTGCCTGTTCTTTTCATACACTTTCTATCCTGGGTTTCATACCAGTGTCCCTGGAAGAATTGCACCTAAACAGCATTATATCTACTCTGAATGTTGATTACAGGGTAATATTATGAAGCATTACCTGTTATGATACATAGCTGGTAAGGAGGATTCTCATTGGGGAAAAAAGTCTGTTTTAAGAAAGATATATGTCACCTTTAAAGTCCATTAAAAAAAATTCCATGTTGATGGTGATTCCAGCTCACATTCGAGAAAGGACCGGTCTACCAAAATATCAGAAGAACCCCATCTTTAGTGAATCAGCTCATCATTATTTCCACTATTTAGCAAAACCTATATCATTTGGCACTATCAAGACCGGGCATTGGGCATTAGGAACTCTAGAAAGCCCTAGGAAACCAAATAGAGAATTATTACCTTAAATAAAGTAGTACACACTGATCGTGCAGGATTTACATTTCATTTATTTCATTGTTAAAGTTCTCCTTTAAAGGAGAACTAAACCCTAAAAATGAATATGGCTCAAAATTTTAAACTTGAAAACATCGCGTTCCCTCCGCTGCTTGACTCCCTTCCCAATTCCAACACCAAATACTTGGGTTAGAATTGCGTATGACAAGGTATACTGTCAATAACAGCCTAGATATCATTAACCACCCAGAATGAGACTTCTTGAATTTAAAATAAGTTAAAAAATATGTATATAATCCATTGCTGATGACTTATAACATCATTTTTACATGAGACTGAGACTAGACCTGAGCCACCACACCCACATACTTGGCCTTCAAACTGTAACCTAACCATAGGTTTATCTCTCACACTTTTTTTTTTACTTTCTGACTACCCTTTGGGAAAGCCCAACCACCTGATGATAACCATAAAACCCGGTAATCCCATAGCTATTCTCAAGCACAGAAGGAAAGCAGTCTGCTCCGTCTACTAGGTAAAATGACTTCCTAGCTCCTGCTTTTTTCCCTTTTAATTAGGGATGCACCGAATCCACTATTTTGGATTCGGCTGAACCCCATAATGCTTTGCAAAAGATTTGGCCTAATACTGAACCAAATCCGAATCCTAATTTGCATATGCAAATTAGGGGATGGGAAGTGTAAAACATTTTTTACTTCCTTGTTAAGTCAAACGATTTCCCTCCTCGTCCCTAATTTACATATGCAAATTAGGATTCGGATTTGGTTTGGCTGAATCCGAATCCTGCTGAAAAAGGCCAAATCCTGAACCGAATCCTGGATTTGGTGCATCCCTACTATTAATAGACTCTCTTGCCCCACCTGCTGTACATCAGACCTTCCAAGCGATAATTCCCACAATCCCATAACTCACACCTGTTAGGAGCTATTTGAACCACTAGTCATAATATATAATATTTACATTTTTTAAATGTATTTTCTTTTCCCAGGAGATTATGAAAGAAATATGTCCATAGCTTCTGGTGAGGGTCAAGCTGGACAGGTTTTAAAGAAAAGTTGGACTTTCAATGGTGGGACTCAACGTAATAGTTATCCAATTGTTCTCTTGCCTCACTTCTAAGGTGCAAATATCAAGCAATCCCCTTCAGAGCTGCCCACAATACTGGATCTATTACATAATTCAGATCATCCAGTTAACAGGAATCCCCAAATGCACATTAGCACATTCAACACATGTTAAATATCGCCTTTGATCCTTCCTTTAAATATATGTAAAGGAACAGACTTTCATGTTTCTCTGGGCCTTAAATCAGCAATTGAGACTTTTGAATAATCTATGTGTTTAAAAATAATATGGAAAAATGACCAACATGTAATGGCCCCTGGGATCTTACTACTTGATAGAACAGAAGCCTCAAGATGACAGTTAGTGACGGCAATTCCCTGCTGCCAATATTGCCTCCAGGGTTTGATCTGCATGTTAATACAGGACTGGCAAAAAAATTATTGAATGTATACATTCCACCAATAAATGAGAAAGAAATTAGATGATTTGGAATCACTGAGGCTAATTTACTAGCATGGTTGTTAAATGGTACTGGTGCAAATAATTCCCATCACTAGTAAAGTATGGTTCTCATTGAGAATGGTTTCTTGGTTCTGTAATTAAACTTGGGGTGCCTATTTTGGAGAGATGGGGGGAGCGTGAGATTTAGTTTTAAGAAAGACATACTCTTTCTTAAATGGTAGGGTTCCACCGAATCCAGGATTCGGTTCGGGATTCGGCCTTTTTCAGCAGGATTCGGATTCGGCCGAATCCTTCTGCCCGGCCGAACCGAATCCTAATTTGCATATGCAAATTAGGGGCAGGGAGGGAAATTGCGTGACTTTTTGTCAGAAAACAAGGAAGTAAAAAATGTTTTCCCCTTCCCACCCCTAATTTGCATATGCAAATTAGGGTTCGGATTCGGTTCGGTATTCGGCCGGTATTCGGGGGTTCGGCCGAATCCAAAAAAGTGGATTCGGTGCATCCCTATTAAATGGTGAAACGTCCATTAATTCAGGCCCATTGGGTGTGCTCATTGCTCCTGCACCAGTCAATAGGGAATGGACATATTTTAACTCAGACTGGCCAAGCACAGTATCAGAGGATCTACCTGTGGAACAAGACCCTAGTAAGCCGCATCCTTGGAGAACCCTAGACCTATATAAAGATCATTTGGCACTGTTTTTTATCATTTAAAGTGGATAAGTGACATCACTATGCACTGCTTATATGACATCACTATGTACTGTTTATATGGATATGCATGGCTTTTATGTATTATATTCATAATAAAGATAACAATGGCATGGACATCAACTGTAATCCAGAATAGTTTCTGTAGGTGGCACTCAGGCTCCCCAGCAAATTTTCTTTTACTGGCTCCTATACACCCCCCCCCGACCAAAATTGTGGGTCATCTGTGATGTGAAAAATAAGCATGGGTATAAAATCAGCCATACATGATTAGATTGGATCAGGCCACTTGACTGCCTAATGCAGGGGTCCCCAACCTTTTTTTACCCGTGAGCCACATTCAAATGTAAAAAGAGTTGGGGAGCAACACAAGTATGAAAAAGTCCCTTGGGTGCCAAATAAGGGCCGTGATAGGATATTTGGTAGCCCCTACGTGAACTGGCAGCCTACAGAAGGCTCTACTTGGCACTATACTTAGTTTTTAGGCAATTAAAACTTGCTTCAAAGCTTGGAATTCAAAAAAAGGCACCTGCATTGAGGCCACTGGGAGCAACATCCAAGGTGTTAGAGAGCAACATGTTACTCATGAGCTACTGGTTGGGGATCACTGGCCTAATGCATCTGGTCGTGCATGGCCAGTTGGGGAGCTGTTTCAGCATATGATCCTGTTACCCTAGTGCAGGGATCCCCAACCTTTTGAACCCGTGAGCAACATTCAGATGTAAAAGGAGTTGGGGAGCAACACTAGCATCAAATATGTTCTTTGGGTGCAAAATAAGGGGTTTTGGTAACCCATATGTGGACTGTCAACCAACATGAGGCTCTGTTTGGCAGTACATGTGGTTTTTATGCAACAAAAACTTGCCTCCAAATCAGTAATTCAAAAATAAGCACTTGGTGTGAGACCACTGGGAGCAACAGCCAAGCAGTTGGAGAGCAACATGTTGCTCACGAGCTACTGGTTGGGGATCACTGCCCTAGTGTGTCAAGGATTATCTGTCTTGATGGAAGATTTCTGTCAGTCGGGGGAAGAAGATCCATAACGCCTCTATACTTCTCACTGCTGCATCCAGCGAGCCACCAGGTCCACCAGGACTGTGACTAAAAGGCCCTTTTCCCAGCATCCAAACCTAGCCCCCTACCTACTCCAAAGTTTGCCACTACCAGATCCGAGTGGGGGAGAGGTTATGTTCCAAACAGGAGAATGGGTGGAGTCACTCCAATCAATGGTGGGGTCACTGTGGCCCACCAGGTTTTTACTTGGTGTCCTGTTGGCCCAGTCTGACACTGTAGGTGTGCAACATGGGGGTGAGCACTTGAATACCTCCTGGCTTGTGGGTATCTGCCCAGAGCACTGGAGAAGACTAGGCAGGAATTCAGTACAAGACTACCTTGCAATAAAAACTTTGGGCTGTGTTATCCAGAAGAATATATTTTGGCCCTCCAATTCCATGGGTGCAAGAGCTCCATCATGATGTTGGGGTAAATGACTGACTTCTGAGCCCAAAGAGACTACTTGATGAGTCCTACACTGTGCAGTGTCCTAGTCAATGTTTCATTACAGTTTTTCATGCAGGTAGCACATATTGTTTCCTCTACCATCACAAGCCTCTTGGTTATGTGGTTACCCTCCCTCTGTTTCTGTACAGCTGGAGTCAGGATAACACAGGGAAAGGAAAGTACAAAGTTAAAGCTGAGTGAATTAAATGAACCAGCCGTCGGCAACCTGGGTTTTGTTGCAGAATTTCTGCTGCACCTCCTGCCGTCCCAACCACAACTGCACAGAGGCTGCTGGCCACCTGGCTACTAGCCCCAGGGCAGCACAATTGATTTGTGAAGCAGATCTTTGTGCTTTATAGTGTTTGGGGAAAGACTGTTTCATAGCATATGCTTTCAATCCAATTTCACTAGGAATTGAAGGAAAACTGCAGCAAACTCAAGTCAAGTGAGAATTCAAAGCAAATTATGAATTTTAGTATGCAAATCCCCTGCCAATAATGCTAATAGGAGATATTATGTATCCAGGATTTCCCCTACGTTCTCCTGTAGGGATTTGGGGTGCTTTACACCTCCATCTGTGTACAGGTGTGGGGCCTTTAATCCAGAATGCTCGGGACCAGGGGTTTTCTGGGTAACGGGTCTTTCCATTATTTGGATCTCCACACCTTAAGGGTAAGGCCAGCGTCTTTTCCGCATAGGCTACAGCGCAAAATCGCCTGCGCTAATGCACACGCGGCGATGCGTTTTCAATAGTCGCCCAAAGTTGCCTCCAGTGAGGCAACTTTGGGCGACTATTGAAAACGCATCGCCGCGTGTGCATTAGCGCAGGCGACTTTTCATTCTAGCCTATGCGGAAAAGACGCTGAGGCAGTTCGGGGAGATAGTCGCGCAAAAGACGTGGCGATAAGTCGCCAGGCGACAAAATCTCCCCGAATTTCCTCGTCTGGCCTTACCCTTAGTCTCCTAAAAAACATTCATGAAACCCAACAGGATTTTTTTAACTCCAATAAGGATTAGTTCTATCTTAGTTGGATCAAGTTCACATTTTGAAAAATTGTAATTACTTAGATAAAACGGAGCCTATGGGAGATGGACTTTTCCATAATTCTGAGCTTTCTGGTTAAAGGGTTTTTGGATAATAGATCCCATTTACATTTACCATGCAGATTAGATATAAAGCCTGACCAATACAAGTGGAAGGGAGGACCCTGCTCCTCAGAGCACAATTACATACACAATTGCAGATATAATTATTTGCACCCATTCACGCCTTAATCTTTTGCACTTAAATAGTGCAGGACAACCGGGCTCCTTAAATCTGCAACTGCTGAGAGCAAAGTGCAATTTTGAGTACAATTACGGTACCATGTTTTTTCCCCACAACGTAGCATTATTACAATTGCAAGGGGGATATGCTTGGTGCAGTTGTACTGCACTTGCCCCGAATTGCATAGTTACATAGTTAAATTGGGATGAAAAAAGACAAAGTCCATCAAGTTCAACCCCTCCAAATGAAAACCCAGCATCCATACATACACCCCTCTACTTTTAATTAAATTCTATATACCCATACTAACTATAGAGCTTATTATCACAATAGCCTTTGATATTATGTCTGTCCAAAAAATCATCCAAGCCATTCTTAAAGGCATTAACTGAATCAGCCATCACAACATCACCCGGCAGTGCATTCCACAACCTCACTGTCCTGACTGTGAAGAACCCCCTACGTTGCTTCAAATGAAAGTTCTTTTCTTCTAGTCTAAACGGGTGGCCTCTGGTACGGTGATCCACTTTATGGGTAAAAAGGTCCCCTGCCATTTGTCTATAATGTCCTCTAATGTACTTGTAAAGTGCAATCATGTCCCCTCACAAGCGCCTTTTTTCCAGAGAAAACAACCCCAACCTTGACAGTCTACCCTCATAATTTAAGTCTTCCGTCCCTCTAACCAATTTAGTTGCACGTCTCTGCACTCTCTCCAGCTCATTTATATCCCTCTTAAGGACTGGATTCCAAAACTGCACTGCATACTCCAGATGAGGCCTTACCAGGGACCTATAAAGAGGCATAATTATGTTTTCATCCCTTGAGTTAATGCCCTTTTTTATGCAAGACAGAACTTTATTTGCTTTAGTAGCCACAGAATGACACTGCCCAGAATTAGACAACGTGTTATCTACAAAGACCCCTAGATCCTTCTCATTTAAGGAAACTCCCAATACACTGCCATTTAGTGTATAACTTGCATTTATATTATTTTTGCCAAAGTGCATAACCTGCATTTATCAACATTGAACCTCATTTTCCAGTTTTCTGCCCAGTTTTCCAGTTTAGACAAATCACTCTGCAAAGTGGCAGCATCCTGCATGGAACCTATAGTTCTGCACAATTTAGTATCATCTGCAAAAATAGAAACAGTACTTTCAATGCCCACCTCCAGGTCATTAATAAACAAGTTGAAAAGCAAGGGACCTAGTACAGAGCCCTGCGGTACTCCACTAACAACATCGGTCCAATTAGAAAATGTTCCATTTACCACCACTCTTTGTAGTCTATCTTTTAGCCAGTTCTCTATCCAAGTACAAATACTATGTTCCAGGCCAACATTCCTTAATTTAACCAGTAACCTTTTGTGTGGCACTGTATCAAATGCTTTAGCAAAATCTAAGTAAATCACATCCACTGCCATCCCAGAATCGAGGTGTCTACTTACATTCTCATAAAAAGAAATTAAGTTAGTCTGGCAAGATCTATTACGCATAAAACCATGCTGGCACAAACTCATAGTATTATGATTTGCTATGAAGTCCAGTATCTTATCCTTTATTAACCCTTCGAAAAGCTTTCCTACCACTGACGTCAGACTAACTGGCCTATAGTTTTGAGGCTGAGAACGGGATCCTTTTTTGAATAGAGGCACCACATTAGCAATTCGCCAGTCTCTCGGCACTATGCCAGATCTCAATGAATCCTGAAAAATTAAGTAAAGAGGTTTGGCAATCACAGAGCTAAGCTCGCTAATTACCCTGGGATGAATACCATCTGGCCCTGGACCTTTGTTAATCTTAACATGTTCTAGTCTCTTTTGAATTTCATCATGTGTGAACCATGCATCATTAGTTGTATTACTAGAATTGGGACTGTTAAGAAGGAAACCTTCACTTACTGATTCCTCATTTGTGTAGACAGATGAAAAATATGAATTCAGAATCTGCGCTTTTAATTTGTTTTCATCAACCAGCTGACCCCCCTCTGATAGTAAGGGACCCACCCCTTCCTGCTTCATTTTTTTACTATTAACATATTTAAAAAATAATTTTGGATTTTTTTTACTGCTTACTGCAATATCCTTTTCTATAGCAATTTTAGCTTGCCTTATAGCTTCTTTGCATGATTTATTGGCCTCCTTGTACCTTATAAATGATTCGGCTGTACCAGCTAACTTGAAAGTTTTAAAAGCACGTCTTTTCTTACCCACCTCAACACCAACGCTTCTATTGAACCAAAAAGGTTTTGCTTTGCAACAACGTTCCTTGCTTACAAGTGGAATATACTGACAAGTATATTTATTAAGCAGCATTTTAAAGACTTCCCATTTTTGTTCTGTGTTTAACCCTGTGAAAAGCATTTCCCACTTAATATGTTGCAGAGATGCCCTTATACTGTCAAAGTTTGCACGCCTGAAATTTAGTGTTTTAGTTCGTCCCTTATAGAATTGCTTCTGCAACAGAATCTCAAAGGAGACCATGTTATGATCACTATTCCCTAAATGCTCACCCACACAAATGTTAGAGATGAGTTCAGTATTGTTAGTTATTACAAGGTCCAAAAGAGAGTTATTCCTAGTAGGTTCTTGAACGAGCTGGAATAAAAAGTTGTCATTCAGCATATTTACAAACCTACTAGCTTTTTCTGTCTTAGCAACCCCATTACCCCAGTCAATGTCTGGATAATTGAAGTCACCCATAGCAACAACTTGACCCAGCTGTGAAGCCGCTTGTATCTGCAAGAGTAGTTCGGCTTCATACTCGACACTTATACGAGGTGGTTTATAGCATACACCAATGATAATTCTTTTTGATACCTTTTGCCCAGTCGAAATCTCTACCCAGAGTGATTCTACACCCTCACCAGTGCCAGCTATTTTTATTTCTTTAGCGCATGGCTTTAATTCAGGCTTTACATACAAACACACTCCTCCACCCTTTTTAATCCCTCTATCCCTCCTAAAAAGGGTGTAACCATTTAAATTCACAATCCAGTCACATGTTTCATCCCACCAGGTCTCAGTGATACCAATTATATCATAATTTTTAGAGCATGCAATTAATTCTACCAAAATTTTTAGAGCATCTAATTCAACCAAAATGAACGCAACTGTGTGCGCATTTTGTTGCCAAGGCGGGACAATTGCATGAAAGTCTGTCTGGCATCATTTCCAGTGTTCACCATGTAAGTCATGTCTACGCTCAATTCTTTAGGCACAAGTGCTCTGCACCTATTGATGCTGGACCCAAAGAGAGCCCTGAAGCTACAGCTTGGTCAGGAGGTGCAGTACCCCCTTCATCAATAGGAGCATTTGATTTAGAGCACCACAAACAGCAAATAAATAGTGCTCAGTACAGGGCCCCACAGAAACAGCCCTGCCATTGCTTTATGCTTTTGGGAGTCATTTGCAAAGTGCAGGACAGGGTGCAAACTGCAAATTACCGGAGTAAGCCATCATGCTTTATTGACATGTTTGCACCATGCCCCATGCTTTGCACCTAGGGTTGCCACCTTTTCTGGAAAAAAATTCCGGCCTTCCTATATATTTATCCTTTTTCCCTTTTAATAACATTGGGATCAACCATTATTTTTACTGGCCAGGCCAGTAAAATACTGGCCAGGTGGCAACCCTATTTGCACCAGGCCCTTGTGCTCCAGAATAGAATGCCAAAATTAAGGTACTACTGTATTTATTTTTATTGCAGGTATAGGCAGGGCCGGATTTGCAGTGCAGGCGCCCCTAGGCCGCATGGTTCTAGAGCCTGACTGCAGCCTGACCGCGCAGTCCTAGCGCCGCCACCCACAACCCTCTACCAGCAAGTGCACATGCAGATCACTGGGGAGCTGCGCGTCCTCAGCGCTCCTCAGCAAGCGGCTGGGCGGCATGCCGCCCCTACCATTCTGCTGCTCTAGGCCCGGCCCTTTGTGGCCTAGGTATGGGACCTGTTATCCAGATACTTGGGACCTGGGGTTTTCCAGATAATGGAACTTTCCATAATTTGGATCTTCATACGCAATATGTTAATAACCTCTAGGAGGCGCTCTCCCATCTCTGTTTATAGAGTATGTCTCAAAACGACAGCTCCCAAACATTCATACAAAGGAAAATATATTGGAAAAGATTGATTTTAGAACACAAAAATATGTCATAATGCATTAATGGATATTGCAATATAATAAAAGTGAAGCAATGCATGCCAATGCCCGTGTGCTTTGCATGGCCAGACTGCATGGATAGCCAAAGTGCATTGACCTTCTTGTTCAAACCTGTGACTTTCAAGGGGAATCGGGAGTGAGGTATCTCTATCTTTTCTGGATTGGCTGTTGACCTTCCATATCCGCCACTGAGGAGATTTAGCATTAGAGGTGATCAAGAGGCCACGTGTGCTTTAGTAGTGATACAAACAATGCAGGGCACGGCTGCTGCCTACAATGGCTTTCAGACAGGATGGGTGACAGTCGTGAAAGAATGCACTCTTATAGAGACAGATAGAATCTCAGCCAACTGTCGCTTCTTGAGTAGGTTAAAGTAAACACAACCTTATAAATAGCAGGAAATACACTACATTGGGTTCCTGGTTTTGATTCCAGTGAGTCTATAATGGGCATGGAGCATGAATGTTCTTCTTGTGTTTGTATTCCATCTACTAACTGGTAGCTTAATTGGCTGTTGATGATGATGGAAATGACCCTATGGTGACACTATAGACCAGAGGTTGGTGAACTTTTCCAGTTAACGTCAAATATGAAGGTCCAACCATTGGCCAGGAACCTTCTTGGTTTATGCAGTACAGATATGGTGAAATTTAATTGTATCAGCAATTTACAAAATACCAAGGGCAGCAGATACATTTCCAGCCCAATTCTCATCCTAGCTGACCTTCAAGCAGGTTTTTATTAGAGCAAATGACCGTTCTCCCCAGTTCTTTATTCCTTAGGCTGAGCTACTGCTCCAAGTCCCTCAGTTTAGAAGCCTCAAATGTAGACATGTGCAGTTATGCGCCGATTTTTTGGATAAAAAAATAATCAAAAAGATCAAGGCTGCAGATACATTTCCACCCAAATTCTCAACCTAAATGACCTTCATACAGATATTTAGGAGAGCAAATGACCATTCTCCCCAATTCTTTAGCCGTAGGGCTGAGCCCCCCTGCTACTGCTCCAAGCCCCCAAAGACCCACAGTTTAGGACCCTCAAATGCAGACTAGTGCAGTGGTACACCCATGGCAACCGTAAGCTCCACCGGGGCAGGGACTTGAATGACAACACATTCCCTCTAAAGTACCCTGTGATCTCTTAAAGTCATGTAACTAAAGGGTAATTGTGTCCCTCAAGGCAAAATCTAATGTTGACTATAAAAGGTCACGGGCCACTGATAACATCACAGGAGTTATTTTGGAAGATTGGCACTGAAATGTTTTTTCTTTGTTGCGGCCATTTCGTTTTTGATGGAGCAGCAATAAAAGATAATAACACACGAAGCTTCTTTTAGGGGCACACATGCAGATTCACGGAGATTAGTCGCCCGGCGTCAAATCTCGTCTTCTTCATGGCGACTAATCTCCCCGAACTGGCTCCCCTGCCTTCCCACCGGCTGCAATGTAAATCGCTGGGGGATGGCACTCGGAGCGCTTTGTTTTCCGAAGTCGCCCAATGTTTCCTTGTGAGGGACCTGAAAAGGTCGAGAGGTAGATTTCAAAATCCTCCATTTTTTGCAGCTGTTAATCAATGTAACCAAAGGGAGGCAGAGGGGTATTGGGAGGTGGGAGGTCATTGCTTTTTATTCTCAGATCAAAAGAGTTCCTGAGGTTGAATAGCCAGTGTTTACACAATCACAACAAAGGCCTGCAGCCATCACACTACTACTCCATCAACTTAGGCTATTGTCCCCAGGACAATCATACTCTAGGCAAGAAATCTAGAGAGCTGACTCTTCTACTGCTGAGGACTGGAAATGGGGGGCCACAATATGACTGGGGGTGGGGAAGTGGATAACAGATGATACGCAGCCACCTCCTTTCATGCCTCTTCTTTAATTTAACCAGCCAATGACCTCTGGGGCTTCCTAAGAATTGGATTGATTAATAAAAAAGCCGAGAGATGCTGCTCCTTTGCGGAGCTTCACAGAGGGGTCCCGTCTGCCTTGGTTTTTTTTTGATGTGGCAGCACAACACAGGGATCGGCAAGATGGATATGCAGATAAGTCTGGGGACAGATGGCTCCTGCTCAGATCATTTATAATCTTGCTTAGGACATAAATCACTCAGCTCAGATATTATGCACTGGGAGCTGTGTTACATTTGAGTGACATCGAATATCATGAAGGAGAGATACAACAGCATGAGTATGTGACAGCAGTTGGGGGGCTTATTACAATATAGAAACAAAAGGTTTATTGAAGATCTGTCTTTTAACCTAAAAATGGCCCATTCTGAAGTCTTTAGTAATGTGCTCATTCATACTGGATAATGGGAGAATTAGGGAGGTGGCACAGGCTGCTATTCGGGGAGATTAGTCACCCAGCGACAAATCTTCTCTTCTTTGGGCAACTAATCTCCCCAAAATGCCTTCCCGCCAGCTAGAATGTATATCGTCATCGGCATGGCACTCGGATCGCTTCGGCTTTCTGATTTCACCCGAAGTTTCCTTGTGAAGCAACAAAGCAATCCTTGAGCAATTCACATTCTAGCCAGCGGGAAGGCATTTCGGGGAAATTAGAAGAGGAGATTTGTCGCTGGCAAATAATCTCCCTGAATAGCAGCGTGTGCCACCACACTAACGGGAGAATTTGCACCAGCATCAGCTTCGCACACCCTCCCACCACTTCGCCAGGTGCCAATGCGATACGAATAGGCTAATTCACTACAATGTGTGAGCATTTCATAGCGAAGATGCGCTAGCGTTCATTTGTTGCTGTAAGTTGCCATAGACACTTATTTATTTAGTGGGCTGGTGGGAGACTAGTTGGGCCTCTGTTTACTTGAAATGCTAGGGTCTATTTTGAGTCCCAGTACAGACCTGTTGGGGTCCCATGTCTTAAGCTGGCCATATACTGACTGATAAAAACTGCCAACTCAGTTCCTCCAGACCAAAGTCAGGAGCTTACAGAACCATGTATAGGGGCCTCCCAATGGGCTGCCCAACTGATATTTGCCTGAATATATACGTGACATCTACTGGAAAAGTTCAATAATCCTTTGGATGATGACTGTATCTCCCTAGGGATTTCTGTAGGCCAACATTATGATCAATGATCAAATCAACACACTTTGGCCTTGAGCTGTAGATAGCCAGATCAGTCAAAGATCTGCTTGTTTGGTGGCCATGCTAAGCAAATGTAACAGTGTAGGGGGAACTTTACTTATGATTTGCACAATGTAAATCTTCCCATCCTAAGGGCTTGGGCACAAGACACCAGAACTGGTGTTTTTATAATCAGATACTACTTATAATAACCGCGGAAAATAGGAGAAGTGAACCCTGTGGCTGGGGAAGAGGAGGCCTGGTAAGGAAAGGCATCCCTCGCACCATGTGTTGAGATTGAGCTGTCAAGCTGGGACCAAAAAAGTATATTTCTGGGTGGTTGAGTCAATGTAGGCTGCATCCCTGAGTGTCCATTATATATACAACACAATACTAATACAATACAATATTATTATTATTTTTTATTATCATGTATTTATATAGCGCCAACATATTGCGTAGCACTGTATAGTAGTAGAGACATTGGAGAAACACCTCTTTATATAGGGAATCTTGATACAGCTTTATAAATACACATAACATTGTACGTCATGCTGTGGCATTCCTGCGGTGATGTCTGGTGTATTTCAACGCCTTTATTTGAAACATGGCCCTTAGTATAATATTTGTCTGACAGCTGTATGATGGTACATTTCATTTGGCTGTGCAATGAGCTCTGATATTCATTATTAGATAAATCTGTTTCTGTCTGATGTTATTACATTACATGAAAGATCTGGTTCTCGGAGCTGTCCCTAGGGGCCAATAACAGGAAGAACATCTGCATGTTCCTGCTAGAACAATAGGCCATTTAAAGGCAAAGTATCACTAGAAACATTTAGCTTAATTAATATTCAGTCTTTCATATGTTCTTGATTTTGATTTAGCACGGAAACAAAGAAAGAAATGAAGAGAGATCTCTGTCGTTATAAAGGTGTGGGTGCAAAATGGCATGAAAACACTTAAGTACAGGTGAGTTTGCCAAAATGCTAAGGGACAGGAAATTGCACCTCTGAGAGCTCAAGTACCTGTAGGAAGTGCAACTTGAGAAGAAGCCAAAGAGTACAGCTATCAAAGTGCAAAGTTAACCTGGACTGATGTTCTTACATTGTCCCTCACACATGGCACTCTGCCCATGTGCATCTTAGTTACCAGTAGTGATGGGCAAATAAATTGGGCAGGCACAAATTTGCGGTGAATTTCCGTGTTCTGCTGCCGGCAAAGAAATTTGTGAAACTGGCATGAAGATTAGCCGTGGAAAAATCTGCGACACCGGAAAAATTTGGTCGAGCGTCAGAATAGACACGCGCATAAACATTTTTGCGCGTCAAAATTATTCGGACGCCCATTGACTTAAATGCAATTGGCCAAAATAGGCGCGCACATAACAATTGTCACTGGCGTCATGTGCGTCAAAATAATTTTGATGCTAATTGACTTCAATTCGTTTCGCAAATTTTTCGTTGTTTTGCGAATTTTGTGGGAATTTTTAGGCGAAGCAAAAACTAGACAAATTCGCCCATCACTAGTTACCAGGGACCAGGTGAAGCAGTGGGCTCATAACCTTGCAAAGGCAGTGTAAACTTAGAAGTATAGGGGCCCCATGAAGGTCATGTGAAGTGCAAAGTCACATTAAGGACTGTTTGTCTCCCCGAAGAAGAGGCGATTTGTCGCTGGGGCGACTTATCTCCCCAAATCTGCTCGTGTGGCTGGACCCTTACTCTAAATGCAATGAATGCTATTGTTGTTGCCAATGCAAATAAATATCTGGATGCAAACGCACACCCTGGCCCTCCAAAACAAACAAAACCCTGGTGCCTAGCAACTCTTTTTATATTTGAATGTGGCTTATGGGTAAAAAAGGTTGGGGATCCCAGCTCTATAGCACAGCCACTGAAGTTGAAGAAAACCATCTCCATCAAGTTCAGCCATTTAGCAAGCTGATAGGGAGCTGGTTTATCCAGGATTCTTTGTACCTACAAGTAGCATAATTATAACTTGATTTGGAATCATGGAGAGCGAAATCCTACTACTTCACCTGCTTCCTATTTATTTTGCACCAGAGAGCAGAGTTATATGAAATGTATTGCTGTCAATGGAAAAAGGAATTGAATTGTCCATTTCTAGTGTTAGGGGCCATACAGGCTTCTTAGCTATAGGCTTATGGTCCCTCATGCACATATATATATTTCAGTCCCCCACAGGGACCTTCGTCAGTAATCAAACAGTGCAACCAGACCCACAGTAGTGTGACAGAATTTAAACCACACTACTGGTTGCACTGTTTGATTCCTGACGAAGGTCCCTGTGGGGGACTGAAACGATGAGCAAAATAAGAAGATTGAAGATTGGAAGATTGATTCAGCAAGTCTGTTCTTCTGCATTGCTTATAAATATATATATATAGACAAATAAAATAAGTCCTCTGCACTCAACCCATGATGAAAGACATTAGACTACCAAAAAAGCCCTCCTACTTAAACAAAACAGGGATTGTTTGTCCATGTACTGCAATATATTTAAGCTGGCCAACTACGTCAAAGTCAAAGTCATCCCCGGTTCCTACACTCAACTTGCGTTAAGAATCACCTGACTATAGATGGAAAGGGTGGGGGCTACAACATGGAGCTGGTCACTGCTCCTGTATTAACTATAACAAACAAAGGAAAGATATGCTCACCACTCATTTTTAAAAACATTAAGTGGGGGTGCAATGAGGCTGTGACCATAAAAGACATAAAGACAAATACAAGAGTCCTCTCACATATATTTAAGACATTGAGACATTTTGTTCCGTAAGCTACCAAAATATACAGATATATATATATACATTTAGCATCATTAGACAGCAAGACACATGGCAAGTAAAATGCTGACATTGCCCAACACTTTGATATTTGTGCACTTCCCTAGTTCTGTTATTCTAGTCAGCACCCACATAAAACAACGAGGTTCCATTGATCTAGTCGCTGCTTGTCTGTTTGTGTGTAGGTCTGTCACATCACACTCATTAGAAACATGCTTCCCTTAGTGAAAGGAGGTAACAGTAGCACTGGCC
This sequence comes from Xenopus petersii, assembly GCA_038501925.1. Lineage (NCBI taxonomy): Eukaryota > Metazoa > Chordata > Amphibia > Anura > Pipidae > Xenopus > Xenopus petersii. The sequence continues at coordinate 105,434,120 of CM076685.1, read as the reverse complement.
CGCATTGGCTAACTCATTAAAAGGAAAGCCAGAATGTAAGATGAAGAAAGAAAGTTGCCTAACGAGCATTCAACTTTTATTAAATACCTGCCTGGATATTATCATAAAAAGTTCATTGATTCATAAATAATCAAAGAAAGTACAGGTATGGGACCTGTTATCCAGAATGTTCGGGACCTGGGGTTTTCCGGATAATGGATCTTTTCGTAACTTGGATCTTCATACCTTAAATCTACTAGAAAATCATGTAAACATTAGATTAATCCAATAGGCTGGTTTTGCTTCCAATAAGGATGCATTATATCTTAGTTGGGATCAACTACAAGCTACTGTTTTATTATTACAGAGAAAAAGGAAATCATTTTTTAAAAATTTGGAATTTTTGGATAAAATGGAGTCTATGGGAGACGGCCTTTCTGTAATTCGGAACTTTCTGGATAATGGATTTCCGGATAACGGATCCCATATCTGTACATATATACCAGTAAAATGTCAAGGCTTTTTTGTGTGTTGTCTCCTGCAGGATAGGCAATTGCTTTTGGGTGACCCAATGGGGCATTGCCCTTATGGTACGTCTATTGCCAGCTTAAAATGAAGAGAGCATCATACATAAATGAAGAGCTGTCTATCATCAGTGGAGGGTTAAAGGCGTAGTTCACCTTTGAATAAACATCTATGGGGTATATTTATCAAATTTATCTCCATTCATTTCTATGGGATTTCATAAAGTATATTTATCAATGGGTTTTGATAAATATGCCTTTAAAATCCCATAGAAATGAATGGAGAGAGGCGGAATTTAACTCTAGTGGACTGTGGCGATCTCTAACTTCACTCTTTGATAAATATACCCCTTAGTATGATGTAGAGCAGTGATCCCCAACCAGTAGCTCGTGAGTAACATGTTACTCCCAACCCCTTGGATGTTGCTCCCAGTGGCCTCAAAGCAGGTGATTATTTTTGAATTCCAGGCTTGGAGGCAAGTTTTGGTTGTATAAAAACATGGGGCACTGCCAAACCGATCCTCAATGTAGGTGAACAATCCACATAGCGGCTACTAAATGACCAATCACAGACCTTATTTGGCACCCCAGAAACATTACTCATTCTAGTGTTGCTCCCCAACTCCTTTTACTTCTGAATGTTGCTCACGGGTTCAAAAGGTTGGGGATCCCTGATGTAGAGAATGCAATTCTGAAACAATTTGCAATGGGTCTTCTTTTTTTTATTATCTGCGGTCTTTGGAACATTTCGCATTTTTATTCGGCAGCTCACCAGTTCAGAATTTCGACAGCTATCTAGTTACTAGGGTTGAATTTAACCTAGCAACGAGGCAGTGGGTTGAAAGACAATAAACAGTAAAAATAACAATAAAATTGTAACTTTACAGAGGAATAGGTTTTTTTTGTCTGCTGAGGTCAGCGACCCCCCATTGGAAGACTGGAAGAGGAAGGCAAATAACTAAAAAACTATTGGTCTTAAGACCAACTGAAAAGTTGCTAAGAATATTTTACATTGTTTCCGGCGGAAGTCACTCACTCTTCGCCCTATAGTAAATCTGCCTCTATGAGAGATGGCCTTTTTGTAATTTGGAAATTGCTGGATAGCAATTGTTGTCAAGGTCTTTGTGTTGCTAGATCCCAAGAGTGTATCAGTATGACCTTACATATGCTTTATAGGGTATGGTATAGACTCTCCAAAATATATAACAGTTAGGGGACGATTCACCAAGGGTCGAATATTGAGGGTTAATTAACCCTCGATATTCGACTGGGAATTAAAATCCTTTGACTTCGAATATCGAGTTCGAAGGATTTTAGCGCAAATCGAACGATTCGAAGGATTTTAATCCAACGATCTAAGGATTATCCTTCGACCAAAAAAACTTAGGAAAGCCTATGGGGACCTTCCCCATTGGCTAACATTGACTTTGGTAGCTTTTAGATGGCGAACTAGGGGGTCGAAGTTTTTCTTAAAGAGACAGTACTTCGACTATCAAATAGTCGAACAATTTTTAGTTCGAATCCTTCGATTCGAAGTCGAAGAAGCCTATTCGATGGTCGAAGTAGCCCAAAAAACACTTCGAAATTCGAAGTTTTTTTACTTTGAATCCTTCACTCGAAGTTAGTGAATCGGCCCCTTATTGTAGGCATAGAAATTCTATCCTCTGAAACTAGCTATAAATAAACTCATCCCCCCAAAAAATTCAAGTAAATGTTCATGAAATTCCATACTGCTTCCCAGCCTAATTACAGGGTTAAATTGCCACTGCTTTTGGCTTTCAGTTTACAACAACTGATGCAATTGCTGGTAACTTGATCCTTGGCAGTTCACTCAAGGGTCTGCTGATCAGAAAGCTTCTAAGATTGGAACTTCAAAGTGTCTGCAGGAAGTTACAGACAATTTTCAAGAAGTGTTTGTGGTTGGACTCATTTGGCAGCAAGGCAAGGAAGTCATTCCTACCTATTAACATACTTCTGTCTGTCTGTCACCCAGTCTCCTGCAAAGGTTTTGTTAGAGGTAATCATGGAACACATCTGTGGAAAGCTCCCTCTTTGTCTTTGGGAGCGCTCTCCACATGTTGGGAAACTATAGGCAAAGAACTATAGAAGAAGAACTAGAGTTGCTGCAATATCCTTTCTTCCATGGTCACCATATGTTGGAGATTCACTTCTAACACTGATCTATGGACACAACACTTGAGCTCATGACAACTGTCACCACCCATGGTTCCTAAATGTCTACTCAATTGGCAACTGTCTGTCACCAGGGGATGGTTTACAAACATGGGTGCTAAAGTTCAACAGAGCAGGTGCCGGTAGCAAACAATTGTAATAATACAGAGGGGACATCAGCAGATGAATGTGTCATTGTTGAAAGACCATCTATGATCAAAGAAGGTTTGTGTTGTGGCCCAGGTCTCAGTAATCATTCACTTTGCTGCCAGTGTAGTAATTGTAATAGAGGCTACTCCCATATTTTACAGGATCTGCATTGCCCAGGTTGATATAATGTGCACTATAATGTAGATTAGTGATCCCCAACCAGTGGCTCATGAGTAACATGTTACTCTCCAACACTTCGGATGTTGCTCCCAGTGGTCTCAAAGCAGGTGCTTATTTCTGAGGCAAGTTTAGGCTTCATTATAACCATATGTACTGCCAAACAGAACCTCCTGTAGGCTGCCAGTCCCCATCGGTGCTACCAATAGTCAATCACAGCCCAAATTGTGCAACCCCAGGAACGTTTTGCATGATTATGTTGCTCTCCAACTTGTGTTATATCTTAAATGTGGCTCATCTGTAAAAAAGGTTGGGGACCTCTGATGTAAATTTGATAGGTTTGTAAAGCTCATCAACAGTTGCTGGAGAAGCCACCTCCATTTTGTATCATAGACGCAAAAAGCACCGGAGAACCTTTCAATGTAGTCTATAGTCGTTTTATTGAAGCACTACATGTTTCAGACCACAGAGGTGCAACCGACAAAGGACAACTATAGACTACATTGAAAGGCTCTCTGGTCCTTTTTGTCTATAATACCATGTTTAAATTTGAAGGTGACGTAGACAGAAGGATGTAGGGCTTGTATCCTCACTTCATGGTGTTTTTTAAGGTAAGGTAAGAGGCCATTTATTCTGAGAAAATATTTTATTTGACCATATATTTATCCAGGCAGGTTTGAAAATCATGTTGGGCAAAGACCTGGTTGGCACATTGATCAAGGTCCTCAACAGAGGAGTTCTGTACTCTTACAGTAGAATCTGATTTCTGGAGCCCAGACCTGGTTCTGCCTGATTTGGCTCAGCATGTAGCGAATTGAGAAGAGATCTGTTCATTTGGCCACTTTGCCAAGCGAGTGGATTTCCAGAATTATGGTTAGCATATAAGAGTAAGGGATTGCTGATGGATGCAATGGGGGCCTGTCTCCACTGTCTGCAACAGTAATTACAGGGCATCATGTGTCTGCCCTAGATACACTGCTCATAAGCTTGTTAAGATTGGTTACTATGGATTACTTAGGGCTGCCATCAGTAGGGTATAGGGGTTGCTGTAGGAGCCAAGTTGCAGAAGGGGGCCTTAAAGGGGAACTAAAGACTAAAATAGAATAATTCTAGAAATGCTGTAGTTTGTATACTATGAATAAACATGAACTTACTGCACCAGAAGCCTAATAAAACAAATGATTTATGTTTTCAAAGTTGGCCACAGGGGGCAGTCATCTTGTAACTTTGTTAAACATCTTTGCAAGACCAAGACTGTGTACACGCTCAGTGTGGTCTGGTCTTCAGTTGGGAGGGTAACACTTAGGGATCTTCATGAATTATCAAATAATTTTTGCCATAGAAGCCGATACAGCAAGAAAAACAGGGAAACAAACAAAGCTGCTCGAGGTCAGGGTTGAAAAGTATGATCGTTTCCCTCCAGAGCAGTTAGGGCCTGTCTGAAGTTTCCGATCTGCAGCTGTCAGAGCAAGTAAATGAAGGGGTAATTTCACTGCATACAGTCAGATTTCTTACAAAAATGGTACACATTTTTAAATGAAATTATATTGGAGATAGGTTTCTTTTTCATTAAAGAAAGTAAAAATGGGATTTTATGTTTGTGCCTTTACATCCCCTTTTAATGGAAAGGTGTGATTCATCAGTCATAAACGGGTTGGGGCTTTGGGGTGTTTTTTGGTAGGTCATGGGTGGGGTCTTGGGATAATTGGGGACTATGACCACGGCAGATAAGAGATGAGGCTATGTGTGCAAGTAGGTTTTTTTAATCTGGGCTCCTAAGCAGGGGGACCAGGGGACAAGTGGGCTAATTATTGGTGGCCATTTAGGGGGAGGGCCCTGCTAACATTCTAATAATGGGCCCCATAACAAGTGTTGGCATCCCAGGGTTTACTACAATGGTACAACCAAGCACCTGTTTTAGTAAAAGTACACTACAGAGACAGAGCAATTAGTTATTGCATAAGCTCAGACATCCCTGGAATTCCTTTGGCATTTTTAATTTCTGGTCTTTTTCCCAAGCAAAACGGGCAACAAAGCCAATGCGGGCCAGTGTCATGCTACACCGATTTTCTAAATGTCAATATTAAAGGCAGGGTCAGTGCTTCCTACACTTAGGGGCCGATTCACTAAATCCGAGTGAATTCGAGTGAATGATTCGAATTAAAGAAACTTCGAATTTCGAAGTGTTTTTTGAGCTACTCGACCATCGAATGGGCTACTTCGACCTTCGACTACGACTATCGAAGGATTCGAACTAAAAATCGTTCGACTATTCGACCATTCGATAGTCGAAGTACTGTCTCTTTAAAAAAAAAATTCGACCCCCTAGTTCGGCAGATAAAAGCTACCGAAGTCAATGTTAGCCTATGGGGAAGGTCCCCATAGGCTTGCCTAAGTTTTTTTGATCGAAGGATATTCCTTCGATCGTTGGATTAAAATCCTTCGAATCATACGATTCGAAGGATTTAATCGTTCGATCGAAGGATTATTCCTTCGATCGTTCGATCGAATTTTCTGCGCTAAATCCTTCGAATTCGATATTCGAATTCGAAGGATTTCAATTCCTAGTCGAATATCGAGGGTTAATTAACCCTCGATATTCGACCATTGGGGATCGGCCCCTTAATTATACTTACGTTATTATAATTAGAGACCAAGTGATAAGAACAAACTGTGCCAAGAGCAAAGAGTCAAACATGCAGTGTGCCACCCAGACATAAATTAACACCAGGAAATAAGCCAAGCCTGGTCTTTGCTTAAAATATCCCTGGAGAGGAGAAACTCTACACAAGCATGTACTTGCAAGCCAGCCTTTGCCTTTGTAATGCTCTTCGCTAGAAGAACATACTTCTGCTGTTTTGCAATGAGGCTTGAACCATCAATTGCCATCATTCATTCCATCTGTTCTTCCATCCTTTATAATATATGAATCCGTGAAGGTACAATAAAAGGCACATTTATCAAAGTTCGAATTTCGAATTCATGTGAGTTTTTTTCTTACTCTAATAAATTTGAATATACTCGAAATTCGATTGGAGGGTTGATTATTAAAAAAAATCAAATATCTGAAACTCGCACAAATTATACCGACTTGAAAACTCGAATCGAATTAGATTAAACTCGAGTTTTTTCTCCGAGAGAAGCTCAAATGACTCGGGATGGCTAGTAACATGTCCAAATTCATCCCTGGACCTCTCCCATAGATTTATACATGAACTCAGCAGGTTTTAGGTGGCGGTGGCGAATAGTCTAATTTGAATTTTTAAAGGCCCAGAGTTTGATAAATCTCAACATTTGAATTAAAATTAAAATCCAGTTTAGATAACTCACAATTCGAATTTGAACGTTTTGACCATGTATAAATTAGAATTTTTAATTCAATCCCTTAATAAATCTGTCCCTTAGTGTTATGTGGGGCAGGACCACTATACCTTGCCATGGGCCTCAAGGATTTTAGCAACTTTATCAAAATAAGCTTTTAAGTGGGACAAGTATATATTTTATTTAACATAATTGTAATGAGAAGGAACCTCTTCCCAAACTATTTTAACTGGAATCTGTGGGTCGCTGTTTGTAGCTCCCCCTTGTTGTGCATGAAATGAGCTATGCCAGTAATAATATTAATAGTCCCACAAATGGTACTTTGCCAACAATTCCTGTTCTCTTGTTTTTTTGTTTTTTTTTAATCCCACCCTATTCTTTCGTCTCTCTGCTCTTGTGTTATCTGGCATGCCTTTGATCTCCTCTAATTAAAGGGTTATTAATGCTGCACTCTCCGAGGGTGGTGATGCTGGGAGCAGGGATTTGTGATGTGACTGGGGAAGCCGCCAGCCAGAAGGCTGAAGAAGGAGGAGAAGGATGGGAGACAGATCCTGCTGAGTGAATAGTTGAAGAGATCACTGGGACATTTATTAACCGGTTTCTATGGGGAGTTATTCCCTTTGAAGCACATAACTTTATTAAGAGACTGGCAATATTTAATTTTAAAGAGGCAAAGTCTGATGTTGAATATTTAGTGGCATACCTTGCCCTGTTTTTCTTTTTCAGTGGACATTTTTTGTAAAACAAGTGTGGGATCCATTATCTGGAAACCCTTATCCAGAAAGCTCCAAATTACAGAATGCCCATCTCCCATAGACTCCATTTCATCCAAATAATCCAAAGTTTTAAAAATGATTTCCTGTTTCTCTGTAATAATAAAACAGTAGCTTGTACTTGATCCGAACTAAGATAAAATTAATCCTTATTGGGGACAAAACCAGCCTATTGGGTGAATTTAATATTTACATATTTTTCTAGTAGACTTAAGGTATGAAGATCCTAATTATGAAAAGATCCATTATCCGGAAAGACCCAGGTCCGGAGCATTCTGCATAACAGGTCCCATAGCTGTACAGTGAATGCTTGAGAGAACATTTGTGAGCATTCCTTTGTGCAACCCTCGGTCATGGCATCAAAAATATCACTGGATATGCAGCCAACTTAATAAAGGGCTGGTGTGAAGTTCATAGTGCTGCCTATTTATGCCAATTGGGACCTCTTTTTGCACTACACCATATGTAACATGCAAAAAGAGGTCGCAGTTGCCCATATTTTGCATTTGCCACTGCTGTGAGCTGTTGAAGAATGGCCTCAGGCCAGCCCCTTGGGTGGAAAAGCTCTATCCAAGAGGGGTAGGTGGGAGATACATAGATGTCCCCTCTCCTGCACCTTAACTTGGGTATCATTCACACATACAAGTTGGAGGCACCACCAATATCAGGACCCTGCAGTAAGCCTGCCCTATGATAGACTGTCAGTACATCTCCAACATTTGCTGCTAAGTGAACTCTTGTGCTCCATAGTGCTCTAGCACCTATGCTCCAGGTTTATGTAAAGGAACCCTATTATTCCCTTCTACATGGAGGAAACACTTCAAATGTAAAGTTTGTGCAATCCAGTGTTTAGGACCCCTTAGACCTTTCCCAAGAGCATTGTCCTAAATGGACCTACAAAATTGGGCTGCACAGGCATTTGCATAGTATAATCTCAGTAAATTACATCTATTGGAGCGTATGACTTTCTGTTCTGTTTTTTGGCTTTAAAGCAGATGTTCTGATATTTGCCAGAAGCCTCAAATTTCCAGTCCAGGCCTGAATGCCAGGTTTGACACCACACTTGCTCCCAGTTTAATGGCCATGTCATTACTCTAGACGTTGAATAAAGCAAAACACGCCTGCACATCCTGGCCCCCCTATGCTGCAGTAGCTAGGTGCTCAGTCTTTAGGGGAGATGGCCCCTCCCCACAATCCAATGGAAAATACAAACAAAGTACTGGCACACAACAGCACGTTACCCTTAACTACAGGGATCATTTGCATACCCAAATGAAGTTGAGGTCTCCACAATTTCCCAGCAGTGAGTTGCACTTCTGTATAGGGTCACTTGGCTCCTGCTCAGTCCTTCATGCCTTCAGTTCTGATTCCTATTTCCTAGAACCCCCTCCAGATTAGATGGTAGCTCCAGGGATCCTGATGAGTATCCATAGGGCGCTATGTAAATAAAGTTATACTTACATACATACAATGTACATACTTACTATACTTTTCCATTGAGGGTTCTTCACTATCACTCCACGTGCACCTCTTGGTTAAGCACAAGTCGACTTTATAGAAATAAATACTAAATAATAAGTAGCATATTCAACCTCACCAAGGAGTTCCATGACTACATGCAGTAAAGACAGGTCAACGTACTTTAAGAGGTGACTTCTAAGTAGGGTTGTCACCATTTCTAGAAAAAAAGTACGGCCTTCCTAAATTATTGTCTTGTTTCCCTATTAATAACATTGGCGTCAAGCATCATTATTACTGATAACATATTTTGCAGGCGGCAACCCTACTTCGGAGAAGGGCGTTTATTATTTAGAAAAATTCAATGGAGCAGGCACTCAGAACAAGGCAATCTTCCACCAGGTTGTTCAAAACAGAGTAGACAAAGATTTATTATGTCCACAGCCTTACGCGAGTCATCATAGGCCATTTTTTATTGTTTATTATTCAGTAAGCACGTTTTATATGGAGCTATATTACGTTATCCATGGCTTTCGTCCAGAATCCAAGTTATGACAAGGAAGAAATCCCAGTACTTGCCATTAAATGTCCTCCTCCCTTTGAAGTGTAATTATGTTCAAAACACTAAACGCATTTACCTCCGTTAATTTCATTTTATAACCCTTTTCATCTTGTGGTTTTTTTTTATACATATATATATATACTTCCCGGTTCATTCCCAGATCTGAAAAAAAGAACTAATTAGACTTTTGCTGTTTGCTTTGGGTTTTTGTTTGAAACATCCACCTAGGTGTGAATGGTCCTTTAGAGAAAGTTATAGATAGGGACACTCTGTTCGGAGATGAAGGGAGAGAGCGCGGATATAAAATAGAGCAAACAATGGCTCTGTCTTGGATAGAGATTAAGGGAAATACATTGTATTTAACCTTCCCCAGACACCTGTGACAACTCAGTGTGACATTTTATTTGATCTGGGCTTGTCGGTTTACTGCGAGAGAGACTTCAAAGCATCGCTCTGCCGGGGCGAGACGTTTTATCTGCCACAGGTAACTGTTATGGTTATATGGCATTTTATGAAGTATAAAACCCTGCAGAGATGCGGTCAAAGGTGAAGTTGCAAGTAAGCAGTTCATCATTTTCAATCAACTGTTTCATAAACCGGCACTGATCTTAATTTTAGAACAAAAAGAAAGGTTCTTGTCAGACGTTGCTTGTCAGTCCTCTTATCACTACGAAACACCCATTCATCTTACCGCTCCCTAATATTCTTCAACCCCTTAATTAATTTTAATGGGTCCCGAGTGCCTCTGGCTGTGTCATGCTCTTCATTTCTGATTTTCTAGCACAATTTCATTTAGCCTGTCCATTACTCCTCTAAAGAAACTCACCTCTGACCTTGACATGCTAATCGTGCATTCTTCCTTTAAGGGCAGAGACACGCTCAGATTTGGGGAGATTAGTCGTCCGAAGTTTCCTCATGAGACAACTTTGGGCGACTTCGGAAAACGAAGAGCACTGATTGCCAGCCCAGTGGCGATTTATGCAGTTTGGGGAGATTAGTCAACCAGAAGAAGAAGAGATTTGTCGCTGGGCGACTAATCTCCCCGTGCTCAGATTCGGGGAGATTTAGTCACCCGGCGATAAATCGTCCTCTTCTTAGGGGGCGACGTATCCCCCCGAACTGCCTCCCGCTAGCTATAATCTATATCGCCAGTGGGATGACAATCGGTGCGATTCGTTTTCCGAAGTCGCCGAAGTTGACTCACTAGCAAACTTCGAGCTACTTTGGAAAATGTAGCGATCCGAGTGCAAAACCTGCCGGCGACTAAATCTACCGGAGTGTGTGTCTCTGCCGTAAGAGCTCTGTGTGTCAGGCTTAAAGTTTTTAATATTTTCTTGGCATTTGTCTAATGAAAATATGAAAAATTGTTTTTCCCTTTGGTTACACGCTTAGTTTCTATGGAGCTGTTGTGATGGTTTCAGGTTAAAGGATCAAAACTTGGAAAATTTGGAATATCAGCTTCCTTCCTAGGATTTCTACTGTTTTACATACAAAGAGAGATCTCCACACTAGAAATGTGCCACTGCACTCTAAATGCCAATGGGTAAGTTTCAGCTTGAGGGGCAATGTGTTTCTAACCTAGCCAGTTATTGCACCCCATGGCTCCCATTGACATCAAAGGGAGGTGTACAGAGGTATGAGCCCAAAACGCCTCTCGTCTACATTCTATTGAAGTGAATGCGAACCCTGGGGGCAGGGTTGAGTGGTTCTCCACCTCAACAAACACATGCAAAAGTGTGCCCATGAGAGGCCATTCAAAGAGCACTTGTGTCCAGCTGCATTCTACACCTTGAGCTGGATTGGGAATGTGGTGCTAGTGCTGGAGCAAGGCAGCCGTGTCCTTACCTGCCGTCATAGGGCATTAACACTAACACCAATTGGTGGCCAAGGTTCCCCCTACAAGTTAAAAAACAAAAACATTGGTGGCCAGGCCCCCCACAGGAAAAAAAAATATATATATTGGTGGGCAGGCCACCCCTTACAAGTTAGAAAAACCATAGGTGGTCAGGGGCCTCATAGAATTTCTTTTAAAAAATTGGTGGCCAAGCCCCCCACAAGTTAAAAATGCCATTGCGGGTCAGGGCCCTTATAAAATATTTTCGGGCTCCCCTTTCATCCCGGGACAACTGTCCCCACTGTGCCCCCCTGATGGCGGCCCTGCTCATGAATACAAATACTCTCTCCCATGGTCTGTCCGACTTTCTCCCAACCTTTCTACCTTCACGAAATCTCTTAAAACGTACTTCTTTCGAGAAGCCTACCCTCACTCTGCTTAACTACCAAACGCAACACCACATACAGTACCACATTTCTCACCCACTTAACTTGATCTTGCCCACTCCTACACGTTGTGTATTACTCCCTTCCCTTTAGAATGTAAGCTCTTTCTGCATAGGGCCTTCCTCACCTTTTGTACCTGCATTGATTGTGATGTATGTAACTCCATATGTTCTATGTATATAATTCATGTGATTTAGTTGTATAATCGCATTTACTTTACAGCGCTACGCAATATGTTGGCGCTATATAAATACATGTTAATAATAATAATAATAATAATAATAATAAAGTTGCTGAACACAGGCAATATAATATTCATGGAAGGAATGCATGTCCTGCTCGGTGCTGATGAAATTGCAGGGCAGAGAACAATATGTATGGTGACGTGTGTCTTTTTTTTTTGCACTTTGCAGCCTGTCCCACCCTCCATGACTAATCCCTTGTATTACTTCTAGTGATGACTATGGAAATCATTGCAAATAACAAACAGTCTATGATTACTGACCAAAGTATGGGCAGCCATAGTCTAAAGATGGTGGTTCATCTGCCCATTTATGGGGCACTCGAACAGGCCTACCTGAAAATCAGCCAAATATCTATCAGGCAGGTTTAAAAATCAGGGCAATGACCACATGGTTTTGTTGGCTCTGTTCCAACGGCCTGTATCCCTGTTGTTGTGATCCAGTCGTTTAGCTCTAGGGCATCTTTAGGGATCTCCAACCATTTTTACCCTTTTTTAGCCTTGAGCCACATTCAAATGTAAAAGATGTTGGAGGGCAACCTAAGCATGCAAAACATTCTTGGGGTGCCAAATATGAGCTGTGATTGGCTATTTGGTAGCCCCTATGAGGACTGGCAGCCTACGGGAGGCTCTCTTTGGCAGGACACCTGGTTTTTATACAACCAAAAATTGCCTGGAATTAAAAAAACAAGCACCTGTTTTATGGCCACTGGGAGCAACATCCAAGGGGTTGTTGTTGTGCCACTGGATGGAGATCACTGCACTAGTGCCTTAAAGTGAACATATCAGGGAAATGAGTGGACCTTTTAAATGTATGGCCAGGTTTACGCAATATTTATGGGCAATTGTAATTCTGCAGATTATTCTGCATTATCCCAATATGGCTACCCACAAAATCCATGGACCCTTGAAAAGCACCAAGCATAGGGGGAATGTCCCAGCTCCCTGTTAATAACAAGGGTTAAACATTGCAGTGTTAATGTTACACTATGGGGGGGCCTGTGCCTCTCTGTCAGTCACATACACAACCTAAAGCAACAAGTGATTGGTGTATAAGGGGCAGACTCATTGGAATTGACCATTTACAGACAGAACCAAGGCAAAATATACATCTAGTATTTTAAACCTCTTTACTTCACAAATAACATTCATCGAGGGAAAAAAAAAAAGTTTTTGGAACATTAGGACAAAATTTTGATGTAAAATCCGGGAAAACATTAAAACCAGGGAAATGCACCCATTGAAATGCATTGTAAAATGGTGCAACCACAAATAAAAAAATTAAAATGCGGAAAAAACTTAAAATCAGGCTACTTAAAATCGAGATTTCGCTATATAGAGTAACACAGTAGAGAAATAACGACAACATCTAAGACAAGGATATTTCCCCCCTGCTTTTTGCTAACTGTTTTCTCTTGCTAGCCATATTTTTTCTAATAATAAAGTTTTTATGGGCCTCTTTATTTCTATATGTGGCTGCTTGCGAGACACCAATATTTTAGGCACCGTGATTATGTTTTTTTAACGGCTCCGTGTATTTTTTTCTGTTACTATTGCGGAATCTGGCCTTAAATAAACTCCTAATTTCCTCCTTTCAGAGGATATACCATCCCAGGCAGAGAAAATAGTGCCACACCTATCTCTCAGCCCTCCCCGGCACTGAAGTCAGTGTTGGCTCTCAATGTCGCCTTTCTCTAGAAATGGAAATCAGGTAGAGTCGGCAAGCTGACAATAATTGCAACATTTCTGCCTTTAATGTTCCTCTGCAAGAGTTTTTTTAATTAGCATTTGTATATAAATACTCAGTATTGTCTGTCTCAGAATGGTGTGCAAGAAGCATTGGGCTTATTGCACAGCAGAATCTCATGATCAAAAATAAATTCTATTTGTTCTCTCTCTCTCTATAGTATGGGACCTGTTATCCAGAATGTTCTGGACCTGGGGTTTTCCGGTAATGGATCTTTCCATAATTTAGATCTTCATACCTTAAGGGGTCCATTTACTTAGTTTGAGTGAAGGAATAGAGGAAAAAAAGTTTGAATTTCGAATGGTCGAATATTGTTACTTCGACCATCGAATGGGCTACTCGAATCGAACGATTTGAACTAAAAATCGTTCGACTATTCGACCATTCGATAGTCGAAGTACTGTCTCTTTAAAAAATTCTTCGACCCCCTAGTTCGCCACCTAAAACCTACCGAGGCCAATGTTAGCCTATGGGGAAGGTCTCCATAGGCTTCCTAACAATTTCCTGATCGAAGGAATAACCTTCAATCGATGGATTAAAATCCTTCAAATCGTTCGGTTTGAAGAATTTAAACGTTTGATCGAACGATTATTCCTTCGATCGTTCGATCACAGCAATAGCGCAAAATCGAGAATTCGATATTCGAAGTTGAAGGATTTTACTTCAACTATCGAATATCGAGGGTTAATTAACCCTCGATATTCGACCCTAGGTAAATGTGCCCCTAAGTCTACGAGGAAATCATATAAACCTTAATAAAACCCAATAGGCTGGTTCTGTTTCCAATAAGGATTAATTATATCTTAGTTTGGATCAAGTACAAGCTGGTGTTTTATTATTACAGAGAAAAAGGAAATAATGTTTAAAAATTTGGATTATTTGAATAAAATGGAGTCTATGAGAGACGTTGTTTGGAGCTTTCTAGATAACGGGTTTCCAGAGAGTGGCTCCCATACCTGTACCTGTGTTCATTATGACATCTAGATGGAATTTCCTTTCAGATGGCAACGTGATAAAGTTTGTTCCACAAATACAATGACTCGTGATGGCCGAATTTCTCCTGTTTAGATTTGCTGGAAAATTTGGCGAAAAATTTGCGAATCCTTAAATGCGATGTCAATTTTGACGCCGGCATTAAAGTCAATTGGTGTCCACATAGAGTTGACGAATGACGATTTTGCCGTGAATGACTTTTACGATGCAACTTTTTGACGCCGGCGAATTTTCTCTGTGGAATTTTTGGGGGGTTTCGCGAATTTATTCACCAAATTTGCGCCTGCCGAATTTGTTTGCCCATCACTACAAAGGACATTAGTATATGAAACAAATGAATGGATAAATTATTGTCATAAATGCATATGTATTTTTCGATTGACATAGAGCTGCTTAAAAGAGAAGGAAAGTCGTTTCACATTTGGGGGTGCCAAATGTTAGGCACCCCAAGTGAATGTATTTACTTAACTGAAATTCTGGGCCGGGGTTATTCCAGTGAGAACCACAGAGTGGTCCTCTCCCGGCTTCTTCTTTCTTCTCGCATTAGAGTGAAAAGCAGAACTTTAACTAAAAAGTCGGCTATTTCATTCTACTGCGCATGCGTCTGCCCCGGGAAATTTGAAGAAAGAAGAAGAAGACAGAAGAGGATCGCTCCGTGGTGCTCACTGGTATAACCCCGGGCCGGTGTAGTTTTCTGCAGATAGGAGCACCGGCTGGGGTTTCAGGCAGGCCCGGACTGGCAATCTGTGGGTTCTGGCAAATGCCAGAGGGGCTGCTGTAAGGTCCCATAGAAAGTCAGTATTTAGTGGGCTGGAGGGGGCTGTTTGGGCCTCTATGTGGGCTGAGTGGGCCTCTGTGTACCTGAAATACCGGGCCTATTTTAATTCTCAGTCCGCACCTGGTTTCAGGTATGTAAATACATTCACTTGGGGTGCTTAACATTTGGCACCCCTATGTGGTAAACGACTTTCCTTCTCCTTTAAAAAAAGAAAATCTCATTTATTGGCCCGATGATGATACTCTCCCAACGGGTCTGAGAGCCCTATATTATGATCTGATAGTTGGCTCAGGATCCAAATGATCAGATCAGACTGATTCGGCACAGCATATTAGTGGCTCAAAGGCCAAAGTTCTATTCGTTTTGTGACCTCTCCAAATGAGCAGATCTTTTCATGTAAGACTGACTTCGGCATTTATAATGTGTTCCAAAGTAGCAAAGTGCCAAATATCAGTTATAGCAATTCCTCAAGGGTCACATTGTATTACAGTGATGATGTTAAATCAACAAATATCTGAGATCCTTTAGCAGGCTGGAGGGGGGGATTATTCTGCAGAGGGGCCAAGGCACCCAAGTTATGCCACTGAAATAAGCCCTCTATTCTAATGTAAAGCTGGCCATCCATGAAGGGTGCCATAATGTCAGGAGCGCATTGTGGACAAGATGGCTGCACCCATGGCCATACACTGATGTCATCACATGGCAGTGGCATGTGACATAATAGAGTTGCATTCTGGTGTAAAAACTTAAAGGAGTTATTTAGTTAAGAAGCTTGACTAAATAAGTAGGCAAGAAATGTTGTATATTGTGTTTTGGGCTTCTGTACCAGCCCAAGGCAACCGCAGCCCTTTAACAGTAAAGATCTGTGTCTCCAAAGATGCCCCAGTAGCTCCCCGTCTTCTTTTCTGCTGATTCACTGCACTTACTGAGCTTAGGGAGCCACTCACAATATACAGTACACATAGAATAGAAATGTCACAATATAAGGCTGATTAGTAATTAATACAGATAATTACTACATGGCAGCACAGAAACCAGTGCAATTAGCATCAGAATTTAATAATCAGCAAACCTGTAGCATCAGCTTATATTACAGGGGAAGCTCATTTTCTGCTGGATAATTAGTGACGAGCCCTAAGCTTAGCTTCTCAACAGCCAATCAGAGCCCACTGAGCATGTGAGTGTCACAGACACTTTCCAAGATGGTGACCCCCTGTGACAAGTTTGAAGTCCTGGATCATTGCTGCTATTGACAAGCTCAAACTTTAGCCTCGTGCAATAAGTTCACTATATAAAATATGGCATTTCTAGCCACATTTATTTTTAGGGTTTAGTTCTCCTTTAAAAGGATGCCAGAGACCTGGGTTCAATGTCCAAAGATAGGTCTATTTTAGTAACGCTTCTGGGGGCTCCTAAATTGCTATTTTGCCTTGATCCATTGGTTCCTGACCTATAGCCTTGTTCCTGACTTTACGACTGATCTTTTGCCTGAACACTTTGGAGACCGCACATTGGACTTTTCTGCATAATACTTCCCGACTAGCGATGGGCGAATTTGCGGCGTTTCGCCCAAAAATTCGAGAATTTCCAGCGAAATTCGCAAAAACGGCAAAAAATTTGCTGGCGGAAATTCGCCGGTTAAAAAAAAATGGATGAATTTTCACCAGTGAATTTTCGGGAATTTATTTGCTGCCAGCAAATCGCGCAAATTTGCCACGAATTTGCGCCTTGCGAATAAATTCTCCCATCACTATTCCTGACTCCAAACTACTAGAGCCGCTAGACCCTGACACATTTTCAATAACTATCTTCAAGGAATGCGTGTGTGTTCTCTCCATGTCAGTGTGGAGTTCCTCCAGGTTTCCTCCCACACGTCAAAATAATTGGCTCCTGAAAAAATCGCCCATGACGTGTATGTGTAAGGTGTGCGGGTGTGATAGGGGCCTTAGATTGTAAGCTCTACTGGACCGGGGGCCTGATGAGAATGATAAATAATCTCTAAAGCTCTGCTTACCATAATGGTGCTTTAGAAATAAATGATAATAATCAATAATGTGATTATACCATGGAAGCAAACTGCTCCCTTGCTTAATAAAATATATATATATAATTAAATACAGAATATTTCTTATAATGGAACCTTGCCTGCTATACATGCGCTGGGAAGCTCGGGAGAAGTTAAAAGATTTTCAATATCATTAAAGAAAAAAGAGCCTGGCTTTGTTCTGCCATCAGATGTATCTGTGCCAGAGGAAAAGCAGCCCGGCTTGATCACTGCTTTGTGCTCTCACAATCTTTTGTGGTCCAAGCAGCTGGAGTTGTTGCTTTCATCATCAATGCGTAAAATCCAACACCCTCCCCACAACATGCTTTCTTACCCACTTTGTGTTTGTTCATCAAATTCATTATTTATGTATTGATTTATAGCTGAAGAGAAGGGAGCTGAACCCCCCACAAAGAGCAAAAAGAACCAACGGAATTTTGTATTTCTTCGCGGAGCACTCATAAGGAACTCAGCGGAGAACGTGTTCCGCCGGAATAAAATCAAGAAGAAGAAAATAAAGCAGGAATATTTGTCAATTTGGGTATCCTGTAAATCAGGAGCCCTTTCCCCTGCAATGTATTGATTTGCTTGCATTCTACCAACCAATAGAATATCTTTCAATGGCATTTTTACAAAAAACTATGACTATTGATGTAAACTATAAGGGGCAGATTTATCACGGGTCGAAGTGAATTCGAGGGAATTTTCCAAGTAAAAAAAAAAAATCGAAATTCTAAGTAATTTTTGGATACTACGACTTCGACTTCGACCTTCGATACGAAGTAAAATCGTTCGACTATTCGATAATCGAAGTACTGTTTCTTTAAAAAAAACTTCGACTTCAATACTTCGCCAACTTAAACCTGCCGAATTGCTGTTTAGCCTATGGGGGACCCCCTGTGTGTTTTTTATGTCGAAAGATTTTTTGGGAAAATGGTACGTTAAAATCGTTCGAATCGTTCGATTCGAAGTACGATTGGAGTACGATTGTACTACGATCAGAATACGATCATACGATGTATAAAATCCTCCGACTTCGAATTCGAATGTCGGAGGATTTTATTTGATGGTCGAATTTCGAAGTTTTTTCTACTTCGAAATTCGACCCTTGATAAATCTGCCCCTAAGTTTAAAGGGGCGGTTCACCTTTGAGTAAGCTTTTAGTACTGTATGTTGTAGAATGGATAATTCGAAGCAAACTTTCAATTGGTCTTCATTTTTTCATTTTTATAATTTTTTCATTATTTGCTGTCTTATTTTGACTCTTTCCAGCTGTCAAATGGGGGTCACTGACCCCATCTAAAAAACAAATGCTCTGTAAGGCTTCACATTTATTGTTATTGCTACTTTTATTAATTCATCTTTCTATTCAAGTCCAGTCCTGTTCATAGTCAGTGGTGTAACTAAAGAGGAAGCAGACCCCACAGTCACAGGGGGAAACAGGAGAACCTGGAGTGTGGGGTCTGCTTCCTCTATAGATAATTAAAAAAAAAACCCTCCTTCCCAGCCACTCTCTCTTACTGGCGAGGTAGTGGGAAGCAAGTTACATCACTTTTCATAGTCCAGTCTTACAATTAAATCAGTGCATGGTTGCTAAGGTAATTTGTCCCTAGCAACCAGATTGCTGAAATTGCAAACTGGAGAGCTGATGAATAAAAAACTAAATAACTTAAAAACCACAAATAATTCAAAAATGAAAGCCAATTGCAAACTGTCTCAGAATATCCCTCTCTACGTCATACTAAAAGTTAATTGAAAGTTGAACAACCTTCCTCCTTTACCGGTGTCCCTTCTTATTTTCTGTATCCTTTTTTTTCTTCTTGATATATGTTAAAAAAATGAATAAAATAAAGAATTATAAAAAAATAAAAAAATAAATAAAGATGAACAACCCCTTTAAGTGCACTGAAAGGCATCCAGGGCAATGGCTCTGCTCTAAATATTGTACCAGATGAATGGGAGAGGGGTCATTTACATAAGTCCCTGACATAAGTGCAGAATGGGGGGGGGTAACACCATGCCCCTTAGTGTTCATGTGTCCAGCATTTGCCTCCATGGTATTGCTGCACTCTGTAAATTGCCCCAGTGCAGAGTGTGGCACTTTAATGACAAGGCAACCTTGCATGTAATGCCACTGGCAGAAACCAGTAGAGGGCTCCTTGATTTTGCTGGTGCTTCTAGGTCCAGACTTAGATAAAAAATAGTCCCTGACCCAAACAACCCCCCACACAGGGCCGGCCTGAGGTCTATTGGACCAATTGGGCCCAAAAGGCCCCCGCACCTCTGGGGGCCCCGCAACACAGGGCAGCACAGATTATATTTCCCGCAGCACATGATGCTGCCTGGCCTGCCCCCAACTTTAAGAGTCCAGCCCATCTCCAAATCCATAGGTCCAGCCCACCCCCAACTCTGCTAATCCAGCCTATCCCCCAACTCCATAGGTCTAGCCTGCCCCCAACTCTCATAGGCCCAGCTTTCCTCCAACCTTGATAGGCCCTGCCTGCCCCCAATCCAACCAAGCCTGCTCCCAAGCTGAATCGGCCCAGCCTGCCCCAAACTAATTGGCCCAGTCCACTCTCCTATTTCCTCCCTCTCTCTCTTACCCTGTGTGCCCCTATTATGTGCCCCTATTTCATCCCTCTCACTCTCTTACCTTGTCTGCCCCTTTCCTTTCTATTTTGTGCCTGTATGCCCTTATTTTCCTAAATACTTGCTGTGTCAGTAGCCAGCAACACTTTGTCTAGGGGCCCCGCCAATATGGTCCCAATTGGGCCCCACATTTGATAGGATTAGCCCTGCCCCCACAGGCCCCATAAATACTCACTAACTATGGTATTAAACAGCAGAATCTACAGTTTGCTCATTTAATTGAAGTACAAGAATGTGAGATGTACCGCCCAGCCCTCCCCCATGAATACTGTGCTACAGAATGCAGGCAGTGCTGTATTCATTGGAAACGTGCAGGCATTTTTGCCTTACAGGGATGGTTGCCACCTTTTCCCCAAAAAAAATCCATCTGGTGGGAACGGGTACAAAAAGGGGGTGTGGCGTGCCGTCAAAGGGGGTGGGGTTATGCAGCGAAGGGGCAGGGCCACGGCTCGGCCAGGACAAGAACCAAAGGACAAGGTAAGTTTTACAAGGGATTGGGGGCTGGCCGAGGGGGTCTTTTTAAGGGTATTACAAATTTACCGGCAGAAAAACATATCAGTTTATGCCTGTTTTTTTCCACTCTGCCCTGCACTTTTTTAATGAGCCCTTAATAAACAGTGCATGGTGCAGAGCATAGTAATGCTGGGCATGTAATAAAGGCTACACTCCCTAGCTCAGGGGTGTCCAAAGGTAGATTGGGATCTGCCAGTAGACCTTTAGCTTGTATGTAGTGCCGGCAAGCAAGAGGGAGATTGCTGTAAAATTGGCTAAATGTTATTTTCTTTACCCTTTACCACCTTGCTAATTGCTAATGTACTGTTAATTTGTATTAAAGAGATCCTGCATTATCTCCATTTACTATATTAATTGTGTGGGAGACACTGTCAGTGATGGTTGGTCCTTACCTGATTTTATGGGAGTACCTGAATAGTATAGATCATATTTATCTTGTTATCATCTTTATTGGGAGTCGATACACCTGGAGTGTGGGAGGAAACACCTTATGAGAAATACTACAGGCAATGCTCTGTGATTATTTGGGAAAACACTTTACGTATATTGCTGGTTAAAGGGATGCATGTTTTTTTTTTTCAAAATGCATCAGTTAATAGTCAGCGCCGGATTTTACAGAGGCGCGCCCCTAGGCCGCGCGGTCCGAACAGGCGGCCGCGCGGTCCTAGCGCCCACCCCACCTCACTTTACCAGCGCGCCGGCGAAAAAACGCCGGCGCAGCTGCTGTAAATGAATGGGGACGCACGCGTCCCCATAATGCGGCTGGGCGGCATGCCGCCCCTATTTTTCTGCCGCCCTAGGCCCGGGCCTATGCGGCCTTGCCGCAAATCCGGGCCTGTTAATAGTGCTGCTCCAGCAGAATTCTGCACCAAAATATGTTTTTCAAAAGAACAAGCGGATTTTTTAATATTTAATGTTGAAATCTGACATGGGTTTGCCAGGTGCCACCAGTCATGTGACTTGTGCTCTGATAAACCTCTTTTGACTGCTGCACTGCAAGTTGGAGTGATACCATGCCCCTCCCCCCATTCCCCCAGCAGCCTAACAACAGAACAATGGGAAGGTAACCAGTTAGCAGCTCCCTAACACAAGATAACAGCTGTCTGGTAGATATATATAAGAACAGCACTCAATAGTAAAATCCAAGTCCCACTGTGACACATTCAGTTACATTGAGTAGGAGAAACAACAGCCTGCCAGAAAGCAGTTCCATCCTTAAGTGCTGGCTCTTTCTGGAAGCACATGACCAGGCAAAATTTAAAAAGTTTCCTTGTTGGCTCTCAGCATTAGAACTGACATAGATTACTACTAAACAGACTTTGGCACTATTTATTTTTACTCAATGGATATATTCAATACTGTTGTATTTAGTGTCCTGAGTAGGTCATCGCCAACTGTTATTTCACTAAGCCCAAATAAAGCTCAGATATAAAGCACCAGTGCATTTGGTTTAAAAGTCACCTAGGGTCCCCCCATCAATTTCCCCTCTGGCTCAGCATTAGCAGTGTTCCGTGCTACATACATGAAGATGTGAATGTTGAACAGGAACAGCTGGACACCACTCCAGATATGCAGCCATCACCTCCAGTGTTTACAGAAAGAGACGGGGAAGGGGAAGAGGAGGATGTTGACCAGCAGGAGCAAGATGTAAAAAATGCACCACAATGTCTCTCCAAGACCGCCTGATGACTTCCAAACATTATATGAGCATTGTATATCACAGATCATAGAATGCCTTTGTGCCTCAGAACCAGGAAGGAAATTTCCATGAATACTGCTAAATTAACATAGATATAGAAACTTCTCATCCAAGGACTCCATCTCCCTGCTGAATATAAATGTTGAATATCAGTAGCATCAGTAAAGAGTGTTGCATCTCACTAATGGGTCAGTTCTAAGTGTAAGGGGATGTGGGGCTGTGATTCTGCTTCTTTCCGCCTACATTTCTTCTCAAGCAGAGAAGAGCCAGTCATCAGAAGCCATACATCACATGCCCAGCTTTGTTTGCCAGTTTGGTCTATTTCAACCATACTGTCCAACAATCTACTGTATTGTAATATGGACGGGCCTTTCGGGGCAATAATCCTGTCATCCTGGTGGATAAAGGATCACTGGTCCTAGGCAATCTGATTTTGACCATTCTGCCAACCATCTGGGTATGTATTATTAGTATTGAATGTTTTAAAGACTGATAATCTTGTTGGATCAATAATTTTCAGTTATTTGGAGAACTGTCTATGACTGTCAAACCTTCATCAGGAAATCCTTGATTTCAGTTCATTAGAGGGTTGTCTGTGGCCTGCTAACCTGGACATTCCCAGTGTTGGACAGGGCCAGATTTACATAGTGGGCACCCCTAGGCCCGATGACGTTCATCGCCCCCCATCCTTTTATTCATGAAAATTTTCATCATCGGGACCAGAGCAATGGGGATTTTAAAAAACGATTTTATCTCCTGTGCATCCCCAGTGTTGCTGAACTAATGTGGGTGTGGTTGGGCAGTAGGGTTGCCACCTTTTCCCCCAGTGGAGACTGGGCAGAAAGCGGGGTCATAATTTTGAGGGGCGGGACTATGACAAGCGATTGGCCGATCGCCGTGTCAATTATGGGTAATCTTGCCCAGTTTTCCTTATTCCTAGTTTTGACCCGGGCAGCCCTTCAAAATACCGAGCTATCTGGGTCAAACTGGACAGGTGGCAACCCTATTGGGCAGAATGCCGCCCCCTAAAATTCTGCCACCCTAGGCCCAGGTCTTGGTGGCCTTTCCACAAGTCCAAGCCTGACCAGGGACCCACCCAAAAACCCTTAGACCAGGAGCCCACTCTCAGTACTATTATTCTTCTGCTCCTTACTCTATTCTCCTAGTCTCTTTTTTTTACATACTATAATCCATTATTCCCTCTATCTCAACTCATTAGCCATGAACTAGGCCAAATGTTTGAGGGCCCCCCCAAGAGCTTTCCAGGTGTCTTGGTGGGCCAGTCCGACACTGGATATCCCTGATCTCAGTTCATTGAAGGGCTGTCTGTGGCCTGCAAACCTCCAGCAGGACTTCCTTGATATCCTTACTTGTTTATATGACTCTTCTTGGCCTTTTATGTATTTATTAGAACTCATAAAACACAATGGTAATATCAATTAGTCTATGATCTTGGTGGCTGAATTTTCATGAAAATGTTTTAATGCAACATCTCTCATTAATAGGAACGTCCTGTTGTATTTGCTAGCAATCACATCCATAGTGTTTTTTGGCTTCAAATTCCACAACTATTGTATAACATCCCTTTACATCAACTCCTCTATTTCCAGTTCTGTACTGTATAAAGAAACACATCTCAACCTGACATTGTCAGAATGTGCTCATCTGTACAAACCTTGCTCTTAAAGGGGACATATTGTGTAGAACCAATCAGCAGCTAGGATGACCTGATAGGGAACTGAAGCCTGTCTTTGCTTGTGTGACGATCAATACGAGATTACCGCGCTTGCACACCCTGGCTCTCCACAATAGATGACCCGGTGCACTGTGATGGAGGCCTCGGCAACCTCAACGATACGAATACAGGAAGAATTCACTGGCACACGAGGGTTCTTTCTAGCAGGTACAAGCCCTTGCTATATTTTATTTGCAGAGAAATAAAAAATATCATGCAAATAAAAATATAGCAAGGGCTTGTACCTGCTAGAAAGAACCCTCGTGTGCCCGTGAATTCTTCCTGTATTTGCTTGTGTGACTGTAGGGCTGTGATTGGCTGTCCCCCTCCTACTGTGCTTCTGGCAGGGACTGTTAGGAGACACCCACCCATTATTTGAAACACAGACAGGGCCGTTAGCAGCGTTCCAGTAAAGGGTCAAGTTTGAAGATAATATTCATTTTTATCCTAAAGTAAAACTAGCACCCAGGTCTGGACTGGGAGTCAAAATAGGCCCTGCCATTCCAAGTACGCAGAGGCCCAAACAGCCCCCTGTCAGCCCAAACAGCCCCCAACCAGCCCACTCTATGGTAACTTTCTATGGAACCATACAGCAGCCCCTCTGGCATTTGCCAGAACCCACAGATTGCCAGTCCGGGCCTGCTAGCACCATATAATATTCATTATTGCCTATAAAATTAGAGTTATTTTTTCATTTATCCTATATGTCTCCTTTAATGCCATGCAGAAATATTTCTTCTGAACTATATAAAACATCTGATAATATCCATAAAATGTGTTTATGCATGCACTGTGCATAATAACTCAATCATATTTCCCTTACTGCAATGCCTTAAAGGGATTCTGGCATCACCTAATGAAGCCCTTTCATTATGATACTGTTCAATTTGTTTACACAAGTTTTTATAGTGTTATGTCACACCTCTATGAAGGGGTTGGGCAAGAGTAGAGGGATATCAGGGCACTTCAGGAGGGCTAGGCCAGTAGGGTTTGGGATGTCCTACCTCTGGCAATCTACCCAAACATGGATATCTGCTCACTGGACCAGTCCCCAAACTAAAGGATAGGTTGCATTTGTCTAATCCCAGTTTCCAGTTCTTTGAGGCTTATGTTAATGGCAGACTGGTTGATTTATTTTTGTCATCTCTGCATTGTCTCACTCTATCACTTTGTATGGGGGGTGGGGCAATTTCTACCACTTGCCACTGTCTAAGAAAATGCTGGGGCAACAAATGCTTGATATTGTCCAGTATGCCATCGCCCTTAGTGGTGGCCTTTTACCTAAGGGAGCAAGACTAGCCTTAGGGCAGTGTGATCCTCAATGTGGTGTATATGTGATCCCCCAGAATTTTCAGGGGTTTCAAGCTCAGTGGGTAGGTGTAAAAAAATTTAGAATTTCCCTTCTAATAACATCAGTGGTATTCACTTGGACTATTTAATATCCTTACCTTTCAAGTCAATGAAGGGACAATTCTGAATATTTTACTGCCTGCCCATCAAGCTGGAACTCACACAGGAAGGGAAATGCTGGAAATCACCCCATTTGCCATTCCCATTACTTAAATTTGTTTCAGGCCGGCAAGATTGTGTACATTCCAACCTTTGAACTTCTATATATTAATCCTACAGTCCTTGGCGCAAATTCACTAAGCGCCGAAGCGCCGAACGCTAGCGTTAATTCGGCATTTTTCGCTACTGCGCAAATTCACTAATGAACGCTGGCGTAAATTCTCTAGTGTTACTTCGCACCCTTACGCCAGGCGAATTTTCGCTAGCGACGTAACTACGCAAATTCACTAACTTGCGCAGTGTACTGAACGCTACCTTTTACGCTAGACTTCCTTCGCCACCTCAGACCTGGCGAAGCGCAATAGAGTACATAGGGATTGTTTCAAAAAAAGTCAACATTTTTTCTAAGTCCCAAAATGATGGGTGATAGGCTGAAAAAGATCGAAAATATTTTTGGGGCTCCCCTCCTTCCCCCCTACATTTCCTGACTCATGGCAACTTACCTAGACAGTGGGCACATGTGTAGGGCAAAATAAAAATTTTATTTGCTGATTTGAAGGTTTTCTAGGCATTAGAAGTGGTGATACGTGTTCCTCCATTGAAATTTGAATTTTGCGCCGTATGTAAAAGAACCATCGCTAGCGAAACTTCTCTTCGCTTAGCGAATAAACGCTAGCGCAACTTCGAAAACTTACGCTACCCCTGTGCGCAACTTCAGAATTTTGTGAATTTGCGGAGCGCTGGCGAAAATACGCCTGGCGAAGTGTGGCGAAGTGCGGCAAAGTGCGGCGAAGTTGCGCCTGGCGCAACTTCGCATCTTAGTGAATTTGCCCCATAGTGTTTTGTTAAAGGAAAACTATACCCCCAAAATGAATACTTAAGCAACAGATAGTTTATATCAAATTGAATGACATATTAAAGAATCTTACCAAACTGGAATATATATTTACATAAATATTGCCCTTTTACATCTCTTGCCTTGAACCACCATTTCGTGACTCTATCTGTGCTGCCTCAGAGATCACCTGACCAGAAATACTACAACACTAACTGTAACAGGAAGAAGTGAGGAAGCATATGTCAAAACTCTTTCTGTTAATTGGCTCATGTGACCTAACATGTGGTTTGTATGTGTGCACAGTGAATCTTACGATCTCAGGGGGCGGCCCTTATTTTTTAAAATGGCAATTTTCTATTTATGATTACCCAATGGCACATACTACTAAAAAAGTATATTATTATGTTAATGGTTCATTTACATGAAGTAGGGTTTTACACATGAGCTGTTTTACTCAGTATCTTTTAATAGAGACCTACATTGTTTGGGGGGTATAGTTTTCCTTTAAGATGTCCAACACTGACTGCTGCCAGGAGTGGGTATATTGGCAGCTTATTGGCCTGTGTATCGGGCAGCCACCCCCAAAAGTATTTTGTTAACATGTATTTTCCGAGTGCCAACATATTCCGCAGTGCTGTACAATAAATAGGTTTATACAAAGAACGTACAGAATTACATACATAGAGACCAGTAACCAATAGTAAAGATGAAGAGGGCGCGGCCAAAAAGAGCAAAAAGCTGGGACTTTGTCAGATTTCAGTTTAGATTACTTAAAAAAAAATCATACTAAGCAATGAATGCGGTGGTCTGTGACTGTGGTTCTTTCCTGATGTGTGATCTGATCATTTACCAGGGAAGAACTAGGAACTGGATCAACATAATTGAGCAAAGATCTGGTCATTTGATAACTACATGTGTGGAATTTCTTGTGTATGGACAACTGGCTCTGATGCACACCCCAGTTGGTAATTACCTACCTAATTAATCAATATGATAATCATTTTTATGTGTGTTGGTCCAAAAGGACTTTTGGGTTGAACACAACACTTGGGGGCCGATTCACTAACTTCGAGTGAAGGATTCGAGGTAAAAAAAAACGTTGAATTTCGAGTTTTTTTTGTGCTCCTCGACTATCGAATTGGCGTAAATTCGCCTGAGTACAATGATTCGAATAGATCGAGAGCAAAAACGCTGCGACTATTCGCCATTCGATAGTCGAAGTACTGGATCGAGCGCAAAAACGCTTCGACTATTCGCCCATTCGATAGTCGAAGTACTGTCTCTTTTAAAAAATACTTCAACTGCCTACTTCGCCACCTAAAACCTACCAAATTGCCAGGGCCCGCACCCCCTCAAGGCCCCCCGGCAGTCTGTTCGCCATTGGAAACTCGGCCAAATGCTGCCGTACGGAGGGGGGCGGGGCCCGGCTGCGTGTCACGCACCAGTGCCCGCCCCCCCTCAACGATCGCTACTGGCCTTAAGGAGTACTCAAAGTTGTAGTCTAGCAACATTTTGAGGATCCCATGTTGTTCATCCCTTTTATATGTTAATTACTGTAGCTGTACAAACATGCAGCAATTTATTCAACCCAATTGCCAATTTATCTGATTCTTCTGGCTCAAAATGAGGAGATTTAGATTGTAAGCTTATTTGAGCAGGGTCCTCTGTTGTCACTTGTTTCTTACTTTACTGTAGGACCTAGAGCACTAGGCAATTTTGACATGCAACAATTTTTTTTTCGCAGCGAATTTTCCATGACAAATTTTTGCAGCAAAAACATTCGCAGTCGGCGAACTACGGAAATTCGTTGCGAATCCATGTCTGCCGAATAAATTCACCCATCACTAGTAATAGGTCAGGTTTAAAAAATTATTCCAAATGTGGTCCCCCTACTCCAGGGGTCCTCAAGCTTTTTTACCGGTGAGCATCATTTAAAAGTAAAAAGAGTTGGAGAACAACGAACGCATCATGAAAAATGTTCCTGGGTGCTGCAAAATAAGTCCCCACTATGAGGACTGGCCGCCTACAGGAGACTCTGTTTGACAGTACAACTGTTTGTTATGCAACCAAAACTTGCCTTCAAGCCAGGGATTCAAAAACAATACTTTGAGGCCACTGGGAGAAGCATTTAAGGGGTTGGTGGGCAACATGAGCCACTGGTTGGGGATCACTGCTCTACACGTTTGCGCATACGTCCTCCACAATCACAGATCCATCCTTTCCATCCCATTAAAAATTTATTGTAACAAAGCAGAGTAATCACTATGGAATCAAATGAGCAATAAGAATGATTTGTTTATACAGTCTATTGGCACGCAGTGTGATGTTAAACGAGTGTATTTATTTCATTGCGGTGATTGATGTTATTGCATTGTATATGAAGGCAGGATATATGAGGCACCTGAAGAGCAGACAATGCAGTTTGTTGCCTCGGGCACTGAGTGTCAAGGGCTGAAGAGGTCTGAACTGAGACTAATTGCATATCAAAGTGAGTTTCTTTATCGCCCCGTTACCCCCTCCCTAACAATATGTAAACCTTCCAGTACAATGTGTTTATGTTTCAATCATTAGTTGGACCCATTCAGGTGTTTGAACCCTTTTCAAATATAGCAACCAGTTGTTCTACAATGTTTGGGGCAAAAGAATAAGGTAGAACAATGGTGCTTGTAAGTAACCCATGGCTAATGCTAAGTGGGGGTGAGGTGGAAAATATTCACGTGGTGCTCAAGGCTTATATAAGGGTGGTGTTCGGGGGAGATTAGTCGACCAGCGAGACAAATATCCTCTTCTTCGGGCGACTAATCTCCCCGAAATGCCTTCCCGCCGGTTAGCATGTGAATCGCTAGCGGGATGGCACTCGGATGGCTTCAGTTTTCCAAAGTCGTCTGAAGCTTCCTCGTAAGGCAACTTCAGAAAACTAATCGATCCAAGTGCAATCCCCCGGCGATTCACATTCTAGCCAGCGGGAAGGCATTTCGGGGAGATTAGTCACCCGAAGAAGAGGCGATTTGTTGCTGGGTGACTAACCTCCCCTGAATGCTTTGTGTGCCACCACCCTAAAGCTCTTCACATTGCAGATATATTGGCATATTGGCAACACTGGGAAGATGGGCACCTGGGCTAGTGCCAATCACATTTCTGCTCTCGTTGTTTTACTGCTGACTGAACAAAGCCAATTACCGATTGGTTTCAATGGCTATGGAAGGCAGCAATGACACCCATGTCTCGATCAACTCTATGTTTGGTGTAGTAGAACTTGGGTAGGGTATCCTGTTTATATACAAGTAGAGGATTCGTTATTCAGAAACCTGTTATCCATAACCAGCTCCAACCATCTCCCATAGGGTGAAGTGACTAACGCTAAAGGGTGAAGTGACTAACGCTGGTGAATCATGCACTACGCAGATTTACTAACGGGCGCAGGGGACAGAAAGGGACAGACGCTAGTGGTCAATCTCACTCTATCGCCAGGCGAATTTTTGCTCTGGTGAATGGACGTTACACCGCAAATTCACTAAGATGCGGATTTTACTGAGTGTTACTTCTTTCTCCAAACTTGACTTCGCCAGCACAGACCAGGCGAAGTGCGTTGAAGTACATAGATCTTCCTCAATCTTCTGTTACTTACTTATTTTTAGTGGAAAAAGTCCCAAAAAACGCTAGCGTCTTCCTTTTTTCAGAGTGATAGGCTGCAAAAGTCCTTAAATCTTTTTTGAGTAACTGGGTCCCCCCTAAATTTTCTAACATATGGAACATTAACTATACAGTGGGCTCATGTTTGCTTTGATTGTTGAAGTAACGCTAGCGAAAATTCAACAGTGTTCGGCGCCCTGGATGCAACTTTGCATTTTAGTAATTTAGCGTTGTCTGAGAGCATTTTCACCTGGCAAAGTGTTGCGCTGACTGCAAAGCCGACTGCAAAGCCGTCGTTTTACACCATAGACTCCATTCTCACCAAATAATTCAATTTTTTTTTCTTTAATAATAAAACAGTAGCTTGTACTTGAGCCCAACTAAGATATAATTAATCTTTATTGGAAGCAAAACCAGCCTGTTGGGTTTAATTAATATTTAAATGATGTTTTGGAGACTTAAAGGGATATATTTATCAAAGAGTGAAGTCTGAGCTAGAGTGAAATTCCGCCACTCTCCATTCATTTCTATGGGATTTTTAAAGGCATATTTATCAAGGGATGAACTTTCACTTTCACCCATTGATAAATACTCTTTCAAAAATGGCATAGAAATGAATGGAGAGTGGTGGAATTTCACAGACTGTGGTGATCGCTAACTTCACTCTTTGATAAATATACCCCTATGTTTGGTGATCCTTATCTGGAAAACCCCAGGTCCCAAGTATTCTGGATAAAAGGTCCAATACCTGCATTCAGTGTCAAACTGGACTATTGGAGGCCCACCAGGTTCCAAACTTCTGGGGGCCCCCGCATGCGAGAACGTCGTCGAGTGTCGGGCTGCATTGGTTTTTTGGGGGGCCAGCTGATCGAGGAGCTGATCGGTGTCCCGTGCGTAGGGTTACCACCTTTACTGAAAAAGATTACCGGCCGGTGAGGGGGCGGGCACAAACAGGGGCTGGTCCGTGATGCAAAAAGGGGCGGAGTGACGCATTGTGATGCAAAAGCGGGCCACTGGGCACTGCCCATTCCCAGGAAATCTGTCACTTTGTCCAGAAAGTGAAAAACCCGTTTATCCATCTGTACATCCAGATTATTTTAAGACTTTTTCCACTTAAATTGTCGGCACCTATTTCATTCCCTACTCATGTGCCTGTCATTATGTACGCACAGAAAACTGCTAATCCCTGGAGAGGGCGTGGGCACCTGGAGGCAAATGAGGTCACATGTTAGGCGGCTCATCAAAGGCAATGGATGGACCACAGCTCTATATGACAAGCCGTACTTACTGTACATCCAGATTGCTTAAACATCTGTTGTATCTATTCAGCAAAGTCCATTTGTTTTATCCATCCACCTGTCTATACAGGGATACTCACCATATCACCTTGCAGCTGTTGCATGACTACAGTACCCAGCATGCTCAGCCACAACTGCTGCTTTATTATTCATACATTACATATGAAATGAAGATTTATTTTTTATTTTTTATTTTAAGGGGCCGATTCACTTAATTAACCCTCGATATTCAACTAGGAATTAAAATCCTTCGACTTCGAATATAGAAGTCGAAGGATTTAGCGCAGATAGTTCGAACGATCGAAGGATAATTCCTTCGATCGAACAATAAAATCCTTCGAATCGAACGATTCAAAGGATTTTAATCCAACAATCGAAGGAATATCCTTCGATCAAAAAAAGTTAGGCAAGCCTATGGGGACCTTCCCCATAGGCTAACATTGACTTCGGTAGCTTTTAGATGGTGAACTAGGGGGTCAAAGTTTTTTTTAAAGAGACAGTACTTCGACTATCGAATGGTCGAATAGTCGAACGATTTTTACTACGAATCCTTCGATTCAAAGTCGTAGTCATAGTCGAAGTAGCCCATTCGATGGTCGAAGTTTTTTACCTTCGAATCCTTCACTCGAAGTTAGTGAATCGGCCCGTAAGTGTTATTATATCATTTAATCTTTTTATATAACAATGTGATCTATTTTAATTGTGTATATAGATTGTTTCCCCTTTGGCCAGCCTCCATAACGCTGTAGGGGTCATCTAAAAATACTGTGCAAATTGGGCAGTAACCAATCAAATGTTTGCTCTAGCTGCAGCTCAGCTGATTGCTCTAGGTTATTGCCCAGGTGCAAATTTGCCCAGTGTTTATTAATGAACCCCACTAATGAGTCAGTTGGCATGAAGGACATCATAGTCTGTCCGACTTTCTCCCAACCTTTCTACTTTCAAAAAATCTCTGAAAACGCACTTCTTTCGAGAAGCCTCCCCTCACTCTGCTTAACTACCAAACGCAACACCACATACAGTACCACATTTCTCACCCACTTACTTCGATCTTGCCCACTCCCACACCTTGTGTATTACTCCCTCCCCTTTAGACTGTATGCCTATGCATAGGGCCTTCCTCACCTTTTTGTACCTGTATTGATTGTGACGTTTGTTACTCCATATATTCCATGTATGTAATTCGTGTGATGTAGTTGTATAATCACATTTACTTTACAGTGCTGCGCAATATGTTGGCGCTATATAAATACATGTTAATAATAATATACTAATGCACTGTAAATAATATAATATACTGGAGTCACCTATATCCAGTTCAATGTAAACAGTGATGTCATCAGTTGTGCTTAGTGATGTAACTTTTTGTATCCCACAAAACTTTATTATTATAAAATATAATATACCCCCTGTTGTACAGTATAAGGATATTGTAGATCCATGAAATGTGCAGAAACATGTCCCCATATGGCCATGGAACTCCACTGTGACTTCTAATATCCTTATATTTTACAACAGGGGGTACATTAATCTCTGGATATTGCGCAGGTTATTCATGGTTCTTGTGTATTATAACATTTTAGATTGTAAGTACTAATGAGCAGGAGATTTTTTTTGCCTCCTTTACAGACCAGTTTTTCTATGTACAGGTATGGATTCTGTTATCCGGAAACCCATTATCCCGAAAGCTCTGAATTACGGGAGGCCCATCTCTCATAGACTCCATTTTATCCAAATAATTAAAAATGTAAAATAATTATTTCCTTTTTCTCTGTAATAATAAAATGGTTCCTTGTACGTTATCCCAACGGAGATATAATTAATCCTTATTTGAGGCAAAACAAGTCTATTGCATGTCATTAATGTTTAAATGATTTTTTAGTAGTATGAAAATTAGGGATGCACCGAATCCACTATTTGGGATTCGGCTGAATCCCCGAATCCTTGGTGAAAGATTTGTCCGAATACTGAACTGAATCCTAATTTGCATATGCAAATTACGGCAAAGAAAGGAAAAAGTGAGAAAAAATCTTCTTTTGTGACAAAAAGTCACATGATTTCCCTATCCAACCCTAATTTACATATGCAAATTAGGATTCAGATTTGGTTCAGCCAGGCACAAGGATTCGGCCGAATCCGAATCCTGTTGAAAAAGGCCAAATCCTGGCCAAATCCCGAACCGGTGCATCACTAATGAAAATCCAAATTATGGAAAGACCCCTTGTCCAGAAAACCACAGGTCCTAAACATCCCGGATAATAGGTCCCATACCTGTACTGTGATTGCTCCGTGTATACACCCTTCTACTGCACAGCTTTGACGAATATTTTGGAGCTTTATAAATACGTGTTAATGATAATATTATGTATAAAAATACAGTCGACAGAGAGAAACGTGGGGGTGGAGTCAAAGTGGAAGAAAGTCATTTTAAGACGGAAATGAAGGAATCCTACATGAATCATACATCAAAGGCAGTTCCTAGACACCCAGTTTATTTTTTCAAACAATTTCATAAGTTGGAGTGTGATCTATGAGGTGCTGGAAACGACGCCCTCAGCACATAAGTGACATTTTTCAAAAATTGCTCAAGCAAATATATATAAATATATACACACATATGGGGAGGCTGAAACTGGGCTCGCGGCTCACAAGTGGAAGTTGAGTTTATTGAAAAAGAGATTGGATGTAAGATTATGATCCCAAGGTTCCTGCATTGGAGATGTTATTCTTGCTCCCTTTATTTAGGGGCCGATTCACTCAGCTCGAGTGAAGGGTTCGAATGAAAAATACTTCGAATTTCGAAGTATTTTTTGGGTACTTCGACCATCGAATTGGTTAAATTCGATCGAATTCGATCGAAGTCGAACGAAATCGAACGATTCGAAGTAAAAATCGTTCGACTATTCGACCATTCGATAGTCGAAGTACTTGCCCTTTAAAAAAAACTTCGACCCCCTACTTCGGCAGATAAAAGCTACCGAAGTCAATGTTAGCCTATGGGGAAGGTCCCCATAGGCTTGCTAACCTTTTTTTGATCGAAGGATTTTCCTTCGATCGTTTGATTAAAATCCTTCGAATCGTTCGATCGCAGGATTTGCGCTAAATCCTTCGACTTCGATATTCGAAGTCGAAGGATTTCAATTCGAGGGTCGAATTTCGAAGTATTTTTAACTTCGAAATTCGACCCTTCGTGAATCGGCCCCTTAAAGTTTTCATCTTTTTTGTCTCCGGAAATTCCTAAACTGGGTCCTGTGCTCAGCTATAGCACTTCTCATGTTTATGAGACATTTGTATCATTAGGAGTTAGAAATAAGAATCAAATACAGTTTTGTTTTTTGGGGGGGTTTTTTCTCAAGCCTTTTCCCAACCCCCAGTCTAGACTTAATGCTGGAAGGCTAGTGGTTCGCCAAATGCATAAACAGGGCAGATTTTGGAATAAATTGGCATCATTTAGCATATCTTCGCCAGTTGGAGTATTTTGGGATTAGGAATTGCCTAATAAATCCCGGAAAAGTTTCATTTTTTTTCTCGTCTTTTTCAGATTTTTGGCGACAAAAAGCCTGACCTGAAAAAGTTGTGGTTCAGTAAATTAGCCCCTAAAGGTGGCCATACATGCCGAGATCTGCTCATGAGGAGGGCAATATCCTAGGGCTCAACGATCGGATCACAACAACGAGAATACAGGCGGTTGAATCCGACAGGATTTTTAAACCTGGCCAATCAACATCTTCAGCCATCAATTTTCAGCCATCAATGGGGGGAAGCCTGTTGAAGGGCCCCATACACTGCCCAATAAACTGTTGATTTAAGGTGGCCATACACGGCAGATTAAAGTTGCCGATATCGGTCCTTTAGACCGATATCCGGAGAGATCCGCTCGTTTGGCAAAATCGCCAAACGAGCGGATCTCTGCGACTATGGCCATCTTTAGGATCAGTTGAACTCCAGAATTTGCACTGGTGAATGGGGTCATTAGCCTGAAACGCCTGCCAGGGTCCCCAGGGAGATTTTAATCATTCAAAAAACAACAATAAACCAATGGTACCTGCCATAAAGTGCTGCACATAGTTCATTCAAGCTCTCTGCCTGAAATATTTATGAATAAGGAACTATTATGGGGAGTTAAATATTTTATGTTTAAAAAGAGGCCGTTGAATTCATCATTTGCATCCAAAGCATTGTATAATTTATAGAAGCCAGGTGGTCAACATTTAGAATTACCCTGTTTCCCAACTGATTTCAAAGGAGCGACTTACTGTGCAAAAAGAGGACAATGAGTTTCAATAATCTGTGCCGTCTGAGAGTCTCAGGAGATCACCTTTTCCCCATTAGCCATGAAATCATTCACAGAGGCAGCCATGGCAGGGAAGCAGAGACATTGTTTACTTATTCTAACTTCAAGTGTTTTAGAAGTGATAATGTAATAGCAGCTGATAAGGATAAAACACTTCCTCCGTCTCTCTGGTAGAACAAGGAAGGACAGTTAATCAATTATCTGCATTGGATATCGTTACTCATCACAACACCGGGTAAACAGATCGACAGACTCGCTGCAAGACGTCCACCGAATGAAAAGTCTTCCCCGTCTGCAGAAATATTTTGTTTATGGCAGTAATTGTTTGTGATAATTATTATAGCGGCAGTAGAAGTAGCAGCTGAAATCACATATCGGGGTATCGGTACAGGTATAGGATCTGTTATCCAGAAAGTTCTGAATTACGGGAAGGGCATCTCCCATAGACACCATTTTAATCAAATAATTCAAATATTTTTTCCCCTTGAATAATACATTGTACATGATCCCACTTAGATATAATAAATCCCTATTGGGAGCAAAACAATCCAATTGGGGTTATTTAATGTTTAAATTAATTTTAAGTAGACTTAATATATGGAGATCCAAATCACAGAAATATCCCTTATATGGAAAACGGCAGCTCCTAAGTATTCTCGATAATAGGTTCTATCCCTGTTTTATCAATCATAATAGATGTCATGTATAAATGGTACCAAAAGTAGTGGTATCAATGTAATCACTGGGGTGATGAATAGTATATAGTGAATAAAGTCCCCCCTATTGTAAAATATAAAGATATTATAAGTCACCGAGAGTTTCATGACCATATAACAGTACGAGGCCGAAGGCCGAGTGTTTTTATACAGGTCATGGAATTTAGAGGTTACTTCTAATATCCTCATATTTTCCAACAAGGGGTACTTTATTTATTATATAGTGAATAAAGTACCCCCTCTTGTAAAATATAAGGATATTATAAGTTACCTGAGGAGTTTCATGACCATTTTTCCGTCTCGTGTCTTTATACAGGTCATGGAACTCCGAGGTAACTTCTAATATCCTCATATTTTGTAACTAGGGGTACTTTATTTATTATAATACACAAGTTTCAGTGAGTCATGTGACATCAGAACTCACCGTTTATAACTGATGACATCAGAACTCACCGTTTATAAGGATATAATTTACAAGATATTCATGGCTTTTGTGTATTATAATAAATATAGCTTATTATGTTTACATAGTAACATAGTAACATAGTAAGTAAGGTTGAAAAAAGACACATGTCCATCGAGTTCAACCTTTTTTTTTTTTTCTTTTTTTTATTAACTACCTATCTGCCAGTTGATCCAGAGGAAGGCAAAAAAAACCCATCTGAAGCCTCTCCAATTTGCCTTAGAGGGGGAAAAAATTCCTTCCTGACTCCAAAATGGCAATCGGACTAGTCCCTGGATCAACTTGGACTATGAGCTATCTCCCATAACCCTGTATTCCCTCACTTGCTAAAAAGCCATCCAACCCCTTCTTATACCTATCTAATGTATCAGCCTGTACCACTGATTCAGGGAGAGAATTCCACATCTTCACAGCTCTCACTGTCACAAACCCCTTCCGAATATTTAGGCGGAACCTCTTTTCTTCTAATCGGAATGGGTGACCTCGTGTCAGCTGGAAAGACCTACTGGTA